>OX297855.1:49083834-50307076 GCA_946477585.1 Cheilosia urbana
AGTAATTCACAATTAATCCCAACTTTTTAGGTACCTACCTTTGTAAAAAGTAATTCACATGAGTGTATAGGATGTAGGTTGTAGGTACATACAAAATTGGGATTAACTGTGGACAAAAATTCGTCGGGTATATACGTTTTAATGACCCACTTTATGAACCTTCGCAACACACCTCAGAGCTCACCATCATTCCAATATACAGCCCCTCTCTATTTTGATCCAAAAAACGAAAAGCAACCAGGTGAAGATCGCTTTACTTTTGAATTTTACAAAAACTGCACACCTGAGTTTTTATCAGTCCTCGTATGTGAATTGAATCGAATTTTCGAAACGGAAGATGTCCCAGCATATCGTTTTTGAATACCTCAGTTAAAAATTTTGTATGAATGCCAAGCTGGGTTTAGACAGAATTATTCCACCGTAGACCAAATTTGTTCCCTATTCAATATAGCCCAGATTTACAAAAGAAGATATAAGAAGCTGTATACATTCTTCGTGAACTCCCGAGCAGCATTTGATTCCATAGCCCGTGAATCGCTTTTTTACAAGCTTTATAAAATTGGAATCTGAACAAAAATCATAAATGTTTTAAAAGCCATGTATAGAAACAACAAAACCTGTGTCTGGGACGGAATCAACATAACTCGAAAAGTACTGCAAAACCTGGAACCTGTCTGTTAACCTTACAAAGTAAAATATGATGATTATAAGGAATGGCGGTAGCAGGTACTCTCGAGTTGAAAAGCGGACGTTTCAAGGAGAAGGCATAGATATTGTACGTGAATACAAGTATCTAGGAGTAATGTTCACTTGCAATTTAAACATGAACAAGCATCTTCAAGAGCTAGGCGAGCAATTTCTTCAATTTGGAATACCTGTTTCAATAAAAAACACATAACCACGCAGCTAAACAAAAAATATTCAACACAACTTCTACATTAATATTACTATACGGAGCGCAAGTGTTGGGTTATGGTTCTATGAAACCGTAGAAAAACTGCTTCGATACTTCGTCAAGAGAATATTTAAACTGTCTTCTAGTATACAAATACCTACATGCTACACCTGGAGACTGGGATCCCACCACTGTTTTTGAGTACTCTAAAGCTTCATTTAGACTATGTGGTAAGAGTAATGACAACGGAGCAGGAACGGATACCAAAATTAGTACTATCTCATATGCTGTCGACTATAAGGGACACTGCGTTCAAGAATGGAATAGGCTGGCGTCTGAATGCGATTGGGATTTGAAAATTGCACCTAATGAGCATCTCACATCTTTAAAAAGCAAATCTAACAACTTAGTAAAGAAAGCAGGACATAAAATGTACGACAAATTTATCTCAACAACAATATCAATATAGAACATACTACAGTAAAATGAGTCACTATTTAGAGGACAGAACGTACTTCATTGCTGGAAACACAACTGATGATGAATGATAAGCAAAATATTTAAGATAAGAGGAGAGCTAATAAATCTTAACTTTATACCTCAACGTTCAGATCTATCGATTTTATGTGAGCTCTGTAACCGGAAGGAGAGAGAGAGCAGTGGCATGGCGTAGCGTGGGTTGGAGCCGCCCGGGGCAGACCCAATTTATGCCGCTCCCATAATTTGTTCACACATTAAAAAAAAATACCTTTGTAAGCATGGTAAAATTTCTGGAATCGAATAACGGTACTTTTGAAATTTCGAAATATCTCGAAAACAAAAATTATTTTCTATGGTAATATGGTCATTTCTACCTAAATAGAGGGCTCAGTTTTTGACTATATTATTGTAGGGTTACCATTATTTTGTAAAATTCATTCGGTTTTTCTTTGTTTGGGCTTAGTTAAATATTTTCTTTATTTTGCAATCCTGAGTTTTAAATTCTGTTTTTTATTCCTTAAATTTTTCAATCATTGCGCGATTACTAACTGGCGTTTTTATCTTTCGTATTTTTTTTGAAATGATGTTGTTGTCAAGCAATTTTTCAACGAAATATCGTTTCGAAGTTTTACTATTTCCCAGATTGATCATTTCGCCACCCCGACGAAACGTCAATTTTCCCAACAATTTAAGCGAAACGTACCATAACCATTATCGTACAATAGATTTTTGAAAATATGTTTTTTTTTTATTTCGTTTTCTTTTCTAAGAAATTGCGATGACGGTTTTGACCAGAATGAGTAGTTACAGTAAAATGTATGTTTTCAAAATTATTGTGGTCTTAATTTTAAATTCGAATCACCGAAAACGCTAATTTTAAAAACTGCTTATATCTCGAAAGTGTAGGCGCATTGCCTTAGTGGTTAGTGTGTTGGACTGAATTGAAGAGATTGAAGAGATGTACGTCTCGCATAATTAAGTATTTCGTTGTTCTACTACTAAGCGAGGGGTCCAGGTTTGAATCCCGCAAAAAACCCAAATTCCAACTTAGGGTTGTGGGAAGTAGATAAAATCTCCAACTACTTCGTTGTGTTTGGCGTTTTGTTCGAGTCGTTGATAATGTGACTCATTTCCTGATAACTTTTAAACTTTAAAACTTTTAATTATTGCAAGGTGTCTTTGCCCTTCTCCACAGGTTTCTTGAGGACCTCCGAACATTGTTTCTGGAGAATAACTTTTTCATTTCGTTTATTTTCTTGCTCCAAAGAACTCAACATTTCTCCCTCGACTTTTGAACATGGAATTTGTAACCGCTTTGATCTTTCGCTTCGCTGTAGCGGGGTTTTATATATAACCGAGTTTATTTGCTACATATGCCTTCTGGCTATTTTTATCTGACCAGCCCTTCTGCCCAGAATATCCAAATGAAGAAGGACCCACAAGGGCACGAAATGGTTCACGGCTGGCGCTTGACATTAGGAAGAGCGAGATCGCCTTGTTGAGATCAGTGGCAGAATGGTAAGGGGTCTGCTTCTTTATAATATGCATGTGTATCTAGCTTGTGTGTCAAAAAAACATGACCAGCGCCCTCATACTGTGGATGGGGAAAGTCCCGACGATGGAGTGATGCAGCGTGCATCAGTTACGTATGTGTGCCACCGTATAAAGAAACAACGTGTACATGCAGTTATATACGTACTAATTAAATTACTTGTTAATTACGTTCCCTATTTTTCTTAAGCTAAGTATTGAATAGATTGACAGCTTCAGCGAAAAAAAAGAGGGATTGCCTACAAGCTAAATTTTACTTTGAATATAGCCCAGTTTGAGTTCATGCATTTGTGCCCATGTTAATCAAAGGCGTCACAGTCACATGCATGCTTCAAAAAAAAAACAGCCTACACTTCCGCTTTAAACCGGATGTCAGCTAGCCTGAGGTTGATTCTCATTTCAATATCGAGCGTGGGGATGTGTTATAAATTCTAGCTTCTAGATACAAGATTCTATTTGTGGTGCTCAAAAAACTATCTGTTCCTGAATGTAAGTAAATGTTCAGTTATTACATATTCACGTCGAAAATCGCCATCATGACATGACATATACTTACTTTTTCAATGGCGTTGCTATTCCGCGCGTGTCTCCTTAATAAAAGATTTGGGTGTGCTTTTAGATACTAAACTATCTTTCATACATCACATAGATTATGTCACAAATAGGGCAAATAGAGCATGGGGACTATTAAGGCGCTATGCAGGTGATTTTTCTGACCCATACGTTATCAAAGTTCTCTATCTTTCATTTGTTAGATCTATTTTAGAATATGCATCCATTGTTTGGTGTCCCTTTTATGATGTCCATATTTTAAGAATTGAGTCTGTCCAAAAAAGATTTCTCAGGTTCGCCTTAAGAGGGCTTCCTTGGGCTGACGTTAGTAATTTACCCTCCTATCAATCAAGGCTACAATTTATTAAAATAGGAGAATAGTGGCAAGAATTATTTTTGTACATAGGATTCTTATTGGTGAAATTGACTCTCCAGAGATCTTAGTACTTCTTAATTTACATATCCATCGTCCAAATTTACGAATTAACCGTTTTTTTAATATCGCACATTCTCGTACAAATTACGGCAGGTCATCATCTATCAACGGCTTACTGATAAGCTATAATGATAATATCAATTTAATAGATTTTAACTCATCGATTGCTACAATAAAAATAAAGCTACTACACACAGAAAAATTTACCAATGTAAAATTGAAATGAAGAATTGTTGATTCTAAATAATGCGATTTGATCTTAGTTCTCTTATTCCATTATAATTTTAAATGATTTTCGTTTTGAATTAAAGTTTTACAATGTTGACTTTAAAAGATAAAAGGTTAATTCAACAATGACGAACAGATGGAATGAGTCGCAATGGAGTTATTGTTAAAATAACATTCAATAATTTTGAAATAACATTGATTTTTATAACAACAGTCTTTTGCGTGAATTAACATTGAATCGATTTAAAACAAAATTGACCATTGTAAAATCAACACTAAATCGTATGCATCAACCCTCTGTACGAATTCATTTGTCTTGTATTGAGTACCTATTTGACGCCAGAGATACAATTTTTGTCTGGTGAAATCTATAAATACATCATCCATACATTTACTCCAGGTGTTAAACTGTACACCCAGGCGACAGCAGTCTGTCACCAGGAACCATACACCACCACGGTTGCCACTTGCCAAAACAATTAGTGAGCAATATTGAAAAAAAAAGACACCGAATCAAATTTCAAAACATGGAAACGTTGATAACCACAAAGAGAAAAAATTACACACACTCATGAGCCAATATGATTTGCCTTACAAATATCCTTAGACTTTATTCTGATATACAAATTTAATATAAAAAAAACTGCACGGTAGTGAAAAAATGTCCATTTGCTTAGTCTTCAATGTTTCAATGTTAAAGAAAAGTGTATCACTTTATTTTTGTTTACAAAATACATTTCAAAACGTGAGTTTTCCAAATTCAATGAGGAACGTTATGCAAGTAAGAACTTAGACAGTTTTTTTTATAATTTAAACAACATCTAACTTATTTCACTTATACTAAACAAAAATAAACTTGATTCTTTAAACAATGCAATTGCCGACCAAACGGAATGGTTTTAATTTTTCTCATTGTTAAGTTCTTTCGCCAACATGATATTCTTTATACTTTCGAAGTAAAGTTTATTTATCAACTTAGTTTTAATTAAACTCAACTCAAAAAATGTGCAGTCAGCAGCTACAATATTATTTTCCTAAATCCATCTCATCGTTTGAATTATTATTTGAATATCATTATACCTTCCAACCTATTACTACATTTTCAGAATCGCGTCTACGTAGTTTTCAAAAGCATTTATTAAGGGTAAAATGGATACTTCGGAAACCGAAGTCATTTAAATCATTGTTATTTAGATCAATTTTGAGTAACATTTGATTTAAAAGTTTTAAGTAACACATAATTTAATTTTATTTTATTTCATTTTTATTAAATTTTGATATGTCACATTTATTGAGAAATTTTTGAGCACAATCACTATCACACATGATCTTGATTTGGTAAAAAATAGGGTTTGTCCTATTAATAAAATTCTGCCCAAGAAATAATGTTCGTAATCTTATTTTTATGTTATATTTGTTTCGTATTTCTGGTGTTTCTGCTCAAAAAATTACCTAAGCCAGATATAATTTACCAAAATTCGTACCAGGCAAAAAAAGAAGTACCAAATTTTGTCAAATGTTACCAAAGTGGCAACCTGCATACCAGACGAACGTGCAAACAAAACAAACTGTCTCCTTTAAATTCAACATTAAAACGTGTTAAAATGAAATTGGACATTGTAAATTCAATAAAAATATACTTCGTTCTACCGTTATTTTCCGAATTCTCACTTTAAGTGTCTGTGTGTTTTCATTTATTTAGAGTAAAAGCAACATTGATTCCTGTAAGATACATTTAAGTGGGTAGGTATTACTCCTCCGATAATTTTATTTCTTCATTTCGTCGCATCGATCGGTACGAGTAGAACAAATTCGAAAATGTTAGAAGTGCAAAGTGAAAAAAGAAGTGTGCATTAAATTATAGATATTTCAAAACAATGGAAGAGCAGAGCAATTACAACGCTGATATTTTAAGTGCGATGCAAGAACAGCCTTCAACAAGTGACTGTATAAACTTTGAAAGTGACGAAGACGGAAACATTATATTGAACATTCCAGTTATTGCAAGCAATGACAGTGAGTTAGATAAACTTTTACAAAAGTTTGATTTAATGGAAGCAAAATTTTATTTAACAAGTAAGTACTCTAAATTCGTATCTTTCTCTTATCCATCCGTATCCATCTGCATTTGTGGTATACAGACCTATTTGAGTTATTTAGAATATGCTCCTGGAAAATCATTTTCTTTTGTCATATCTTTCTATCTATATCTATCTAATATAAAGGGAATTGTATTTTTCTTCTAGAGGCTGCTATAACTTTTGAAAGTTTAAAATATTTGTCGAAGGAAGATATTCGAGAAGCCATACCACCTATTGGTCTTCGTGCGAGTTTTCGTGAAAAATTATTTATTTGGAGAAAAAGTGAAGTAGGTATGTGTGTACAAAATGTTCGTGAGTTTTTATTTTATTATTATTTATAACTTTCTCTTGCGAAAACAGAGGCTTCAGAAATTTAATCTAAAAATGACTGCTCGAGAACTTTGGACTTTAACAGATTTTATCCTTCTTATAATTGGAGATTTAGTTCCAAAATCGAATCCACATTGGAAATTATTAATTGTCCTTGTGAAAATATTAGACAGTCTTTTAAAAAATAAATACACTGACAAAGACTTGGAAATGTTAGAATTGTTTGTTAGTGAACATAACGAAATTTATGTCCAGCTTTATGGACCACTTAAACCTAAGGCTCATTTTTTACTGCATTATGCCAACTTCATAAAAAAATGTGGCCCACCTAAGTACTTATGGAGTTTAAGATTTGAAGCGAAACATAAAGACACAAAAAAATATTGTAGTAATATTAACTCTAGAGTTAATGTGCCATTAACGCTTTGTACAAAAGCAGGATTGAGTTTTGCAAAATTTTTAGTCGATTATAAAAATGGAATTCCGGATGCTCTTGAAATTAATACTGAAAATATTGTAATACCAAACAATAATTTTAATAAAATGTTTGCTCACCTAAAAATAAATTTTGATAGCATTTTATTTTATGACGAAATCAATTTTTGTGGAAAATTATATAAAAAAGACAGTTATATAACTATAGATAACGAAATTTTAAAATTGTACAAAATTTGTTATTTTTCTAAAGTATGTACTAAAGTATATGTTTTATGTTGTGAAGTTGAACTTCCTTATTTTGACAATCATTTTCAATCGTATGAAGTGGGTAAATTAAATAAGCAAATTGAATTGAAAGAACTCCAAGAATTTACAAGCCCACCTTTGCATCTGTTCCCAAATAATAATGGAAAAATATATTTAAGAAACAAATTTTTGTAAATCACTTATTTAAGCACAATATTAACCATTTTAATAATATTTTTTTTTATAGTAATGAAACTGGGTATAGTTTATTCTTTTAAATAAACAGCTATATGAAAAATAAAATAAAATTTTGTAAAACAAAACTGAAGTTTTTATTAAAATAGATTTTCATGTAATATTAACATGTGCATCATTATGATTTAACAGGAACCGTCGTGCTTTTTTAACATGAGGATCATTTTGATTCAACAGGAATGGTCGTGCTGTTTTAACATGTGCTTCATTATGATTTAACAGGAACCGTCGTGCTGTTTTAACATGAGGATCATTTTGATTCAACAGGAACCGTCGTGCTGTTTTAACATGCGGATCATTTCAATTCAACAGGAATGGTCGTGCTGTTTTGACATGTGCATCATTATGATTTAAAAGGAATCGTCGTGCTCTTTTGACATGAAAATCATTTTAATTCAACAGTATTCGTCATGCTGTTTTAACATGAAGATCGATATGATTTAACGGGAATCGCCATGTTGTTTTAAAATGAGGATATGTTTAATTTAAATACATTACATGTTATTTTGACATGATAATTCTTTACGCCTGAGATACAGAAAAACCCTTTTAAAATAACAAGAAACAGCTATGAAGCAAAATCATTTGTAAAAAATGTTAAATTATGTTTATTTTTTTTGATTTTACATGTTTTTTTTTCTGTGTGTAGATGCTATTCAGTCATAATCGCTTGCTCTATTTAGTTTCTATTTATTAGTAATATTTTTTGTAAATTAAGTATTGTTATAAACTAATGTCTATGAAAATCCAAGTATCTTGCTGACAAATAAATAAATAAATAAATAAATAATAGTTTTTTCTAAGTTTAAGGTTGAAAATATTTCCTACATTTTTATATACAGTAAAACCCGGATAAGTGCCTCTCGCTTAAGTGCCTAACCCGCATAAGTATGTAGGTACTTTTTTTTTTTTTGAGAAACAAAATTTGGAGGATATTTTCATATAAAACTTATTTTATTAGTACCTTTCGGTTAACTACCTTTCCCGCTTAATTGCCTTTTATTTTGTATACTTTTATTGAGATTTGGCTGAAAAATTTTTTTTAATTACATACTCAATTTTGAAATCAGCTGAAAAAATACAAACGCTGTTTTTCCTTTAGCCCTTCCTTGTGTTTCAAGCTATAAAAATAAAAAATAAAAAAAATAATAATCTTAATCTACGATAATGGTGGAGACTGACTGTGCAGCTGTCACTGTCAAAATGTAAACTGTCAATGTTATTTTTTTTATATAAAAAACGCTACAAAAATCAATTCTAAACACTGCAAACTAATTAATTAAAAAAGTTTTTATTCAGCAGCAGCTATACATTTGAATGAAAATAAATTGATCCCTCAGCCTCAGCTATGAATTCAGAGGTCAGAGCTTATTTAAACATGCTTACATGATTCGTATAGTATAGATCATTGATTTCCAAGGTTTACAACAACAGTTGGATCTCGTATTATTGTTGTAAACCATGGAAATTAATGATCTATATATATCATGCGGGCATAATAAAAAACGCCTAATTTAGTGAAAGTATTAATTTCGAGCATGCACAAAACACATGCTGCTTTATGTAATTTGGTCAATTCAAATTCTTTACTCAAAACTTATACAGTACAAATAACTGAAGTATAGCTATGTTCATGTTTTTCATTCAAACTGCAATGATTGTCATTTCCGCTTTCTTTTTTGTGAAGTGCTTTATTTATGGTACACGAAACACGACATACAAAGCGGAAGGCACGTGAGCATGCGACATACAATTGACGATGTGAGAAACATATGGGATTCAAGATTGATGCAACAGATTTTTAGCGAATAGTGAAAGTGAGATGCACGGGAAATTGAAAACGCTTAAATACCAATGGCAAATCATTCTGAACAAGCGGAACCCACGGAATGAGAATGTTTGCCTATAATTTTCCCCTCAAAATCGTGATTTGAGGTTTCACAACAAAATTATAACTGATCCAAAAATATACTATCTTTTAATATAAATCTTTTAACCTAAAATACAACAATTCAAACAATACAAAAGTAGAATCATGAAAATTGGCCCAGTGGTTATCCCAGAATCTGTATATATTTATAAAACAAAGTTTCAAAGTTCATACGGTGAGAAAATTGGAAAATTTTAAAAGTAAACTGGAAAATTCGTAAAAATTAATTTCCCTTTTTTTTATAATGTTGATCGCAATATACAGGGAGATCGTAAATGACAAAAATTCTACATGGATTAAATTATTTAGTAGAATTTCATTACGGAAACAATTTTTTTAAGCACGGGCAAAGCCGGGCGGGACCAATTAGTTATATATAGAAGATTATTATTGAAGATAATTCAATTTAACTGAAAACCGAAATATGCACCTACCCTACAGCGCCACTGTTTCAGAATTTTCCGATTTTTCTTTTTTCCTAAACCATCCCTGATTCAAGACGAACAAAACAAAATAAAAATCATTTAAATCGGTTGAGCCGTTCTGGAGTTTTTACGCGACAATTTACACAGCAATTGATTTTTATATATATCTCTATATATATATATAAATCAATTGCTGTGCGTTAGTCGGGTAAAGGTTCCAAAACGGTTCGACCGATTTGAATGATTTTTGTATTGTTTTGTTCGTCTTGAATCAGGGATGGTTTAGAAAAAAAGTCGGAAAATTCTTCTCAACATGTGGCGCTGTAGGCATATATTTCGTTTTTCAGTAAAATTCGATTTCTGTATCCTCAATAATAATCTTCTATATATATTATTATTATACCTATAATTCTTTCGGGGTGAAACTCGATGACGATATAATTCGATAACCACTGGGCCAATTTTTTCTTTTCTTTTGTTCGTATTGTTGTATTCAGTCTTAGACGGTCTTAAAAGATAGGACTATTTTGGGCTTTTTGCTTATCCCAGCTCATTGATCTCTCGCGAAACACAAGCGCTGCTTTTTGGCATTTTCACATTTCCTGCCTACGCGCGGGTTAGAACCTAGAACTTGAAAGCTGAAATTTGCTGGCTTTTGTAAAAAATAAGAAACCAAATTCACTCTACACATACACAAACGTTAAGAAAGTCACCCAATAACGGTATCTTGAGTAGTTCTTCCAATCGCCGCTAGAAAATTGAAATCCATATATGGCTCGGTATCGGTATGCAGTAGAATGTTAACCGATAACAAACAAATTGTGTGAATGTGTATGTGGTTGGTTCCAGTTTGAAGGATATGATAGCTTTGGACCCTATAAGTGGCAAAAGATAAGCGGGATAGGACAACGGGTTATGGCACCTCCCAATCAAAAAAAAAAGGAAAACAAATTCAAACTACCTTAGCCACAGCAACGCGTGGCTGGGTCTTCTAGTAATCTATAAAATAAGCCCCAAATACTACAAAAGTATACGACCTATTTAATTAACCATATACACATGTTTTTAAAAAAACCGATGCCATATTAACTTAACATGATCTAAAGTGTTTGTAAAGGTCCTTTCGTATAATGACACACATTACCAAAGGTCCAACAAACAGCCTTATGCCACTAAAGCCCAAGGGCTGTTGCTTGCACTTGCAGTACCACGCTAAAGACAGAGACACCTTAAGTGTGTCATAGGATATTTTTTCCGTAAATTAGAAACGGCATTGGAACTGAATTTAAGTCATTATTGAAACGCTAAATAAAAATTAATTAGCGACCCACACTGATCGATCGGGTCTGGCACTGGGGTAAAATCTTTGACATCGGTTTCATATTCATCCAAGCACTGAGTTGCTTAGTATATATACGGGGTGATGATCATCGCCTAGCCATCAGTTCAGTTGGAAAGATTTCTCGTGTAAGGATCTCCTCGACACCTACAAACAGTCTCAAGATGAAGTTCTTAATCGCTCTTGGTGCTCTTATTGCCGTTTGCATTGCTGCCCCACTTGAGGACGATGTAGCTGCCACAATCATCAGTGATCATCGTGACATCAATGCCGACAGTTACAATTTCGAGTAAGTACTCCAGCAGTGAGCAGAGTTTGAATACATTTTTTTACTGTGCTTGCAGTTTTGAGACCAGCAATGGAATCAAACGTCAAGAAGGTGGTGAATTGAAGCAAATTGAAGATTCATCAGCCATTGTTGTGAGTGGATCTGCGTCCTGGACAGCACCCAATGGTGAACTTATTGAAGTAAAATACACTGCCGATGAAAGTGGATACCACCCAATTGTTTCATAAATCACTGTGTTTGTGCTTTTTTTTTAGTGTTTAAGCGGTACAATAATTATAACGTTTGTAGTGTCAAAATATACATACGGGTATAAAATCGTTCGTAAAAGTCTGTTTAGAGGAAATTTGTCAGGTTCATTGGTGAGGCTACTGCCCGAGGTTCATAACTGAGCCTCACTCTATCAGTTAGCCAAAAACAGCCTCGAAATGCGCACTCGAAGTTGCTGGTCGGTCTGGTGCCTTTTTGGCCAATATCCTCTTGAGCCCTTATTATATTGTTCCTTATACGTCAAGCTATTTGTTGGAACACAAAATCCCAGTACAGCTCCTGGAAGAATTTTACTCTCCACACTCCATTGATTCAAACTGGATAGCATATAGATAATTCGAAGAATCTTTCTTTCAAAACGTCCACTTACGATGTCCTTATCCGCATTCGACAAAGTCGATACTTTGGGATAATAAGAGGCACATATCCAGAGTCAATTAGTAGTTATATCTATAATTTGACAGCAAACTGCGGCCATTTTTGAAAATATTCCTCGGATGTCACAGAGTGAGGAAACTAAAAGGTCTCACTTCCGCGTCGTTCTTAGGAGCTTGTCCTTACATCAACTTCAGCTTGGCGATTGGAATGTTGAAGAACTAAAGCCTACAGATCCAGACCAAGGGCGATAGGTCGTACATTTGCTGACTGGGCTCCGGAGACGTTAAAGACCGGACACAGCTTTGGCCATAAAACAAATTCAGCGGTTCAATTAAAATCCAAGCGTGGTTTGCCAACACCTTATCGAGCGGAAAAACTCACTTTGGAAGAAGCGGCAAGGCACTCATTCCGTAACTTTACAGAGGAGCTCTGAAACTAGTAACTAAGTGCTAAAATTACTAGTTCGAGAGCTTAATGCAGTTCATTTCCCACAAATGTAATGAAAGTTGACTATATTACAAAAAAAAAAATCGAGCAGAATAATAACCTCTAATGGTGATTAAAGTTTCGAAAACGATATCGTTGAGACGATCTTGTTTTTCAAATACAAGTCAAAGTTCGATCTGGGATTGATGTGCCTTACAAGAAATCAGATATTTAATCGGCACATTTCCAAATGGCTTAGCCTCTTACAACCGTCTCCATTGGCTACAGAATAGATTCTTCTTTCATTCTCCTTCCTGTTGCGCTTCATTTTGGTGACGTCAAAATTTACTGGTCCAGCAACCAAATAGTATTTATAATTCTGTCGAACAAGGGGCCATTAAATTGAACAAACAAATTAATCAAAAATACAAGCGCCAATATAATTAAAAACAAAAATAAAACCGCTGCGGTTAAGCTTCACAAACATTTTTGTCCTTCAACTTTTAATAGGCGAGGCGATGCGGCACTTACAAATATAGTTATTAAATTAATACTTTCAGATGCCTATGTCTTGGAATTCTTCAAAGTTTACAGATCTCATTTATTTTGCAAAAAAAAAAAAAAAATAATAATAGTCGAACGAATAACAATCGTTTGAGGATTTATTTGCATCACTTAAGTTAATATGGAGAGGGGTGGCCGCAGTGATGTCAAACTTTTCGGACTGACTTGTCAAAGACGGATATCAAAAATACCCTTCTTGCCCATGCCGTTGTTAGAAAAACCCCACGACATTTCCCACGAAAATATACATGATATAAATAATTATACTAAATATGAAAAGCACAAAAATTAACAAAATAAAAAGCACGACTGGGTCAAACGAAACTTTCTCGTTCATCTAAACTTTGGTTTGTGGTTAACTGATTTTATTAATGTAGTAGTTGGCGCAACAGGTCCGTAGGGACCCTAGGCCCAGCTTCTCACAACCATTCGTTTTGTGTGAGTTTTTCATTTTTGGAACGAATGGAAGGGATCTTCAATTTTATGCCGACTCCAAACGGCTAATTGCGAAGCTCTTTCAAAACAGTTGTTATACTCTCGTATGTTTGTCAGATGTTCGCGAGAGGTGGCGCAGTCGAAAAAAACCCTAAGTTGGAATTTGGGTTTTTGCGGGACTCGAAAAATCATATAACTGGTCCTATAGATAAAAGGAACGGTTCATGAA
This sequence comes from Cheilosia urbana, assembly GCA_946477585.1. Lineage (NCBI taxonomy): Eukaryota > Metazoa > Arthropoda > Insecta > Diptera > Syrphidae > Cheilosia > Cheilosia urbana. Next base: position 49,097,609 of record OX297855.1, read on the forward strand.
ATATACGAATAGTGTTAAATAAAATCCACTACTTTTGGGTTATTCATCTGATAGGGCAGTGTGTATCAAATAACAATGTGAGTTTTTATAAGTTGAAGTTCTCAGTAACATGCAAGGGAGAAGGCCAGTTTGCTATCTAGGTCGGACATGCTAGTGGGCGCATTGCTATATTTTTGCTTGTGACTGTTTGTCTTTATCTGCAATCCTCCTACGTCTCGTATAGAGAATCCGGGCAGTTTATTTTCTAGAAGGGTGACCGAAACAGTCTTTCCCTCGCCTGTAATCCTCAAACAACTCCTTTGAAGAGAGGAGACTGGGGATAACTATTGGACGATATGTCTTCGGATATACATCAGGTAACCGAAACAGTGTGCCCTTCGCTTATAATCCTTTGACGTCTCGTCATAATGACGTAAACCGTATTCGCCATCGGTGATTAGTAGATCGGCCCTTTCGTTGTGTACCTTGCTTAAGGTTAGATAAGGCTGGTCAAGGAGGAAGTGACCGGTCGACACTTCGACAGTATGCGTTCGGATGGGCGGGTGGTGACCGTATCGGTTAGACCCACGTCTGTATCCTCTGGCAACTTATCAAATAGGCCGGATGTAGCAAAAATCGTAGTAATAGTGGCGATTGCAGCAATCAGCCATTACTTGGTTTTTAAAGTTTTATCCAAATCGAATATGTGTATTTCAAGATAAGAGCTAATTCTAATATTATTAGCATTTTCGGTTATTCGAATTGAAAATTAAGGACGCAATAATTTTGGAAACATCAGTTTTACTCTAAATATGCATTTTCGTCAAAATCGTCTCTACCTACCATTTTCAGGTATGTACTAAACTAAAGTCTTCTTTCCAAATTCCATTGAACGATCGATAATATAGAGAAAATGTGAGTTCGCAATTAAGTTAGAAATGACCATATTACCCGAGAAATGAATTTCTGTTACAATCGTATGAACGGTTATCGAGATATGTCCAAATTTCAAAAGTAATGTTATTCGATTTTTTAGCGAAAAACTGAATATGCAGTCATGTTAACCTCACCTACTTAAGCTTAAATTTTAGTTAAATCGTTAGAGTCGTTTTCAAACAAATCAAACTGGTACGAACATTTTATATGGGATATAGGTACCAATAATATTGAGGTTACCTTGCACAAAAAAAAAACCGCCCCGAAATGTGAGCCCCCAAAGTCGAAATCCGAAATTGGAACTAAGTCCGGGCAGGCCCTTAGCCCTCTACTGCATGCATTATGATTCAGTGTAAGAAAAACAAAAAAAAAAATGTTTTTTAACTTAAAGGATTAAAAAAAAAAAGATACTTTTTCCATATAATAACCGATATAATATTTCAGTGAATGAACAAGAAGCCATATATGGACATTGCAAAAAACGCATTGTACTGAATACGTCCGGTGAGAAATTTAACAGATATACTAGAGTTAGTAACAGCCCTATTATGGCTATCAAATATCAACACGATATTTGATAATAATTGATACGTATCAACAAAATGAATGAATCGGTATTATGGTTATCAACCTACTTGGTATTATGGTTGTCAAAAAAATTGATACTCATCAAATTTTCTATCAACCACAAATTTCTTGTTGATACGTATCAAATTACTCGCGCGGCTAAAATTATCTATTAACATCAAATCATAAAATTTATTTCCTTGTTTTTATTGTTCAATAAAGGACTTAAGACCGAAATGTCATCGGTAGAGTTATTATTTGAAGGGGATTATGCTGAAAAAAAAAAAAAAAACAAATACAAATTAGAAACGTCAAACCTCAAAACAGAACCACTCCCCCAATGTTTTTTTGATTAGCATTCAAAATGGGGTAAAAATTATCAATTGATACTCATAATACCAAATTATCGATGAATTGATAGATGTTATCAAGTATCAAATAATTGATATTTGATAGCCATAATAGGGCTGTAAGTGACGTCCCACTCCCAAAAATTCTCTCCAAAATTTAGCTGAGCTAAATTTAAGTAAATCCCTTTAGCCAGGTCCGCAGCTTGAGCTATAAAACCAAACTTGTTTCAGAATGTACTTTATGTACCTATCTATCAAATTTTAGCGTTTTTGTGTTGCGGAGGAGTAAGCAAGGATGAGCATTTTTAATGACTAAATTAACTTAGAGGAATCTGAAATGGTGGAAATAAGAGAGAGTTTATTTTTTGGAGGAAGTTTTTTTCAGTGACACATCAGACCCTATAAAAAATTAAAATCAAATAAGGATTTTAGCTAATGTTTAGAGAGAAAAGTTGGTATTCAGCACGAGCAGCGTATAAAGCTTTAAAAAAAATCTACAGCGTTATCTATTGCGCACCGATGGATAAGTTAGCACGTAAGCAAAGCTAAACTCGTAAGCAAAGCTGAAATAGCCAACTGCATTCCTCCCCTTCAGCAATTCATCCGCAATACTCGCCATGCTAGGAATGCCCATCAGTTTACCATCCAGCCTATCTTCGGACTTACTATGAAATACAGAGACTCTTTCATAAGCCGTACAACGCGAATGTGGAATGCCTTTCCCAGCTGTTTTTCCTCCCACATGCAATTTACAGACATTTAAGACCAATGTGCATCGGTATCTCCTATCTCCTCAATCACAATTTCCTTAATGCCCGCGCTGTGTAAAAACACTATAAGACAAGTCATAACCTCTTTAGCGCGTGTTAATTATAAACAAAAAAAAAAAAAAACAATTATACTAAAATTTCTATTCTTATGCTAATCAAAAATCTAATCAAATATAAATTATGTATAGTTTTTTTTAAAGTTATGTATTAATTAATGATTTGGCGAAGACTAAAATCGATATTGTGTGGTGCGACCGGTTTCTTTGCAACTGGGCATTATGTTCAGTTTTTTCTGTCTGTAGGAAATAAGGCCCCAAAAGAGAAAATGAAATAACACCCCAATTTCAAATATAAAATAAGGTCCCACTGTGATGAAATTATTTGGGGCTTATTTCATAATGAAATTAAAAATATTTAAAACTACTTTTTGGTGTGTAAACATCTAAGCGCGCGTTATTGGAATCTGGTGGAGTAATTCCACACATTTAACTTGCGGGGACGGAAATGCGTCACTGTGTTTTATCATTGCATAAATTTTATCATTGCATACGTTTTATTGTGATGTGAAAGAACGAATAAATTATTGTTATTTCATAATATATCAAGAATACGGTTATTACAATTCCCTCTTTTCTCAATGACGTGTATCAAGTCACACACATACCGCACGCACGGTGTTTACACATATTTCGGGACTGTTGGATACAGTCGCACCATTTTTTTTTTTTTGTATTTAATATTGTTGATATTGGATAAACTAATTTAGATTAAAGGAACTTTGTATATACTCAAGCTCGCACCCACCCCGTAATCTAACAGTAAACCCAAGCAGGGGGCTGCGTATTTGATGTCGAAAGGGTAACAATTAATAACAAAAAAAAAATAATTTTTGGGACTTATTTCATTTCTTCTTTTGGGGTCTTATTTCATAATGAAATAGGAAATAAGGCCCCAAAAAAGGCAATACACCCCAAATTCTACTAAAAATCGTTGTTGTTGTTTCCTGTATAATTTTTTGGGGCCTTACATATATTTATCTTTTGGGCCTTATTTCATTGGGGCCTTATTTTGCAGAGCCGTTTTTCTGGTCATCCTTCTCTGAAAAAAAATCACTTGCCGATCAGAGTAAAACAGTCTACAGAGAAAGCAGTGCGCATAAATTAATAAAAAAAAAAATGTTTTTTTCGCCATGAAAAACTGTCATCTGTCAAAATACGCGTCTCTTCTTCAATGGATTAGAAACTTCCTTTCTGGCCGTTCAATCCAAGTTGTGTTGGACGGTTTCAAGTCTGCGATTCACTATATAAATGCTGGTGTTCCCCAAGGCTCTGTTTTGTCTCCGACACTCTTTCTCATATTCATCAATGATCTCCTGTCTGTTACTTCTAATCCAATACATTCTTTCGCTGATGATAGCACCCTCAGTTTTTCATATTCGTTCCCTGACTGTCGTCCCTGCTCTTCGGCCGTGGAACTGGAACGGCGACGTATGCTAAACACAGTAAATTGCGATCTTGACAGCATTATAAAATGGGGTACAATCATTAAAGTGGAATTTAATGCTTCCAAAACACAATCCTGCTTTCTATCATTATAGCGAAACCTGAACCCTCACCCATTATCCATGAATGGGACTTGCATCGACGAAACCGAACGACTTTCCATACTTGGTATATGTGTCAACGACAAACTCCGGTGGAATGACCACATATACGAAGTCGCCAAAAACGCTGGGAAATGTCTAGGTTTCTTAAATCGATGTAAGAAGTACTTTACACCCTCCGACTTAGCTACAATATACAAGGCCTTTATTCGGCCTAAGCTTGAGTACAGCGCTCATATCTGGTCAGGTGCACCAAAAACTTCATTGCACGGATTCGTAGCAAAATTCCGAATACGTTAGATTCTGTGATAGACCCGATTAATCAATTTTGACATTTAATAATAGAGGAACTCAAAAAAGTGGGTCGCAAAATCCTGTTCATCTATCGTCTGGCTGTCCATCTGCGTAACCCTCTACTGCATACCAAGCCATTATATGGATTTAAATTTTCTACCGTCTCGATTGGAAGAATTTCTCAATAGTTACGGGAAACATACCGTTACGCTTTCTATACGTTTGTAAAGTGTTTCGAAGTGTAGAGGTAATTTGGTTTCTTCTTTTTTACATAATTTCTTCTTTTTGCAAATTTCAGCTGTCAAGTTCTAAGTTCGCGCATCGTAAGGAAATGGCAAAAAAAATAAATATTTATTTTCTGTTGTTGATGGTGCCATGTGCGGTTCATGTACACTATTCATACGATTTAAGGAATCAATCAGAAGCTCCGTTTTTTTTTTTTTTTTTTACACAATGGACCCCTCTGATGGTCTCAGAGCAGCTGAAACAACCGTCAAAAGAAAACCCATTTGGGTACCTAGCTAAGCTTTTTTCAACTTCTCTTTAAATATTTTATAGGTCACAATAAACACTGAAAATAATACTGTTCATAAAAATTATAAAAACCGTTTATTGACTTATTTTTCATTGTCGCAATAAACCTTTTATTGTCGCAATAAACTATTTATTGATAATCGAATTTTTCATTTCAAAAAACTTTCAATAAACCATTTATTGTCACAATAAACCTTTTGTTGTCGCAATAAACTATTTATTGATAATCCAATTTTCCATTTCAAAAAACGTTCAATAAACCATTTATTGTCACAAAAAATCTTTTATTGTCGCAATGAACTGTTTATTGAAAATCCAAATTTCCATTTCAAAAAACAGCTAACTTTCAATAAACCATTTATTGTCACAATAAACCGTTTGTTGTCGCAATAAACTATTTATTGATAATCCAGTTTTCCATTAAAAAAAACTTTCAATAAACCATTTATTGTCACAATAAACCTTTTGTTGTCGCAATAAACTATTTATTGATAATCCAATTTTCGATTTCAAAAAACGTTCAATAAACCATTTATTGTCAGAATAAATCTTTTATTGTCGCAATGAACTGTTTATTGATAATCCAAATTTCCATTTCAAAAAACTGTTAAACTTTCAATTAACCATTTATTGTCCCAACAAACAGTTTATTTTTGCAATGACCTGTTTATTGGCGCAATAAACTTTTTATTGGCGCAAACACCTATTTTTTGGGGCAAACAACTATTCATTACCATAGTTATCTCAAACGCACAATTAGAATTGGCTGACGATTCAGTCTGTTCCTAGTTCTTATCGCGAGTAAACGTCCTGGAATCTACTGATGAAGTTGTGATAAAGAAAGTGCAAGAAAGTGTTAAAAGTTAAACAATAAAAAAACACAATTAATAAGATTGAATCCATTCAAACAAGATTTATTGAACTTAAATTCTATATAAGTAAGTATTCAATTTTTCTAAAGTATTTTCTATAATTCGTTCTCAGGATCTTCGATAGATCAGAAGTTCAAAACAATATGCTTTGATCCGTTTTAGGTTTGATACAAAAAACTACAAAATTAAAGTCAAGTTTTAAAAAAAAGTCATCTGAATTTATTACAAAAGTGATTTGTTTTGTTTGTAAGGCTACATTAAATGCCGTAAACGCACTTATACAACACTTAAAACAAGAACATTATTTAAGCTCTTTTAGCACTTTTCGATGTAGGGAAAGTTTGTGTACCCAGTCATTTCAGAATTTAAGCAGCTTTAAAAAACATTTAAAATTTACACTAAAGGCAATGAATACCCCAACTTCAAGTAAATCAAAACGTGGAAAAACTGGGGACGTCGAAAGAGCCACAGAAGTCGAAATGGGTAAGTCTTATCTTAAATATCACTTATCTACATATATTTTTTTTCAAATATCCTGATGCAAGTTCCAGCTTTTGGAACTTTTTAAAACCTTTTGATCAAAAATGCTGACCTACGAAATACAGTGCATGAATAGGTATATTTTTCAATTTTTTTCTTAAAGGTGGACATGGATTTCGGGTATATGTTTAAGAGCCACAACTCTCTCCTTGAGCGATGGGAACATGTGTATTCTAAAATTCGAGAATTTTTAACAACGGAAGATCGAGTTAAAGAGAAAAACATCAAGGACGTTTTGGAAAAGATAAAATCTAATAATATTCCAGAGAGTAAGTTGAATATAGTTTTATTATTTAATAGTCAATAATTAATATAGCGGCATTTGAGATCTACTTCCATTTATTTCCAGATTTATCATATCTTTAACAAAAGTTAATATGCTAGTTTTATTTAAGTACTAAATAATTATATCACAAAATTGTATATCCAAGTTTTCATTCTTATTTTCAGACTGTCGGGATGCTGCTCTCTTGTGGGCACTTCACGGGTACTTAGTACCCACATTAAAGTGTGTGCCAAAGGATCGGAAGGGAATAAAAACAACTATGAAACCAACTATCAAGGACTCCCAAGAATCGTTCGTTCGAAAATAAAAAAAATTGTTGTACAAAAGCACACATCCTTCTAAATGTTATAAACGAATAAATTTTTTAAAATTCAATAAAATGTCATATAAAATTTAACTAAAAAGTTTCGTTTTTGAACTTAAAATTCTTACAGATTTCAGGAAAAATTTGGAAATAAAAAATAAAATGTAAGTATATTTAACAAGTACGTATTGCCACAGTAAATTATTTATAGAAATTTTAAAAACATATTAAAGATTTTATTTATTTGGTTATATATATCAATAATTATATATTATATATATATTAATAAATAAAAATTCTAATATTTTACTAAAATTTTTATCAATGCGTTATTTGCGGCAATAAACTGAGTTCATTGCGCCAATTAATGAGTTTATTGTGACAATAAATGAGTTTATTGCGCCAATTAACGAGTTTATTGTGCCAATTAATAAGTTTATTGCGACAATAAACCCGTTTATTCCGCCAATTAACGAGTTTATTGCGCCAATTATTGAGTTTATTGTGACAATAAATGAGTTCATTGTGACAATAAATGAGTTCATTGCGCCAATTAACGAGTTTATTGTGCCAATTAATAAGTTTATTGCGACAACAAACTCGTTTATTCCGCCAATTAAAGAGTTTATTGCGCCAATTAATAAGTTTATTGTGACAATAAATGAGTTTATGGCGCCAATAAACGAGTTCATTGCGCCAATAAACTGAGTTTATAAATTAACCGCTTACTGCAATTAACCGTTTATTGCCGCAATAAACCGTTTATTGCGCCAATAAACTCTTCCAATAAACTGTTTATAAAATCAATAAACGTTTTATAAAATCAATAAACTATTTCAATAAACGTTTATAAAAATCAATTAACAGTTTGTTGAAATATTATGGGAAAATGAAATCAATAAACAGCCGTTCATTGTCGCAATAAACTTGTTAGTTGGACGAGTTTTAATAAAAAAGTTCATTGTCCCAATAAACTTTTTAATTGATATTATGTACCTTTTTGGTTCAGTGAATGATTACAAATAACGGAAACAAAAAAACTGTACAAATTATGGCTAAATTTCAAGTCAAGGAAAGTTCATAATTCAAATCACCTACCGACCATTCACAATAATTTACTTCCTACTATACAAATACGTTTTTTTTTTTTGTAAATATGTATAAGAATAAGTAGGTATTAAAAATTGTATCGAAAATTGAATATTAAAAAAACATACATTTATAAATATGCCAACCAGGCTGACGGCTTAGCCATAGCTCTTAAATTCATATTTTGTTCTCTATGTATATTGAATTATAAATAAATGAATAAATGTACTTACTTACTATAAGAGTATTATGAGCATCATTAATGCCGATCAAAAACAGGAATAACTAAAATTTCAGCTAACAGTATATCAGGCACTGAACCATATCTATGTGGGTAAAAATTATCCGTTCTCCATAGACTGGACTGAGTTAAGTTATCCGCTTGTTAACACCAAGTCAATAAAGTCTAAGTATTTAAAGTTGACAGATCTGTTGGTGTTAATTCGCTGCTGCTCAGTATATACAAATATGAGTGTTAATGAAAACACTTTCCGGCTAATTTGCGGCTTTTGTGTTAACACGTACAAAAGCTGTAATAAAAACAACCTAACAGGGTGGCGAAGGGGCTTTCTATGTGGAAGGCCAACTGGTGCTCAAGCAGCATGATCTGTGACCCCCCATCTTGCTGGAACGACATTGCTTGAGCATCACCTAACATATTAACGATCGCGACTTCTTCGTTATCCTCATAACAAACTATTACTTTCTTTGTTTCAACACGTGTACGTATAAAGCGTAGTACACCAGCTGTTCCAGAACGAAATTTTCCGGTAGTCTCCAAATGAACAGCGAAACGTCTGCGAAAAGGCAGCGGAAATAATTTGTGGAGAGTTCCATCAGCTGCTAAACAAGTAGCATCGTTACCAGCACTGGTTATTTATCTCCGATTAGGATACTCGAACTTGTCATTTGTTCCATAAAATTGTCATTTGGGAATTATCCTAATTTAAACTATATTTACTTTGAAGTTTGGCAATATTTGTGCTCCTTAGGTATTTATAAAAAAAAAAAATGCATAGATCAATTGCGAATGTACTCTTTTCGTATAACTTACGTTAATTACCAATAAGCCAAATCGATTTTATATAGATTTTTCGCAAGCAATTAATGTCCCGGAAAATAATCGTGTGCGAAAAGAGAGTGGAGAATTGTACCAAACAATGTACTATAATGACTCACTTTTCCGCCATCATTTCGCAGCATCTGCGTACTGCAGAACGAAAAGGAGAGCGAAAATGTTCGTTCATGATTTCGTTGTGTCACTTTTGTATAAGATTTTTCGTTCCAGAACAGCTGCGTACTAGGCTTTAGATCATATTAATTTTTCTTTCTCAATGGCTTTTTTCGCAAATCGGGTTTGTATGATGTAACTAATTGAGTTTCGAATTTATGCAGTAACAGGAATTTATGCACCGGTCATCTTTTAAGTAACTGATAACAGCGGAGTAATAAATTTTCAAAGTAAGTGAAAAACTTTAGCGTCACCCTGTATTTAATGGATATTCGCGAACTATGAATAGATAAACATCTTGTATCTCATCTATTTCAGGTTTTATGTTTTATGTTGCCAAACATAAATCGAGATTGCTTTCAAGGTAGAATCACTTGCTCAGCTATTTTATCACCGCTAACTACACAAGATTAAACTCGTTATCGTTTTGCCTTATGTCGTTTTCCATTGTGAACAAAAATCAATCTTTTTTTTTTATCTAAATCACTTTTCTCGTTCCATTGGGCAGAAAAATCAATCTTTTTTTCGATTCGGATCACTTTTTGCAGATCTCGATATTTTTATCAGATTTACACATACCAATGTACTTTGTACAGCTGTTTTACAAAACAAAATGCATATACCTATAGCAGTTTCCTTGGCAGTTACTTCTTCGAGGATTTAGAGGAACTCTCAAATAGGTCCATTAACGACCTTCTAAAATTTGTAAATAAAACGGACTGGTTTTCTAATCCGTAGGTTTTTCATAGGTTTCCAGTGTATGGGGGCAGTAAACCCCTAGGGCATCACAACGGATCTACATTGATCTAAGTGTGGCACGTACAGGTTCCCCTGTTCTGCCAACCCGCTAACCTAACCTAACCTACCTATAGCTATAAATATGATTTCGGAGGAATTATTGTCTTCATTATCTTAATCGTCATCTGAAGACTACAAATCACCAATAACACTTCATTTGTATATATACAACAGGGAAAACATTTTTTCAGATCGATATCCATTTGTGATTTTGCCAAAAACGAATGCAATCTGAACAGCTGATATTGTTGTCAAGTAACGCACTAATCCATTTACAAAATAAGATCAATTTCATTGCATGCTCCATGAGCAGCGTAAAATCTGAGATCTGAAAAAGATTTCTGGTGGTCCCAATGGAAAACGTCATTAGATTCTCAATTTTGCCAGCGAAACTTATGGTTTGGGTGGATAAAAATGGTCGTGAGTTATCCTTATACACTGGCTTATTGGAACCGTTTTTCGACTGAAGTTATTGTTCCGTTATATACAGTTATACAGCGAATAAAAAAATAATGTCTTGTATTTCTTGAAAGCCCAAGTAAGGGGTTGTGTTGGGTGTGTGGATGTGTAAAGTGTGGAAAGTATGAAGTGTGGCTATGAACATAATGAAGTATGGCTTAGAATTCCAAATAGTGAACAATAGGATAAGAGACAATGTTTCAGCATAATTTTTTATTCTTCAATTATCTGTTCCATTTAATAAGTAGGTGCTTTATAAAAAAAATAAAAATAAAATATGTAGGTATAACACATTAATTAGTTATAGATTCTTTGTTTGCTCATTCATCAACGTTAGCCGTATCACTTTGTTGATTGAATTTTGGTGTTCTTAATGTTAACGTTATTGTTTTTAAAAGTTTAAATTAAATTAAAAAAAGAACAACTTCTAAAATACAGAATTTTGTTTTCGATGAAATTGATTCGGAATTAATTGAACTTCTTTTTGATAAATCCGAGTATGTGGAAAAAATTATTTTTTGTTTTTTTAAGTGTAGTTTCTTTAGTTTAGCGGAAAAGGCCGATAACGATTTTGACGAAAATGCACACTTAGAGTAAAATTTATGTTTTCAAAATATTGTGTCCTTAACACCAAAATCGAGCGCTGAAACAATTTGTATATGAGTATTATATCCGTTGAAACTCTCGCCTAATAGAGGAGTTTTAGTCTGGGAAAATCGTGCTGTCGTTCCTCCTTTGGCCCGAGATGCAATCTTAAACGCCCTTCATGCGCCACATCCTGGAATCGTCAAAACGAAGGCACTGGTATGCAGCTATGTATGGTGGCCTAACATCGATGTCGAAATTGAACTCGTCATAAAAAGATGCACGGCATGCCAGCAGAACCGGCACCTAGGAAGGACACCCCACGACCCCGCAGATCTGTTCGTAGTAACTAGGCCACACAATTCTATATCTATAATGTATCTGGTTGACAATGCGCCATTACATCAATCAGTTCAGACACGTCAACCCACGAGCATCATCGCGCATCGCCACATATAAGATATAACGCTCTCAGTACCTACACATTATTATACTTATGAAATTGTATATTATATTTTAATAAATAGAATTAGGTAATTATAAACTTGCGCATATTTAAAACCATACATAAAATGCAACCGAAAAAGTTGATAAAGTAAGAAAATGAATTTATTAACTTTTAGGGTGTCATAGCCTAAAACAATAGCAAAAACAATTACAGCAAACAAACCACCATTATTGGATTTCTTAAAAAAAAAAAAAAAAATCCTGACAGATGGAACAGTAAGGAAATGAAATATTTCAGTGGAATGATTTGTTTTTCTTTTTCTTTTTTTTGATATTATATGAGTTTTTTATGGTTTGATTTTGGAAGTTTGGCACAAAAAAAAAAAAAAATGCCACTGCACTTTTTTTTTCAGCTGCAGCTCTGCCTACTGAACTCTTTTGCGATTCTCGCAATTGAAAGTGTGTCATTTATAGGTATGTCTTTTTCTTTTTCTTTTTCTTTTTCTTTTTCTTTTTCTTTTTCTTATTTATACAAAGAGAATAGCGGTGTCTTCAACAGTAACAGTATCGCGAGTTTGTTGGTTTTTTCCAATCTCCAAAGTGCCAGATGCGCCTAAAGAATTAATCACTTCAAAAATGTAATTATGTAATTATTGTATTATACAAAATTTCAAGTTGTGAACGAAATAAATTGTATCGTATCTAAAATAAGTGGGAACATTTTTTTCTTTTAATTTTTTTTTTTAAGCTTTGGAATCTGGAATGTATATATGCAAGTCAGCAAGAATTTGAAGAATCAACCTGCGAAGGTGTTTTTGTTTGTCACTCATTGGGTAGGTATTCATAGAAAATTATTTGTAACAAACATCAGGTGAGTGGAAGCATCCTTGCAATAAGAAACACAATAATATTAGTTAGGAAATCTTGTCCCCTGCTAAACTAAATACCTAAACAAATACCATTAGAACGAGTCGACTTTGACCTATTAAATAGGTACATGAACGAAGTAAATGCGAATAAGACAGGTTTATTTACGAGTCTCCTTCTCTCCACCGAATTGCCAAATACGCTTTCAAATCGAAATGATATAAAATGAATCGAATGCTGATGGACTGTCATCATTCGCTTTTCGAAACATAGACCTATCTCAATATGAAATTCGTTTTCGCTGCCCTCTTTGCTGTTGCATTCGCTGTCGATCCTCCAAACCATGCTGAGACTCTCCGTTATGACAATGATAACATCGGTGATCGGTGTGGCCCAAACCAAATGGAACAAGAAATGACCATGTGACCAAGAGAGAAAAAATGACCAAATTGGGTCACAAGTGACCAATGTGGCAACCGTGGGTGTGGGTGGATACAACTGGGCGTAAGTTATCCTTGACCGGAGGCCCACTGGAACATTTAACTAAACGGAGATTTTTTATTTTCCTTAGTATCGAGACAGAGTGATGGCAAGTCTGTCAGCGAACAGGGTGAATTGAAGAACGTTGGCACAGAACACGAAGCCATCGGTGTCCATGGGCAATACAGTTTAGTGGGAGATGATGGTGTCACCTACTCCGTGTCCTATGTTGCTGACGAGAACGGTTTCCAACAACCCCAAGGTGCTAATTTGCCAGTTGCCTCAGTCAGTTTTCGTCTCTCAATGCTACCCACCTTGAATGTTGTACCTTTATGCCGTGGCAGCTGAATTGACATGATTTGTTGTCAGTTCAGATGTTCGACAGCTTGTTAATTAATTTAAGAAATAATATATGTTATTGAACAACCGGTTTACCGAACAGAAATGTTTTCAATGTGAGCTATATCGACGGGGAGCAATTCGCCGAAATTTAGCAAAAAAAAAAAAATTGATTAATGTAAACCGTTTGGTTTCGGCATTGCGAGGGACTTTCCCCAAAAATGCTGTTTTAGATGTGTTAATTTGTCAGCTAAATGCGGCGGGAAGGGTTGGACCTTGGACGTAAGAAAAGGCTCTAATCTGTACAGGATTGTATGGCGGTAATCCAGCTTTAACCAGAAATTGTGCGATTGCATGGGATCTCAATGCTGTAACATAAATACGTAGGATCGGTGGCCGATTGAACTTACCTAACCTGACAGTCTAATAATCTAAACCGTAGGCGCAACAGACCAGATCTAAATCTAAGTTAACCATACTTTCTTGGCAGTATATTTTTTTAACCTAATTTTGTAAAAATCGGAGGAGAACTGCTTCAAATGTTTGAATTTGAACACGTGCTGACATTCAAAGCGAAGCCGTCAGCATGTTGGTTACATCGCACTAATCGAGATGGTGATATGATCTTGTTGGGAAATTTAATTGCATGAAGTTGAACTTCATACATCGGTAAAAGTAATATCTAGTTGAAGAGAGAGAGAGAGAGAGATAAGCAAAAGGCGTGATTTATTGAACATATATCTCAGTGAAGTACGGTAAAGTAGAATCGCACTAACGACAACTGCACTTTTATTGGAACCTTTGAGATTTATACTGCAGTAAAGGGATGAAAAACGTGTTACAGTCGTATCTTTTAAGTTACAATGTTACTCCTATTAGATTGAAGTCACCACTGATTAAAGTCAAATCTAATTTGTCATCTGTGAAATCCAATTACTTGAAGTTCATACTGGGGTGAGTTCCAAGTTGCTTATTGTCAACTAAATTAAAAAACAACTCTATAAGCGAAACTTTTTCGACCTCTATGAATATGAAACTTATATTTTATAAATTAACGTCTTTAATTGGACCATACTTGCAAATTTATTTAATTTAACCTCTATATAGCTGAAACTGAAATAATTGACACATTAGATTCCAATTAACCAGTCGAACCGACTGTAATTAATAATATCTCGAAAGCCCCATTTTCGATAAAACTTCGATAAAACTTTAATAAACGCAACATCCCTAACAGATCAGAAAACATAAACTTGCTTACAACTCTCTTATCAGAAGTTGCAACAAATGCCTGTTACTTATAAAAAAACGTACATTGTTATTTGATATAGGACTACCATATAAGATGAATAACTCAAAAGTGGATTTTATGTACCGCTATTAGGTACTAGCATCGCTTCTCAGAATTTTACCTGCCTACCTAATGAAATAAGAAAACAACTAATCAAACTTTTGATCAACGAGAAAGTTTCGTTCGACCCAGTCGTGCAAAAAAAAAAAAGAAGCTGAAAACGACAATAATATAAAATAAAATAAAGTATTAAACAAAAGCTTTTTCCTTATGCGTCTCGAATTGCAAGAAGGCCATTAGGTTGAGAAAGTTAACGTTTTTTTTATGTGAATTTTTTTTAAAATCGAAACATGCGAGTACAAGGTCAGAAAAGTGGACCGTAATGAAATGGTCTAATCGTCTTACCTTAATTAATTTAAAACTATTAGTCTTAGTCTGTTACATTTTGTTGTTTAAATCTTTTATATAAAAATGACTTGGATATTATGTTTCTTCGGAAATCGTTTAGCCAATGAAGTGAGTGAATGGAGAAAGAACGTCTTTTCTCCGTGTCTACCATTTACACTCCGTTCGAGTGGATGTTTCCACACAATGGTATAGTCAGCATCTCTTCTATGGGCGTATTCAG
The DNA here is from genome assembly GCA_946477585.1 of Cheilosia urbana. Lineage (NCBI taxonomy): Eukaryota > Metazoa > Arthropoda > Insecta > Diptera > Syrphidae > Cheilosia > Cheilosia urbana. Next base: position 49,112,858 of record OX297855.1, read on the forward strand.
GGTTGCCATATTTGGCGTTTTGTGGTTTCTGGGCGAACATCATTCACGGTTAGATTTAAGATTTTTGAAACAGTTCAAATTCTCTTTATATTTAGCTATACGATGAGGCAGAAAGACCTATCGGATCGTTCCAAACAACCGGTCTACACTTTAGTTATGTAAAAGATGGAAAAACCAAAAATTCTATTTATAATAAAGCATATTAGAATAAAATGTAAGATATTTTAAAAACAAACTTTATTCAAAGGTTTCTTACTGCTCTCTTAAATTTCAGCATTTCTGAAGCCTGAAGAATTGAAATCATTCTACGTCTCTAAATTAAACCTTTTTTTAAGGGAACAGCCACTTGGAAATGTGCTCAGTGAAGCGGGTTTGGATTTTCTAGTACCTATGTATATAAAATTTACAATACGGAAAGATGTTCCCTTGGATGTAACTACATTTATCAGAAATTTTAAACACAAATTATAACACAGTGTACAACATTTGCATTCGAAAATAATCTTTTTCTCTTTTCACGCTAGAAGTTGTGTGTGAATGCGTATGTAACTGTAAACGATGTATAACTGGAACTGGAGACTGGAGTACGTGCGAATAAGTTTTTTTTTTTTTTTTGCTAAATAAAATTCACTTTTAGGTTATGCGGTTGATATGCCAGAAGGTACTGGTACTGGTACATACCTATCAAATATCAATGTAAGTTTTTACAAGTTTTAGCTCTCAATAGCCTTATTTAGTAGTTGCAGTGGCTTAGTGTTAGTGTGTTGGACTACTACGCAAGGGGTCTCAGGTTCGAATCCCGCAAAAACCCAAATTCCAACTTATGTTTTTTTTCCACTGCGCTACCTCTCGCGAACGTCTGATAAACATCGGAGAGTATAAATATCTTGAAAGAGCTTCTCAATTAGCCGTTTGGACTTTGGAATCGGCATAAAATTGTAGATCCCTTCCATTCGTTCTAAAAATGAAAAACTCACACAAATCGAATGGTTGTGAGAAGCTATATGCGCCCAACTATTTATTAGCCGTATTTTATTATCAGCCATGATCCATATAGATCATCGATTTACATGCAATTACAACAACAGCATAAATGATCCTGCTTTTCATCGAGATCACAAATCATGATCTGAAAATGTATTATACTATTTCTCGCTGCGTTGTTTGGTGCTGTTTGTTTCATTTTTAAATGTTGGTGTGCCTGTAAACGATAGCCAAGCCACATGTTGCCAGACTAAAATATTCAACACCATTCATAACACAAACAATCAACAAGCATATTTTTCACATTCGAATAAATTTCCCGTATGTTGCTTTTTCATTCTATAAAGGTACGCCCAGACCAGCGAAATATTTCATAACCATTTATTTAACAAAAATGTTCCCAATCGTAAATAATTATTGTTTCACAAGTTTCCCTGTAGAAAGGGGAGAGTTGTTTTTTGTTGTTTTCTTTTATCATAAAATACAAATCTCCAAAAAATCTTGGAATAATTAAAAATGGAAACTAGCAGACTGTATAAATTTCAATTATTTTCAAACCTAATTATTGGGAAACACATTTCTTTTTTATCATTATCATTATCGGTTTGTCCTCTCCCGCTTTAGAGATAGCAATATTTATGACAATTTTCGCCTTTACCTAGCTTTTTTACACGACAAACCTGAATCTTTCCGCATTGATGGGATAACCAATATGTATGTCGTACGCACAATTTCTGAAGCTGGCCTCCCAACTGAATTTTTAGCCCTTAAACGGCTATTCTTAGAATATCACGAATATTTCAACATCTCACCCCTTCAGGTATCTAATGACTTGTCTACATATGCGGCACTTTTAAACATGAAATGCTTCTCATACCTCCGATCAACCCAAATGGCCAATAATAGTTTTTTTCGTCACCAACCATTGCACCCCCAATCAAACTTCTAATGATCTGTCTCAACCCTCTTGCTCTGTCAGAGCTAACCTTAAATACATGTCTCTTTACTATCAAAACGTTAGGGGTCTTCGAACCAAAACATCCAAGGTTTTTCTCAACTCCCAAAAGATCCCTTACGACGTCTTCGCCCTGACTAAAACAAATCTTACCCCTAACATTATGAATAATGAACTTTTTTCTTCCGATTTCAATGTGTTTCGTAATCCCTATAACCTTTCAAATGCGAACACCCCTGGCCGTGGTGTGCTTTTGGCTCTTCGTACTTGTTATGACGCATCTGAATTCCCTATTCCCAACACCTCGAATCTCAAGCTAATCTGTGCTAAAGTAATTTTTCCTAAACGTTCTCTTTACATCATGTGCTGTTATATTCCACCCACACAGCCTATAAGTCAATATCAGCTTCTTGTTGATGCTGTTGATTTTCTGATTATGGGTATGTGTCCTGAAGACGATGTAATCGTTGTTGGTGACTTCAATCTTCCTCAATTACGATGGGCTGAGCTAGATGATATAATACTCACCTTGTCCCAATTAATGCTACCTCTGATAAGGAAATCACTTTTACAGATCGGCTTTTGGCTGCTGGTCTTTATCAACTAAGCGGTATCCAAAACAACATAGGAAGACAACTGGACCTAATTTTTTCTACTGACTCCGAAAACGGTGTAGTGATTGAGAGTAGTCACCTTCTTTCTAAACTTGACAACCATCACCCTCCCCTGTTTTTATCTTTTATGTATGACAGCGTAAATTTAAAGATCGACTCGTTGACGCAGCGCAAATTTAACTTTCGCAAAGCTAATTTTGATAAACTCTCCGATCTTATCGGAAAAATTAATTTTGGCTTTATCCTAGACAAAACAGTTAATAGGCGTTTTTCTTTTTTAGTTCAGAGCTGAGCACTGAACTGAGCTCGAGCTATATGAGCGCGCTCTGAACCGAGCGTGCTCAGATCGTTCTGATGATTTTCTGTTATTCCTGTTTTTTTTTTCTCTCGAATATGACTGGAAGTGTGAATGTATATGTGTAATCAGCAATTTACTCAGCCTGCTCAGTCAATTAATTCTGAGCTCATAGAGCGCGCTCTAATCATGCTCTGAACGAATAAAGAAACACAAATTCGAGCTCTGATGCATCTGAGCTAAAAAAGAAACACAAACTTTTTGTATAACAGTTCAGGTTGTGCTCTGAACTAAAAAAGAAAAACGCCTATTGTTGATGTTGCTACTACCAGTTTCTACGTACAAATCTATGAATGTTTCCTAAAATCTGTTCCTGTCACAACTCAAAAAAATATTACTTCTTCCCCTCCCTGGTATAACCGCGAACTGCGATCTCTTCGGAACAAACGAAACTTCTCAAACTATCATATAGTTTATAACAACTTCTCCGCTTTGTGTGATCGTCTTTACTCCGAATACCTTGACCGTATGCAGCATAATCTAATTGCTGACCCCAAACGTTTCTTTCAATTTATTAACACCAAAAGAAGATCGGATGGGTATCCTACCACCTTAAAATTCGATAATTGTTCGTCTGCAGACTCTAAAATAATTACCAACCTTTTCGCTGATTTCTTCAGCCAGGCGTTTGTGAATGATAACGTTGAACCCGACCCTAACTATTTCAGTTACATGGATGACTGTGCCCAAACATCTTTAACACATATACATCTAAGCTTATCTTCAGTAGTTGAAAAAATAAACCTATTGACTATTCCTCGGGTCCAGATGGTATCCCTGCTATAGTTTTAAAGAAATGTGTTGAAAAACTGTCACTGCCTCTTTATGCTCTTTTCCAGCTTTCTATTACACAAGGTATTTTCCCTAAATTCTGGAAGGACTCATTTATCATTCCCATCCACAAAAAGGGCTGCAAGAGCGATATCTCCAACTATCGACCTATTGCCAAACTATCATCCATACCAAAACTCTTTGAGAGCATCGTTTACGAGTCAATGTTCTTTCATTGTAAATCAATACTCTCCCCGAAGCAACATGGGTTTTTTAAGGGCAGATCTACAACTACAAACCTTACGGATTTTGTCTCTAGCACATTATGTGCCTTGGAAAATGGTAAGGAAGTGGATGTTGTGGCTACCGATTTTAGCAAAGCGTTCGACAAGATCTCTCACAATGTCATACTTTTCAAACTAAAAGCGATCGGTTTCCCACCACGATTTATTTCATGGATTAAGTCCTATTTGGAAGATCGCAAGTTTAGTGTCCTTTTTAGATCTGCCATTTCTAAGCCATTCATCGCATCCTCTGGTGTACCACAGGGGAGTCATCTCGGTCCATTGATCTTTAATTTGACAATAAATGATGTAGTACGCGTCATTTTACACTCAGACCTGGAGATCTACGCAGATGATATGAGATTCTCTAAACAAATATCTTACACCGCTGATTCTCTCTCACTACAAGCTGACCTTAATCACTTCTACACCTGGTGTCAACAGAATCGATTGGAACTTAACGTGAAAAAATGTCAAGCTATAACTTTCTCCCGTAAACGTCATCCCCTGAATCAAAGATCTTATTTCATAAACAACGAGTCTGTATCCACTGTTTCATCTATTCGTGATCTGGGCATTATCTGCGACGCTCAACTTAATTTTCGACATCACATCGACAACATTATTAACAGGGCTAATTCTGCACTTGGGTTTGTTAAACGTTGGTCGAAGGAGTTTTCAAACCCCTATGTCACTAAATCCCTATATACGACGTTTGTTAGACCACTTCTTGAATATGCCAGCCAAGTCTGGTCACCTTACCATCAGGTACATATTTTGAGAATCGAAGCTGTCCAGCGTAGATTCATTCGTTTCGCCTTACGTGGACTCCACTGGGATGACCCTCACAATTTACCTCCCTACGAGAATCGCCTAAAGTTGCTCAATTTAAAGGCTCTTATGACTCGTCGCGATATCGCTGATATAATCTTTGTTCATCAATTACTGTCTGGTAACATCGACTGCCCACATCTACTGCATAAAATCTCATTGAACACTAATCCTCGACGCCTACGGTCAATTCCCTTTTTCCGCCTTCCCCATCACCGTACTGACTATGGCCAACACGAGCCTTTAACAAGAATGCTTTGCAAAGCTAACATGTTACCAAATTTATTTGACTTAAATTGCACCAAAGCAAGTCTAAAAAATGCGTTTCATAAATTAACTTAACCATTAACATCTCATTTCCTTCTATCTAATGTATATTTATATATATTTTGTTTTATACCTATTTTATAATATAATTATTCGCTTATGTGCTATGTTTGCGACTGTACTTTCAATATCTGTATTTTAGTCTTAAGTTTCTATATTATTTATTGTACACGCTTGTATTAAGCAATTAAATTAAATTAAATTAAATTTAACTAAATATTATCACAAAATACAAAGAAATAATGTAATTGCATCTGTTTTTCCTTGTTTTTTTGTAACTAACTTCAGTTTGTTCTTTTGGGTTTTCGTGTTTAAGCCGCTGTCATTTACTTCATCTAAGAATCCCAATTACGGACGAGAAGTGCAAACTGCGGTAAGATTTTCATTACATTTCGAACTGATTGTAAACCATTTCCGCACAGTATAACGGAAGCACTGTTATTATTTTCGAGCCTCTGGCCGTGATAATAATTAAAAACATTTTCATAAATATTTAATAAATAATTCATCGGCGTCTTAAACGTCAAAAACATTTCCGGAATGTTTGACAAAAAAAATGTTTCTGTACAAATTTTTCGCTGCTCTGGATACACCTTAATATGCGAAGTAAAACCGAAATACTAGCCGCAAAATATTGTTTATATGTTGCATATTTGAACATAAAATTTTAAATTAGTTTTTAAAAAACAATATCGAAAATCAAAACTGTGCAAATTTGACTCAAATGGTAACACCTTGGACAAGCAAGTGAAATCTCACGTCCATTGATATCATATTGTGACGTCACGCTGCACCGAATGTTTGCAATATGGCTGGTGGCAATACTCATACATCTAAATTAGGTATCTGTCGTGTTTTGAAAGCAACTGTAGCCACAACTTAAAAATAAAATTCTTCAATGATCCGTATTATCAGCGTGATCTGATCCGGATCAGATCACGATAGTAATACACGGCTAATAACAGGCAATTTGCGTAAGTTCTGGTTATAGAGTTATAAGCGCCTACTGAACTATTTTATGAGCTCTTACACTTTACATGACGATTGAGTAAAAAAAAGGAGTTTCTGCTTTCTGATCATGTTTTTTTTATGTTATTTTTACTGGAATAGCTTTGTAACGCTGGTATAAGTTGTTTATGGTTTGACGTAGGGTTCGCGATAGACCGATAAAATTTGCCAGACAAAACAGTAAAAAATATCGCAATGTTTAGTTTGAAAAATACTATTGCTTAACTATTTAGCTAAGATCGGAGTATTAGATATTGGTTGAAATGTAAGCATTAAATGGTTTTTAAAGTTTTATTGAATTCGAAAATGGCCTTTTGAGATATGAGCAGTTTTAAAATAAGCGTTTTCGGTGATTCGAATTGAAAATTAATTACACAGTACTTTGTTTAGGTACAGAGTTTATCTAGACCAATTGATTCACAAACACTTAGGTGTAATTTAACAAAACCTATTTATAGTTGGAAATAACCAGAAAGGGTAAAATCAAGTAAAAAAATACAATATGTCGGCCTCAGCCCGTGCAAGAGCCAAGAATAAATTTAGATTTTTGAGGCTTGAAACGCAAATCCAACCGTCCGCAATGTCTGTCATTGCCACATCGACCTACAAAGCTACCCCACGACCAAACGTATTGAAAAAGAGTGGGTCCTACTGGTAGCAAAAAGTTCATCGATACCTAAACTCGTTTTCTACAACAGTTCCGATGCAAATCGGCTGGCTCCTCAAATCTCTGGTACCTTTAATGTTTTCAAATGCCCATTAAATATACCATGGGACATTATATTTTTTCGCACTCGTACACAAGCAAGACTATTTAGATCTCAGTGATCAACAATCCTCTAGTTAAAAAATTCCGAAGAGGTATTCCTCCTTGGTGGCAAAATCACACTAAAAAAATAGAAAAATAGTTGGCGCAACAGGTCCGGAGGGACCCTAGGCCTAGCTTCTCACAACCATTCGTTTTGTGAGAGTTTTCATTTTTGGAACGAATGGAAGGGATCAATTTGATGCCGACTCCAAACGGCTAATTGAGAAGCTCTTTCAAGACAGTCATACTCTCGGATGTTTGTCAGACGTTCGCGAGAGGTGGCGCAGTGAAAAAAACCCTAAGTTGGAATTTGGGTTTTTGCGGGATTCGAACCTTGACCCCTAGCGTAGTAGTCCAACACACTAACCACTAAGCCACTGCGCCTACAAAATCACACTGGCAAATAAAATATTCTTCAAATGGAATGTCACCTAATTTGTGAAGCGCGTGTGTGAGGCACAGAAATAAAAGATATGCATTTGGGAATTCAATTTCGTCAAAGTTTGCGCAATTCAATCGAGCACTTTATTTACAAATTGAACGTCAAGTCCTTGAGCCGATGAAAATATAACTTCAGGCGCCACTAGCCCTTACAGTGCCTGGCCTACCCATTGAAAGCACCTATGCTGATCTATACCAGAAAGGAACTTGCCCAATTAAAACCAAAGTGTGTTACTACTGGTTTCTTTTGAATCTATTTTTATCCAGCACCATACAGGTCTCCGAAACGAGGTCCAAAAGTGTCCATATTAAACCAGAGTTAATAAGCCGGCCGCTAATATAATCATGCTCACCACGCATAGTAATGAATAAATTAACCATCACCAACCTATGTTAACAATAGAAGTAAATGCTTTTGACCTAACCGCTTAAAGAATACAATAAAATTACAGGTTTTGTGTATTTTTCGACTTCCCGTTGAAATGATATAAATTGAGTAGATTGAAACGGATTGTCATCATTCGCTATCGTAAGCTAACGACCAATATACCAAACAATCTCAACATGAAAATCGCTATCGTTTTCGCTGCCCTCTTCGCTGTTGCATTGGCTGCTCCAGTTGATGACTCCAAGAACGCCCAGATCATTGCCTATAACAACGATAACATCGGTGTCGAAGGATACTCATGGAAGTAAGTGTCAACTGCTTGGAATTTAATTGACGAAATTTGCTGATGAAATCTTCTTTTTTTATTGCAGTGTTGAGACCAGCGATGGCAAGTCTGCCAACGAACAAGGTCAATTAAAGAATGTTGGCACCGAAGACGAGGCCATTTCCGTCAAGGGATCCTTCACATACATCGGTGATGATGGTGTCACCTACTCCGTCAACTATATCGCTGATGAGAACGGTTTCCAACCCCAGGGTGCTCATTTGCCAGTCGCTCCAGTCGCCTAAGGTATTTTCTTTCCTCTCGAACTGTCCACCTTGAACTCAGTGTGTCTGCAATGCAGATGGCAGAGTTTAAAAGTTTGTTAACTAGTCTAAGTGAAGTTTAATCTATTAAACAAAATGAATAACTGAAGGAATGTGTTTTCTAATGGATCTGACTGACTGCAAACTGTATTATCGACTGGTAGTAAATTTTGTGACCGAATTTTGTTTCTAAATGTCGGTAAATGTGCACAAAATGGCTGCAACCAGGAATTTTTGGTGTGTGTTCTTTAAATATTTTCGATGCTGCATGTTCCCGTTATATAAGCATTTAAATGGCCTATTTAAAAAAAATAGGTACGTCTAGAAATTTTGAAACAATTACCACGAAAGTGTTAAAAAAAAAACACCGGCGCAAACCATAAATGCTAGATTTAAATTAAGATATGTGCCAAGCATGTGGAAAATCGCGGAGGCAATAATGATACCAAAACGAGGCAAATCACTTAACGAAGTTACCTCATATTGCCCAATATCTATTCTACGAATGTACCAATGTTGTCCAAGTTATTCGAAAAAGAGCTGGTAAAACATCTACAAAAAGTAATAGATGACAAATCGCTAGTAACAATTCACCAATTTTGATTTAGAAATAAGCACTCTACCGTTGATCAGATGCATAGAATCACAGACGAAATCAAAAAATCATTTGAAGGGAAAAATGAAAAATGTGTCTGCTCCACAATATTTCTTGATATAGCAACAAGCTTTCGATAAAGTTTGGCACAAAGGACTGATACACAAATTACAAAAACAACTGTCGAAGCAGTATTCGACTGCTCTGGATCTTATATATCAGATCGATTCTTAAAAATTAAGCAAGATACAGAGTACTCAACATTAAGAGAGATTAAAGCTGGTGTACCGCAAGGCAGTGCGCTATGTCCGTTGCATATGCCAAACAAGTCAACAACAAATTCAGGTTTTCGAAAACAAATTAGGTACTAAGGAACATAGTTAATGCATATACGCAATGCCGATCTGCATAGAGCTCTAAATGTTGAAATAGTTGAAGTTGAGGTTAAGAAGGTTGTTCGGAACTCGGAAGCACAGAAGTAGGCTACTCAACCACGGAAACACAGAAATAACAGAACTTTTAAATAATGACAATGATATTATTTTCCACTAACATTTCGAATCTGCATATGCGGAGTCACCAAAGTTAGATCATCGTATTGTTCGGAATCCATACGCAACAAATTGCGATACAATTCTGGATCTTCAGCTCTCAATTCCACGAGCAATTTTGTGTAAAGTCACTCAATCGTTCGTCGAAAACGTCGACGTTTATGTGGCAATTCATCCTCTTCGCTGCTCTCAAGTACCTACGTACGCGGACAAAACAATTGCAATTGCATCTATTTTTTTCTATTATTACGTGCTTCTCAACTATAAGACTTTACCACCCAATGAAAAAACAATTTTGAATTTGACTGAGAATGCCTAATGCGAGAAACAGAGCGACAGCAACAGCAACAGCGAATTTAGGATTGGCTCTAACGTTGATGTCGCTGTCGATGTTGCTGTGCTAATGTGTTTAAAGTAATCAAAATACATTGGTTCTAAGTTCGCTATTGCTGTTGCTGTTGCTGTCGCTGTGTTAATCTGTTTCTCGCATAACTCTGTTCAATTTATATTTTCAGTACAGGGAAGATAGGCTATTTGCCTTTCACCCTTACTATTATGGATTTTAATAAGCTGTCTCCATTTTAAAGCTCTCACATGGTTGCCATAGTGAGCACTATAAATTGGCATAATTCTCTCACAAATATCGGTAGGGTTACCATATACCAACTCTTTATTAAGAAAAAATGGTTTAACTGCATATGAACAGATCCTTCAGAAATATAAAACAATTAAAGGAGTACCTAAAAATTGTATGGCAACATACCACATAATCAAATTCATTTATTCGCTCTCAAAAGCTTTAAAAAGCACCAAAACCGAAAGTTCTGTGAGAATATCCATAGAAAAACCCGTAATGATATTTTTGCAAATAAATATGGTAACACTCTTCTGAGGTGCTTAAAACACACACATGTTTATTTTCTGCGATAAAATAGCAACCGCTACCGCACACGAGAATATCAAGGTATATAGAATACATGGTATGATATTCCGGAGGAAAATATTGGTTCAGTTCTGCGCATGTACGTCACGTGTATCACATATTTTGACACTTCAGAACAAATTAGTTCACATTCATGTGCTTTATATTAGGGTTGTGGATTTTAAATTAATAAAAATGTGATTTGCAAGATATAGTGGCGAAATTGTTTTAAAGTGAGCTGATGGTGGTACGATACCACTTGTTTCCACAGCAATACAACAAAGAAATCTAATGTTGACAGCTGTTATTCGCAGTTTTATTCATCAATCAAATCTCATAACCATAATGTATAAATAGTCCTTTATAATCTGCGAAAATATTAGAAATAAAAACAAGTACATATCAGTTTTATAATTAGTTCAGCGTTTTATTCATTTTTCTTTTTTTGCAGTGATATTCGTAATAAGTGTTTTGTTAAGAATTCGAATCTTAAAGAACATTTTGCCCCGGAAAAACAACTTCTTGATCGCGCGATCTAAATCAATAGGTTCGGCAAGGTCTATGTTTTTATGTAATTTTTTCCAGTTTTTAGACCAGTCGAGTTATATTCATTAAAAATACTTTCAAGAAGTCGTATTTTTTCGAAGTCCACCATCGCTGACTTGATCTGTCCATGTGAAGGATCCGGTCGGTTGTTCTTCAGCATAATTTTGCAGTAGGTTCATTGGTGTCCTGGGTAACTTGCTCACTTGGAAGGGTTTTCCTTTGAAAATACAAATTTTAAATTAGGTACTAATTACGTACATATTTATAATTTGTTCACACTTAAAACTCACAAAATTTCGCGCACAATTTTTTGTTTTGTATTCCGCCTTTCATAATTCTCCTGGCGCTTATTGTCAGAGTCCTTGGAAGTGAAAGGCAATTCCTACTGTTTTTGGGTGAATAGTTTAGCATCTCATGTTTCAAGTTTCGCGCATATTGGTCACTGTTAAAGTGTTTCGAGCAAACAAATGCATTATTTGCATTAAACTTGTCTTTTCTGCCACACTTTTTTCATAGATTCAACCTTGGGAAATCTGAAAAACGACAATTTTTCGCGCCCGGGAACCTTGTTTTGCTTTCGTTTCTTGTCGTTGTTATTATTATAGCCGAATATCGCACAAATAACCATTTTATTTTTATTTGTTTAAAAAATATTCCACAAAAACCTTAAGAGAACGTCGAACTTGCACTGAAATGTCAAAACAGTGTGATACACGTGACGTAACAGTGTGCGAGTGAGATAGGATGCGGACATGCGCAATGTTTTACCATGTTATTCTATATACCTTGCGAGAATATCACCGAATCACCCTCGTGCTCGTCGTCATCCTCATTCTGACAGCAGTTGTGTGGCAGATTGGTCATGGTGGGATGTATGCGCCTTTGAGGAAAATTGGGTGGGTTTTTCGTCGATGACAACAAAAAATTCTTTGGAATGCCAGTGGTTTCGTTTTTATTTCAGTGGCAAATCTTGTGTTTGAGTGCCGTGAGAGTAGCTACAGGCACTACTGGTAGAAAAAAGAGCTTCCCATAAGGCCTGTACTGAGTATACAAACGGATCCACAAATATTTTGAAAACGAACATCTGCCATCCGTGTGAACTGGCAATTTTCTACCTGACAACGTTGTCAGACAAATTATTTGCAGGCAAACCATCTGCAAATGAAATAATCAGAGTTTGCGACAAAATCTGGCAACCGTGTGAACTGGCAATTTGGTATTGTAAGATAGTTCACTATTGTCCTGTCATTTGCAGCTCATTGCCAGATCATTTGACAATATTGTCAGATCTGGCAATCGTCTGGGCATAGCTTAACTTCGGGTAGAGAAGTTTCCTTTTATTAAAACTAGTCTTCATCATCTGGATGGCTCAACGGTACGGCCCTCTGTTGCGGTCCCGACGGCGGTCTACAAAACAGTTTTGTGACAGTCTCGGCAGTTTACAGATCCGTCTTGTGACAGTTCCTGCGGTATACAGGCCCATCTTACGAGAAGCCTTATGCGGTAGTGTACTTTGTTCACCATATTATCCGGTGAGCGTGTGCTTAGTGCACAGATATTGGACCAGCTGAAGCTGGGCGAACAAAATGACGGGGACTGTAAAATTGGTGTTTTCAGGGTCGGAACAAGAGTATTTTTAATATAAATTGTACGGCGAAATTGCTTGGTTAGGACCAATGAGAATGACTAACAAAGTTTGACTTACGACAGCCTCCAAGATCAAGGAATATGGGTCCGACGCACATAGGCACAAAAATATATTTTGGCATGATTATCTTCGATGAAACCAGAAACGAAGGTTCTTCCGGTCCAAGCGCTTGTGTTCATTCGTTCAACATATCTTTTCCATCTTAGACGACTGATTTTCGCGCTGTTTTGACCAGGTCGACATCGTTGTAGTGCTTATATAGTTGGCTGTTCAATTTGCTGGTCAAAAGCATGTCAACGCAAACGGGACCAAAATTAGCCAGAAGAATTATTTTGCATTCAAAACGACCAAGAAGATCTGCGTTGGGACTGGGATTTTGAGGCTTCTAATTAGACTGTCACTACAAATATACATTTTTACGCGCAGGTCTCTTTTTATAAGATTAATTCTCTTTGCCACGATTGGCGTGTGTAAACAATACATATTTGCACACGTGAAATTTACTTTCTTTACAAATAGTAAAAAAATATAAAATGTAGAAAAGCATTAACAAAATCAATGTTGAAATTCGGCTTGATGGTCTTATTATTTTAAATGCAATACAACACTTTTAATTCATCATTGTACCCTACATTTCGTTGGTTTCTTGCCAACATCCTCAGGGGTATTCTTTATTCAAAACCTTTTTAGCGCTATTGCATAACATTACAATATCATTTTATCAAAAATGCGTCTAAGAGAAAATAACACGGACCTTTGGGACTCCTGTAATTTTATACTTTTTGGCCTTTTGATTGTACCATAACAGAAGGTTATGTTAAAAAAATTGGTGCGACTGTATCCAACAGTCCCGAAATATGTGTATTTGTAAACACCGTGCGTGCGGTATGTGTATACACGTCATTGAGAAAAGAGGGAATTGTAATAACCGTATTCTTGATATATTATGAAATAACAATAATTTATTCGTTCTGTGCTAGTTTCGGTAGAATAGATACAATCGGATTGTGGTAGCTGAAGTAAGATAGGTATGTACATTCGAGACTGTAATCTATCTAGATTACGTTGGAGGACAGCATCGATGGTTGTTCCATATCGTGTTGTTGAAATTATCCGGTTGGAGTTCATTTGAAGATTAAATTTATCTTGCATAAAATCAATAAATGGTTGAGCTTCTGGAGTTGCAAAATTGATATTGAAGTCTCCGTTTATGATCATTGGTAAAAGATGATAATCTCCCTGCAGAATTCTTGAAATTTCTTCTGAGTACGGTGCAAGGACGAAATGGAGAAATTTTATTTCACATCAACAAAAAGCTGAAATTAATATGCCCAGCTCATAAATGTATGCAATGATAAAAACGTATGCAATGATAAAATGCATGCAATGATAAAAAAATGTATGCAATGATAAAACACAGTGACGCATTTCCGTCCCCGCAAGTTAAATGTGTGGAATTACTCCACCAGATTCCAACAACGCGCGCTTAGATGTTTACACATCAAAAAAAAAAAAAAATACTTGCACTAGGCATTCGAACTTTTCTAAACCCAACTGGGCCAATTAGAACGACGATGTAGAAGTACCATTTTGTTGCTCATTTCCATCTGCTTGCAAAATACGCCTGTAATGTTTGGGAAGTGTTTCGTATTTTTCCGGAAACCGTGCCAGAGTCCGTTCTTAAATTCAGAATACCGTTCAAATCGAGCGCGAACGCAAATCTTTTCATTAATCTCTGCGTCTCCATTTCTGAGGAGGTACCTATCTAATATACAGGTTGACAGCTTCAAATTCCGTCCACCCAAGGAGCGCCCTTTTGCATATTGTTCAGCCCTCTGCTTTAGGATTTGTTCAATTGCGACGTGTGGCACGTGTTTTCCATATCCACTCTGTTGCTAAATCAGAGAGATGCATACCTTTGGAAAAGGACCACTGTCTGTCAGCTGTTGTAGTAGGCTCGATTCGGCCTATGCGAAGCCAATTTCTTTCAGATAAACGACGACTTTGTTCTCTGTAATGTTCGAATAGCTTCTAGTTCCATATTGCAGGGCCGTCAAGTAAAATCATTCTCATCATAGGCTTGTCAGTTGTGCCGAAATAAATTATATGTTCAACCGCCTCGTTATAGATTTGTATCTCTGCGAGGTAATTGGATGGAAACAGCATATCTCACAGACGTTGTGTACGTAAGTCTTCTTGGCAGAACAAAACTTACACATTGAGCCGACGTAAATTCGTTGAACGGGTTTTCAACTTATGTTGTGTATCTAATATTCTGATTCTGTCAAGACAGCTTTTCACACAAGTTATACAAGGTACCATATATGCATCCGTAAGCGAACCAAATGTTACTGAATTTTGTGGGTTTCACAAGCAAAACAATAATAAATTTAGTCACGTATTACTCGATCAAGGATGCGGTAATTCAACTCCTGATTTTCGCTTCCTACTGGACGCATTTATCACTGCAGCATCTTTCAATATTTTAAACTTGACTTCCATTTGATCCGCACTTAAAAATTAAAATAAATTATTAAAACGCGTTAAATGCCTATATTTTTGGTTATAAAAGATTAGCATTTAAATAACTTTCGTATGCGACCTTGAGCGGTTGGCAGAGATAATCCCCAATGTGTCCATCGTTAAGAACCAGAGTATAATCAGCAATTTTCTATATGTGATGAAGCTTTATGTTAATCCAAGAATTACCATACCGCTCTATGACGTGCGGAACAACTTAATGTGACACCCCAAAGCAACAATAGAAGTAGACGCTTTTGACCCACAATATACATAATGTACAAATATGCGATATAAAAGTATAATAAATGTAATATACTGGTTTTCTGCTTTTCGACCTGGTGTTTCTGCCAAAAAGTTGACAAATTCGATGGTATAAATTGGATAGATTGAAACGGATTGTCATCATTCGCTATCGTAAGCTAACGACCAAGATACCAAACAATCTCAACATGAAAATCGCTATCGTTTTCGCTGCCCTCTTCGCTGTTGCATTGGCTGCTCCAGTTGATGACTCCAAGAACGCCCAGATCCTTGCCTATAACAACGATAACATCGGTGTCGATGGATACTCATGGAAGTAAGTGTCAACTGTTTGGAATTTAATTGAAGAAATTTGCTGATGAAATCTTTTTTTTTTTTTTTTTGTAACAGTGTTGAGACTAGCGATGGCAAGTCTGCCAACGAACAAGGTCAATTGAAGAATGTTGGCACCGAAGACGAGGCTATCTCTGTCAAGGGATCCTTCACATATATCGGTGATGATGGTGTCACCTACTCCGTCAGCTATATCGCTGATGAGAACGGTTTCCAACCCCAGGGTGCTCATTTGCCAGTCGCTCCAGTCGCCTAAGGCATTTTCTTTCCTCTCGAACTGTCCACCTTAAACACATGTTGTATGGCTATTAGATTGATTCTGTTTTGTCAATTTAATTGTACAACTGATTGTTAACTAGTTGAAGTTTTTTTTTTATACCCATGCAATAAAAGTGCTGTAAAAAATAATTTATCAAACGAATTTGTTTTCAATTCTATTCAATACTAGCTGTACCCGCCCAGTTTCGCCCGTGCAAAATGTGGTTTCAGAACAGTTGATGGAATAACAAATTTAAGAAATTTGCTGTCTTGTAGGGAACACAATTTTTTTTTTGATAAACGCTAAATGAAAAAATCATCGAAATACGATCACTTCTGCAAAAGTAAGGGACTTGAACCCGATCTAAAAAAAAAAAAAAATAACCCCGAAACGGAGTCAACTCTGTCCTTATCTTCATGGCATTGCACTTGATCGTTGGACTAATCGGCAGTAATTTAATATTCTTTGGACAATGAAAATAAAATAAAAATAATTTTGTAATATTTAACTCACTTTTTTATTAATGTTACGCTTCTTTGTACACTATGTTGGTGGTTTTGTTTCTATCGGCTAAGAAATTTTCCACTAGTGATATTTGCTGCATTACTTACCCTGGAACAACTCCCGCTTTTCTTAAAGTTTGACCCTGCGACTTATTGATTGTCACGGCAAAACAAACATTAATAGGATATTGAATCCGTTTAAACTACAATGGATAATTGCTGGGAATTATGTGTATTCTTGATATAGGTAAACACCGTATCGCCTTTACCACATCCAGTTAAAATGAACGACTCAATAACGTTTTTCTGCAACGAAATCACGCTCAATCTGGTTCCATTACAAAGATTGGAGGGATTCAAATTGCGAAGCAACATAATGGGAACTCCAACTTTTAACCTGATAATTTACTGCCTCATTTTTATTACAAATAGCGTGGACAGGTACGACGTTGAATCACCAGGCTTTTTCATTTGTGGGTGCTAAAATAGACCTTTCGCATAGCCAAGAGTATATGTTCTTTTGTACTGATGTACATAACATCTTCATAAATACTTTCAATTAAAGTCTTGAAATCTTCAACAACCTGGCAAAGAGCAGCCGGTAACTCTACGTCATGGTAAGCATTAATTTCAGGATGTTCACGTTCTCCGATATCTAAATCACCCGATAAAGGTCTGCTATTATTTCGTACTAGCTGTGCCCGCAACTTCATACGCGGCGTGAGACTGTGTAATTTCCAATAAAAGAGATTTGACCGTTTTCTCAACGGTATAGGTATTTGTTTAAAATCAACAGTCTAGCTAAAACAAAGCGGTGAATATTGTCAACGTGAAACAATAAATCAAACAAATTTATTTACCTAAAATACCAATGTAAGAAAATTAAATTCAACAGCGTAAGTACTAAAGTTCCACTTCCTTACTGTAGGTATCAGCGTAGATAATATCAAAACAACCATTAAAACAAAAATCATGAACTCAATTTCTATATACACCACCCACCATACGTCCATCACCATTCACCACACATCATCAGCCACCTGCGCATTTCCTCAGAAATACATTCTCGCTGTTGATTACATACACATTCACGTCGCATACTTCTTTTTCGTTTCACTTAATTTCGAGAAAACACCACCCAGTTCTTTTTTCATATGAACGTGCTTGTGCGATGTGCGCCACCCAACCACCCCAAAGCAGAACAACGATCAAGAACCGTGGCTGCTGATAATATTCGATTTGAGAAAATAAATTTATTTTTTCGGTGTTAGATTTTAGGTTGTAGCTTGAATGGTGGTGGCTTGAAATAACTATAAAAGTGTTGGCTCTCCTAAGTATTTTGTTTTGTTCGCATCGATTAAGAATTATTTGAGTAATGGCGAGTTAAGGGCAGTAAAGTCATAAAAAAAAACACATTTTGGCCAAAAACGCTCCAAAAAATAGGTATGGCAATGAAAGGAACAGAAAAAAGTTTCATCGAAATCTGTGCAGTAGTTTTCACGCCATAGCTAACAAAAAAATTGCCTACAGTTTTATTATAAGTACAGATATAGATATCTTGCGTTGTCCTATTAACCTCTTCAATTCTATGTATTAGTCAAGGTGCATTCGTCCCAGACTAGAAACACACAGTCTAGTAAGACTTTAGCCTTGTGGCTATTTTTTTAAATACCACACCTTGGTTTTCCATGTATTCCGCTTTTATAGGTATATTTTTTTTTTATCAGCACGTACCTTGGCCAATAAAAGATTAATTAAAAATAGTTTGTCCGTACCCCTAGCATCTAGAAAACATATCCCACCAACGGTTGTGTTTAAAAAGTTGTCAAAGTTGCTGTTGCTGTTGCTGTTGCTGTTGCTGTTGCTGTGTTAATATGTTTCTCGCATTAGACAATCTTAAGCGATAGGATACTTTTGGACCCGATAGGTGGCGTTGCAGTCGATCTTCGATACCACTCACCCGAGTGAGAATTGCCTTAAAAAAGGTGATTTTCACGTATTGAAATTGCGTCTGGCAAGGGTTTGGCTGCGTGTAAAACGTCTGGGACCCACAGATTTGTAAGCAGGACACTCACGCAAACATTTTCGTGTACTCCACATTTGGTTATCATAATTAGGGTTAAGGGTTTGGCTGCGTGTAAAACGTCTGGTACCCACACTTTTGTGATCAGGGCAGTCTATTCTTTCATTTGATACTAAAATCAAGTGGTTATCACAAAAATATAGGCTTTGGAAAAAATCACTTTTTCAACCAACTATTACTAACTTCAGCTGCGACGAATCGCTGCCAGACTTCCGGATTTGATATCGTATCGTGCATACCTTCGCATTAATATACGCATATTTTGGTTATCATATCACACCTAAAATTTTCTGTGGGCTCTTAGACTATAAGCAGGATAAGACTGTGCAAATACTTCACCCCATTGAATTTGGCTCGCCCTTATGAGAAGAATGGCGCGGTTTTCGATTCATTGATCGCGGTGCATACGATTATTTACTTAGATACCTAAGCGAATTTTTATCTCTGTGTTACTTACTCACTTCTACTGATCGTCGTTAAAATAAACACATATTGGGTTGGTAACACCAAGGGGAACGCAATGGTAACAGCCGTTTCTATATCAGAAATTTCGCATTTCACGCAAGAGAATTTGTTTTCTTTGCTTAGATTTAATACATATATATATGGAGCTGAGGAAAATTTCGAACAGGGCATTCGAGTGTCAAAGACCGGCGATGACTTGCGAAACGGCTAAACAAGTAAACATCCACTACTGCCTCTGGGCCTTACTAATGAACATTTTTAGTTTCGACTCTCGATTTAAGTAGTTCGCAGTGGTTTTATTTTAAATACAAATTTCGCAATTGTGCGCTCCCATAAATTTAAAGTCGAGACTAAAATTTGTTATTAGTACGGCGCTCTATGTATTGGTCGCGGAGTGTAGTTTCTTATTTCTCGTAGTGTGTTCATTTCGTTTATTCAAAACTTTTTCCAGACATTTAAAGAAATTGCCAGTTCCTACCTTCATATAAATCAGTAGGTATTTTGACTGACTGAAATAAATTAAATAGTCATGTTCCTTAGGGTGTCCCGTAATTTTTTTTTGTTGTATCTTAACAAAAGGCCCTGCAAAAGTTGCGTATTGCAGAGCTCATTACAAGAAAAATAACATAAAAAATATTCAAGGGTACTTTTGGGCCTCTACCGGCCGTTGAAGTTTTGGAAAAAAAAATGTTTTCCCTACATTTTTCTTTTTCAATTTTTTTTAATAATGCTTACATTTGTAAAGTTATAGCATATTCTTTCAAATTAAATGTGTTTTTGGTAGGATTTGAGCACTTGAGAGGTTATTTTGATATCTCTTAAATGCTGGAATCAAAAAAATACATTTGTTTTGTCTTAACCACAAAATTCTATATGTTCACAAAAATAGGTAAATTCGAATTTTTTAATTTAAATATTAAAACATGTAAGCAAAATGAGTTCCGGACCTCATTTCCGAGAGCTATTCTTACCTTTTTTCGATCCCTTTATAGTGAGTTAAAAAAAAAATCATTTACCGTCTGTAAGAGATGTAGTAAAGTAAACCTATGCTGTTTAATCTTAAAACAGAATACGGTGAAAAATCCCTCTAATTCCGAATTGTTTATTATAGTGAGTGCATGCAGAAATCGAACAGATTTTGAAGAGGGCTTCAATTCCAATTGTGAGCAACAATCAAATACTAGAACTTATTAAAATTAACTCTAAAAAGATACCCAAGCATGAACAAAAATGCAAACTATCACAATAGGGTACAAGATTTCATAACATTTTTTAGTACAAAATTATTTGACATTGCCTCGTGTAAATTTGATAACTGTCACTGTACAAAGAAAAAAAGTGCCTAGTAATGAAAGGGTATTTTTAGAGGATAAGTGTTGATAAGCTAGAGACAATAAAAATGCAAAAGCGTTTAGATCGAAAAGAACGTAGTGCATTGAATTATCTTGCCCCTCCAAGTTTACTCTAGAGAGTAGATCCAAACGAAACAGACGAAAGAGTGGAGCCAGTCAAGATACATAGTAAGGTCAGTACTTTGTTCTTCAGAACTTTCAAAGTCTTCTTTAGATCCTTCCACGTTTTCAGATAATTTGCTGGTCCAACCATCTGTAGCAAGAGTTTTTGATCGATATGGAGTATCGGTACGATCTGCCCCAACATTCGCTTCAGCGGTTTTGCGCGATGCTGCCCTCGCAAATAACAATGACACAAGGCTTGTAATAACCAAAAATAAAATATAGATATCGAGCTTTGTCAAAATCAAGAGAGCATATAATTATTTTGACGGACGCAAAGACGAAACCCTTGTTTCAGATCAAAAATATAAACTTCATTATCGCAAGGAGCTCCTAGAAGAACATAACAATATTTCTCCGATATATTATAATAGGGAAGAAATATGCAATTCAAAGATTCATTTTATAAATTTTAAGGGCTACATACCGCGATACTAATAATCATTTTTAGTGTCCAGGCTATATTTGGTGAAATTTTCGAAATACAAAATTGCATATTGTGACCTACAAAATATTCAGTCTGAATGTTGAAAATGATTATTATTAAGGTCCTCCACCTATCTTAAAAGATCTGCCTGATGATGAACTTTCATTGCTTGCAAATGCAACAGAGCTCAGAATACCAGATATAAAACAAAATTTAATCTAGAAATCGGATGCCATCTCTTAATTTCAAAAGCCGATTTTCAATGTAAAATTTGTATTTATGCCTTTATAGCTTCTTTTAAATTAATAATTTAAAATTGTTGATTACACTCCAATGAATATTTATTATTTTAATTTAGTAACAAATTACATTTGCATATATATTTTTGAAATAATAATAATATTTTGAATAAATAGAAAAATTGAAAGATTTTAGCGCCTAAGTTACTTTTCCCTGTTCCCTGTCAATACGCAACTTTTGATACCCCTTTCGATGAGATTTTCCACGAAATTTTTTTCTTCATACAACGACGGTACACCCTAATGTTCCTCAACACGAATGGCGTCTTTAAAGTTTCACATACTTCTTCCGCGCACTGGCAAGACTTAATATGACAAATGAAACTACACTTTAGAACGACAACATCACAAACGGACTTTATTAAAAAAAAAAAAAATCCTGCTTTCACGGCGCTGTTTTTTAATGGCTTTGGCCTTTGGCCGAGGTACGAAGAGAAACACAGGGTGACGTTAAGACTCTGAGTTATCTACCAATACAAGGATCGACTATTACAAATTGTGTGTATATAACAAATTTGTGATCCTTGTCCAATTTGTTATAGCCGTCAAGTCGTAAATGCTCCTGCTGCTTGAAACCTTCAAACCCTATCGTGGAATACGCCGGGGGTACGTTCCACTCAAATTCAATACTTTGCATCGTAGAATACCTACATTCGAAGTGAAAGATTTACCAGTCGGTAAAGTGAATGTGTTTACCACGATCGTAGAAAACGTTCAAAGTGATTTTTTTGAGTGTGATTTTCTAAAAATTTTGTAAATTCAAAACATTAAAAACATGGAAATGTTGCTTTATTTATTTAATAATTTTAATAACAATTGAATTTCAGAAAACTCACGTTTGAATCTGAAAGTTCCATTATGCCCTTTGCAGTTCCTCCTCTTAATATGCACGCATTTCAATGTCGCAGGTTGCTCTTTCCACATTGTTAAATATTATTCTCCACAAATAAAAAGCCTATAGGCCTTACAGGTACTTTTATTTATTTTTTATTTGATTCCTCTAAAATAAATTTCAATTGGCTCTCTATTTCTGCTGCCATATAATGAGAAACAAACTTATTTGCCGACCTTTGAATGAAAATACCTGTCGATAAGGAAGTCTCTCGCGGCGGATTTCCCGATTCATATAGGAAGTGAAAGTGGTATCCCAAATACGCCGTATTCCACAATAGGGTTGATTATTATTACCGAGTAATAATTACACTTACATATGGCGTTGCCGATTGAAGTCAAGTTTCTGTATTACAATGCTACAAGAACTTCTGGCACAACTGAAGCTTTTTACATGCTAGAGCGTTGCCAGATGGGCAAAATATTTCCCTAAAAAAACAGATTTGGCTTTTTATATAAAAAAAAAAGAAAACAATTTCTTGTCATTATTTAAAAAAAAAAGATATATCGAATTTGAAACGCGAACATATAAGTTTGACTTTCCGAATGAAAAAGTGTGCGTCAAATAAATACAACGGAAAATGTCAACGCATATTGCATGTTGAAATCACCTTGTAAGAAGCCCTTACGCAACTATGCTATATAAACAAGCATAGTAGGAGTTTCTCATTTTCGATCTGTTACTTACTTAAGGTGGCGCTACAGACCGGGGTGGACCTGGACCTCAACCAATACGCCTCTCCAGTTAGCGCGATCTTTGGCTAACTGCCTCCAGTTGCGCACTCCAAGTTGGTTGAGGTCCCCTTCCACTTGCGCGCGCCACCTAAGGCGAGGTCTTCCTCTACTGCGTTGTCCCTCCGGGTTGGAATCGAAGACTCTCCGGGCCGGATCGTTGGTGTCCATTAGCTCTACATGTCCTAACCATCTTAGACGACTAATGCGTACTTTTCTGACCAGGTCGATGTCGCTGTACAGCTCGTAGAGTTCGCTGTTAAATCTTCTCCTCCAAATCCCGTCAACGCAAACGGGACCAAAAATCACTCGAAGAATTTTGCGTTCGAAGCGACCAAGAAGATCCTCATCCGTTTTTGCTAGGGTCCATACTTCTGCGCCATAGAGTAGGACAGGGATGATGAGAGTCTTATATTGAATCTCCTTAGTGCTTCTTGACAATGCCTTACTAATCAATTGCCGTCTTAGGCCAAAGAAACAGCGGTTGGCAAGTGTGATTCTTCGTTTGATTTCTGATGTGATGTCGTTATCAGAGTTTATAGCGGAGCCGAGGTAGACAAAGTCCCTAACTACCTCAAAGTTATAGCTGTCTATCGTGACGTTCTGTCCGATTCGTTCGATCTGTTAGGGAATGATTTTTTTTTTTTTTTTTGACTGGAATATAATTAATGACGTTGGCTTAAGTTGTGTACGACTGAAAGTGTTGTTATAGATAGATATCTTTCCAAATCACTACATAGTATAAAACAAAGTCGCTTTCTCTGTCCCTATGTCCCTATGTATGCTTAAATCTTTAAAACTACGCAACGGATTTTGATGCGTTTTTTTTAATAGATAGAGTGATTGAAGAGGAAGGTTTATATGTATAATAACATCCATTAAATAGTGGAGAAAACTGTTATTTTTGAGGTTTCTAATGTGATGTCGTAAATAATTACATTTTTTTTCTGCTTACATTGCAAACGCAGGCTGAACCCTACGTGCGAAGCCGGGGCGGGTCGCTAGTAAATATATATAAGTATATGCAAGTAGTCAGAGATTTGTTTTTGTGTTTGCATTAGCAGTTATAAACTGAATATAACGATGAACGTGTGTGGGTGCAAATGAAGTGGGATATTCTGATTGTTAATTTTCCAAGAAGTTGGAATTTATTTAAGGTGCATTTTCAAAATGGTTGAAAAAAAGTAGAAGTAGGTAATATTTGCTGAAAAAAAGTTTTGCGTTGCTGTTATTGCATTTCTAATGGCTGTTGCAAATTTGAATTTTAAAGTGTGGTTTTGAGTTTTAAAAATATATTTGACAGAGATCGGCCTTTGGGTAGCCATTTTTGAGATATACCTAATTAAAAAACGGATTTCTTCGAATTTTTTGAGAAAAACTTAGTACGGGATCTTATCTAAAACACTAGCATGATCGTTAATATGTATTTTGATCAAAATCGTTAGAGCGGTTTTTGTAAAATTTGGCAGATACAACAGTAGGTACCAAATATTGCAATGTTACATAGTTTGAAAAATACTATTTGTTAACTATAAAGCTAAAAATCGATTATGGGTTATTATTCGCGATATAAGTATTACTTTGTTTTTAAAGATTTATCGAAGTCAAAAATGGAGTTTTCGAGATATGAGCGGTTTTTAAAATTAGCGTTTTCGGTGATTAGAATTAAAAATTAAGGACGCAACAATTTTAAAAACATCACTATTACTCTAAGTTTGCATTATGGTCAAAATCGTTGTTGCCGTTTTCTGGTAACTAAACTAAGAAAAACTAAATTAAACAAAAATGACTTTTTTCAAAAATATATTTTACGATAATACCGAGAACAACTGAGTTTGCCATTAAGTTGGAAATGGCCATATAACATTAGAAATCAATTTTTGTTGCAATCGTATGGACCGTTTTCGAGACATGTCCAAATTTCAAAAGTACCATTACTCGAATTTTCAGCCAAAGACTGGGTATGTAGTCATGGTAACCTCACCCACTTAAGCTTAAAAATCAATTTTGGTTGAAATCGTTAGAGCCGTTTTCGAGAAAATCAAACTGGTACGAACATTTTGTTGGAGAAGTACCACTAATATTGAGGTTATCTTGCAAAACAAAAAACGGCCCCGAGCCCTAAGCCCACAAACTCCAAATCCGAAGTTTGAACGAAATCCGGTCAGCCGTTTAGGCTGTAGGCCTGTGGGACAGACAGACGGACAGACAGACAGACAGGCAGACGGACTGATCGGACAGAATTTTGCGACCCACTTTTTTGAGTTCGACTATCATCGTAAAGTCAAAATTGATTAACATCTCGAGTTCGAAATTTTGTACGAAAACAATATCTTTCTCTTACTAATGGAGAAAGTTAAAAAACAGATTTCCCCAATAAATGATTTCTCGTCCACCGATTACTTCCCGTCGACTAAAAAAACTCTAAATCCTTGGGAAAGACCCACAAACCGACAACCTTGATGGTATACATAGACCAAGAGCCCGCAGTTATTTTTCGGTCTGAGAGGTAACCGAAAGATATTTGCATTATTGTGTAGCCTGAGTAGAGGGTGTATTGAAAATAACAGTCTGGCAGCAAATCGAGGCAGCCGACGCGTGTGACAACGCGTTGAAAATGCGTCATTTTACACAATAGTAATAATAAGTGTAACCACTTAATTTTAGCATTAAACAACAAAGTAAATCAGCTTAAACACGAAAATATTGGTCCAAGACGTTTTTCGTGCAGACAAGCCCTTGCCAGACGCGACCAAAGTACCGGATCAAACCCATTTTTTAATATTTGACGTAACCGATTGTAATTTTGAATAAAGATAAAACATCCCTTATTGAATATAAAAACATCAGTCCAAGACGTTTTGCACGCAGCGAAGTCCTTGCCAGACGCGACCAAAGTACCGGATCAAACCCATTTTTTAATATTTGACGTAACCACGCAATTTTTTTTTTAGGTCTATTGAAGATACTGCTGAATACAGAAATGTAAGTGCAAGTACAACAAGGAAAACATTTTTGAGGTCGATATCCATTTGCAATTTTGCCAGAAACGAATGCAATTTGAACAGCTGATATTGTTGTCAATTAACGCACTAATCCATTTACAAAAGCAGATCAATTTCGTTGCGCATTCCATGAGCACCGTAAAATCTGAGATCTGAAAAAGATGGTCAGATCCAATGGAAAACCACATTAGTCTTACGTGGTGCAAAGATGAGTAACTTTATAAACATTTTCAAAAACATCAAAAGTAAGGCGTCATTTAGCGAATTCATTCCGCGTGTACTCTGTTACTTTTATTGTTTTTGTTTTTTTTTTTTTTTTCCCAGGCTTTGAAGGGAGTCTCTTGGCCCCAAACAGGACAGTATTTGATTAACAGGATGGGTTTTGGTGGAAAATAATTTTAAAATAAAATGGTTCGAGGGAAATACAACACCCGATACTTTGGAAGACGTCATTAAAGCAGATGCTTCTGAAAGCGATGACGAAAATAGTGTTTTAACTCATCTGATGAAAGTGAGACAGAGTCTTTGTTTGATAAATAAAGTTACGAAACATGAATATTTAAAACATTTATTATTCTATTTGTACATTTTTGATTAACTAAGCAAATGCAAAAGATAACTTAATGCATCGCCGTTTTTGTCAGCTGTTATTGGGTTTCTGATGGAAGTGGGCCCGAAAATTCTTAGTAATAGTGACTTTGGACAATTTTCCAGCGTCTTGCAAGGACTTCGCTGCATGTAAAACATCTTGCACTCACATTTCTGTATTCAGCAGTGTCTTCAATAGACCTAAAAAAAAAAATTGCGTGGTTACGTCAAATATTCAAATTCAACAAGTGCAATGAAAAATGATATGCATCCACCTCGGACTGTAGCTAAAGGAAAAGTACAGCAGGGATTTATTAAAAAAAAAAAAAAAAAATTAGGAACAACTAATAATAAACGGACACTTCGACTGTCGACTTCCCACGTTAACTTTATAAGGAAGTGGGGCAATGATTGTGGATAATATATTTTCAAGCCCTTTCGAGTCTAGGTATGTTTGTTACATTAAACTTGACTGAAACCTTGTACGCCTTGTACAACAAGTTCTATATCTGAACTAAGAGGAGAATAAAGATCAACGCGACATGTCATACAAGTGTCTGTGGAATTTGTCTACAAATAATGAAGCATTGGATTTGGAACTCTGCTTTACAGTGATGTGTAACTTGTAAATGTGCCTTACAAATAATGTATAAGATTTGTTGAAATTCACTTGTTATACAAACAGCTGTAGGCCGCGATCTTCAAGCATAAATTATACAATAAACTCCAACCTGACGTCACTTCCTAAGCCTCCAATAAGACTTAAATCTGAAATTCATTTGCATGTACAAAAATAAAAATAAAACAAGTTCGCAGTTCAACTCTTTTGTTTTAACCGAAGAGTAAAACCGAAACAAAACCATTTAGCGGCCAGTTGGATTTTTTTTTTTTTACCGAAGACATTCCAAACACACGTTATGACCTTTAAGCCAACAAAAAAATGACCACCTCAGCAACACTGATCTCATCGCATTGGCTGTGGGTATCACCAGACAACCGCTCGACTATTATGAAATACCGCTCGCAAATTTCACATCTTCATTCTACTCACAACACATGGTTATATTTTTTGGCAACATTCGCCAAAACCAGACTACCTTTGAATAAAATTATTCTTACAGGTAATCCATTGGCATAAGTCACTTAATATTTAAATATTTTTTCCCGATTATTGGAATTTTTTAATATCATTGGCGGCGTCTCGTAAAAAAATTACGGGTTTTGAGTTACACTCCAATGTGATGTGTCGTCGGCATCAATAGGTGATGATAGGTATAAATTGAATTGATACCAACCTATTGACATCATTCAGTTACTTTGCTAACGCTAAACAACTAACCAAATTCAACATGAAAATTGCTATCGTTTTCGCTGCCCTCTTCGCCGTTGCATTGGCTGCTCCAGTTGATGACTCCAAGAACGCCCAGATCATCGCCTATAACAACGATAACATCGGTGTCGAAGGATACTCATGGAAGTAAGTGTCAACTGTTTGGAATTTAATTAACGAAAGTTGCTGATGAAATCTTCTTTTTTCTTTCTTTCTTTTTTTTTTTTTTTTTTGTAGTGTTGAGACCAGCGATGGAAAGTCTGCCAACGAACAAGGTCAATTGAAGAATGTTGGCACCGAAGACGAGGCCATCTCTGTCAAGGGATCCTTCACATATATCGGTGATGATGGTGTCACTTACTCCGTCAGCTATATCGCTGATGAGAACGGTTTCCAACCCCAGGGTGCCCATTTGCCAGTCGCTCCAGTCGCCTAAGTCAATGTTTTCCAATCTCGAACTGTCCACCTTTAAAGCTTGTTGAAGCGACCAGATTGATGCATTTTTGTCGATTCGGGAGCTCAACGGTTTGTTAACTAGTTGAAGTTTTTTGTTTTCACACCGATGGAATAAAAATTGTTGTTGAACAAAAGAAAATGCTTTTTGCTATTTATTATTATTTTTTGTTTCTTAGTGCGCGGCTAATAAAAGAAATCTCTATGACAGATAATGAACTTCAAGTTCAAGTGGGATGTCTGGAAAAATATGGTTATTAGGTTCATAAAGTGTTTCAACTTTTGGATTGTATTGGTACATTGTTTGAATGAGCGGGTAGGTAGCTAAAAGCTTGAAAATTGCTTGCATTAATTGGATATAGTCGAGTGAGATGAGTGTTAGTCTTTGGAAATGTTTGTTAATATTAATTGACACGGAAGAAGCAAAGAGGAAAAACCTTTTGGAGTGTAGTATGCGATGGAATGTTTGTGAAGAAATTGTTCAGAGAATGTTGGTCGTTGAAAACTACAAAGCACAAAGAGTATCATCACATTAATAAGCTTGACGTTAATTGTCGAACGGATCATGGCATTATTCGCAACTGAAATCTATGGAATATGGAAAAATGTGAATTTCCATGGGTGAATTCTCGCATGTTTTATTATTATTTTTTTATTTTTTTAAGAACGAACGTTATAGAGGTAAAGTATTAGCTGACGGAAAAGAAGTATGATACTACTATTGAAGTACATTCGGCCGCGCTATTACCAAGACACTATACAATAATTGTGTCTAGGGAATTGTTATATTAACATTTAAACCTTAAAAGGTTTATCTTACCGAGTTCCTTGTTTTTGGACTGCAATTTATTTCCTGTGCAATTGAAATTGAACTCATTCTAAGTTGCATATTGCGTTGCTTCAATCTGATAAAAACTTTGACAAAATGAATTTTAAATCTCGATATAAAAACGTCACTGAAGAGAATTAAAAAAAAAAAAAAAAAAGTTAAAAAACTGTCAAAAAGCGAGTAGTTCAAATTTTCACATAAAAAAACCCCACAGTGGAATCACATCAGCAACAGGCAAACAAAAATCAATAAACAAGAAGAATAAAGTGAACGACTGGGTCGAATGAAACTTTCTCGTTCATCAAAAGTTTGGTTGGATGTTTTCTTATTTTATTAGGTATGTAGCAATGTTAGATAAAAAAAATAAAAAAAAAAACGGAAAAATTAATAGTGTTAAATAAAATTCACTTTTGGGTTATTCACCTGCTATGGCAGTATATCAGAGACAATACAAACACGCAATCCTCTTGCCGCTGGCCTCCTCAATTTTTTTTTTTTTTTTTTTTTTTTTCAAATTCGCCATTTTGTTTACCTATCGGTGTTCTGTCAATTTAGAATCCGTGTGACATGCAAAAACATACTTAAAATATAAAATCAATGCTGCCAACCGCTGCCAACCGTGGAGGAATGTGATAGAGTTCGGGAATACCACATTTTAACATAACTAAGTGCTACTGGTTATTTATCATATATTTCTAAAAGGCGACTAATATAATTTGTTTGATTCATAAAACTATCTAAATGAGATATTTTGTATACTAGAAACATATTAGTACAAACAAGTTTATGTATTTTCTGCTTTTGAATATCATTAACTTCGATTTCATGCGTGTACATTTTTCTTATAACTGATGAAAGTTTGCTCAAAATGTTTTTATTTTCTTACAACCAAACTACAGTGTTAATCTTTAGTATTCAAAAAAATACTAGTATAGGCCGTAGTTGGTGGTCTCTCTGGTCACAAGTTCTGGTTAGAGAGTTATAAGCGACTACTGCACTATTTTATAGCTTTTACACTTCAAAAGATTTTGAGTACGAGGACAAGCGTAGTATGAGTTTCTGTTTTTTGATCTGTTAGGGCATGATTTTATATTTGACTGGAATAGATTAGTGAAGATTATCTGGATGAAGTGGGTGAATTATTTTAAGGTACATATTCCATTTTGTTGAAAATAAGAAGTGATAATTATTTGCTAAAAATAAGTTTTACATCGCTGTTATTGCATTTTAATGCATGTGCGGTATTGAGTTCTAAAAATATATATGAACACAGATCGGCTTTTGGGTAGTCATTGTTGGGCAATAATTAAAAAACTGGTTTATTAGATTTTTTTTAGAAAATCTAAGTAGGGAATCTTATTTAGAATACTTATTCAATCCTTAATATGTATTTTGATCAAAATCGTTAAAGAGGTTTTTGTAAAATTTGGCAGACAAAACAGTTCTAAATATTGCAATGTTTGAAAAATACTATTGGTTAAAAATAATTTTGAGAGTAGGTATAAATTTTACTCTAAATTTATATTTTGGTCAAAATCGTAATTGTCGTTTTCAGGTAAACTAAAGAAATCCAAATTTTAGTTTAAATTTAAATTAAAAAATTAACTTTTTTCCAAAAATCTATGTTTCGATAATATAAACACAAATTGAGTTTACTTTGAAGTCAGATTTATGAGCCTATTACCTTAGAAATAAATTTTTGTTCCAATCGTATGGACCGTTTACGAGATATGTCCAAATTTCATAAGTACCGTATTTAGGTACGATCAAATGTAAATTTTGGTTGAAATCATTGGAGTCGTTTTCAAACAAATTAAACTGGCACGAACATGTTATATGGGAAGTACCATTAATATTGAGGGTACCATGCAAAAAAATATTGCCCCGAACAGTCCCTAAACTCAAAATCCGAAGTTTGAATTAAATCCGGGCAACCCTTTAGGCTGTAGGCCTCGGCACAGATCGACAGATAGACGGACAGAGTTTTGCGACCCACTTTTTTGAGTTCCTCTATCATCATAATGTGAGAATTGATTAACATCTCGATTTCGAAATTTTATACGAAAACTTAGAATATATTTCTCTTACTACGTAGTCGAGAAAATTATAAATTGAATGATGAGGCGCTCTAAGTACGTCGCAATTCAACGTTAAAGACGTTATAAAAAGCTTTTGAAAAATGCATTTAAAATATACGGAATGAAATACGGTAAGCCGCTGCCAACGCTCATTTCCAAAAATATGACTCAAGATTCTTCCCAAAATTTACCCAAAAGCACTGA
Source organism: Cheilosia urbana (assembly GCA_946477585.1). Taxonomy (NCBI): domain Eukaryota; kingdom Metazoa; phylum Arthropoda; class Insecta; order Diptera; family Syrphidae; genus Cheilosia; species Cheilosia urbana. The sequence continues at coordinate 49,144,251 of OX297855.1, forward strand.
AAAAAAAATTGGTGCGACTGTATCCAACAGTCCCGAAATATGTGTATGTGTAAACACCGTGCGTGCGGTATGTGTGTGGCTTGATACACGTCATTGAGAAAAGAGAGAATTGTAATAACCGTATTCTTGATATATTATGAAATAACAATAATTTATTCGTTCGTTTATTCTGTGCTAGTTTCGGTAGAATAGATACAATCGGATTGTGGTAGCTGAAGTAAGATAGGTATCTATGTACATTCGAGACTGTAATCTATCTAGATTACGCTGGAAGACAGCATCGATGGTTGTTCCATATCGTGTTGTTGAAATTTTCCGGTTGGAGTTCATTTGAAGATTAAATTTATCTTGCATAAAATCAATAAATGGTTGAGCTTCTGGAGTTGCAAAATTGATATTGAAGTCTCCGCTTATGATCATTGGTAAAATATGATAATCTCCCTGCAGAATTCTTGAAATTTCTTCTGAGTACGGTGCAAGGACGAAATGGAGAAATTTTATTTCACATCAACAAAAAGCTGAAATTAATATGCCCCAGCTCATAAATGTATGCAATGATAAAATGTATGCAATGATAAAACACAATTTTATTTCACATCAACAAAAATCTGAAACTAATATGCCCCAGCTCATAAATGTATGCAATGATAAAAACGTATGCAATGATAAAATGTATGCAATGATAAGACACAATTTTATTTCACATCGACAAAAAGCTGAAATTAATATGCCCCAGCTCATAAATGATAAAAACTTATGCAATGATAAAATGTATGCAATGATAAAACACAGTGACGCATTCCCTGTCCCCCCAAGTTAAATGTGTGGAATTACTCCACCAGATTCCAAAAAATGTATGCAATGATAAAACACAGTGACGCATTTCCGTCCCCGCAAGTTAAATATGTGGAATTACTCCACCAGATTTCAACAACGCGCGCTTAGATGTTTACACATCAAAAAAACGAATGGAAAAGCTATTAAAACATGAACGAAAGACGCGTGTAGAATGCTTCATGTTTAACCACCGGACAGTCGCAAAATTACAACCTTACATTTTTTCCTCAGCGTCAGCTTTTGCGAACGTTTGACAGAAATCCGAAAGTGTTACTGCCGTGAAAAAGTCTACCAATTTAGCCATTCGGATGCAGGTTACAATTGTAGATGAAGTCACACAAATGGCTGCAAGAAGTCGTCTATCGACCTGTTACAAACGTATTTTTTTGTGGTTGATCTGTGGGGGACACATTCATTGCAAGTAATTATTACCCTACCTTTTGTAAATATTAAAAAACGTACCACAATGTTCGAAGCGACATCAATAGAAAATATAAAAAAAAAATACTCCCGGCGACATATTGAATTTCACCAAAATGGGATATACCTAAACATTTTTTATGGGGAATTCTTAACTTTATTTTACCAGTCTTAATGGCGACATATAGGTAACCACAATTTTTTGTTTGTGCACATCTATGGAACACAACCCTACGAATGATAAAGGGTTATTCAATAAGAGGTGTTATTGTGAAAGGATATGGTCCTTTATGCGTGCTCGTGGTGGCCATTTGGCTGATGTTGTTTTTCATTATTAACGGCATACCTTCCTCTTTATTATGAAATAAACATCCGATCATTTATCTCAAAAAATGGCATTTTTCTTTGAATACCATAATAACACCTCTTATTGGAAAACCCTTTATAAGTTTCCTTCAACTCATTTCCTAATAAATACTGAAAAAGTGTACGGAAACTTCGGATGTTCACATATTAATATAATGGTTGTCAAGGTCTGGTGTCTTCTAAACTTAACAACTAATCGATTTTAGCACGAATATATACGAATAGCTGCGACGACATTGCACAAACTACATCAAAACGACCAAAGACATGGCAACAATTCCACAAAGTGTAAATAATCTAGTCAATAATTTCCTTTTCCCTTTCTCTGTAACTCCTTTAAACTGCACAATCAAATATTGATGACAATTTACGCTCCGAACCGAACATCGTTTACAGCGACTATCTTGCATTTTTAAAATTTAATTTAAATCTCCGAAGTTAAAATTGTTTCCAATTAGATTGGGTCCACCGAGGTCCACTCCACTATTCACTCAGCTCTTCCTTCCCAAACATGATTTATGCAGAATTATTCGATTTGTTAAATATTTCCGTATAATTTAATATATAGAATACCACAGGCAAAAGCAAAAGTGAAAACGCACGCAAAATTCTCAATATAGAACACACATGTACCACTACCGGTTTAGTAAACCAGCTGCTTTTAGGCTCTTCCTCTTTTGCACCAGCTTCTTATTTTCTCATCGCTATCAGCCGCACGAATCCAAAAATAAATAAATAATAATAAATTAAAAAAAAACGAAAAGGCCGTATACCCGAACGAGTTTGTAATTTCAAACCAGTTTTCCAGTTTCGTTTGAAATTATGTAATTTTTATCGGTTTCCATTTCGTTTTCTTCTTGAATATTTAATCGGCATTAATGAATCAAGGTCATTACCGAAGATCAACCCACATTGTGGTAGGTATTCGTGAAAAAAAAGGTATTTAAAATGAATTCCTTGGTATTTTGGTAGTTTGGTTTTGTGTAAGCCGCTGAATTTAATTGATTTCAGCAAATTATGTGGCTTATCTAAAGCTTACGGGTTGTAGTGCCATCGGGTACTTGTAACTAGAAGAATACACCCGAAATACGACAGTTGAGTGGGTGCAATGTATGGCCTCGCGATGGCGTCTTGTCTGTTGTACTGCCAGAAAGATGTGTCCGCCCTGCCAATCCTTCGTCTGCAATGTGATCGTGGAAGCTGACTGGTTTTTACCTCATCACAAGCTCATTGCGAGCGTGATAAATGTTTTGTCTTAATCGGGATGCCATGCAATTGATACGACAATGATTTGTATTATTTACACTCGTCGTGTAGGTCGTTGAGTTGGGAAGGGGTAAGCATTTCATTTACATTTTTGCAAATGAACACGCATTCGTGGGATGGGATTTACCAACGCGTCTTTTTTTAGTGTGTGTTTGTAGGTGGTGCATCATTTTGCAGACAAGCTATTTATAATGTTGAGATGGTAAAAATTAAATAGCTTTTGAGACAAGACAAATTAGTGTGTGACACGAGTATGCAGTTTCGAATTAAATGAGGAAGGACGCACTTACGTGGGAATTTGACTCAGTAAGGGAATGTACATAAATTTCAGGTTTTCTGTTGAACTCTTTTGTTTTTCGTATTGCTATTTAATGAATTGTATGCGGAGTTCTTGTCTGTCGTTGAATCCGGTCGTTGTGTAACAAATAATATTCCGCATAATTTGTATTTATTGATGAATGGGCGATTAATACACATGTGTGGCTGATGTCGGGTTTGAACCGTGGCATTTAAAATTCGCCGGTATCAATCGGACATCATTGAGATGAATTTTGGAGGTGATTTTATAAACTTGAGATATGAGGTGAACTTTGTTAGCTGCGTGCTGTATTCTAGCACATTGTTTTTTTTTTTTTTTTTTTTTAATGGTTGTTTATCAGTAGCAATTGCTTAAGTTGTGCGCAAGGTCACACGCTGTCGTAAGTGACTGCTTGTCCGACATATTCATCATTTATGTGTCTACGCAGTCTGTGGAGTTAATTTGTCTACCCTTAGGGCTGTCAAGGGTTTTTTTCTTTGGGGAAATAGAGTACACTCATTGTACATTGTTAGTCTTCAGCGCCGCCTGTTTTCTCACAAGCATAAGTGGTGAGTTAGGTGAGTTTTTATCTAGACGAATGGAGACGACCCACAATTTTATTACCACTCCAAGCGACTGCCTTGATCCTTTTTCTCCAAACAGTTATACTATTGGAGCGGGAGTCTTCTCTCAATCACCTGAAATCAACATTGCCTTACGTCTCCCGGACTACTGCAGTGTCTTTCAGGCTGAACTGATGGCTATACGCGAGGCAGCCTGCAGACTGGCCTTGTTTGCGATAGACGGTAAAGCTATCGTCCCTTACATATATAGTCAGCCAGCCATAAAAGCCCTGAATACACCAACAACCAGATCAAAGTTGGTAAAACAATGCCGGGAATCTCTTAACGAGGTTACGGATAGATGTTCAGTAACCCTGTGCTGGGTTCCAGGTCAAAGCGACATCCCGGGCAACTGCAAAGTGGACGAACTAGCCAGACAAGGTAGCGGCCTTCACTCAACTAGTAATAGTGAACCGTACGCTCCTATGCAATCCATCAAATTCCTCCTATTCAAAGAGGCTATACATGTCGCAAACAATAGGTGGAACAGTATAAATACCTGCCTTACATCCAAGCAAATCTGGCCCAAACTAGATGGTAAAGGGACCCATAGACTTCTCTCTATAGGCAGAAATAGAATCAGCTTCGTAGTAGGAGCATTAACAGGTCACTGTTTGATAGGTAGGCACGCCCGCAGGTTGGGAACACCCTATAATGACTTCTGCAGGAGCTGCATGGACGAGGAGGAGGAAGAAACCGTTCTTCATCTTCTTTGTAACTGCCCAGCTCTTGCAAGTTTACGTAAAACCAACTTAGGAGAATACTTCTTCAACGACCTAAGTGACTTGTCTCGCACAGACATACGCTGTATCAGCAAATACATACATTACAAAGACCAAATGGCTTTAACTCCAATACTCTCAACGCTAGCAGATGGTTTTGACCACCGCTCGCACCACCCGCATCTTTTAGACGATCTGTTTTATAGGATATACAATCGATGGGTAGACTGCTTCGGTCACCCTTCGTACATCCAAAACAAACCGTCACTCGGTCAAACTTACCTTTTTGACCAAGTTAAAACACCTCGCCATTTACGTAGTAAAGAGGCCGATTGCTGCAATCGACACTATATCCGCCCTATGATAAGCTGCCAGAGAACACAGGCGAGAGTCTAACCGATACGGTTACCTCTCGCCTTCTTTCGAAGGCATACTGTCAACCGCTCATATCCGCCTCGACCAACCTCATTAAACCTCTCTCTTTCTTAACAAGGTACATAACGAAAGTGCCTATCTATTATCAACCAAAGACGTAATCCGGTTTTTGCGTCATTTCGACGAGAAGTCAGAGGACTATAAGCGTAGGGCACACTGTTTCGGTTACCCGTCGTGCATCCGAAGACTTTATCGTCCTTTAGTCATCCCCGGCCCCTTCTCTTTCAAGGAGTTGTCTGAGAATTACAGGCGAGGGGTAGACTGTTTCGGTCACCCTTTACCCTATCCGAAGATTAACTGCCCTGACTCTCTATACGAGAAGTAGGAAATCTTCAGAGATAGACAAATATTTAGTCATAGAAAAAAAATCACAGCAATAACTCTGGCCTCTCCCCCTTTCCCCCTTACTTATGTGGTATCACAATGGACCTACATTTTGGTCTAAGTGTGTCTTTTAGATAGCCACCTTACCTAACCTAACCTATACCATTGGACATTTAAGAGATTCGGCGAAATGGACAATTTTTTTCGAAAGCTAAAACACAGACCGCTTGATTACGCACCACTGAGCCACTGAACCCAATCGACATTAGTCGCACTAACTACGGCCTTAAGTTGGACTTAAAATCCTCATTCCGCGATACTAACAACCACTAAGTCAAGCATACATTTTTCGAGTTCCCAATGACGAAAATTTCCCCTACAAAATTACATATTGTGAACTACAAAATATATACAGCTAGTCGAGGGTTATAATATCAGTAGGGCCAATTTATTAGTATTCACTTTCAGTGAGCGGGTTTTAGTAGAAAAATTAATGAAAATCAAAGTCGAGACACGCAACAAAATGCATCACTTGTTCACATAATATGTAGCTGAAGTAGCCTTATAACGCATGTGTGTACTATACTTTAGTCAAATTAATGTTTAATAAAACGCGCCAACTATTAGCAAGGCCGGTTTTAAAAGAGTTCTAGCAAAATCCCGATCTATGCAAGTTGTGCTTAAAATTCATGCAGTTCCGATCAGCTGGTATTTCTTTTGAAGGGACGTTCGTCTAAGAACATAGTTTCAATATTTTTCGCTGGATAACAGGAAAAACGCATTCTTTTCATATTGAAAGAAGAAAGACAGTCCGGCGACGAAAATCGCAAGTGTGCGCCTACACCAAGGTATTGCTGTATACGAAATTCCCACTAATATTCTTGTCCGTTTTGGTTCAAGGCAATGTTCATCTAAGCTCTAAGGGGAAAACAAAAATCTTAGTCATGAAACTAGATGTGTTACAACGCGCAAGACCGACTTAAACGTAAAAACGTTGCTAGGTGCCTAGGTTACTGTTACTGGTTCACATTAAATTGAGTGGATATGTTCTATTTCTAGAAAAGTGAATGCTTGTGGTATTACTGTTAACTTGATGCGACTTCACTTTTTCGACTACACTGAAAAAAAAAGGTACACCATAGTAGTGAAAAAGTTCATCAATGTGATGAAAAAATCAACAATTTTAGTCCAGTGAACTTTTTCATTAGTTTGATGAAACCAATTTCGTCAATATGATGTTGTTCATCATTCATCAACTTTGTTCATCAATATTATGAAAAATTCATCATTATGATGAACCCAAATTCCCCTTTAATTTCATAATGTGATGAATGTATTCATTATATTGACAAATTTGTTCATCAATATGATGCACACTTTCTGTGCTGGCAAATTTGTTTTCATGTAGTTGTAAGATTATTCATACAAATAAAAACATGAAATAAAAATACTGACACCAATATAAATCGTAAAGATATAGCCTTCCCACTTTCATGGGGATGCTAAAATACTTAAACGAGCATAATGTCATGAAAATGGTAATGGTAATATTATGTGAATTTAACTATTGAATTTCTTCGCATCCGAAAGGAAAATATTCAAACGAAAATCAGTTTCACCACGAAAGTCAATAAAGTGTAGTGGCAAAAACTCACGCGCTCAAGAAATATTGAAGATTTATCAAAATAAATTTTATTTCTGAGTTACTTTTATCACTCCTGGGACAATTTTTTTTTTTTTTTTTCATAATGGATCCCAATGAGAATCAGAGAACGGCCATTTGCCTGCCATATGCATAGAGTCACAGGGTGCATGTGCATACATTTGTGTTTGAAATGTGTTTTTGCGTTTTTTGTTATTTAGTTATAATTTTATTGATCCATTCTGTTGAATTTTATAATGTTGAGGCGTGAGAAAACAATGTACGAGAAAAGTTTGGTTAAATAACAATATTACATTGATTTTGAAAATATTTTTAAAAAGTAAATATTTATTTACATTTATGTGTGTAATGAAATCACAACGTTATAATTATATAGCGAGCTCTTTTTTTTTACCAAAGGAAAATCGTTGTAGAAAATTCATGATAATTGTAGTTTTATTTTAATGACATATTTATTTAACGTCAAAAATCGACCCTACTGCTAAGTTTCCACCGGAGAATAACTGCGAGATTTAGAAAAATTTCCGTAAATCCCGCATTAATCTCGGAACTTATCATACGAAAGTAATCTCATAAAAAGGGAGATTAGAAATAAAACAAACACACTTTTCAAAGCTCGATATGTCAAAAGTTAAAAAAAAAAAATTGAAGAAAAGACGTCAAAAATGGAAAAATGTCTCTCTCTCTCTCTCTCTCTCTCTCTCGTGAAATGTAATTTTCTCTCAAATGGACAGAGCCAGAGAGAATACGTCAAGTTAATCTTCTTTTATTTGGTGGAAACACTTCGGGATTAATTCTAAACCTCTTGTACTTAATCTTGGTATTTGTGTTCGGTGGAAACGTAGCTTAACCTACCTTTTAGAAGTATGTATTCTAAAACACGTACAACAACATTTTTCGATATTTACGTTTTACTTTTTACAAATGAAAAAGCTATATCAAGATATCGGAAAAATAAGCCCCTTTGAAAATTAGATAGTCTTACTCATGATTTAGCTTTTAAAACGTCGCTATGAACATTTAGAGCAAACAATTTATGCCGAAAAACGTTCGTTTACAAAGTAAAACCATTGAAACGAGATCACTTGGTCAACACCTCCCAGATATATCTATGCAACTGAATTAAAGTTATACATTAATTGCATACCTTTAATTAAGGCTAGGTAAATTGCATTCTTTTTAGGGTAAATGAGGCGCTCCATCGAAGATATATGTTCTAATTATATAAGTTTCATTATACTGATAACATAATAAATACTTAAAATATATTAATATATATTAAAGCTATTTATGCAAAATTTATAACACTTTATATAATGTGAATAATCGAAGTTAGACTATAGCTTTTTTATATTTCCACCATTCTTACACTAATATTGAATTTTTCACACTTCATTAATTGTTTTAAATTGTATATACTGCAGTTTATTTAGCAAAACCAGTCGCCCGTAGTAAAAGAAAAAAGAAAAAAGTTTGTTCATCGGCAAGCAATTGTCAATACATTGTTTAAAATGCAAATGGGTACTTTTGGGGGAACATTAATTAAAAGATAAACAAATAATTATGTGATGAAATTTCTAAATCACATATATCGAATCTTTTAAGATATTCATCGTTCATCGTAAAACCATTCACAATTTTCTTCTATGCCACCCTGTGTAGATACTTTACGCTTGATGAGCAATGACATATAATTATCTAGGCATATATACATTAAAAGATTCATCATGCGTGTGTGAGTATAAATGCTGTACCAACATCTCGTGTGTACACCTACAGCATACATCATATTAACAATCTGTGCATCACATTGAAGAAACCGATGAAAAAAGTTCATCAATATGAGGATTCCATTCAACAATATGATGAATATAACGGTGAATTTATTTTGTTTCATCAATATAACGAATTAGTTCATCTATATTATGAAGGTTTACATCAACGTTCTCCTTAATAAAAATTAATGTCTGTCTTTTGACGAACGCTGTCATCAATATAATAAAAGCCGTCATCAAAACGATGAACGTCGTTATCAATATGATAAAAATTCAAAACTTGGCAATCGTACTTGAATATAATGATTCCATTCATCAATAAGAGGAATAAATCATCAACTGGATGAAAAAATGACTATATTCATCAAAATAAGTGTTTTCGTCATATTGATGAAATGTTTTGATGAAATAATGAACGTAGTTCATAAAAACATACGCTAAATTCTCTTCAGAATCCTGTTGAAAAAATTGATGAATTCATTTTCATCATATTGAAAAACTGTTCATCAATTGTTAAAAAGTTTTCATGAATTTGTTCATCATATTTATGAAAATTACGTCATATCAATGAATATCATGTTGATGAACGCCATTCATCAATACGACGCCGACTTTTTTTTTCAGTGTATAAACTTATCGGCTGAATTTACATCAATGTGACATTTTTTAAGCCTCATCAGTCAGCTGCCCAAGTCCCCAAAGTCCGTTTCAAAAAGATATCCAAGCACATTCGAAAATCCGTTCATATGCTCTTCTAACTAAAGAAGTGATCTACCAAATTCACATTTTATGAAATTGCCTTCATCGTCCCGTGACACGATCTTAACACCAAAAAACTAGCCTATCTCTATTAACACCATACCAAACCCGGTTGTCTATTAATTGCCCAAGACAATTCTCAAATTAACACAGCGCACGAAGTAAACTTGTCGAAAACTATCGTTCAATTTCTAATTAATATCGCAAATATTAGGCAAGTGCCATAAACTGTATCCAATTGGTCTGGCTGACAAGAAAAAAAAAAGCAAGACGCGCGAATATCAACCTTCCACATGTTTGCAGATTTTACAACACCGATCGGTTTGTCCCCATCACCAGCTCTCGAGCCAATCAAATTGTTTAATTACGACTTTAAGTAATACCGCATCACCAGCCCTATCTATTAGCCAGCGTATACGAAAGATGAGTTTGAGTTGAAGGTCAAGTGGTTATAAGACATTTTCGGCAGAAAGAAAGAGGAGGATTATTTTTCCAAAAAAAAAAATTCGTTGCCCCCCACATTTTAACATCGAATCATCGCGTATCGGAGCATCTGTAATTCGTGCGAGAGAGGAGCTGTCAGTATCACACCCCGAAAATGCCATAAAACCGATAATGCACAATTTGAGTGGTTTTTTGTTTTGCCTTTTGGGCTTTTGACTTACGTGTGAATTTTCGTGGTAATTTCGGCGGTTTCTTAATGGTGGTTGGGTTTTTTTTTTTTTTTTGAGATGGCTCACTGCATTGATGCTTGGTATAAATTGAATTGATGCGAAAGTCTGCACATCATTCAGTAATCAGTTACTTGAACGTTAACACAACACACAACCATTAAGCTCAGGATGAAATTCGCCGTCGTTTTCGCTGCTCTCTGCGCTGTTGCGTTGGCTGCTCCTTTGGACGATCCACAAACCGCTCAGATTCTTCGGTATGACAACGACAATATCGGAATCGGTGGATACAACTATGCGTAAGTCACCCTCACCTTTAGTGTTATCTCCGGTCTGAAATAAATTTCTTGTAACTCGTTACAGTGTTGAGACCAGCGATGGCAAGTCTGTCAGCGAACAAGGTGAGCTGAAGAACGTCGGTACCGAACAGGAAGCGATCTCTGTCCGAGGACAGTACAGCTACACCGGACCCGATGGTGTTGTCTACCAGGTGCAATATGTCGCCGATGAGAACGGTTTCCAACCCAGCGGTGCCCATTTGCCAGTCGCCTAAGGTCAGATAGTCCGTATATTTATTACATACCAAGGCATTTCGAGTTCCAGTGGCGGTGTTACGTACTTTGTTAAATAGTTTAAGTATCATTTTGTACAATACAATAAAATAGAAGAAAAAAACTTGTTAAACATATTCAAACAAAGGCGAATTTTATTTTGCTATAAATGCTGTTGTAGTGCGCAGTCGTGAATATTCAAGTGCTAATGACGATGTATGCTTGTGGCGTCTTCGATGCCACCGCGCAGCAGTTAGAATTTATGGTGACATTAAGGGGTTTCGAGATAAATCAGATGAGTCAGATCTCGGATGCCATGTGAATCTATCGGTCAGCTTTAAATAGAAGAGCGCTCCGCTCTCTGTTTATTTTTAAGAGGTTTTAGAGGGGAAGTACGTTTTCGGGAATATGTTTGCAGTCTTGTGCGAAATGACTTTGAGATTGGATGATTTCATCAAAAACGGTTTTTTATACCTACAACATTAAGGTTTGGTGTTATGGAATGTCTTTCTGTTTTCGGTGAATGTGCCCCGAGGGATAGGTACGTCAATGAAATCAGCAATCTTCACGTTGAACTTCTTAAAATTCTTCGAATCGATTACTTTGCTCTTTGTTACTTAATGTAGCCGCACAGTTCAACTACGAGTAAGACTGAAAGTCAGGAAGACGTCCGACCGTAATCCAGAGTAAATTCATTTGTTTACTTTTTGAGGCAGCCAATTTTCAACTGAGCCTATCCTCTTTAAAACTGATGTAGCAGACTGTCATTTAAAAAAATACTAGCTGACCCGGTGAGCTTCGTTTCGCCTAAATTTATTAATGTAATGGATATTAATGTTACCCTATAAAATGTTGCCGTACCCTTAAACTTTTTTTTGTAGAACTTTCTTAAATTCTTTTGACATCTGTCGACTGTCATAAAAATCCCCGCCGAACACATTGTCTTTTTCGTAACCTCAGTTTTGCTTTTTCCTTATTGTATTCTGAATTATTCTTTTAATAAACGCATCTCAAATTTATAACGTAATCTTTTATCGTTTTTTTTTTTTTTACTGGCTTAAAAGTACGTTAATATTAATAATTAAAAAAATGCTGCTTTATTTAATTCGGTCAATTCAAGTTCTTTATTCAAAAGTTAAACTTAAGTACATGTAACAATGTCGACGTTTTCAAATCATATTTGTTTAAAATCAACAGTCTAGCTAAAACAAAGCGGTGAATATTGTCAATGTGAAACAATAAATCAAACAAATTCATTTACCTAAAACACCAATTTAAGAAAATTATATTCAGTAGCGTAATAACTAAAGTTTCACTTCCTTACTGTAGGTACAACGTAGGTAATATCAAAACAACCACTAAAATAAAAGCCTGAACGGAAATTTGTATCTACACCAGCAATAAGTAAATCAAACAACATAATTCACCTATATCGTCTTTACTTCTTGAATTTTTCAATTCTTTACTGTAGGTATCCACGTACATAGGTACTTATAACAACCATTAAAACAAAAATCATGAACTCAATTTCTATATACACCACCCACCATACGTCCATCACCATTCACCACACATCATCAGCCACCTGCGCATTTCCTCAGAAATACATTCTCGCTGTTGATTACATACACATTCACGTCGCATACTTCTTTTTCGTTTCACTTAATTTCGAGAAAACACCAACCAGTTCTTTTTTCATATGAACGTGCTTGTGCGATGTGCGCCACCCAACCACCCCAAAGCAGAACAACGATAAAGAACCGCCACTGCTGATAATGTTCAATTTGCGAAAATAAATTTATTTTTTTCATATTAGATTTTAGGTTGTAGCTCAGCTTCTAGAGGACATAGAAAGCTGATTGATGGCTTGAAATAACTATAAAAGTGTTTGCTCCCTAAGTATTTTGTTTTGTTTGCATTGATTAAGAATTGTTTGAGTAATGGGGAGTAAAAGGCAGTAAAGTCAGAAAATAAACACATTTTGGTCAAAAACGCTCCAAAAAAATAGGCATGTCAATGAAAGGAAAGCCTATGTGTTTCTCACAATCTTAAGGAACATTTCAAAAAAAAGTTTTATCGAAATCTGTGGAGTAGTTTTCACGCCATTAGGTAACAAAGGAAATGCCTACAGTTTTATTATATATATAGATATAGATATAAATTCTCAAAGCGAAACCGAGACGTACGGGACATTTAAGACACTTTAATACAAATGTCAAATCGTACGGAATATGCAGAATCCGCAGAATGATACGAATTCTTACGATTTTTTTACGAACTCAATGTGGTTCCTTAACTCGAAAAATTCATAAAAGAGAGCGTCGTAGAGAGAGCAAATTATTATCCGTCCACTGAGAATCTTATGAATTTTTATTCCACAAATTTCTTGGTGTAAAAATTGGAAAATGTGTTACCTGACATGACATTTAACACATGATTTGAAATTTGTTGTCCTATTTACCACAGTGTTGGGGACACAATCCCAAAATCCCGAAATGAGAATCCCGAGAACGAAATCCTGAAAAAAAATTCTTTATTCTACTTTGAATGACAAGTGTCCATTCCATTTAGCGTAATGTTTTGCAATTTTTTGCGTTATAATGTTTTGCAATGCGCAATGTGCATTCAGTTGTGCGGATCTCATTGTTTGATAGCGAGCATCGCAATTCGCAATAGAAAGTGAGTATCGTGAATGCTTATAATTAAAAACTTTATAAATTATCGATGACATTTTGTGTTTGAAGTTTGATTGTTTTGTCATGAATCGCTTTTGATATGTTTTTTGTTTTTATTTATTTCTTTAGTTTGTTATTTTCCTATTTTTTTTTGTTTTTTTTTTTGTTGCTCCAATAAAATTTTTAGTTTCACTTTCGGGATTTTGGCCTTTCTGAATTTTGGATTTTCGGGATTGTGGGTTTTCGGGATTTAGGATTTTCGGGATTTTGGGCTTTCGGGATTCTGTCTGTCCGAATCCGTATGTTTTCATTTCCTGCTTATTAAAGTGATAACAACAGGTGGCCAAATATAATGAATTATGATTCTTTTCGAAAGTGCCAACAAAGTTCTTCCTCCTCTACGAAGGGACAATCTCCTCCACGTAATTTTTAATGCAGTGTTGCCTTTTCTTTTTCTCGAATGCTTGTAGTTCAATCAGAACAAAATGTTCTCCATATTGGGATTTATCAAAAAGAAGTTCGATTAACTCCAAATCAGTTTCATCGCTAGATGAATCACCTAATATTGTTAACAAATTAAAAATAAAATTCGAGTTTTTTTTGAATTTTTGAATCTGTCATTTTTCATAGATTACCTACTACAAAAGCTTTCCCTAACTTTTTCGTAAGTGTCCCTCTCTGAAAGAGAATTTATCGCCAACACAGCCATTTTGATAGTCTTTTCCATTCTTACTACGAAAGTAAAAGAAATCGACACTTCAATGACATCTGATTGGACATTCTTCTCAATCAAAGGCTTTCCGTTAATAAGTTTCAGTGCATTGAAGTTCCCAAAAAAATTATAACTGAGCTACCTTTATCCGAAGATTGGGCACCTTGTCGTGGTGGGGCGGCTTAAGTAGAGGAACAGGACGTTAGATCAGGTTAGTGACCCAACTCCTCTGGTAGAACTGAATGTGAATTGAAAAACCAAGATTCAATCCGATCAATCGATCAACCCTTAAACTCCAAGATGACTAGTTGCAATGTCGAGGGAGCTGTGATAAGGTAGGTAAAACTACTGATTCACAGGGTTCAGGGGTAATTCAACCGCTAATGGAGACTCCTCAGGGGCAGCTCAATCCTCTGTTGTAATTCAGTTGAGTAGGATAGGTATTGGGGATCTCTGCCTATTCGGTCTGTATAAACCTCCCCTACTCGTGGGTACATTTATATGAACCAAAATAATAAAAATAAAAATAAAATGCCATCGGAAAACGAGGCGGAAGGCTTGGAAGGGGTCGAGAAGGTGTTGGAAGGCGCTGGAACGAACGAAAAAGCTCGATGGGTCAGTGGATTCTAATGGGAAACCAAAAGATTTAGCTGATCAATCGTCAGTGGAGGTGGACAATGCGGAGCAGAAATGCGACAAGAGGTCAGCCGAAACTGCGGAAGCCGAATTGGAAGAGGAAGGACAACTCGATTCCGCGCGGAAGTTGCACAAACAACTGAAGCAAAGGATGAAGAGGGTCAGAAGGAAACAGAGATTGGCCTTGGCCAAATCTGTCTCCGTGGAAGGCATAAACAGATCGGTCGATGAGTGGACCGAAATGGTGGCCAATATGACGTCAACCGAAACCTCTCCAGAGGACAGACAGAAATGTTCCGGGACCATGAATCCACCCGAAACTGAGAAGCAGGGGACGGAATGCGGAGAGGAGGACGGACAGTCTGCTCAACATGGGGTCAGTCTACAGGTAACACACTGCAGTGGTTATGTCGATAGACAACATGTACAGCGGACTATCAGGTAAAGCAAAAGCTGAACCAAGCTATGGGAAGGAGAGCAAAGCAAGCCGATAATGCTAAGCCATACACTAGGAGTGAGAGAACCAAAGTTAGCAGGGGCGTAAAAACCTTTGCTCAAACAGCGGCGAACGATCTCCAAATGGGTGCTGCCGACATGAGTCGTGAGGGGGGGATAGATGCTTCACAGTTGAGTATTTTTTGAAATGCTCTTCTGGGGGCTCTAGACTTACTTCCGACAAAGGCAGGTGATATCGGTGTTAAGGAGGTAATCTTGGAGGAAGGGATTATAGCTATAAAATGCGGTAACCAAGAAACCAAGGTTTGGATTTGTGAGACTGTAGGGACGATGACCGACCTATGGGAGGGAATCAACCTTAAAATAGACAGGCTTCACATACTTAAGGATGTGGAAAGGTTGATAATCTTCGTTCCCGGTCAACCCGTGAGCAAAGATGTCATCCTTGCCAGACTCTGTCGTCAAAATTCCTGTGTGACGGACACTTCTAAATGGTGGGTTATTCATGCCGGAAGATATGACGATTAAAATTTCAGTTATTATTAAATAAAATTAAAAAACAAAACAAATAAATAGTAAAAAAACCTGTCAAAAAATTAGAAACTTCATGTTGCATTTTCATTAAAAGTAATTTCAGATTTTTTACACTTCAAAATCAGAGCCCTCTTTCTGCAACTCACAGAGCTCGTCGCAATTATTTTCAATATTTTTCACCAAAATCACAGTTATGGTCAATAACGGAAATGAGTCATTTTGATTCGAACAAACAAATTTTTCGAAGGATATGTGACCTTTTGGTGCGAATAGTTTATTTATGGGAAATGTTACTGTTTTATTCATACGTTCTCATGGAAATGGTACCGGTTTGAAAGTAATATCTACCTGGGGCCCTACTCTGTATTTCGTTCCGATAGTGAAAATCTCCGAAAACAAATATTTTGTACTCTCTATTTCAAAAACGGATTGAAATCTACTACTTTCGGATAGACAATTCCGATAGTGAATTTTCGTACCTGGCAACTCGTTTTCGAATGTCAAAAGCATTCGAAAACGGAAAATTTGTTTCTACAACAAATGTGATCACGGAAGTGACTACGAATGTTTTAAATTGTAAGTTTTTTTTAGAAAATTGATGTGTTTTGGACGCAATATTTTTTCTATCTACCTTTGCAATACAACTTGATGTTTTTTATTGTGCCATGCCAAGGGAATATCTAGTCATTATAGCCTCCTTGCCCTAAAAACTTTAAGGTAAAAGTTAGGTATAAGATGGCTGGAATTGCAGTTGATCTTAAAGGAGATCTTGGCATTTAAAACATGCAAAAAAACGTTCTTCGAAAGGCGAAAGTTCTATACAAAATTTAAATAATAAACAATAGTTAAATAGTGAACTTAATTCTTCCCACCAATAACATTTTACTTTTTATCACACATTTCCTATATAGTGACCATACGTCCCGCTTTTAGCGGGACAGTCCCGTTTTTGAGGTCTCTATCCCGCGGCCATATCTGTCCCGCTAAATGTCCCGCTTTTCCTACTTTTGCAAAAAATGTTCCGCTTATACAACTTTTGTAAAAATGTGTGTATGTTTCTACAATTCGTAAAATAAAGCAATTTTATGGTTTCTATTTATTATCCCTTTGCATATAAAACCAACGTAAGAGCTGTTAAAGGAAGAAAATGAGCCCATGTATACTCCATCTTTAATGGAAGTCTAATTTTTTTTTTTTAATAAATATGTCATTTTTACTGCGTCACCTCTCGCGAACGTCTGAAGGGCCCAACCCATAGAATCCGTCGCGTCCGTTGCGGCAACGTTTTCGACTGACAGTTTAATAGAATACACAGTAGCTTATGGAGGGTGACCCATAAGCAGCGCACGTGCCGGATGCGACGGATAAAGTAAGTTTACTTTCTACTTTTCTGTCCGTCACACCCGTTGACAGTTGGCACAGCGTGAGAGAAATATTGAGAGAGAGAGAGAGAGAAACTGTCATCGGCTGTCACTAGTGCTTTTATATCGTGGGAGTTCTTCCTCTTTTTGGTAATTTCGATGTCCGAAAAGCCTTCCGTGAGAAAAAAGAAAATGTTGCAATAAACACTCAAACCAAATTTTTTTTTTTTTAATTACATAACCACATTAAAAAAGAGCTTATTTAAATCGCCTTTTAGCAACATTTTTTAGTATCAAAATTTTCTTGTACAAAAAGATAATTATAATAATAATTATAATATATTAACAAACTGTGATTTTTATACCAAAGGTAATTTAATGTGATAGTCTTTCCGTAAAATATGAATTTTACTTTTAAAAGTTTAAAAAGTTTTTTTCACAAAAACACACCTATCAAGAGAATTATGTAAAAGGGAATTTTAGTATGGTGGAAAGGGAAAAATGACCACGTTTCGTGGGACAAATAATGATAAGAGTATTTAAAATACTGCCTGTCACCGTATGCGACGGATTCTATGGGACTGCTCGTTCCGTCGAATACGTTAATGTCAACGAATCCGACGACGCCCTTAACAAACATCCGAGAGTATAACCGTCTTGAAAGAGCTTCTCAATTAGCCGTTTGAAGTCGGCATAAAATTGTAGATCCCTTCCATTCGTTCCAAAAATGAAAAACGAATGGTAGTGAGAAGCTAGGCCTAGGGTCCTTCCGGACCTGTTGCGCCAACTATTTATTTTTATGTCATTTGACGTTTATTTTACGTACTATCCTATTGTTTTACTAAAACAAAGCCTAATTTCTACTCCCTTCGAAATTTTGGAAATGTGTCCCGCTTTTGTTTCAAATAAATCTGGTCACCAGTGGCGTCTCGTCAGGGTGTGCAAGGTGTGCATTGCACAGCCTGATCTAACGAAAATAAATCCCTCATCAAACACTGTGTAATAATAATAACACACACAAATAATGATATGCACAATTCCATAATCCATAAAACCTCCATAACACAGCCAACAGCTACAGCCTACACCATACCAATTACCATACCTATTCATACTCATCCTTCATAATTCTTCTTTCAAAATTCCTTCATCGCTGAGAAAAAAAAAAAAAATGAACTCGTACAAAAACTCGCTGTGCACCATTCTGTTGATTTCATCAAATAAATTCATCCAACTCCAAACTATATCCCTATCCCAGTGATGCCAACCCGAAACGAAGTTTTTATGCCTAAATTCGAAAATAATTATGCCTTTTTCAAAAAAATTATGCCTTTTTGGTAAAAATGATAAAAATTTCATATTTTCAAACGAACCTACAATGTGATGAACATTTTTTAACAGAATGTAGGTCGATCGATAGGTAATTAAACTTTTTTTTATCTCTGTAATCCAAAGCTTGGTTTTCTTGAGTACCTAAGTGAAGTAGAGAATTAGAATATAAGCATGACTCACAGTTGTTAATAAAAATTACTTATGCCACTTTGATCAAAGACCGTACCAGATTTACCAAATTCAAATTGCATTTCTATGAATTGATGGTAAAAAACAATTCATAAAAAATTATGCCTTTTACCTAAAAATTATTCCTCAATGCCTCAAGCATCGGAATTGTGCCTAAAAGGCATAATTATGCCTCAGTTGGCATCGCTGCGCCTATCCCTACAAGATTTCTCCAGTATTCATCCCCATCGTCATTCGTCACCAGCACGCCGCCGTACGGCCGTATACATAAAATCGCTTTACTTTGATGAACTTGTAGTGAACTCGTGCGAAGGTTTTCTGTGCACGGGCTGTATTCATTTTCTCTTCTTTTGCATCTGTTCTGTTCTATTTCCGTAAAGCGTCATAAGTCAAGAAATATACAATGTATTACATCGATACTCGTGCAAACAAAAGCTGTGCACGAAAGCCGACGAATAAATGGTTGAACTTTGCTTTTCGTTTAAGTGGGATTGGGGTTGCAGTTTCGTGCGGTGCTTTTGATTTTGTATGCGAAAGTTTTATTTTTCTATATTTTATTGTGGAAAAACAAAATAAGATATCAAAACAGCAGAACAATAATTGAGAAAACAATAAATGGAACGTGTTTTCAGGCAATTAATTGATACCTATTTCTAAAAAAATATATGATTTTAAAGAATTTGCACACCCATCTAAATAATTCACGCGACGCTGCTGCTGGTCACTATACATTTCCATAATGTTTAATTTGACCCGTATAATGTTTTGTTTCATCCAAAGTGCAACCAATCCATTTTCTTTTGTTTAATTTGTCTTTAAAAATCGTAATTTGTTATTATCCGGCTTGTTTGTTATTTGTTTTGATTTCTTGATTTGACAGATCTCATGAGAAATAATTCGAGACTTGACAAATGTAATGAGAAATAGTTCGAGACTTGAAAACACCAATCCGTAAAAGGGAAAAGTATTAAGTACTATTTTTTTCCGTTTCGAATATTTAACAGAGTACAAAATCAAAAGCGGAACGAAAAGCACTTTCGAATAGGATTGCCTTTCGGAACGAAATACAGAGTAGGGCCCCTGTTTTCGGTTAGCTAAATCAGTGTGAAATGAGACCGTTTGTTATTTCAGACTCAAATTTTTCTACAGACATTTGTATGAAGAATCGAATGACATTTCTAACTTTTTTTTTTTATAAAAAGTGGAGATGAGCCCTTTTGATGAGATGCATGTACAGGGTTTTCCAATAAGAGGTGTCGCGGTGTCGCGGTGAGGTGTCGCGAGTATCAGCTCCATCTTCTCGCCAAATAAAGAAGACATTAGGTACTCCATCTTGGATGGAGTGAACGAAAGACAGGAGAAAGAGATTGGTTTTTATTGGGTTAGGAGTTCGCATCTGGCTAGTTCGTTTTTTCTTTAGATTAAGATTTTGAATTAAAAATAAGTATTATTACAAAACGAGTCGAGTCATATTCTTTTGCGGAACACAACAGATGGCTTACGTGTATGTACGTGTATTTTGTGAAAATCAAATTCATTTCTTCGGGTTTCATCTTTCATGTTTACTTTTTTGGTTTTTGGTAGATACTGTTAACTGGTGGAAATTGAAAAAGGGAAGTCGGTAGGAATTGGGTTATATGGACGACACGCCACTGCTATACAGACATCTGTGCAACTCCGTCCCTTCCGCAGACTTCAGACGCGATCTAGAGAGACGGCTCCCATCACCAATATACCTTTACTACCTTCTTAGATGTAGAGGGTTCCTGTAACAACGTCCACACTGAATTGATCCAGGAATCTCTCTTAGAATTAGGGGTAGAGGATTTCGTCACTTCATGGATTACCTACTTCCATGCTCAAAACAAGAATTACTCAAGCAAAACTTGGTAACACCCTTTTAACTAAATCAGAAAGCAGAGGAACACCTCAAGGTGGAGTGATCTCGCCTCTCTTATGGATTATGGTACTAAGCATAATCCTGTCAAGCCTCGATCTAGATCTCTAGATTTAGAACTAGGCATTTCCAAATCCTTTCGAATTCCCAAGGAAAAAAATAGGCACCTTCGTCGACAGTCCAGGGCGTGATTCAAGGCCATCGCGTTAACCAAATCTACATCAAAGCTAGTTTTGAAATGCAGGGAGACACTGTCCAGGGCGTGCCATCCGTTTGAAATCACTCTCGTCTCTGTTCCCGGCCAAAAGAACATAGAAGGGAATAAGAAAGCCAATGAACTTGCCAAACGTGGCTCTGCTCTGTGCGCTTCTCACGCGGAGGAAGTCTTCCCTCGAAAGACGGAAATTCTCTTGCATTTCACTTCAAGGGCGGATACTAGGTGGGTGAACCTCATTTCAAGGAAAATTTGGCCAACCTGATGCCAGAGAAAATAACCTTCTAGCCAGAACTAGCCAAATTGCGTTCGAAGTATCCGTTTCGGAACAAAATCAATGAAGCATATAAAAGCGTTCATTTCACATTAAAATATTCCGCAGCAATTTGTCGGAGAGATTCGGAAAAAATGTAGCGTGTAACTCGTACAAATCGGAGAAAATTCCGTTCCGAACGGATACCTCGATAGGGATGATTTAGTACGGGCCATTGGCCTTTAGGGAGGCCCACGAAGGAGATGCCCGAAGACACCTTACGCTTAAAGAAAGTTGAACCAAGTCATGCGACGAACAACCTGGATGGATGAACACAGTCTCAGTTTAGCAACAGAGAAAACTGAGATAGTCCTTATGACGAAGAAGAGAATCCCCACGCAAATCGACTTTCAAATCGGCTCTGAAGTCATTAAGAGCAAGGATGTGGTGAGGTATCTGGGATTGAGGCTCGACACAAAACTAACTTTCTGGCAATTGATAAAGTTGGCAGCGGAACGAGCCTCTAGAGTTACAACAGCACTCAGCAGATTAATGGCGAACACAGGTGGTCAAACGCCATGGAAGCGCAGGTTATTAATGTCGACAACGCATGCAATTCTCCTATATGGAAGCGAGATTTGGGCAGACGCGCTTCGACAAAAAAAGTACCGGAAGCAGATGGCGGCAGTGCAAAGACGTGGAGCCCTACGCGTGGCTAGCTCTTACCGAACGGTGTCGGAACCAGCCGTCCTTGTAGTCGCAGGAGTGACTCCCATCGATCTCCTAGCGGCACAAAGGAAGTACGCCCACGACAAAAAGGCGGAAATTGGATTGGAAACGGCAATCGATCAAGCAGCGCAACAGACGATCATGGTTGCCGTTTTAGTGACTTTGTCGCTATATCTAGTGGAATTTTCAAAAGTTTAGTGACAAAAATTTATTTTTATTTATTATTTAGGACATAATTATCATATTAATAGCTCGGTCCGTGAAATTCTCGATGAAACAAATTTATTGCGGCGTCTACAACGAACTAAACCTTCGGACTTAGCCCGATAATTATCAACCGCGTTAAAATTGCGGAACGAGCAGAAACTTTCGCCGGAATGTTGCCTGCCAAACGTGTAAAACTTCGTGATAAAAAAAATTGCTTGATAAGTCATAACTTAGTTGCAGGACAAAATAAATTTGTAGGAGGTGGTTTTAGTGAGTAAAAATCTCACACTACTTAGAGCACGCGCCGAGTGTCCTTATAGTGTCTTTTAGAAGATTTCCATCTACCTCGGAGAAAAAAAAAAAAAATGCTCATCAGAAATCAACTAAAAATACGAAAAAAAGTTGTCACGGATTTCGTATTCCTAAAAAAATTAAAAATTTCTCCGATATTGAGATAAATGAAAGTGATGAAGATGAAATCGATCTAATTATTTCTGATTTGTATTGTAGTAATTTTAAAAACTATTTTGTTTTTTTATTGTAACTTTGGGAGTGAAATTGCTTTTTTTATAAGTTAACATAAATCTATTTACATATTGTAAGTTTTTGACTAATTGTTAAAAATAAAAATGTTGTTAAAATTGAATATTTTTTTTTTTTTTTTTCATTTGTTGGTAGCGAACATTTTTTTCTAGTGACTTTTTTAAAAATTATAGCATATCTGGTGGATTTTTAGGTTCGAGTTACTGACTTTTTTTTTTGAGTTAACGGCAACCCTGCAGACGATACGGAAGTGGCAAGAGCGCTGGAGCTCGGAAACCAGAGAAAGGTGGATAGCGAGACTCATAAGAAACGTGGCTGAGTGGAGCGACCGGAAACACGGTGAGGTCAACTACTTCGTCACCCAGTTCCTCACCGGACACGGAAATTTTAATGCCTTTCTCCATAAGATTTGTAAAAAGGATAGCCCAGCCTGCCAGTACGGTGACTCTCCAACAGACGACGCACAGCATACGTTTTTTGCCTGCAGAAGATGGGAAACACAACGCACAGTCCTGGAAAGCAGCATTGGTACCTTCAATCCAGAAAACATAGTCGACAAAATGATGACGAGCGACTCGAATTGGAGAAAAATTTGCCAGTATGTGGAAGATATTCTCAGAAGAAAGAAAAGAGAAGAAGAACAATACCGGGAAAGCAAGTGAGCCCGAAAGGGCGTATGATTACAGCCCCCTTGAAGTAATGCGAAGAGCGGTCCCAGGGGGGTGTGTCAGAAACCACAGGGTTGGGAGGAGTTTGAGTCCGTATGCCCCGTAGGCATGCGGAGAGAGCCGGACATACGGGAATGGTCAACGCAAACAGGCCTCCTTATGGTGCGTAAAGAATTTCTCTTTCCCCCAACAGGAAAAAAAAATAAAAAATTGGCCTTTAGGAACTTACGCAGCCAAACACTCACTGCCGTAGCTGCTCCGACAAAGACAAGAGTGAAACAGTATTCCATCCTCTTTTCCGTATCCGGTCGTAGCCAGGGCGAGACACAGTACCTACGCTAGGTAATCCTTTCTATGATCACCTTTCCATTTTAATAACATCATAAAATTTCAACTACACAGGATGGTTTTGACTTTTCATATCATACCTGTTCATCTTTTTGCAGGTTCCATTAGTGTGGTCTTAAAACGGAGCCCTCGTCAGTCAACCGGGAATGCAGCCACCTAAACAAACCAACCAGTCAATCTATATCTATACTTATAATAAAACTGTAGGCAATTTTTCTGTTACCTAATGGCGTGAAAACTACTGCACAGATTTCAATGAAACTTTTTTTGAAATGTTCCTTAAGATTTTGTGCAACAAACAGGCTATTCTCTTTCATTGTCATGCCTATTTTTTGGAGCGTTTTTGACCAAAATGTGTTTTTTTTATGACTTTACTGCCCTTAACTCACCATTACTCAAATAATTCTTAATCGATGCGAAAAAAAAACAAAATACATAGGAGAGCCAACACTTTTGTAGTTATTTCAAGCCATCAATCAGCTTTTTATGTCCTCTAGAAGCTGAGCTACAACCTAAAATCTAACACGAAAAAAATAAATTTATTTTCTCAAATCGAATATTATCAGCAGCCATGGTTCTTGATCGTTGTTCTGCTTTGGGGTGGTTTGGTGGCGCACATCGCACAAGCACGTTCATATGAAAAAAAAAACAGCGACAATGTGTTTCTGAGGAAATGCGCAGATGGCTGATGACGTGTGGTGTGGTGATGGACGTATTTATGGTGGAGGTTGTGTATAAAGAAATTGAGTTCATGATTTTTGTTTTAATGGTTGTTATAAGTACGTACGTTGATACCTACAGTAAAGAATTGAAGAATTCAGGAAGTACAGACGATATAGGTGAATTATGTTGTTTGATTTATTTATTGTTGGTGTAGATACATTTTCCGTTAAGGATTTTGTTTTAGTGGTTGTTTTGATATAACCTACGTTGTACCTACAGTAAGGAAGTGAAACTTTAGTACTTACGCTGTTGAATTTAATTTTCTTAAATTGGTGTTTTAGGTAATAGTTTGATTTATTGTTTTACATTGACAATGTTCACCGCTTTTTTTTTTAGCTAGACTGATTATTTTAAACAAATATGCCGTTGAGAAAACGGTCAAATCTCTTTTATTGGAAACTACACAGTCTCACGCCGCGTACGAAGTTGCGGGCACAGCTAGTCTAAAATAAAAAGACAAAGCTTTGCAAACAACTGCTAGTACAGTGAACGCTAAAATATTATCCCTCAACTAATTTCATAAATTGACAGGAGTCGAATCGCCACTTCTTAGAACGAGCTACACGTTCACGGAATTAAGTTGGTTTTACATGTGAAACAAAAACAAATTCCGTCACAAAATGCTCTTTCACGGAGGACGCGATTCGACCCCAACTTAAGTTACGCTTGAGATAGCAAAACTACAGCAGAACTAGCCCCATCCTATAGTTCCTCGAAAGAAAAATGTTCATCCGTTAAACTTGATTGTTTCTTTAAAGATAACAACATATAGCGTCGGAATTTTTGTGAAAAACAAAAACGATAGTGCTTAGGAATTAAGTAGGTTTTTTTTTTATTATTTAACATTTACTTACATGCTAAGAGTGATATCAATGATTTAGCGTGCTTCTATAGTTTAAATTCTCTATTTTAACTAAAACTATTATTAGATTAGAAAAACATAAATAAATAAATAAATAAAAAAACAAACCTTGAAAACTAATCGAGATTTTTTACATATGATTTTGATAGCTTTGCCTACACCAAAAGATTTGTTTCTTAATAAATTACATCTTTAAAAAAACAATATTAACAATTATATTCAATAAATTATTTATATTAGTCTTAAATTACGACTAGAAGATCTATTTTATTTTTTGATCATCATTAGACTAGAAAGAGTATTATTTTGTTTGCAACTACGAGAATTGAAATACTGTATTATTTATTATTAACACGCATTTGTTGGACTTCGGGTTCGACTTCTTGTCGGTGAGCGCAGCGAAGCTGGTGAACTTTCTCGACTGTCAAAACTTGAGCAGCTGGATGCATCCGATGGTGTTGGCCGATGATATGGAATAGGTCGTTTACGTGCACTATGATTAGTTGGATTAGTATTTGAATTAGAACATTAGTCGAAAATTCTGATTTAAATTGAAACATCAAAATAAAAACGTATACAAATTAAAAACAAAAAAAAAACTTACCAAATCAAAGAAACTAAAAAAGAAACAAAACTTAAAAATATAGAAAATGCTTCAACAAAAATGAAAACGAAAAATCAAAAAGCAATTTTTATTCATTTCTCTCCTTCTGTTTTATTTTGAAACGAAAAAAATCTCCAATTCATTTTTAAGTATACACGGAAAGTCAAAAATGAAACATTGTTCATACATACTAAATGTTGCGGTATCTGATAAATAGAACAACTTGTAATCAAAATAAAATGCAGATAATCAACCGTGTGGATGATCGCAGTGAATCTCTAAAAGCGATAATGGTGATTAATTCAAGTTCTTAACTAAATTACAAATAATGATTTCCCTTATTTTTTTTTCTGTTTTTTTTTTTTTTTTTTTTTTTTTAATAAGGACGATAGAGTTCGAATAAAAAAAAAATATGTAAACATATATAATGTAAATGTGGTGCCTATCTTCGATATCTGGGTTTGCTACAAAAAGAAAAGAAAATTAAAGTATCTTTAGAAAAATGTTTAAATAAAGTTTAAATAAAAATAAATAAAAACGTGTGTTGAGGTGGTAAAACAATAAATGGGTGGTGTTCGATGGGCGTGTCATAACGTAGGCGTTTGGCTCATGTCTGTAAATAATTTACCTGGTTATCCTTCGACGATCTAAGAAGCTAGGCGACCCCCGGCGTCGGGGAATCGACGGAGAACGTGTACCCGAACGGGATCTGGATTGAGAATGTTGTGAACTGCCGCTGAAATATTGAACATTACAGATAGATTAGATTTAGTTTCGAGTCGAATGCATTTTTATCTGATACTCTATTTTAAGGGACATTCAATAAAACTTCGCGCAGAGCGTGTTCTATTTCTGCTGTTCTTACCGCTATGCATTTCTGTAAAGCAGCGAAGGAGATAGATAAACAAATTGAATTCCAATAGAATAGTCATATAATATGAGTTCTATCATTTAGAAGACCACCAGATTTGAAATGTTTGACACTAAGAATAGAAGTCATATATTATGACCCTAGTATTGTTTGAATTGCAGTTCATTTAAAGCATGGTTTTCTAGGAAGATCCTATAACTGACTTCTTAATTTGTTTTGACAATTGTGAAGATAGATATATTGATTATAGAGTTCTTAAACAATTTAATGTTTATGTGTATTTTTTGGAAATGGTTTTCCCGTCGGCTTTTTTAGTCATAGGCGTTTGAATGAAATTAGTTCATTGTTTTTCCCGACGTTTCGGCAGGGATCGCTGCCTTCTTCAGGGGTTCTTTATTAGGAAACATAAATTGTTAAAAAATACAAAAATGGAGACATCATGTAACTAAACAATGTTTTGAAAAGTAAAACTGCTTCAACAAAAAACAATAAGGGAAAACAAATAAAAATTTAAACAAGCAAAACTAATACACTTTGGGTGTAACGCTTCAATTGAAGTTTAGTCTAGTATTAAGTTATTCTGTCAACTAAAGAGCTATATATAAAGCAGAAATATTTAGGGTGTCCTGTTTGCGGTTCATGTTGTTCTTGTTGTTTATTATGTGTAGCGTCTCGAGTGTATACTGTTTCGAGGTATGTCTCTCCGTCTGAAGCACAGTTGCGTTGTCAAAGTCCGGGTAGTGGTTTGCTTGAATGGAGTGACTGGCCAGTGCCGTTTTCCCCCGTTTTTCGATGTGATGTCCGACCGGTGATTGGACATTCTTTGGGACAGGAACTGTTTTGTTGTACCGATATAGCAAAGGTTACAGCTTTCAGTGTTGTTACCGATACAGTTAATTCTGTACACGACGTCAGTACGTTTTTGGTTTGAGTTTGGAGAACGAGGATGCCTGAGTCTGATTAGAAATAAACGCAATATGAAGGTCATTGGAACTGCTACTGATCATCTGGTTAAAGTCTTCGGCAAGTCTGGGAACATAGACAACACTTCTGTAAGTAAGCATTGGTTCTTCTGTTTCTTTTTGCCGTGGAACCTTGTGTTTTTGATTTTGGATTATGCTACGTATGAAACCATCCGGGTAACTGTTGTCTTTCAGGATTTCAGCGACTTTTCGTTCATTGGTGACATGAAACTTCTCATCACTCAACATAAAAATCTTGTTAACAAGATTCGAAGCAGTGTTTGTCATGATGTGCTTTGCTTGATTGGACTTATATAGGTAGATGTATTGGGTCGTATGAATAAAACGTAGCAATTTCTTTTACTCAAGAGAAATGTCAAAATCGAAACATAATTTGCTACGTTTCATAATGAATAAAAACCAATTTGAGTTAGTTCCAAGTTTTGACATGTTCGAAAAGCGGCGGCACTGACCTTTTACTCAGATCGGTATGAATAAACAAAGCAAATGCTATTCAAATTCTGAGTCTGCTATTTAGTTGACTCAGACCTTTTGCTATACGACCCATTGCATGTAAATCAATTTTTTCATGTTTCAATGTTGGATTCGGTAATTTAAAAAATCCGGGGGTCGAATCGCCACTTCCGTGAACGAGCTATACGTCCACGGAATTAATTTGATTTTACATGTGAAACAAAAACAAATTCCGTCCCGTAATGCTCGTTCACGGACGACGCGATTGGACGCCATTTATCCGAATAGTATAAATTCCTTGCGAAGGATGTAAGTTTAATGGCATCCGGAAGAAAAACGTCAGAAGTTCAAGACTCTATGAAGAAGCCAAAATCTTACCCCTGGAAAAGTATATGGTCACACTTTTCCAGAAAATACTCAGGAATACCTCCAGTCATCCAAACCCTCTAGTCCGGAGAATTGCGGACCTTCCACACATCCCAGAGCATCGGTACCTTCATGTACTGGCTCTGCTTAACGAGGAGTTATTCCCAAGCGACACAGACAGGACAGCCCTGCCCTTCTACGAATTGACCGAAACAACCCACCATCGAGGATAATTCCAAGATGACCAACCATCTCAAAACACAAGAACATCAACACCCGGACTTGAACACCCTGAGGTCAACCCTGACAACGATGCATACTACGAGTATGAATCTGAGAAGACAACCACAATATATGTAAAATAGATTTAAGAAAACAAACATTGTATACCGTTGGGCCCCTGTTGTTGAGCCAACACCTCTAAATATTAACTATTCACCACCATTTGTTACCTAGCCTTAAGTCAAATTGTATATACAAAAAGTTTAATAAAAGCAAATGTAAATGTAATGTAAGTTTAATGGCGGACCATTTAGTTACTGTGGAGAACTTCGGTCCAACTGTAAATCAATTAACTTTTCAGATGAATATCGTCGAAACGATAGATCTCAAAAAGAGCGAAACGATATATGTACATTAGGGTGTCCCGTCGTTGTATGAAGAAAAAAATTTCGTGGAAAATCTCATCGAAAGGGGTATCAAAAGTTGCGTATTGACGAGAAGATTCCGAATGTGTACTTACTTTCTAATTACGGCATAACTTTTGGGCCTCTACCGACGATTGAAGGACAGGGAAAAGTAACTAAGGCGCTAATATCTTTCAATTTTTCTATTTGTTCAAAATATTATTACTATTTCAAATTAAAATAATAAATATTCATTTGCGTATAATCAACAATTTTAAATTATTAATTTAAAAGAAGCTATTAAGGCATAAATACAAATTTTACATTGAAAATTGGCTTTTGAAATTAAGAGATGGCATCCGATTTCTAGATTCAATTTTGTTTTATATCTGGTATTCTGAGCTCTGTTGCATTTGCAAGCAATGAAAGTTCATCATCAGGCAGATCTTTTAAGATAGGTGGAGGACCTTAATAATAATCATTTTCAACATTCAGACTGAATATTTTGTAGGTCACAATATGCAATTTTGTATTTCGAAAATTTCACCAAATATAGCCTGGACACTAAAAATGATTATTAGTATCGCGTTATGTAGCCCTTAAAATTTATAAAATTAATCTATGAATTGCATATTTCTTCCCCTGTATAATATATCGGAGAAATATTGTAATGTTCTTCTAGGAGTTCCTTGTGATTATGACGTTTATATTTTTGATCTGAAACAAGGGTTTTGTCTTTCTGTCCGTCAAGATAAATATTCTTAGGAATGGCATCATTGTATTGGCTTCTTAGATGCTCTCTTGATTTTGACAAAGCCCAGTATCTGTATCTTATTTTTGTCGATTACAAGCCTTGTGTCAGTGTTATTTCTTATTTGCGAGTCCAGCATCGTGCAAAACCGCTGAAGCGACTGTTGGGGCAGATCGTTCCGATACTCCATATCGATCAAAAACTCTCGCTACAGATGGTTGGACCAGCAAATTGAGCTTATCTGAAAACGTGGAAGGATCTGAAGAAGACTTTGAAAGTTCTGAAGAACAAAGTAGTGACCTTACTATCTTGACTGGCTCCACTCTTTCGTCTGTTTCGTTTGGATCTACTCTCTGGAGTAAACTTGGAGGGCCAAGATTATTCAATGCACTACGTTCTTTTCGATCTAGACGCTTTTGCATTTTAATCGTCTCTAGGTAATCAACACTTATCCTCCAAAAATACCCTTTCATTACTAGGCACTTTTTTTCTTTGTACAGTGGCAGTTATCAAATTTACATGAGGCAATGTCAAACAATTTTGTACTAGAAAATGTTATGAAATCTTGTACTCTATTGTGATAGTTTGCATTTTTTCGTATTTGGGTATCTTTTTAGAGTCATATATTTATGGAAGTTCATTTTAATAAGTCTTAGTATTTGATTGTGGCACACAATTGGAATTGAAGCCCTTTTCAAAATCTGTTCGATATCTGCATGCACTCACTATAATAAACAATTCGGAATTAGAGGGATTTTTCATATTTTACATATTCTGTTTTAAGATTTCTTTGGATCAAAAGCATAGGTATACTCTTTTACATCTCTTACAGACGGTAAATGATTTTTTTTTAATTCACTATAAAGGGATCGAAAGAGGACAGAATAACTCTCGGAGATGGAGTCCGGAACTCATTTTGCTTACATGTTTTAATATTTAAATTAAAAAAATCGAATTTACCTATTTTTGTGAACATATAGAATTTTGTGGTTGAGACAAAACAAATGTATTTTTTGATTCCAGCATTTAAGAGATATCAAAATAACCTCTCAAGTGCTCAAATGCTACCAAAAACACATTTGATTTGAGAGAATATGCTATAACTTTACAAATGTAAGCATTATTAAAAAAATATTGAAAAAGAAAAATGTAGGGAAAACAACATTTTTTTCCAAAACTTCAACGGCCGGTAGAGGCCCAAAAGTACCCTTGAATATTTTTTATGTTATTTTTCCTGTAATGAGCTCAGCAATACGCAACTTTTGCGGGGCCTTTTGTTAAGATACAACAAAAAAAAATTTGACGGGACACCCTAATGTACATAACTCGAAGAATTTAAAGCCAAGCTCTAGTTCGGGCTGCCTAGTAGCCTGCGTTATCAATGATCGAAATGATAGTCGCCAAAAAAAAGTGGCCGAGTACAAAGTAGGCGCAGTGGCTTAGTGGTTAGTGTGTTGGACTACTAAGCTAGGGGTCCCAGGTTCGAATCCACTGCGCCACCTCTCGCGAACGTCTGACAAACATTCGAGAGTAGAACTGTTTTGAAAGAGCTTCTCAATTAACCGTTTGGAATCGGCATAAAATTGTAGACCCCTTCCATTCGTTCCAAAAACTATAAACTCACAAAAAACGAATGATTGTGAGAAGCCAGGCCTAGGGTCCCTACGGACCTGCTGCGCCAACTATTTATCTTTTTTTTTTAGAACAAATAAAAATAATAAAATTAATATCCAAGTCCATAATCAAAGACGGGAAGAGCAATGGAATATCGAGGGGAACGGACTAATCCGCATTGGAATGAAGTAAAAACCATACTTCTTGACACGGAGAATATTTCCTCAAATGTGTTCATTTTGTATGGGCAATGGGATTTTTTTTTAATTGAAATAATGGCCTGAATGTCGCGAATGTTGTAAAACGTAACGAAAACAGAGAATTTTTGCAAAAGTCGGGGTGAATAAAAGTATCCAAATGGCGACTAATGTCGCCCATCGGTGACGCTGCTGGCAGCTCACTGACAGGGCGATCTAATTAATATTGCAAGATGGGCAATCATTAATTCGTTATTTAATCAAATCTTACCTTGATGAACTCATTGAACTGCTTCTCGACGATCGGCTAGATCTTGAAGAATGACTACGTGAACGTGATCTGGAAGAGCCGCTGCCACTGCTCGACGATGAAAAATGTCTGAAAAGTTTTTTTTTTTTAAATATGCGCATCCGCCAAATAATCTTTTTAAGCTACTTACGAAGATCTTGAGCGGCTAGTCGATCTTTTGCCGGCGTCATCACGGTCACTTCTTCGCGAACGACTGCGACTTCGTCGTGCTAGACTTTCGGCAGCGGCAACTGTCGCTGTTGACACTTTCGCGACTATGGTATCCACCAACGTGCTGTCGCTCAACGCCGAAACGATTGGCTGCGGGTCATGTAGCTTAAAAGGTTTAATCACAATTTTGGGTTTAAAATAAGTTGAACTAGTATCATGATGGTGGTGATGAATATTATTGCTGTTACTACTGTGATTGTTGTTAGTTGTTAGAATTATTTGATTATCATTGTTAATAATGCTGGTGGTGACTGTGGTTAGTTGCAAAGGTCTAGCTGAGGGCATAGACGGCATCGAAGCTAACGGAGTTACAACAGTGGAGGACGAGATTAAGCTCGTTAAATTTCGACGAAAATCCCTCCTCCGGTTAACGTTGTTATTGAGCGAGTGATGACTATTCGCAGACAAGGAGTTCAAAATTACAGCGGGAGGCTGCGGAGGAACTAACCTTTTCGCCGCCAACAATAGTGTCGCAGGAGGCGTTACACTTATAAAAGGGGTGTAAGGTGTTTTAGGACTTGCATCTGCCCGACCATTGGCTGTATTGAGAGCAGACATGGCAAGTGGGAGAGTGTCCACAGTTAGTAGTGGATTGTTGGCTGGCAGCGGTCCAGCAGGGTAAATACAACCACTGCCAATAGCCGCCACCGTCGCAACGTTGTTAGCTAAGAATTGATTCAAAGAATTTGTACGCAACGAATCGCGTTTAGGACTTACTTCACTTGCCATCTTTTCGATGGTTTTAATTTTTTCTTTTGCTTTCGCCGCTATGCCAGACTTAAGTAGCTCAAGCAATTCGATCTCTTTCAGTTCATCATTGCGGTCGTCTTGAGTAAGGGTATCGATCAAAGGACCGCTGTTTTCCTCATCTTCGTCGCCTTCGCTTTGACTGTGCAGGCGGACTACTGGTTGTGGTTTAGCTGTGCTGCGAGAGTTCTTCGACGGTTTGCCATGGGATCGTGACCGCGAACGTTTGGAAGAACTAATTTCCACTTTCAGAACCTCTTCCTTTTCCTTTTCGACGTCCTTCTCTTTCTCTTTCTCCTTGCTTATGGTTGCTTTTTCTTTTTCCTTCTCTTTTTCAATTTTCTTTTCCTTTCCCTTTGATTTTTCTTTACCTTTACGCTTGCGTTTGTCACGTTCCTTCTTCTCGATCTGATCGATTATTTCGCGGTAGCGTTCGGGATTGCGCCTGGCTGGTGAGTAACTTAGATCGGAACCACCGGATCCTTCAGAGCTGGAGCTTGATGAACGTTTTTTTGATGTTTTCGGTTGAGACTGCTGATCTTCTGGCTTTTGTTCTGATGGTGATTTGGATTTAAGTGGTTCAGATTGCAGTTGTGGTTCTTCAGATTTGTTTTCGAGTTTGGGTAACGGTAGTGGAGGGGGATCGTCAGTGCCTGGAGCAGGGGGTTCTTCAGGACTTGGATCTGCTTTTGGTGGGGATTTTAAAAATTCCTTACGCCGCGATGTAGACTTCCGAAAACGAGATGCACCGCGATTAGGATAACTTCCACTGCGGCTTCGCGATGTACTACGCCGATTGGTGCGAGTTCTTGGGGACTGCTTGGAGACGGATTGCTTTATTGGCGGTGGTGGGCGAGAAGTCCGTCGGCTGCTTCGTGAACGGCTTCTAGTGAAGGAGCGTGGGCGTCGAATATTCTCACGTAGAGGCGAACGAGAACCTGTACGATTTTTTCTGGGCGAACGACGCATATTTTTTCGAGGTGACCTAGATTGAGGTGATCTTGATCGCGATCGACGTCTTTCTGCTGATCTATCTCGTCGAGAGCGTAAGGGTGAATACTGACCGCGACGTGACGAAATTGATCGCTTACGATCCCGCGATCGGAATGATGGTGATCTTCGACGATCACGCGATGATGATCTTACACGTGACGCGGCCCTTCTTAGTGAATGCGATCGACGACGGTCGCGCGATCTGCGCAGTGATGAAGAGCGTCGAAAGCGGGATCGTTCCGGCGACAACGGGCGACGCCTTCTCTCCGGCAGATACGGTGAAACTGATCTGCGTCTGTCACGTGATCTATCAGGAGACGGCGATCGTTTACGGGCTGGAGACCGCTTTCGTTCTGCGCCACCTCTTGACAGTGATCGTCGGCCGCCTTTAGATGGTGACAGACGTCTATCTACGACATTTCTTGATATTGATCGTCGCCTGACTGGGGCGTCCCTAGACAATGATCGTCGCCTATCTGGGACTTCCCTTGATAACGATCGTCGCCTCTCTGTAACCTCTCTTGAAAATGATCCCTTTGAACGGGATCTCCGTCTTTGTACAGCACCTGCTCTTGCGACAGAAGTCGATCGCTTTCGTTCCTTTACCGGTGATCTTTTGCGATCAGGTTTTCCCCTGGAGAGCGATCGTTTTCTCTCTGCGGGTCCCCTTGATACTGATCGCTTTCGTGACACTGAGCGCCTTCTTCCCGCGCCGCCTCTAGAACGTGATCGAAGTTTTGGGGGGCTTTCCTTTGAATGCGGTCTCTTTTCCCCTCTGGGGGACATTCTTGGCCTGGCTCGTTTATCGCGTGAAAGCGATCGTCTTTTATCAGGCAAAATTTCTCTTGAACGAGATCGAGCTTTATTAACCTTCAACAAAAGTGACCGCTTTTTATCTACATCGACTCTCGATGACGATCGCCTCACATCTGAGCGCTCTTTTAAATTTGAAGAACGTTTGGTCGAAGTGGCTTCTTCTCTTGAAAGCGAAAGTCGATTTTCAGCGCGTGATTGTATTTTTTGAGAGACCTGTTTATCCTTTTCCACTTTGACTTCTCTGGAAAGTGATCGCCTCTTCTCAGAGCCACCCCGCGATACCGAAGGTTGTTTCTCAGTGGCCCGCTTCCGGGTTGCACCTCTTGATACTGACCGTTTCCTCGTAGACGATTCCCTACCCTTTTCCGCTTTGATTTCTCGAGAAATCGATCTTTTTCTGTCGCCAATCAACTTTTTCCGCTCCGGCTTGTCCCCTGCCTTTGATGATTTCTTAGGCGATCGCAGTGCTTTCTTTTTCGGTGGAGATAGTGATACCGAACTGCTCGACGAATCAGATGAAGACGACGACGATCGAGAAATCGAACGAGACGGGCGCGATGATGCTACTGTAGCAGCAGCCGGTTTCGCTTCTAAAGCATTTCGGCGGAATGGGTTTACAAAGTTCTTCTTGGCCGGAGAGAGTGATCGCTGCTTTACCTTCGTAGGAGATGGACGCTTCTTATCAGTTGACTTGGATCGATCGCCGTTGGTAGCTTTTTTCGGTGATTTTGATCTAGAACGTGCGGCCCTCTTTGCAGACTTTTCCCTTCGATCTTTTGCTCGGCCAACTGGAGATCGAGATTTCGAGGCCTTTCGTCGCTTATCGTTGGGGCTTTCATTGCGTTTATGACTGCCCTTCTCTTGCGATGGCTTTCGCTTGCGATCCGACTTAACTTTCAATGGCGAAGGATCGCGCTTACGATTTGCCTCCAACTCCCGTGGCGGATGTGTTGGGCTAGGCTTGCGCTTACCCCTACTGTCCGACCTATGACTCTCTCGGCGATCCCGGCTTTTTGATGATGGCGACAACCGATCGGCGCGACGGGCTGGCTTTGATGAAGAAGAAACTGGATCTCTGCGCTCTCGGGACCTGCTTCTAAATGGATTTCGATGTTTTGGTGCCTCAGTGTCTACAGACTTTTTCTTTGAAGATGCTGTTGCCTCTTTGCCACGATCACGAGAGCTGGAAGCACACACAAAATGTATAACAATGTACAAGGTACAGGTAAATGAGAAAAACTAACCTCGATCTCGAGTCCACAGATGATGCGCGCTTCTTCTTCTTCTTCTTCTTCTTCTACACAGGAAGGAATCGAAAAAGAATACAAATAATTCGCTTTAGTTTGAGGGCCAACAACCATTGGGAGAGAAAACTTATTTTCTTAAAATTCTTTTGTTTGCACCGCACAATTATTTTTTTTTTTCCAAATCAAATAAACTAACTCAAAAATTATCATTTTTTTAGTTATAATTTACATAATATACGAGTTCACATAGAGTACTAAAATAATCAAAAAACTAAAGTAACGCAAAACCGATGAAAATTAAAATTTGACAAAATGAAAGTACTTACAAAACTACAAGAGAGCCTTTCGATAGCTATCCTATTTAATGAAGCGCCAAGGGTTTTAAACAAAAAATATAATTTTTTTCTTTGTTCTTTTTTTAAGTTTTAAATTAATGGTTTTGTTTTGTTTTTGTTTGTTTTTTCGGTTAAGTTATATAGAAAACAAACAAAGAAGATAAACAATTTCCTTCGTGGAAGAGAAAAGTTAATCGTCGCACAGCGTTTTGAAACATCAAACATAGAAAACTTATGAGGAACGAAACTAAAAGAACACAATTCGATGATATGATTTAGTTTACATAAATTCTTATTACCTTCGTCGTTCGTGTGTTAAGTGTTTGGGGTATTATTTTACGGAAAATGTTTAAGCAAAAATAGATTAAAATTTTGTCCATCATGGTTGTTTTGATACAATATATATTTTTTTTTAACAAGAATATTCTCATGCAATTAAGAGGGATTTCTTTTGCGAATTATTCCTTAGGGGTTACTGGATAATATATGCTTACCTTGTCTTTTTTAGACTTCTTCTGTTTTTTTACTTCTTTCTCCGAATCGGATGAATCGTCATCGGATGCTGCCTTCTCGGAGTCCGATGAGTTGGCGGATTCACTGATTTTACGTTTTCGGGATTTCTTCTTTTTGGACTTACTGGAATTAAAATTTGTTTTGGAAACCGTATGAAAACAAATTTGAAAATCGGTAAACGTTCGGATGCTATGTATTAACTGTGGAAACAATTGAAGTGGATTTCGTGATTTATTTAAACCAAAATTCATCAGAGAAAATACAACATAGACGCCCGTTCGAAATATGTAGATCTCATTCTAACCAGAGAGTTTTTTTTTTTTTGGAAAAATTTTAGTTGTTCTTTGCAAAAGATTTAAAGAGGCTGTATCAATTGTTTTAAAAATAATCAAACTGATATAACAACAAGTTAGAAATCTGCTAATTTGTTGAGACAGCGGAACAAGAAAATATAGGTATACGAAATTGGGTTTTACAAGATCGATACGGCCGCTATTTCTCGTTCAGAATTGGCTTTGAGCTCCTCTAACGTCGCTGGCTAGTTGGCAGCCCAGTGATTAATGTAGCGACATAAAAAAGTCTAGAGGCGTTAAATCACACGATCTCGGCGGCCAATCGACGGGTCCGTTTCTTTATATAACGCGTTCACCAAATTGATAATTCAATAACTCAATTGTTGCACCCGCTGTGTGACTTGTGGCAACTTCTTGTTGGAACCACAATCAAACAATTGCTCAAATAAATGTTTGTAGCGAATACCATTTCCGCAAAGCCACCGGCATGAAAACCCCGCCAAACAGTGACTTCTGGCAGATGAAGTGCTGTTTCATGAAGCACAGGAGGGTTCTCACCTGTCCAGTAACGCATGTTTTGCTTATTGACGAAGCCATTTATCCAAAAATGCGCTTCGTCGCTGAAATTGAAAATTGGCGTTAACGCTCTTTCGTTTCGACTTAATTTTATCACCATGATGAAAATGTTGTTTTTCTGAATATTTTGACTTTGACAGCTCGGTAATCGGTTTAAGGTTGCGTTCACACTGAAAGTTTGAAGTTGTCAAGCCGATAATGAAAGAAACTTTATTACATTAAATTGTATTTTATGTTTCTTGTAGTGTTAGTGACATTCGCGTCGAAATTAACTTAAATATAACTCCTTGAGCGACAGTTTCTCTTTTAGACACCATGAGCCATATCGGCAACGTAAAGCTTTTAATCATAAGAGAGAGCCATACATTATAGCCTCCTATTGTATACATTTCTCAAGCGCAATAAGTACATTCGTACTTACAAGTTTCAAATATGTAAAAAGGTTTTTTTTATAAGTCTCAATAAATAACTTGAACTTGAGCTTGAAACTTTATTACAAAGAGAGGTTTGCACAACCGAGTAAGTTCCCTCATGCAAAAAAATTAATATGAAAGAAAATCGTCACTAGCGAAGTATCCGCCGGAACGGAAAATTCTCCGATTTTATATGATTCGGAGGATTTTTGCTGCGAGGTATTCTTCGGAACAACTGTTCGGAGATTTGTTCCGACATTTTGTAACACATAACGGCGAATTACGGTAGAGTGCGATGAAGTGAATTTTTTTATTAAATTTTTGAACGATAGGTTTCGATATCCTAAGACAGAAATTGGTCGCGGAATTTCTTTACGATTTGGGGTGCGGTGCGGTGCGACATCGCAATTGTTTATTTCTCTTCCAAAATCGGGACACCTCATATGGAATTTGAGCCTCCGAAAGAGTATGCGTTGCGGACAATTTTCCGTTCCGAAGGATACCTAGAAACTCGGGTTGGGTCTTTTACAGCTTTTACACTTCCCAGCCTCATATTTTGCATACAATAGAAAAAGGGTGATCACAGATTCTTATGTGATATTCGATTGGGCTTCTTCAGATTTACTCTCAGTTTTCAGGGGTCGAATCGCGTCGTCCACGAATGAGCATTACGTGACGGAATTTGTTTTTGTCTCACATGTAAAATCAACTTAATTCCGTGAACGTATAATTCGTTCACGGAAGTCCCGATTCGACCCCAGATTTCGGGTGGCTAATCGAACATAAAAGAACGTCACTTGTTCTTTTTTGTGTTGATATTCGTGCGATTCTTCTTCGATACTTGTCTACGCGTTTTACATTCACTGGTTAAATTTTATTCTAAAACATTCGAAATTTGCGTCCCGATTGATTTTAAGATATTTACACATATGTACATAAATAATTTACAAAAATAAATTCACCCGATGCAATGCCTGCAGAAAACTTCACGAAAACGTAAACAACCTCCGCCAGTTGTCAAACTCAAATGCACTTGTATTGGTCAATTTGAAGCAGATTCGCTAAAGTGCTCTGAAATCTGAAAACTATTGCTTTTTTTGTACCAAACGAACATAAAAAGTACTCCGAGAGGGAAAAATCGAATACAACATTAGTGTCTGGATCAAAAGATTTGCAAGCAGAAAAAAGAAGTAATGCAGGTGTGACGAGGAGCCACAAGAAATTTTCTACGTCTAGATAGTAACTGTAGAGTATGACATTTATCAGCAGCGTCGCGTGAATTATTTAGATGGGTGTGCAAATTCTTTAAAATCATACCTACCTATATTTTTTTTAGAAATAGGTATCAATTAATTGCCTGAAAACACGTTCCATATATTGTTTTCTCAATTACTGTTCTGATGTTTTTGATATCTTATTTTGTTTTACCACAATAAAATATAGAAAAATAAAACTTTCGCATACAAAATCAAAAGCACCTCACGAAACTGCAACCGCAATCCCCAACCACTTAAACGAAAAGCTAAGTTCAACCATTCATTCATCGGCTTTCGTGCACAGCTTTTATTTGCACGAGTATCGATGTAATACATTGTATATTTGACTTATGACGCTTTACGGAAATAGAACAGAACAGATGCAAAAGAAGAGAAAATGAATACAGCCCGTGCACAGAAAACCTTCGCACGAGTTCACTACAAGTTCATCAAAGTAAAGCGATTTATGTACGGCGGCGCGCTGGTGACGAATGACGATGGTGATGAATACTGGAGAAATCTTGTAGGGATATAGTTTGGAGTTGGATGAATTTATTTGATGAAATCAACAGAATGGTGCACAGCGAGTTTTTGTACGAGTTAATTTTTTTTTTTTTTTTTCCTCAGTGATGAAGGAATTTTGAAAGAAGAATTATGAAGGATGAATATGAATAGGTATGGTATGGTGTAGGCTGTAGCTGTTGGCTGTGTTATGGAGGTTTTATGGATTATGGAATTGTGCATATCATTATTTGTGTGTGTTATTATTATTACACAGTGTTTGATGAGGGATTTATTTTCGTTAGATCAGGGTGTGCAATGCACACCTTGCACACCCTGACGAGACGCCACTGACATTTATATATATATTGGGCCTCTTCTTGTATATGGCACTATACTAGTGTGTGTATAAACAAGTACCGCATCTCTCTGTACTATAGTAAAATAAAGCGAGTCAGTCTACATTTAGAACTCAACGGTTGCGTTTCATTGTCGCGGGATTAATACATCACATGGTGGCAGCGGTGATTTTATAACGAATACATAAGCTCGAAGTCGGAAAACACGTATAGTTGTAGAAATGGCAGGGGAACCTAGTAGCAGCTTCATGGTTAAGGCACCGGATCCCTTTACCTTTTCAAATCCGTCAGAATGGCCCAAGTGGAAAAGGCGCTTTGAAAGATTT
Source organism: Cheilosia urbana (assembly GCA_946477585.1). Lineage (NCBI taxonomy): Eukaryota > Metazoa > Arthropoda > Insecta > Diptera > Syrphidae > Cheilosia > Cheilosia urbana. The sequence goes on from OX297855.1 coordinate 49,184,660, forward strand.
CGCATTGCGTCCAAGTTGAACAAAAGCTCGGAAGAGGAGCAAGTTAATACACTTATATACTTAATGGGAGACCAGGCGGATAGCATTTTCTTGTCTTTTACTTTATCATACGAAAACAAGAAAAAGTACAATATGGTAATTGAAGCGTTTACAGGACATTTTATCGTTAAAACGAACGTAATTTATGAGCGTGCTAAATTTAACCAACGTTGTCAGTTTGAAGGAGAATTAATAGAAGATTTTATCACAGATCTCTATCTCTTGTCAGAAAACTGCAGCTACGGTAACTTGAAAGATGAGATGATACGTGATCGAATTGTTGTTGGCGTACGGGATCGTAGACTCTCCGAAAAACTACAATTAGAAAGCGACTTAACACTAGACAAAGCAATTAGAGAAGTGAGACAACATTACGCCGTACGAAAACAACAACAAGAATTAACGTGCTCGGCAATACATAAGTTATCTACTGACAATACTAGAAACAACTCACAAACGCAAACTCTAAACAAAAGCTCTCAGAGAACTACATACAAAAACAACAGCAACTGCATGTGGTGCGGATCATATAATAAACACAAACCATCAAGCTGCCCGGCAAGGGGAAAAAAGTGCAACAAATGCGGCAAGCTGAATCACTTCGCGAGTGTGTGTTTGACAACGGTCGACAGGCGACGCGGTAACATAAACCAGCTGGAAGCTTCCACCGATGAAGAAACAACGTCACACTACGAAGAGTATCTTGGTATGCTCACAATAAATAACGTCACTACTTCGTCGTGGACAGCTAACATTCTGGTTAACGGCAAAAATGTGACATTTATGATTGATACGGGCTCACCGTTGGATGTAATTTCGGAGGAAATCTACATTAAACATTTTAAAAATATTAAATTAAAATCTCCTAACAAAGAGATCTGTGGGCCCGATGGTGTGAAATTGGAGGTTATTGGCAGGTTTTGGGCGAAAATTGAAAATTGTTGTGAAAGTGTCGAAAGTTTCATATATGTCATAAAGAAACTAAAAATGCCTTTGCTCAGCCTTAGCAGCAGTGAAAGGCTAAAACTAATAATAAAGGGTGTTTTAGGAAATGTGTTGTGTGAACAAGGCATGCTTAAGTCTACGGTACAGGTGGAAAAAGAGTTTCCACAGTTATTTACAGGACTTGGGTTAATCAAAAACTTTGAATATGAAATTCAATTAAAAAGTGGGGTAGAACCGTACCAAATTTTTGCAGCTAGACGCGTCCCGATAGCATTAAAAGATAAACTAAAAAGGAAACTCGAGGAAATGGTAGCAGAGGGGGTTATAAAGCAGGTTGACGAGCCTTCGAATTGGTGTTCTCCTTTAGTCATTGTACCAAAGGCAAGCGGCGATATTCGACTTTGCGTAGACCTGACGAGATTGAATTTGGCTGTTGAAAGGGAAATACATCCAATGCCGGTTGCGGACCACACGTTAGCCCAGCTTTCTGGAGCGAGGATTTTTTCGAAATTAGATGCGAACTCAGGATTCTGGCAAGTAAAACTTAAAACTAATTCACAAAAATTCACCACATTCTTAACTCCTTTCGGTAGATATTGTTTTTTAAGACTACCGTTTGGTATATCATCCGCTCCAGAAATTTTCCAAAAACGTATGCAAATTATTTTGAAAGATATACCCAACGTAGTTTGCCAAACAGATGACATTTTAGTATTCGCATCCACCGTAAAAGAGCACGACTATACGCTTCGCCAAGTATTAAGTAGATTATACGAGAATGGTGTTACATTAAACAAAAGCAAATGTGAAATAGGTATCACAACACTAAAGTTTCTGGGACATAAAATCGATCAGAATGGCATTCACCCATGTGATTCTAAAGTGAAGGCCATTGAAAACTATCCTCAACCTACAAATATTACTGAGCTTAAGCGGTTTCTGGGTATGGTAAACTTTCTGGGAAAGTTTGTCCCCTATCTTTCAGAACGATGTAGACCTTTAAACGAACTCCTACGTAGTAACGCGACCTTTTACTGGAATTATCCACAAGACAATGCATTTGCAGAGATGAAAAAGTTACTTTCTAATGCACCTGTCCTCAAATTGTACAGCCCACAACATAAAACAATACTATCATCCGATGCATCGTCGTATGGTTTGGGATCAGTTCTGCTGCAAGTGGACACTGATGGTAATCTACGACCAGTCGCATACGCCTCGAGAACCCTTTCAGAAGCTGAAAAGGGTTATGCCCAAATTGAGAAGGAGGCACTGGCTATCACTTGGGCAGCAACAGAGAAATTCCCAGACCTACTCACGGGAATAACATTTAGTATTGAGACGGACCATAAGCCCTTGGTATCAATATTTTCGACTAAGCATTTGGATGACCTCACACCGCGACTACAGAGATTAAGGATGCGAATGATGAAATTTGCATATGAGATCTATTACACTGCTGGGAAGTTTTTGGTTGCTGCGGACGCACTTTCACGAAATCCCCTGGAAGAAAATGAAAACATTGGCTTCGCCAAAGAAACCGAAACTTTTATCAATCAAATAATTTCAAGTCTTCCAGTCAGTCAATCAAAGTTAAAAACTATAGCCGATGCTCAACTCAATGACAAAATATTAAGTGTGGTAAAAGAATACTGCTTAAAAGGTTGGCCAGATCGATACCAAATAGAGCCGGAACTAAGACAATATTATAACGACCGTTTCAACTTGTCAATAAATAATAAACTCCTAATGCATGGATGTCAACTAGTCATTCCAGCAGAGCTACGATCAGATATCTTAGAAAAAATACATGCTGGGCACTTAGGCATCGTCAAGTGTAAAGCTAGGGCCAGGCAATCGGTTTGGTGGCCAGGATACACAAAAGACATCGAGGACTACATACAAAAATGTTCAATCTGCATCCAGCAAGTTATTCCGCGACATGAACAGCTAATCAGCAGCGAAACCCCAGAACGCCCTTGGCAAATAGTTGGTGTGGATTTATTCTATTTTAGTTCAAAATGTTATCTACTAATTAGCGATTATTTTTCTCGATACCCTGAGATAGCGTTACTAGAACAACAAACTACAAATTGTGTTATTAATCATATGAAATCTGTGTTTTCCAGGCATGGTATCCCAGACGTAGTGAGGTCGGATAATGGGCCTCAATTCCAGACACTAAATTTTTCAACATTTAGCAAATTCGCAAAGGATTGGGGATTCCATCACGAAACATCTTCACCAAGGTATCCTCAATCAAATGGATTTATCGAATCGTGCGTAAAAACCATAAAGTCACTTCTGAAGAAAAACACAGACCCATACCTAGCACTGTTGGAGTATAGAGCAACACCATTGGCCAACGGGTTTTCTCCAGCAGAACTTCTGATGGGAAGGAAAATCAACACCACCCTACCCATTGATGGAAACCAGCTCTATCCCAGATCCGATCTACGAAAAGCGAAGGAAATGGACCAACGGCTTAAAGAGAAGCAGGCAAAGGACTATAATAAACACCATGGCGTTATATCGAGGGAAGACTTTAAAATAGGCGATATAGTTTGGATTCGGGACATCAGTGAATGGGGGAGAATAGAAAAACTTGCAGGCACGCCAAGATCTTATATCATAAATACGAACAGAGGTGTTTTCCGACGAAATTCTTTCCATTTAGTACACACAAAGTGCAAGGATATTCCGTACGTTCCTGCTGAAGTCAGGCTATCAACAGACTCTGCAGATGTACCAGCAAAAGCAACAAACTCCACAGGAAACGGAAACATGCGGATTATGGAAAAGGAAACCAACACCGGGGGGCAACATGAGAATATAGCCTCCAATACTTCTCATTCCCAAGCTGTTCCTGAACGATATGTGACGACAACAAAGTCTGGACGAGTGGTAAAACAGCCAAATAGATATGCGCCTTCTTAAAAGCCATTTACGTATTTTATAATCTTCCATTATCCACATATTCAGTTTCGTTTATTTTCATTAATCTTTTTATATTCATTCCTTTGTTTCAAAAAAAAAAAAAAAAAAAAAAAAAAAAAAAAAAAAAAAAAAAAAAAAAAAAAATTGAATTTCCTTCTTATTAATTATTTTTTCAATCGAATTATATATTATGTACTTATATCAATTTCAAATGGAAAAAGTTATAATCTTAAGAACTTAAGGAGGGAGATGTAGAGTATGACATTTATATATATATTGGGCCTCTTCTTGTATATGGCACTATACTAGTGTGTGTATAAACAAGTACCGCATCTCTCTGTACTATAGTAAAATAAAGCGAGTCAGTCTACATTTAGAACTCAACGGTTGCGTTTCATTGTCGCGGGATTAATACATCACAGTAACCTCTATGATTTGCACAGATTTCTTTTCAAAGGTACAAAACATTTATTCAAAGCGGAAGCTTACAAAATATATTGGTTTAGTTGAAACTTGCAAATTGAGTCACCCACCTTTTGACCTCCACTGTCGGTAATTAACTGATGTCGTTCCAGATCATATAGAACTTCCGAACAAAATGTATAAAATTTATTAAGTCTATGCTACGAATTTGAAGAATTGAGTTCACAATTTTTTTGTATTCAATTCAACGTCAAGAGATCCACTTCAATATTTCCATTTTGAATTTATATTCTGATTATATTCCTACAACTACTATAATTGGTTAGAACTACATTTATTCACGTATTGTTTACATCGTCGATGTGTTTTTATATCGTAAGCCTGTCTTACAAACTAAATGTTAGTATAAGAAATATGCACTATAATAAGATATCACATACATAACAATAGTAAGACATTTTTGCACAAGTGTTTTGTATTGTATTTTTTACCTTATTTAAAACTCATCAAAATTGGTCTGTCTTAGGGAAAAGAAAGATGAGAAAATTGTTTGCTTTAAATCGGAAAAGTTCTTGTATTTACGATGGTTAATTTCAAATCATATTGCATACGAATATAAATAAGAAAATAAAATTATTGAGTATTACTCGCACACGCTTTACAGAATTCATTTGGGGTGAAATAAAAGGAATCTTTTCAAAAAGAACAACATAAAAGTAAAGTAATTAAAAATTCAACATTAATGGAACACAAAGGAGCAAGTAAAGGAAAAAAATAAATAAAATTAGCACTTATGAGAGCGGGATTTCGAGTCGCACATTAAAACCCACTGATAATGAACAGTCGAGTGGACCAAGAATGGTGTTTTCCATTCGGGATTGGAACTGAACAAAGATTGAAGATTTGAATTTAACGCGTGTTGTCCTTATAAAATGCGAATTGTCAGCAGAGTTTTTTTTATAAACTTTCTTGTTTTATTGTAGTTACATGGGTGGATGTCTCACAAGCACACGGTGCAGGGTTTTCATATAAAACGGACAAACTATGAAATTAAAAATGAAGAAAAACAAAAATCTATATATTAATCGCCGACACGATTTCTTTCAGAACATATTTAACCTACTTAATGAATACCAATTCCATTTATTTTTTTACCAATTTGAAGCGTGCCACTCATAGATCGGTCGAAAAATATTATAATTTCAAAAAAGGATTTGCAAAATAGGTAAAATAGTGCTTTAAATTACATTGGTTACAACAACAACAATAATTGTATTTCGCCTTCTTTACTCTGTGGCCGGTGAGGTGTCACAGACGAATGGAGGTAGTTAAGCGAAGGAAGAGAGAAAGAATATGCAGACAGTACCTAGATATAAATTTGTCCACCCCTGAGAAAAGGGAAATTTTGGAAAATTTGCACTTCTCAAATGTTTATGGATGAACATTTGAGTTCTGTTATAAAAATCGATTGAGAACTGAGTTGGTAGGAACCAACTATTAAAAAGGGTTAACAGAAATCTTTCGTAGAATCACATTTTAATAGACTTCTGACGGAATAACCTTTCTTCGCAAGTGAAGTCAACAACAGGTAGATTTGGCGGCTGTTTATAATTTATGTTTACAAATAATGGTAAAAAATGACAATGTGGAGAAAAGCATTACCAATTTCATTTCATCAAAAATGAGTCTAAGAGAAAATATGACTTTAATTGTGCGCAGATATTTTCATTGCTGTTTTTTCGCGATTTTCTTTTAAGAAATAAGGGATTAGTCTTTCAAGATTTCAACCGAAAGTCAACTACTCTTTACTTAATCGACTTTCTGGCATCAACTGCAGCAGCATCAAATTCAGCTGTAACCACTTCAACTGCATTTAAGAAAAAATTTAAAAATATTCTTGAATAAAAAATATAAAAATACAGAAACATGAAACAAAATGCAATAGGTACCTACCTACCTACATTTTCTTTAATTTTAGTACTAGGTATCTTTTTTCAACATTAAAAATTTATAGTACAATATTAGCTTCTAATATTTATTCCAGCATTGACCCGAATAATACGATCAGTAATTATTACGAATTTTTTATTTAAAGACATATAGTAAAATTCGCTTCAAGTCAAATATTGCTACACCAATTTTATTTATATGATGATAATATAAAAACTGAAACTGAACTAGAAGGCAAACACAAAACGTGTCACTGCAGCAAGTGATAAGTAGGGCACACTGTTGGGATGAACAAGGCAACATTGAAGAAGTCAAATTATATGGAACAGTCCTATCGGAACACCAATACGGCTTTCATAAGTCAAAATCTACCACAGTTGCAATCAGCGCGGTAATAACCAGGGCCCAAACCGCTATAGAGGACAGATGTTGGAAAGGGGGCACCAAGAAATAATGTGTCGTTATAACCCTCGACGTAAAAAACGCATTTAATTCAGCGAATTGGGAAAGCATCAGAGCTGTCTTTACCGAGTTGAAATACCAGAATATCTGCGTAAAATTATATCGAGCTATTTCGCAGTTCTTCTCTATTATTCTAATGAGGGAATAAAAGAATACGAGGTAACTGGCGGTGTGCCCCAAGGCTTAGTTCTAGGACCGTTGCTGTGGAACGTTATGTATGACGTACTTATGCGTCTCCCGATTCCACGGGAAGCTTCAATTATTGGCTTTGAAGACGATATCGCCGTTGTGGTTGTGGCAAAAACGATTGAAGATGTCGAACTGCACTGTAGTGAGAAAGTTGCCACTGTACGTAGATGGTTTGCTATCGCCGGTTTCCAACTTGCAGATCACAACACGGTAGCAGTGCTAATTACAAGTATAAAGTACGAGAAACGATATCATTTAGAGTGGGAGGGCATGTAGTGGTATCTCAACCGTCTATTAAGTACCTTGGAGTGACTATTGATGCTCGCCTGAGAGTGTATGCAAAAGGTCGTCGAAAACTGTTAGTGCACTTTTAAGGCTGATGAGTAACATCGGAGGCCCGAGACAGGTTACGAACCTATTCCTTGCAGGAGCTGCGAGTTCGATACGTATGTATGCAGTAGAAATACGGTCATGCGCCGCGAAAGTTAAGTCTATGTGAGGGGAATTAAATCTGTCCACCGCCTAGTCACATTAAGAGTCGCCTGTGCATTTCTAACAGTTTCGATCGATGCTATACTTGAAGTGCCTTCAAAGCTACCTATCGATTTGCTCGCTGAAGAAATGAAAGCTTTTAGAACGACAAAAGAGAAAATACGAAAAAAATCGCAGCATCGCTGTTTGGCAACAACAATGGAACGAATCGTTAAAGGGAAGATGGACACATCGTCTCATACCAGTGATCGATGCATGGATTAATCGCGCTCATGGCGAAACAAAGTTCTATCTGACTCAGTTCTTGAAGGTTCATGGTTGTTACAGAGAATCTCTTTAATCTATTTAAACGCGGAAATGAAACCATCCCAAACTGTCCACACTGCGAAACCGTTTCCGAAAACGCGGAACATGTGATTTTTCATTGCCCACGATACAAAACTGAGATAACCGCGCTACGGAACAAATTTGGGGAGAGGCCAAATCCCGATCATTTTGTAAATTTCATGCTTCAGAATAGTGACCACTGTAAGTGACGTGGCGGCTCGAGTACTCAGCGACCTCTGGCGTTTAGAGTGTCAACGCAAATCGAATGAGAGAGAAAGCTAAGTCTTCATTCCGACCCGGCCGGTTCGGGGAAGGAGGTGGTTTTAGCCGGTAGGAGTCCGGCACTACCAATAGTCGAACCGTTGGTGCCTCATGCAAGGTTTCCACCTTCCATCGCGATTATAAAAAAAAAGAAGGTATGTGGAACCGTCAATTGCGCGTAATAGGTAAAATCCCTCACTCTCAACGATGAGAGTCAAGAATTCCATCCACACGACTAAGTCCTAAATAATATTTAAGGAATATCATTCGAATGCATGGTTTAGCAGAAGTTCTTCCTGTAACCCAAATTTTGCGATTTCGATGAATACATTTTTGTTGAATTATTGGCAGAACATCGATCTCGCGAAGAGTAACAACGATTCTCCCTAGTTTTTGGGGTTATCCCAGACAATTTCTGTTGGGAATTTTTTGTCGAATTTGAGAGAATAACTTTAACAACAACTCGTAGACACAGTCACTTTGGTAGGAATGATAGCTATTTCGAACTACATCACTAACTCGCTTATAAAAATTTGCAAACTGGAGATTTTAGTAAGAAAAAAAATCATTGGAATATGAAAAAATATTGTATTTTTACGAAAATCATCATTCTGAAAATTGCCCTAAGGATAAAACATGAAAACCTTGCAATAAAATCTGGAAATCCTTAAATGGAAATTGTATGTATCTCTATTTACTAGAATACCAATTTGAGTAAAAATTCTCCACGCCACTGCGTCTGCGGTATGTTTGAAAGCATTTCATATTACAACAGGTATGAACTATGCATAATTATCATACAAAAAGGACATTTCAAAATTAATTGTTTGCCTTTCGTACCCTTTTCTTCTGGTATCTTCCTTTCGCCCCGGGAGGTGGACGAAACAGGTTGCCTAACGACGACGGACGGTCCCCGATTCATAACTAAAAATAAGAGACATGTGATCCCCAACGAAATACAAAATACGACGATCAATCTCCCAAAGGCCGCTTTGCCCATCCTTAATAAAAACTGGAAAAAGCTAAATAATATTGTAAACGATAACTTCCAACTACCTGCGTTCTGTTAGTTTACCCTTTATGCGCGGAAGCTCACTCGACTTTAGTATGGGGGCGAAAAGCTGTAAGCGCAGCTGACTCAATTTTTTTTATCACAGAATCCGTCGTATTCGGAATTTTGTTACGAACCCCGAAAGAACTGTTACAGAATCCGTCGTAGGGGAATTTTGAAATTCGTAGAAAGTGGTTTCACATAATATACCACGTTCTGCGAATTTCGAAAGCAAAAAATGTACCCTACGACGGATTCTGTGATAGACCCGAATAGTAGAGTAAAATTAAGTGTAGAAGAATTCACGGTACTACTAGTGTGCAGTCGAAATAATTAGTCTTTGCTTATACAGTCGTTGTAGCGGGAAGCTTTTGACAACCCTATCCCCTAGTACAGAGGACGATAAGGAGTTTCTTAGGAGAGGAATGATTAAAGAAAACAACAGATAAGTAGGGTGTGTTGTGAGTGTGTAATAGTTTGTTCGTAACAGTTTACGTTTCTGATAGTCGAGTGAGGTTTCGTTCCGTTTTCTTTAACCGTAGCAATTAACAGCTACTCAATACTTTCGCGACCCGTTGTGTCGTTTTGTGAACGTCTTTTCTGACCGTTATAAATCGAACCGTATGAGGTAATCGGAAGTTATCCGTTGGCCTAAAACCGCAAAGTGAAATAGTTGTTTCATAAGTTTGGTGCATTTTCCCATTTGGAAATTGCGTGCTTCATATTTTTTTTTTTTTGTCAACTCTTTGCGTTTCAACTTCTCGTTCTTGTTTCGAACGGAGGAGATTTTAAGTCGCGCAATAAAAAAGAGTTGTGTAAAGCGATACTGAGAGCCTCCCGCTCTTTGATGTTTTTCTAAAACAGTGGGAAAATAATTGAAATCTTTTAATTCATTTTCGAATTTTGTTTTACCATCGATAATCGTCTTACCAAAGGGTGCGCAATCTCCTTTATTCAAAGACTGCGTGGTGCCCTTATTTAAAATTATAGATCAGTCCCCTATTGTTTACCTCTCCCGTGATCGAACCCACACCCAGCTAACTAGCCACATCGCGACATCAACGTGTCGCTTCTTGCATTCACCTATTCTCTTTTACCCTCCCCATTCGCTTCCGATTTGACAGATCGGAAGATTTCGACTTGCAAGTTGCAACCTCTCCGACATTGGCGGCTGCATTTTTTTATTCGATTTTTTTTTTGTACGCTCTAGAATCGTTTTTCCTTTCTCATTAAATTAAAGTGCAACAACTGGAGGCAGTTAGCCAAAGATCGCTCTAATTGGAGAGCCGTATTGGTGGAGCCCAGGTTCACCCCCGACTGTAGCGCCACCTAAGTAACGTCGTTTTCCATTGGTTTCACTCGGGGATTCACGCATTCTGTAATCCAATGGAACAAGAAAACTGCTTCTGATTGAATCCACAAAGTATTGGTGAAATGCCAAAAAATTATCTACGGCAGCTGTCATCTGACTTGTATAAAATACATAAATTACACTTGTGTGAGTGCTTCTTGAGTGGATTCTAACCTCAAATCGAGAAGCGAAATTCTCTTCTCAGAATCACCACCAGAAGAGTATTTTTTGTGCCAACGGAACGGTTTCAGAAGCGATTTTTTTGATTCCGGACTCTATCGGAAGCTTCTTTCTCCCCAATGGAAAACGACATTAGTAAGTAAGTCAGTGACGTTTATTCAAAGGTGCGCAGGTGTGCAGTTGTGCACAGGCACACCCTATCCAAGTCTATAAATTATTATGTTAGTTAACTAATGTTCATTATGAAACACATTCATGTTTCTTGCAATTATTTATATAGGTTAACTAGTCAGTATTTGTAAATGAATAGTTGAAATCTACGTAAGATGTTGAAAAAATCATATTGATAATTCCACCACAGTCAAGTAACTTGGTGGAAATGAAACTCACCAACTAGGGTGTTCATCTCGCTTAAGAGCACCATGGACAGGCAAAATAACATAAAAACCAAAAGACGGAGTAAAAAATAAAAAACCCTTTTCCCTCACAAATCTACCTCGCTTAGTGTTCTCCTACATCCAGCGCACATCGTTGCAGGGCCCCAATTCTCAAATTCCGCATAGGATAGTTCGTTTACGAGCAAATCCGCCTGAAATTTTCGCATAGCAGAAAAATTGGTATTCTCAAGGCTGTACGGTTTTTTTTTGCACCTATGCGAAAATTCTATTCACCTCTCAAATGAGGTAGAATTTTACGTTGTTTTTGATTGACGAAAAAAAAGGAATACCAATATATGTACTTTTAATGAACATTTATGTGTTATCATAGTGGCTACTTTGGGCGATATGAGCTTAGCATTTGTTCGATTCTCAGTTATGCAGTTAGACGAAATCGAAATATACTGAACTATCCGAGAGCTCCAAGACTACTTTGAACAAATGGAACTATTTCCGAACTATGTACACGAAGGGATGGGTGGTTGGGTGTTGATGAATAGGGTAGACACTGATTGGCGTCAACTTGGCGATGCCCAGTTGTTGCAACTGTTCAGATACACCAATTGTGCTCCAAGTGGTCACCACCGGGTACTGGTCTATGTCCATCCGGAATTGACTTGCTGAACTTATAAGTGCGAGTGTTGAACACGTAGAAAATAGCAACACTATAATGCTCTGTCGGAATGACTGCCTGATCGAGTCTCAGAGGTCTTACATGAGCCCCTCAGAAAGAGGACGTACGGCGGATGAATTCACATGGTTGAATCAACGGTGGCGTCAACAGTCAACATGGCAGATACCTCAATGAGCTAAATCGACGTATTTGGAGCTGAGGTCATTGAGCTACATTGAGCTGGGCCCTTGACTGCTACAGGCCGAGCAAAAGAAGGATGAAAAACTGTGACATTTACTACGGTGACTGCTATAGGGAACAAAAGCAGCGTCTATTTGGATGCGGATTTGTTGTAAGCGGCAGACTTAGGCAAGAAGTCTTGAGCTTTCGACACGTTAGTGAACGCCTTACAACTATCCGCATCAAGGCTAAATTCGCCAACATCAGCCTGATATGCGCTCACGCCCCCACAGAAGATAAAGACGATGCTACCAAAGAATGTTTCTACGAGCTCCTCGACAAAACATATGAGCAATGTCCTAAGCATGACGTTTAAATCGTCTTGGGTGATTTTAACGCCAAAATAGGAAAGGAGGACATCTTTGGTAGCACAATCGGAAAACATAGCCTACACGACACCACGTCTGGAAACGGACTTAGGCTGATTGATTTTGCTGCGGGACGTAATGTTACCATAGCTAGCTCACGGTTTCCTCACCTCAATATACACAAAGGAACATGGCGGTCACCTGATCATCAAACCGTCAACCAAATTGATCACGTTGCGATCGACGCAAGGCACTCCTCCAGTATTCTAGATGTCCGAACTTTCCGAGCGGCCAACATAGACTCGGACCACTACCTTGTTGTAGCCAAGGTACGGATGCGGATATCCCAGACGCCACAACAGCGAGAAAATACTGTGAGGAGATTTAACGTTGGACGGCTACAAACGCAACAAACCGCCAGAACCTTTGCTGATCGCTTATCCCTCAATCTCTTGAGAAGTCCTATACTGCCAGCATCAAGTGCCGAAGACCAGTGGCACATGTAGCAAAACAAAGTGCATGCGAAGCGTCGCTGCATAGAAGGAAGAGAGCAGCTCGTCAGCTCTACGAGCAAAAAAGGAGGGAAGAACATCGGCTTCTCCGGAGAAAAAAGAGAGAGCATGAGAAGCGCGCGATCGAGGATATAGAGAGGTGTTACTCCAGGAACAATGTTCGGAAGTTTTACCAAAAGGTAAAAAGAACGTGTCATGCCAACAAGACCCGAACGGAGACCTGTAGAGACGAACAAGGAAACCTTGTAGTAGAGTCACAGTCGGTGCTGAGGACATGGAAAAACCATTTCTGCAGACTGTTAAGCGGCGAAGACGACACAAATTCCGCTGTTAGGCAGAACGAACCATTCAACCTGGACGATGACAGCCAAGATTTTCGTCCACCTGACCAAAATGAAGTGAGGATAGCAATATCTAAGCTTAAATCCAACAAGGCTGCTGGTCCAGACGGCTTACCTGCCGAGCTCTTCAAGGCAGCCGGAGATGTCTTGGTAGAGTGCATACACCAACTCATATCCAAGATTTGGTTAGAGGAAAGTATGCCTGATAAATGGAACCTCAGCATTGTTTGCCCGATCCAGAAGAAAGGAGACCCTCTAAACTGCGCCAACTACAGAGGCATCAGTCTCCTGAACACTGCGTATAAGATCATGTCTGCTGTATTGTGTGAACGCCTGAAACCATTCGTCAACGATCTGATAGGTCCCTATCAGTGCGGTTTTAGGCCCGGTAAGTCCACGACCGATCAAATATTCACACTACGGCAGATCCTGGGAAAAACCCAAGAAGTCCAGATCGATACTCACCATCTTTTTATCGATTTTAAGGCCGCATATGACAGCATTTATAGAGACGAGCTATACAGAGCCATGTCTAGTTTTGGCATCCCTGCCAAACTTGTCAGATTGTGCAGAATGACGATGGAGAACGCTCGCGGCTCCATTAAGGTCGGAAACAATCTCACTGAGACCTTTGATGTCAAAAAAGGATTTAGACAAGGTGACGCGCTGTCATGTAACTTTTTCAACATCATTCTTGAGAAAATTGTGCGAAACTCACAAGCCAACACCAGAGGCACAATTTTCCACAAGTTTGTGCAACTGCTTGCATACGCTGACGACATTGACATTGTTGGCACAACACAGCGAGCTGTCACTGGTGCGTTTGCAAGTATTAGTACAGAAGCGGCAAAAATGGGTTTAGTGGTGAATGAGGGTAAAACAAAATATATGCTGTCAACAAGAAGGGACACACAACATCGACGAATCGGACAGAACGTCACGATAGACAGCTATAACTTTGAGGTAGTTAGGGACTTTGTCTACCTCGGCTCCGCTATAAACTCTGATAATGACATCACATCAGAAATCAAACGAAGAATCACACTTGCCAACCGCTGTTTCTTTGGCCTAAGACGGCAATTGATTAGTAAGGCCTTGTCAAAAAGCACTAAGGAGATTCTATGTAAGACTCTCATCATCCCTGTCCTGCTCTATGGCGCAGAAGCATGGACCCTAGCAAAAACGGATGAGGATCTTCTTGGTCGCTTCGAACGCAAAATTCTTCGAGTGATTTTTGGTCCCGTTTGCGTTGACGGGATTTGGAGGAGAAGATTTAACAGCGAACTCTACGAGCTGTACAGCGACATCGACCTGGTCAGAAAAGTACGCATTAGTCGTCTAAGATGGTTAGGACATGTAGAGCGAATGGACACCAACGCTCCGGCCCGGAGAGTCTTCGATTCCAACCCAGAGGGACAACGCAGTAGAGGAAGACCTCGCCTTAGGTGGCGCGCGCAAGTGGAAGGGGACCTCAACCAACTTGGAGTGCGCAACTGGAGGCAGTTAGCCAAAGATCGCGCTAACTGGAGAGGTGTATTGGTTGAGGCCCAGGTCCACCCCGGACTGTAGCGCCACCTTAAGTAATTAAGTAAGAGTGTATAGATATGGAATTTAAATGAGGTCGGTTACACAGAATGACAACTGACAAAATATGAATTTGAATATTTTAATTGGCAACTCTGCTTTAATTGAAAAGCTACTTGCGGAACCATTTTCACAGCTGTGTTCAGCTAATAAATTGGAAATAATTTATAATGGTAGACCAACACCACTTTTTCCAAATTAAATTTAATCTTTTATTAGGCACTTTCATGAAAAAATGATGAATCGAAAGTTTGAATGTGCGGTTGCCCTATCGGGTTTTTCAATAAGAGCGCTACAAAAGTTTTTTTAAATAAAACAAAAACGGTTTTGGATTCTTTTGCATGGCCACCACGGGCACGCTTGCAAAGTCCAGACGCTGAACCCAATTTTCGACGGTTTTCCAGCATAAATTGGCCGATACTGCTGCAATTTCACGTTCGATATTCGTACGAAGTTCATCAATCGTCGCTGGCTTGTTGGCATAGACCATAGACTTGACGTAGCAACACAGGAAATAGTCTAACGGCGTCGCACGACCGAGGCGGCCAAGTGACTGGACCATTTCGTGAGATAACACGTTCTCCAAACTTAGTTTCCAATAAATTGATTGTGACATTCGCTGTGTGGCTTGTGGCGCCGTCCTGTTGGAACCACATGTCCTCCAAGTCCATATCATCCAATTGGGGCCAAAAATATTCGGTTATCATTGAACGGTAGCGATTCCCATTCACAGTAACGTGCCGGTCTTGATCATCACGGAAGAAGTACGGCCCAATGACGCCGCCGGCCCATAAACCACACCAAACCGTAACTTTTTCGGGATGCAATGATGACTCATGGAGTTCGTGTGGATTGCTGCCTGACCAATACCGCATATTTTGTTTATTGACGAAGCCATTCAGCCAGAAATGAGCCTCATCGCTGAAGATGATTTTTCGATGAAAATCCGAATCATTTTCAAGTTGTTGCTCAGCCCAATTCACGAACATACGACGCTTCTGGTGGTCAAGCTAAGGATGTAGGCCAAGATCTTTTCGCAAAATTCGCCACAACGTAGTCACAGAGATGCCCAACGCTTGAGAACGACGTGTGAGACACACATTTGGGCGTTCTTCAACTGAAGCCTCAGCGGCAGCAATATTCTCGACACTACGGGCACTTCTCTGTCTCACTGGCACGGGAACATTTTGTACTGTGCCTGTGGATTCAAATTTGTCCACTAGACGCTCAATTGTTGATCTGCTAGGACGATTATGACGACCATAAATTAGACGTAGTGCTCTTAACGTTGAGTCCACTGACTTCGAATTTCGGTAGTAAATTTTAATAATTCGACTCGTTGTTGGCTTGTATATCTTTCCATCATGAAATGGCAAACCTTACTGAAGAAATGTCAAAGGAGCGGCAAGAAATTCGACGTCGTTTGCTGTCCCTGTCGCTCTACTTTTGTAGCGTCCTTGTTGAAAAACCTTTTATAAGCAAAGCCTTGCTTTTTTTCAAATTATCTGACCAATTTAGTGTTGCTTTAAATAAACACAATGTTTCCCAAAAGAAAAAAGTAAAAAATAAATGTGTATGGTATGGTATGTATGGTATAAAAAATGGAATCGTTGTCTATCACGTCCTCGTAGTGTCCAGGAAAGTGGAATAGAACTAAAAATACATTATCTTCCTACAGCAGAAAATATAGTGAACACCCTACTGAAAGCACCACGGCACGTAAGTAGCCCTAATTTCACGCTGCGAACAAAGTTGCATTCACAGCTAGTGCAATAGTAAATCCGCGCTCATTGGGATTCAATGTTTTTAGATTAAAGGAGTTGAGTGTTCGGCCATACAAAGCCAACCCATCTGAGGAAAACCGAATGAAGTTTAAACGAACCAGAAATGACTGCAATGCCCTCATAAAGCGTGTCAAATTCTTATATGACCAAAAGTTGAGGAAAAAAATACTACAATGTCCCAAGGGTAGTAGAAACTTTTAGTCATTTGTAAAAAATATTAAGAATTCAGCCTCGTCAGCAATCCCAACGCTCATTTACAATGACACTCCAGCTGTCAGCTCTTTAGACAAAGCTAATTTGCTCGCCGCACATTTTACAGCCAGCTCTATGCTCCCATATTGCGGTTTGTCTACACCTGTACTCGAGTGCGTAGAATTTACCATGGGACCAATCCACTTTCGCACTCGTACAGTCACAAGAGTACTTTACGATCTCAACATAAATAAATCCGCTGGTCCAGATCGTATCTCCCCCATCGTTCTGAAGAGGTGTTCTTCCACGCTGGCAAAACCACTGCGTAAGCTTTTTCATCTGTCCTATTCTTCTGGACTCTTTCCGAGTAGGTGGCAGTGGCGTGGCGTCCATATAACTCGATTCCTACCGAGTTACCTTTTGAAATCTCCACCAGGCAACACTATCTATCTACCAAAAAACGAATATACATGAAACACTACCAAATGAATGTGAATACTCACCAAATGGTACACACACAAAAGCACTCATATAAAAATCGTGTGTGTATCCATTTTCATACAACGTCGTCATCGTCTCGTGGCGACAAAACGAAGGTAACCCAAAATAAGTCGGGTTATTAAAGTTCTCACTTTATAGTTCATTTTGAGAGAAAATTTGCTTGTTATCTCTTTTTTTCTTCCCTGAGTACTTTGTCTGACTCTGACACCTCTTTGTTCAACACCCATTGTAGAAAATAACCCGCTTTTCTTCGAGTTATTCGCGGTTTTCACAAAGTTCATTTTGACTGCTGAGTACTGAGTGAACATTTGTTTGTTTGTAGTATCCCTTTTTTTCTTCCCAGAGCCAGAGCTTGTTACTGGTACTGGCCATGGCCACTGGGTTGTGTTTTGGGTATGTCGTATGTGTTTGTTTGGTTATATATCATAACACAAAATAACGCGCTTTTCTTCGAGTTATTCGATTTTCTTTTACTTCTTCTTTTCTTATTGCCTCTTGTGTGAATAATTACAGGTAGTTGTTGAGGTAGGTAAGGGTATGTTTCTGAATTTGCTTTAAGTTATGGCATCATGCGTCTGTCAATAAGGGCTTCTATAGAAGCCACTTTAAGTATGCCTTAAGTTTATTATAAATTTTAAATATTAATGACTTAAAGTATAAAAAAGGTGGCTTGAATTGATTTTGCTTCGACTTCCCATTTAAAAATGTTCACGCCACGCCACTGGTAGGTGGAAAACAGCATTTGTCCAGCCCGTCCCTAAAAAAGGCGAATCTTCTTCTCCCACCAATTACCGACCCATAGCACTTACGTCCATTCTTTCTAAGGTCATGGAAACGCTGATAAACCGTCAGCTTATGAAATATCTTGAATCACGGAAACTCCTCAATGACCGGCAGTACGGTTTTCGTGGCAACAGGTCCACTGGTGATTTGATGACTTATCTCACCGAGAAGTGGAACCAATCTGTCCATCACTTCGGTGAATCGAAGATTGTTGCGCTCGATATTTCAAAGGCATTTGACAGAGTTTGGCATCAAGCTCTTTTGTCGAAAATGCGTGCTTATGGGATCGATGCGTCTCTTATTCAATGGATTAGAAACTACCTTTCTGGCCGTTCAATTCAAGTTGTTTTGGATGGTTTCAGTTCTGAAGCTCACCATATAAATGCTGGTGTTCCCCAAGGCTCAGTTTTGTCTCCGACTCTCTTTCTCATTTTTATAAATAATGATCTCTTGTCTGCAACTTCTAATCCAATCCATTCTTTCGCTGATGACAGCACCCTTAGCTTTTCATATTCTTTCCAGGACTCACGTCCCTGCTCTTCGGCCGTAGAACTGGAACAGCAACGTATGTTAAGCTCATTAAATTCCGACCTTGACAGCATTTCAAAATGGGGTTCAGAAAATAGAGTGGAATTTAATGCTTCAAAAACACAATGCTGTCTGCTGTCTCTAATGCGAAACCCAAATCTACAGCCATTAGCCATGAATGGCACTCGCATTACCGAAACCGAAAGACTTTCTATTCTCGGTATGTGCCTTCATGACAACCTTCGTTGGAATGATCATGTACACGAAGTCGCCAAGAATGCAGCGAAATGTCTAGGTTTCCTCAAACGGTGCAAGAAATATTTTACCCCTTCTGATCTGGCTACAATATACAAGGCGTTCATTCGCCCAAAGCTTGAGTACAATTCCCACATCTGGTCTGGTGCACCGAAAACTATATTGCAAATACTAGATAGGATCCAAAATCGTGCGATGAAACTAATCGGAGACACGAATATCGCGAATTCTATCAATTCGCTTGAACATCGTAGAAAGGTTTCGTGTCTCTCATTGTTTTATCGTTTTTTCTACAAACAGTGCTTAAATGAAATTGCCAACTGCATTCCTCCCCTTCAGAAATTCAACCGCAATACTCGCCATGCTAGGAATGCCCATCAGTTTACCATCCAGCCTATCTTCGGACGTACAATGAAATACAGAGACTCTTTCAAAAGCCGTACAACGCGAATGTGGAATGCCTTGCCCAGCTCTGTCTTTCCTCCTCAGTACAATTTACAGACATTTAAGACCAATGTGCATCGGTATCTCCTATCTCCTCTTTCCCAATTTCCTTAATGCCCGCGCTGTGTAAAAACACTATAAGAGTAGTCACAACCTCTTTAGCGCGTGTAAATTATTAAAATAAAAAAAAAATGTTATAAAAGTAGGCGTCAAGTTTAATTTGTCTAAGGACAAAATTCATCGAAGAACAGTACCTATAGTAAGTGGAGCTACGAACTACGAGTTTCCGCTTGATTTGGTCGATGGTCTCTTCAATAGCTGACCAACATTTCTGTATCTAATCTGCAAATGTGGACCAATGCTAGCGTTGTAGTGATCAAGGGTATAGATTCTATCTACCAAAAGCCAGTGCGAGTTGTTTTCACGAATCTTCGCTCGAAGACGATTGTGTAAACTATTGAAATGAGTACTGTCAATACATCCGCTTTACAAAAACAAAAAAAAAAAAAAAAAAAACCCTATGCACTAAACTCATCGTCATGACAGTCGATCGTGACAAATATCTTCACACCGGACTGCAGGGCGTATTTTTAAAATCGACTTAAAGCATAACTAATACTAAATCACAGAAATTAACGCAACATATACCCGCGCAAGCATAACAAGTTCAGGGAGAGTATCAAATCATTTTGTTTCCCCCAAAAAATATGCGTTATGTATAAATCATTTCCCAAAAAAATACAAACAAATTACAAAAACCAAACACAAGATAAACAATTTATCACAACGAGATTACTTACCATTTTAAACATCGTAAATATCGTAACACTTTTTTTTTTACAAAATTTACAAATAAATTTATAAATATTCAATTGCTTCTACTGTGAGCATAAATTGCTTTCATTATTTTTGTCTTATCCCTTATAAATTTTGTTTGTTAAGCACAGAGAAGAAAGAATGAACTCTTAATTTATTTGTTTAGTACACATATTCAAATATTAACTAAACTAACTATAGTATATTCAATAATGGTCAACTGTTCAATAGGTGTTTACTCATAAAAGACTTACCTTTCTTTCTTGTGTTTCTTTGACTTTTTCTTTTTGTCCTTTTTGCGGTCGGGACTGGCGGAGCTGTAAGAAGATGTTAGGTACTATAAATTTATGCACGCAATCAAAGTTTTAACCAAACTTACCCATCGCGATTTTTCTTCTTCTTTTTTTTCTTGTCTTTTGCGCGAACTTCAGCGTCCCCGTGGTGGTCAGTACCGGTCTTTGAATCCATCTCTTTTGATGGCGTCCGCACTAGGGCGTAGCGGCGACCCTTCTCCTTCTCGACATCCTTTTGAGCGTCGAGCTCCTTTTGCAATGCTGAACTCTTCGCCAGATCTTCTTTTGCTTTACGATCTGAGTCGAAACTTGAACCTTCTACGAAATATTCCGATATTCCAAAGGCTTCACGAAGTTTAGCGTTCTTCTCCTGTTGAGCTTCAGCTATTTGATGCGTTTCACGAACACTGCAAATAGACCACAAAACAAAACATCAACCTTGATGGGTGACCTAGCTAGCACAGTAAAAATAGATTCTACGTCATTGAGAGCGGCAACAAAACTTTACCTCACAACACTCCTCAGCTCCTTTTGGCAAACGCGATGCTGGTGGTGGTTACCGTAAAACGGGGTGGTAGTGTTAAGTAATTCGATGGGAAATTGCTGCAGAGTTTTGCCGCAGGCATTCGCCGCTAACGGAATGGCGGAGAACCCGGCAAAATATCTCACGTCATTAATATCAACATGCGATGTTACTTCACCACCACCCAACATTAAACCACCACCACCGCCAGCTGAGAGTGAAGAATTCAGAAAAATTCCATGCACATGGTTATTGTTGTGATTATTGAGCGGTATCGCTGTGGGGTTAGCACCCGCGCATGCACACTGAACTATGTACATTGGTTGATGTTGTACGGGCTTCTTGCGAATTCGTTTTAAAGCCACCGCCGCCGGACGCACAGGTTTAAACTTTTTCCTTATCGTCTGATAGTTGATCTGGGTTTTTGGGGACGATTCCGGTGGTGTTGGCGAAATATTTGGGTCGCGATTATCATGCTCGAAATATTGCCGCGATATTTTCTTTCGTCGACGGCGTTTTGGCTTTGCTGTTGTGATTGAGGTGAGATTTTGCACCCCATTCTGGGTTGAATATACTTGTGATGAGAGCATTTCAACGGGAAGACTTTTAATTTATACTTAAGATAACTTATTGACTAGGAAGACTGTCGATTTATATAGAAAATGTATTTAAAATAACCGTGCGACGATATACCGCACGAACTACACTAACAGTGGATGGAAACCAACTGTGGTTTGGAAGACTTTTTAGTGATTTTCACTTTGTCAAGGATTTGTTCTACATCGTTGTAGGTTTTTTTTTTTTTTTTTTTTTTTCTATTTCTAATTCGAAACTTAATTTGTTCTCATTCTGGTGAAGATTACGTTCGATTTAATCCATTCGGCTTAAGAAAGAAGGGGTGATTTGTTGCTGGCACATTGTTATTGCGTTGGCAGGTGAAATCACATTTCCCAATGGGTGGTGTCATATTACTTCATAATACCACCTAGAGTTCATTTTATTCACTTCTGCATTTGGGTTTGGTATAAAATCTGCTTCATCCCCCATTTTATTGGTTTATTTATATAAATTAGCACGAGAGCTGTTCGCCCATTGGGATTATTGATTTTTCATTTGTCGTGTGTCGCACTTTTTTTACTTTTGTTTACTTCGTGCCTTGTTGAAAGCCGATGTATGTCGTCAAGCTCTGTGCTCTTTTTAATTCGATTTTGTACTTTTTTTCTTATGCTACGTTAACAAGAAAAACAAAAAAAATAATAACTAATAAGTCGACAATGGCAAAACACAACCATTGTCGATGGAAGACTGTTGAAAACTAACTGCATAGGTGCTTTTCGTTTCCATCCCCAAATTAATGTAGCAATGCCAATGCGCAGAAAAAGCTGGAAACGTTATTTGGCGACCTAGAGAAGAGATTCATCTCGCACACGACCGTGAGGTTATTGATTTTTGTAACGAATTTTAAATTATTTACTGTGTAATGGTCGGTTAAGTTTGAGAAAAGAGTGACATTTTGGATTTATGCCACTACCCGCAGCAAAAATCCCTTTCGTTGCACTCTGCACAAGTAAATGAGACAACAAAATTTGATTACTTATGAAAGAAATTTGATTCAATGTTATTGGTCAAGTACCTGAAATAACAATCTCTCAAATTGGTGTCAAAAATTATCACTAAACATATACCAGCATATAGCCATTGGATACCTTAAAACAGGGGCCGAATTAACGCATCCGTGAACGAGCCAAACGTCACTGAATTTTGTGGATTTTAAAAGCAATACCATAACAAATTCAGTCACGTATCCCAGGTGGTAAATGTCGTATGCTATACTTGGGAAGATGTCATCAAAACTCTTCCCTGGGTGAAGGAACACGAAAATTGAAGCGAACACTGAAATCGCACAGTTGAGGAACCTTAATTATGCTGATGATGTTTGCTTTCTGTCGTATAAATCATCATGCATCTCAAACTCAGACAAACAAACAAAAGGACAAAGTCATACTTATGTGTTTAGGAAACATGGTCTCGTCTCGACGAAGTGAAGATAGCCATATCTAAGCTGAAGTCCAACAAAGCTGCTGGAGCAGATGGCCTAGCCGCCGAGCTGTTCAAAGCGGCAGGCGATGACTTGGGTAGGAGCATGCACCAACTCATCTGTAAAATATGGTCGGAGGAAAGTATGCCCGATGAATGGAACCTCAGCATTGTTTGCCCGATCCTCAAAAAAGGAGATCCTCTGAACTGCGCCAACTACAGAGGTATAAGTATTCTTAACATCGCCTACAAGATCTTATCTGCCGTGTTGTATGAACGCCTGAAGCCTTTCGTCAACAACCTGATTGGTCCCTATCAGTGTGGCTTCAGGCCAGGAAAATCTACCATTGACCAAATATTCACACTGCGGCAGATCTTGGAGAAAACCCAGGAAGTCCAAATCGATACCCACCACCTTTTTATCGATTTTAAGGCCGCCTATGACAGCATTTATAGGGACGAGCTATATAGAGCAATGTCTAGTTTTGGCATCCCTGCCAAACTCGTCCGTTTGTTGCAGGATGACAATGGAGAATGCACGCTGCTCCATTAAGATCGGTAAAGAACTCACCGAGACCTTCGATGTCAAAAAAGGATTTAGACAAGGCGATGCGCTGTCATGTGACTTCTTTACCATCGTTCTTGA
This sequence comes from Cheilosia urbana, assembly GCA_946477585.1. Taxonomy (NCBI): domain Eukaryota; kingdom Metazoa; phylum Arthropoda; class Insecta; order Diptera; family Syrphidae; genus Cheilosia; species Cheilosia urbana. The sequence continues at coordinate 49,208,104 of OX297855.1, forward strand.
AAGAATAGTGCAAAATTCAAACGCTAACACCAGAGGCACTATCTTCTATAAGTCCGTCCAACTACTCGCTTACGCCGACGACATCGACATAATCGGCAGAACGCAGCGTGATGTCACTGGCGCGTTCGTGAGCATTGAGACGGAAGCGGCAAAGATGGGTTTGGCAGTCAATGAGGGCAAGACAAAGTATATGCTGTCATCAAGAAAGGACACCCAACACCGACGTTTTGGACAAAATGTCACCATAGACAGATATAACTTTGAGGTGGTAAAGGACTTTGTCTACCTAGGCTCCGCTATGACTTCAGACAATGACACAAGCGCTGAGATTAAACGAAGAATAACTCTTGCCAATCGCTGTTTCTTTGGGCAAAAAAAAGCAAATGAGTAGCAAAGCCCTCTCTCGAACATTTAAAGTGACCCTTTATAAGACCTTGATCATCCCAGTCCTACTTTATGGTGCAGAGGCATGGACTCTATCAAAAGCGGATGAGGCTAATCTTGGTTACTTCGAGAGGAAAATTCTTCGAGTAATTTTCGGTCCCGTATGCATAGACGGTGAATGGAGGAGGAGATACAACGACGAACTGTACGGGCTGTACAGCGACATCGACCTAGCCAGAAGAGTGAAGGTCCAACGACTGAGGTGGCTGGGTCATGTAGAGCGAATGGACGTCAATGCTCCGGCCCGGAAGATCTTCGAATCCACACCCGAGGGACGGCGCAGTAGAGGAAGACCGCGACTCAGGTGGCGCACGCAAGTGGAAGGGGACCTTAACCAACTTAGCGTGCGAAACTGGAGACAGCTGGCCAAAGATCGTGCTGGCTGGAGACGCTTGTTGGTTGAGGCCCAGGTCCACCCCGGACTGTAGCGCCACCTTAAATAAGCAAGTAAGGTCTCGTCTCGACTAATGGTGGCATCAAATTGGATTTGAACAGCAGCAAACAAAAAGCAAATGATCTTGCAATGCTATCGACGATTTAGAAAAGCCACTTGTCCAACATGAAAACATGCAATGCAAACCTTTCCTACAAGATATCTGCTAAACATTTTGAGGATATTTTGTAAATAAAGTGCACGACTGGGTCGAACAAAACTTTCTCGTTCGTCAAAAGTTTTGTTGGTTGTTTTCTTTTTTTATTAGATAGGTAGGTAAAGATCTGTGCATTTGTAGGCTGATGGCTATAATCACCACAAATACCGCGCTTTTTGCTGCATCCGCCCTATTCGATAAGTTGCCAGAGGACACAAGCGAGGGTTGTACTGATACGGTCACCACTCGCCTATCCGAGGGCATACTGTCGACCGGTCACCTACTCCTTGACCAGCCTTAACAAATCTCCCAAGTAAGGGACACAATGAAAGGGCCAATGGCGCACACGGCTGCGACACCATGACGAGACGTTATAGGATTACAGGCGCTTGTATCCGAAGACATATCGTCCAGTTAGTTATCCCCAATCTCTCCCTTCAAGGAGTTGTCTGAGGATTACAGGCGAGGGACGACTGTTTCGGTCACCCCTCCCCTATCCGAGGTCAAACTGCCCCAACTCTCTACACGAGACGTTAGAATTGTTCTTTTTGGACAAAGAAGACAAAAGTCACGGGCACAAAGAGAGCATTTACGCCCACTAGTATGTCCGGCCTAGAACACTCTGGCCTTACCTACCCTTCCCTTAACTCATGTGGTATCACAAAGGGCCGAAATTTTATGCGGCCTAAGTGTGTCTTTCTAGACAGCCACCTTACCTTACCTAGGTAAAGATCTGAGAAGCAATGCTAGGTAAAAGAAACATAAAATATAGAAAAAGGAACACATAGTGTTGAATAATATTAACTTTTAATTTTTAAACGCTGAAGCTCTAGACAGACAATTCTCGCAAGTTCTTGTTAGAGAGTTATAAGCGCCTACTGTACTATTTTATAGCACTTTACAAGTTTTTGAGTACGAGAACAAGTGTAGTAGGGGTTTTTGATTTTTTCTTTTTGACTGGAATAGATTAATGAAGCTGGTTTAAGTTGTCAATGATTGGAAGTATTGGTCGTGATAGATCGATATCTTTACATATTGTGGTAAATCAGGCACTTAGTGAATCAGGCACTTAGTGAATCATGCACTTAGTGAATCAGGCACTTAGTGAATCAGACACTTAGGAATTGTGGTGAATCGGGCACTCGGTTTCCCTCCAAGTTCCACTTCCAATTGGAGACTGGAATCTGTCAAGTAATTCTAGTACAATCTAGATAGGAGTTGGAATATACATCTGGAATCTATCTACTTCTGGAATATTCGCCGATAGGTGGCAGCGCGGATATAAAAGGGGCGCGTTGACAACAGAGATGTACAGTTGATTTTTAGCCCGTGATTGTGTTAAGTTCGAAAGAGTAATCGGTTGTGAGATAAACAAGTGTAAAGTTATACAGTAAATAAAGCGATTGGATTGAAACGTTTAAGAATTGATTTAAGTGGTATTGTCGTGGTACTAAATAAGTGAATAAGTAAAAAGTGTAAATAAAGTGATTTTATTGGCAAAGCTAAACAGAATAGTGTTTTATCTTTTCGAATCCCAGCCTGAATGTAACAATATAAATGTATGTATAAAATTCAGAGATTTGTTTTTGAATTTGAAATAGCAGTTGTTATTAACTTAATAACGCGATGAACGTGTGTGGGGGTGCAAATGTAGTGGGATATTCTGATTGTTGTAAATATGTTAAGGTGGGTGCATATTCAAAATGGTTGAAAAAAAGTAGAAGTGGGTAAATTTGCTAAAAATAAGTTTTGCGTTGCTGTTATTGCATTTTTAATAGCAGTTGCAATTTGAATTTTAAAGTGCGATATTGAGTTTTAAAAATATATATGAGATCGGCTTTTGGGTAGTCATTTTTGAGAAATAATTAAAAAACAGATTTATTCGAATTTTCTGAGAAAAACTAAGTACGGGATCTCATTTAGAATACTGAAAATATCTTTAATACATATGTATTTTTTTCAAAATCGTTAGAGCTGTTTTTGTAAAATTTGGCAGATAAAACATTACCAAATATTGCAAAGTTTAGTTTGAAAAATACTACTTTCTAACTATATAGCTGGAAACCGATTATACGTTATTGTTCGCGATGTAAGCATTACTTGGTTTTTAAAGTTTTATCGAAGTCTAAAATGGGGTTTTCGAGATATGAGCATTTTTTTAAATTAGCGTTTCCGAATTAAAAATTAAGAACGCAACAATTTTAAGAACATCAATATTACTCTACGTTTGCATTTTGGTCAAAATCGTTTTTGCCGTTTTCAGAGAAACTAAGGAAAACTAAATTTTAAAAAAATTGACTTTTTCCAAAAATCCATTTTACGATAATACCGAGAAAAATTGAGTTTGCCATTAAGTTAGAAATGACCATGTTACCTTAGAAATTAAGTTTTGTTACTGCCCCTATTATGGAAGACAACTTCAACCAAACCAAAGTTGTCTTTCTCCAATTGGGATTATCGATTACAACTAGTTGTCTGTCAATGGACAACCATCATCCTATGAGTAGACAACTAATAAAATGGTTGTCTTTTCAGTTGTGTGTATCTATTATAGAAGACAACTGAGTTGTGTTAAAGTTGTCCTGAATGTCAAAATCAGACAACTGCTTTTTATCAGTTGTGTTGGATTTGTTGAACGAAAAGGATCAGCTTTTTTTTAATAAAAAATGGACAAGAAAATGTAAGTAGGAATTAGAATAAAAAGTGGATAATGGAATGTGTGTTCTTAAAGTTTAAAAGTCACAAAACCAGCGCAATTTGATCGGCTAATAGGAATTTTGAAAGAACAACCTGATCTGGCCAGGAGTAAAGGACAGTTTGGTTCAAAAAATAAAAAAAATAAAAAATATTGAAGAATGGCAAAAAATAGCTTTGGAGATCAATAGTATCTGGCCAAGTAGAGGAAAAGAATGGCGAAGGGTTTATAAATAATGCGAAATAAGACTTTCTACATACAAAATATTTTTGCAAGTTTGGGTACATTAGAAGGCCAACTTGAAAAGAAAACTGTCCAAGAATAAGCAAAGTATTGAAACAAGCGTGGGTGGTCATAGGGTTGGTGTAGCTGCAAAGTGCGGTAAACGCAATTAGTTCGACCTTCGGCTTTAACCAGTCAGCGATAAGCCAGCTCTTCGAAGACGAGAATGCAAGCGACGAAGAGAAAGTGCAACCGGAATGTGATCGTAAAGATCCTGCGATAGCATTTACATCCGCACAATCTTTAAAAGCGCCTAACAGGAGGGGAGGATACTGGTGAAAACTATTGAAGACGAGCGAATTGCCTACCTACCTCAAAACTCAAACTGACTGAGAACCAAACGAATATGCTAAAAACAATTAGGAAAATGGAAAAAGTGAACTACAGAAACTAACTAACTAACAAAAAGCATTAGAACTGCAAACCAAAAAATAAATCAAAACAACTTTCCATTGTTTTTTTTTAACTTGTTCGTTTTAATTGCAAATAATTTACTTCGTTCGATTTCAATTTCCACAAATAAATTCACAAATTTGACATTTAACAGCTGATTTCGAATTGCAATATGCTCCTAAAAGATGGCAATTTATTTTCTAAAGACAACTGAAAAGAGTTGTCTTGCATAATACGAAAAATTTGTTTGGTTGTCTCAAAGTTGAGTTGTCATCCATAATAGGGGCATACAATCACATGGACCGTTTTCGAGATATGACCAAATTTCAAAAGCACCGTTACTCGAATTTTTAGCCAAAAACTGGAAACGTAGTCATGGTAACCTCACCCACTTAAGCTGAAGTCGTTTGAGCCGTTTTCGAGCAAATCAAACTGGTACGAACAGTTTGTATGGGAAGTACCATTAATATTGAGGTTAGCTTGCAAAATAAAAAACGGTCCTAAGCCCACGAACTCCAAATCCGAAGTTTGAACGAAATCCGGTCAGCCGTTTAGGCTGTAGGCATGCGGGACAGACAGACAGACAGAGAGACGGACAAACCAGACAGAATTTTGCGACTCACCTTTTTGAGCTGGTTTATCATCGTAATGTCAGAATTGATTCAAGTCTCGAGTTCGAAATTTTGTACGAAAACAATAGGTCTGTTCCCTAACGATAATGCATTCGAACACATTCGCCAAATTTAGTCAAACTTCGTTTGCTTACGCAAAAGTTGGGCAGAAGAGAGCCAAAAAGAGAGAGCAAAACATTTCCCCTCCATAAAAAACCTGCGAATATTAGCCCAAGAAATTTCTTTGGGCTAGTTGGTTATTGCTGACAGAGACAGGTTGTCAAATCGTTCAAATATTAATTTCAAACTGCCTCTTTATTTGATTTCATTTATAATTTTGTGCTTGTATAGCATTCAATTAGATGTAAGAAACAAAAGAATTGAATTTTTTAATTTCTGCAATAAAAGCAATACAAATCTTGGTCTTGAATAAAAATGTCTGTTTTGTTTTACCGATATTCGAACATTCTCGCCTTGGAAAAAATCATAATTTTCAAATTTGTGGTTCAACGCGTTCCTTTTCTTTTTGGTTACATTTCATTTCGGTGAGCGAATTCTCTCGCAATGAGAGAAGTGTGAGTTTTTGCCAAAATTGAACCAGAAAGTAAGGGAACAGAACTAATATCTTTCTCTTACTACGTAATGGAGAAAGTTAAATAGAAACAGAACAAAGAGCTGTATGAGAGAATGGGCCAAGGTTCCACAAACATTATCATAGGTTAGGTTAGGTTAAAGCGATAATAAGAAACACGACGGATTCATAGCAAAATACCACATGCAGTGGAGTTCACCTACTCAAACAGGCACGAAAATGGGCCGTATAGATGACGAGGAATCTATAACTTAGAAACGTGTTGCAGAACTTCAATTTCAATGTCACGCACGTCATCGGAGATAACATGGTTTTATCGTTTTTTATTACTTTGCATAACCTCTCAGGGGTGGAGCGTTTGTGTTCTTTCGCTCATGGCCTAAACATGTTTTGACTGAGTTGGTGACGCTGCAAAGCTCTTTGTATTCTTAGTTTATTCTTTTTTTTTTCAGAAACGCAGGTAAGACCATTCAAATTTAGTATACAACTTTTCTCTTAAAAATTCTAATGAGACTTTAAGAAAGTCATGCTTTTGCACCGTACAGCAGGACCAACCGGGCAGATAGGCCTTGCTAAATAGTTGCTTCAGTGCTTCAGTACGGGTAGAAAGACTTTTTTCCTTCCGTAACATTTCTCTGCATCACCACTCTCTCAAGTTTTTAGTTTTTCCGCATGAACGCTTAGAACAAATTTTATCCTTATTATCTGTCTCTTCGAATTTAACATCGCATGACATCCGCTCGCCGAACCTTATTAATTAATTTTTGGAAATGTAGAAAAACGAGAAAATTTAACTTCCACTTATAAATTGCGTTCCGTCTAATAATATTAATCGAAAATGAATGTAGTTAAACATGCATCAGCCCTTCTATACATTCCCGATTTTACACACTGATTTCCCGGATTTGTTGTCCCACTGAAAGGGGTGTAAGAACGGGCGTACAAGCGAATTGCCGCTGTTTTTATTGTTTACTTTATCCACAGAAGTAGAGTACCTCTCACAAATGTGTCCAACATGCGCCCTTCATACTATCCTCCAATTAGGAAACTAATAAATATATTCAGAAACAAGAGACTGCTACCAAACTACGAATCGCGATTTATACATACATTCCTCAACACTCAAACAGATACCCCAACCAAATAGCAAATACTTATCTCATCATCAAGAACAATCCATTGCGAAAGGGTACCTAAGTAATTATGGTCATCACAATTTCTCAAAGCTATCGCGTGTTCGCATTTTAATTTACCTCTAAGGATACCTACTAACTTTTTGGTTGAAAGGACGATTAATTTAATGTCTCAAACAAATGCAACGTAACTGCCTACACTTTTATTGCTTCTTCCCATGCAGGTGGGTTTAAATTGCAAAATCAATATTCGACTGGCGAGATACTTACCTAGTACATCATTTTTTTTATTTTTATGATCCAGTTTCAATAATTATTAGTGCGCCAAAAAGACACTCTCAAGTGAAATATTATGCAACAATAACAAATAACAACACAACTACTTACACTATTCTCCCGAACTCATCCTTTGACTGATCACTCTTTCCCTGGCCCGTCAACTTCATACGATATGAACTAATCTTGACCCCTATTTCCTCCGGTGTGTATCTATGGACGAGAAAAATAAAAGTTAGAACACACTTTTTATGACCAAAACAATAATAAATCTATCAGTACCCGCCCCGACTACCAATCGATACGTACATCTTTTCACTCCCAATTGGAATACGAATAAGCAAATTATAGGATACTTTCACCGAAATTGAAAATTAACGAAAAAAAAACAAACAAAGAGAAATTGATTTTCTGTTCCAAAACCTTCTGAAGTGCAATGTTATTGGAATTCGTTCTGCATTTCTACGATTGCCTCAAGAAAACACTTTTGTGTGGTGGTGGCTTTTTGGTGTCTGCACCCTGACAAAGCTTTAAGGAACTAAATACCAACCGAAACCTCACTTTTATGTGTGGAGAGTAGTGCTTCATGTGACGTATTAACACAGGAAATAGGGTAGACAAATAGGGGTGAACGAGAAGTGTATGTACGTACGTATACGCACAGTAATCCACCCCCTGTCATTGCACATTCACCCTTACACCAGGGTACGTATATCATGAACGAAATTCCCATTAAAAACAATTTAAACCATATTTAGATAGAAAATATAAATTTGACTTTCCCAAAAAGTTAACTTTCACTTTGACTTACCCCTGTTTCTCAAGAATCTCCTCGAACTCAACACACTTTACTTCGATCTTACGCTTGCGATCATGATCAAGAATTTCCTGATTTGGTGGCCGATTTATAGATGCATCCAACTTTTTTATATCGTCTTCACTCTTGTATGTCGGATTGTCCTTTTTTCCGGGTCGCACAAATGCCCAATTGCGTTGTACGTGACCATTGGTGCCCGACCCACGAGGGGTTGTTAGTCCAATGCCGTTGTACATTTTTTATTATTCCTTATTTATTTTGCTAACTTGTTTTAGTTATTCCATAATAGATTGCATGAGAAAATAGACGTAAAGATTTTGTCCAATGCGCACAATATGGTTGTTGGTTTCTCAGAGGACGAGGAGGGATCTGCCGGTTGAACAAAATCAATAGGAATAGGTTTGTCAAATTGCAAATTGATTTGAAGTAAATTACATAATTTATCTTTTACAAAAAAAAAACAGCTGAATTGAGTCGCGTAGTTTTCGCTGATTCCTGTGCAACCTTTTAGGAGTTTTTTGGCCGATTTAATTGATTGAATTTATAAATTTGTTTCGAGCAAACACCGCGAAGTACGTTGTTGGTGGAAAACTCGTATTTTTCAATTGACGTTTCGCCATATTTGATTTTAATGGAGGACTTTTTGTGCAAAATGGACTGCGAACAAGGGAAATTATCCGTAAAAGTGATGCCAAGTTTCGTTAGTCCGACTGCTTAACACCAAAGATAATGGAATTTAAAAGAAATGGATATCTTTCCAGTGGAAAGGCGGCTGCCAACAAGCTGTTTTCCAGAAAAAAATCATAAAGTCAAGCATAGGTACATGCTCATTTCTATGATAGGATAAGTGAGCTCGTGAATTCACCCGCAAGATGGCGGAAAGTTGGTGAACTCACCACCGAAATTCATAAAATTTTCAAATATCCTGGAAAACTGGTTTGGGCATGTTCACTAGGAAAATTTGAATTTTGATGGTTGGCAGTTAATTTGCTTGCAGTGAATATATAATTAATACGTTTGTAACACTTTGACACTGCCTTTTATCAAGCATGGTCAATACAGTTACGAGTAACAATTCAAATTCCATTTTTATTAACAGAGTAATTAAAAAAGTTTCTCGTAAAATTGAACACAAGCAAATTCAATTAATTTGCGTATAAATTTTAAATGCAAAATGGATAACGTTTTATCATAGATAAATTAATATACAGATGTCTCATCCTAATGTAAAAGAATGCTCTACTTTTTGCGATCGTCCAACAAAGATCGTCCAACAAATGGAAGGTGAAAAGCAAAACCCACCACACCTCATTTGAGAAGGATTGAGTTTCTGTTTCAATGAATGCTACTTTCAGTTGAATTATGACCACAGGCCGAAAAGTATGTATGTGGCGTGCTGCCGTATGGGGGGGTATGGGGCAGGTAAATTTCCTTCCACACTGATAGAGATAGTGGGTTAAAGGGTAAGGAGACAAGGTAATAAGAAAAAAGGAAAGAAAAAAATCGCCTTTATTTCTATAATCTTTCTTTCTTTGGTATTGTCAATGCCTTAAGATTGTACGCCGGCGGGGGTGTGTGCCGTGAGGAGATCTTCGGTTATGTAATTGTAATGCATGATGGTTTTTGTTGGGAAGAGCCGCCGATTTACTTTTGGATTTGTTTTGCTGAAAAAGGTATTTCTTTGCGATATGAACAATTTATTTCATTTTGGCGATACAATTTTAATGTTTTTGTTTGGGTAGGTAGGTACATTCGCATTATTTTTCCGGTTTTCATTTTTCGATACAAATGTATGTCAAATTTTATACTTTTATAATTTTCTTTTGAAATTAATTAGGTAATTCATTAATAGGTACCCTATTATAGGTATCAACAGTAATATTTAAACTGAAAACTGTTCTTTATCACTTACTTATCTTATTTTTCAAAGACATGCTGTTGGGTTTTCTTCTCTGTTAATAAATAAAGTGGGATAACCAAACAAGAATTCAAACTTTTCAAGTTCCTTTTATAGGTAATAGATACGCAAGATTGGCTTGATAAATGACATACCCACCCAAAAGAAGTAAATTTTTGATTTTTTAACGTTAGGTACCTACCTAATGTCGTTTTCGAATTGCCTTTTCAGATTTTGATCCGAGATTTCAGATATCTGCTGCCAAATCGATAAAATCCGAATGGCAGTATATATTAAATAACGGTGTAAGTTTTTAAAAAGCTCTCAGTAACAGGCAACTGTCGCAAGTTCTGGTTAGAGAGTTATAAGCGCTTACTGCACTATTTTATAACTCTTACATTTTACAAGTTTTTGAGGATGAGGAAAATCGTAATGGGAATTTCTGTTTTTATCATGCATGATTTTATTTTTGGCTGAAATAGATTAGTGACGATCGTCTATGATTACACAAATCAGAAATTTGTTTTTTGAATTTGCAGTCATAAACTGAATATCCCGATGGGGTGCAAATAAAATAAGAATTTCTGGCTGGTTGGTATTATTTAAGGTGCATATTGAATATGCTTGAAAAAAAGAAGAACTTGCTAATATTTGCTAAAAATAAGTTTTACGTTGTTGTTATTGCATTTTTAAAGGCTATTACAATTTTAATTTTAAAGTGCGGAATTGAGTTTTAAGAATATATAATCGACACAGATCGGCTTTTGGGTAGTCATTTTGGAGAAATGATTAAAACACTGCTTTATTCGAATTTTATGAGAAAAGCTAAATACGGGATCTTATTAAGAATAGTGATACCTAGGATCTATTTAAATCAAAATAGTTAGATCGGTGTTTGTAAAATTTGGCAGACAAATTATTGCAATGTTTAGTTTGAAAAATGATATTGCTTAACTATTTTGCTGAAAAAGGTATTTTTCGGGGGAGGGGGGCGGGTTTCCATTATGCGCACTAAGCAAACATTTTTTTTTTCTGGCTTAAAATGGCTTAAAAAACATAAATAAAATATTTTTTTCTTGAGGAAATGAAATTTTTTTTTTTTTTAATTTTTTTATTATTATTATTTTTTTTTTTTATTAAATTTTAATAGGTATTTTTTTTTTTAATGATACCATGTTAACGTGATTTATACACCGAGATTTAAAACCTTTTTTGCAAAATCTCCTGGTTTAATTAAAAAAAAAAAAAATAATTATTAAGATTTAATAAAAATAAAAAAAACAAAATTCATTTCCTCAAGAAAAAAATATTATATTTATGTTTTTTAGCCCAGTTAAATAGTAAAATAAGTGTATACCAAAAACTGTCAGGCAGGTGCCTGTAAGAAAGTATGGTGTATTTAAAGTAACGCGTCCATTTGTGTAGTTTGTATACCTACATGCACTTTTCAGTGAAAACTGAAAACTTTAAAAATAAAAAAAAAAAAATAGAAAAAAAAGTCTCCTCAGAAAAATTCATCTTAGAATAAATAAGTCAATTTAAATAAAAAAAAATTAAAAAAATGAATTTGGTTAGTGCGCATAATGGAAACCTCAGCCTTTTCGGGATGTAAGCATTAGGTACCTAGGTACTTTGTTTTTGAAGCTTTTTTTTTTAAATCAAAATTGGGTTTTCGAAATATAAGTTTTTCTTTGAATAGGGACACAATAATTTTGAAAACATCAATTTTACTCTGAGTATGCATTTTGGTTAAAATCGTTAAATATCGCCGTTTTCCGATAAACTAAATAAAACCAAATTAAAAAAAAGTGTATTTTTTCAAAAATCTAATATACGAGTTTTCTATTAAGTTAGAAATGATTACATGTATTAACTTAGAAACTAATTTGTGTAACAATCTAATATACCGTTTTCAAAATACATATGTCCAAAATTCAAAAGTATCGTTATTCAATTTTCTTAGTATGATTAAGACCGCGAACTTAAACTCCAAATCTGAAGCTATAACAAAATTATGGCAGGCATTTAGGCTCTAGGCCTCGGGAGCTTACGCACAGACAGGCAAGCAGACAGATAGACAGACGAACAGCATTTTACGACCCACTTCTTTGAGATCCTCGATCATCGTAATGTCAGAATTGATTAACATCGCGAGTTCTAAATTGCTCTTACTACATACCTAATCGAGAAAGCTAAAAATACTGATTGTCTTATTATTAATGTTTAAATGAATTCATAATACAAAGTCAGACCCAGTCAAGTCAGAGCGTTCTGACAGACATGGAAACTTGAAAAGTTTGAATTCTCGTTTCGTTATCCCACTTTATTTATAAACAGAGAAGAAAACCCAAAAGCATGTCTTTGAAAAATAAGATAAGTAAGTGATAAAGAACAGTTTTCAGTTTAAATATTACTGTTGATACCTATAATAGGGTACCTACCTATTAATGAATTACCTAATTAATTTCAAAAAAAAATTATAAAAGTATAAAATTTGACATATATTTGTATCGAAAAATGAAAACCGGAAAAATAATGCGAATGTACCTACCTACCCAAACAAAAACATTAAAATTGTATCGCCAAAATGAAATAAATTGTTCATATCGCAAAGAAATACCTTTTTCAGCAAAACAAATCCAAAAGTAAATCGGCGGCTCTTCCCAACAAAAACCATCATGCATTACAATTACATAACCGAAGATCTCCTCACGGCACACACCCCCGCCGGCGTACAATCTTAATGGGGCATTTACACGGTCACACATTCCTATCACGGAAAATTAAAGGGATGCCCAATACTAAACAGCCGTCTGACTGAAAGGGACAGCATTACCTAACACGCAAAAAAACGTGATACGTTTTTTGGTCGGCCATCTTGTTTGCGTGGTAGGAATTATGGGAAAGCTATGCATGTTGATATTTTTATAGCGATGGCTAACGAAATTTCGTTTTCCTATAAAACAAAATGGCTTCCGGAAGTTATGAACGTACAATTATTTATTTATTTCGTATAAATGATCGATGGATTGTTGGTTTAATTTACTGAAACTAATGGGGCATTTACACGGTCACACATTCCTATCACGGAAAATTAAAGGGATGCCCAATACCAAACAGCCGTCTGACTGAAAGGGACAGCATTACCTAACACGCAAAAAAACGTGATACGTTTTTTGGTCGGCCATCTTGTTTGCGTGGTAGGAATTATGGGAAAGCTATGCATGTTGATATTTTTATAGCGATGGCTCACGAAATTTCGTTTTCCTATAAAACAAAATGGCTTCCGGAAGGGATGAAGGTACACTTATTTATTAATTTCGTATAAATGATTGATGAATTGTTGGTTTAATTTACTGAAACTAATTAACACTCTCATTTCACATATTTTAAATCGGAAATAGAAATGTTTTCATGTGATTGCAGAAATGTTGGTCGCCGGAACTTCTGCTTTACGTATCTATAATTATGGGTAGAACATCCATGACACCTTAGGCGTCTGATTTGTGATCTCATTCCTTCGCCTTTATTAGCATTGACTGCGGACAAACGGATCTCTCTGTCCCGTCTCGTGCAAAAATGCGCGTGCGTGATAGTGTAAATGCGGTTTAATTAACACTCTCATTTCACATATTTTAAATCGGAAATAGAAATGTTTTCATGTGATTGCAGAAATGTTGGTCGCCGGAACTTCCGCTTTACGTATCTATAATTATGGGTAGAACATCCATGACACCTTAGGCGTCTGATTTGTGATCTCATTCCTTCGCCTTTATTAGCATTGACTGCGGACAAACGGATCTCTCTGTCCCGTCTCGTGCAAAAATGCGCGTGCGTGATAGTGTAAATGCGGTTTAAGGCATTGACAATACCAAAGAAAGAAAGATTATAGAAATAAAGGCGATTTTTTTCTTTCCTCTTTTCTTATTACCTTGTCTCCTTACCCTTTAACCCACTATCTCTATCAGTGTGGAAGGAAATTTACCTGCCCCATACCCCATACGGCAGCACGCCACATACATACTTTTCGGCCTGTGGTCATAATTCAACTGAAAGTAGCATTCATTGAAACAGAAACTCAATCCTTCTCAAATGAGGTGTGGTGGGTTTTGCTTTTCACCTTCCATTTGTTGGACGATCTTTGTTGGACGATCGCAAAAAGTAGAGCATTCTTTTACATTAGGATGAGACATCTGTATATTAATTTATCTATGGTTTTATTATTTATTATTTGGTCGGCCATCTTGTTTGCGTGGTAGGAATTATGGGAAAGCTATGCATGTTGATATTTTTATAGCGATGGCTAACGAAATTTCGTTTTCCTATAAAACAAAATGGCTTCCGGAAGTTATGAACGTACAATTATTTATTTATTTCGTATAAATGATCGATGGATTGTTGGTTTAATTTACTGAAACTAATTAACACTCTCATTTCACATATTTTAAATCGGAAATAGAAATGTTTTCATGTGATTGCAGAAATGTTGGTCGCCGGAACTTCCGCTTTACGTATCTATAATTATGGGTAGAACATCCATGACACCTTAGGCGTCTGATTTGTGATATCATTCCTTCAGTCGCAAGATAGGCTCGTGGAACGCCGAGCTAGTCGCAAGATAGGCTCGTGGAACGCCAAGCTAGTCGCAAGATAGGCTTGTGGAACGCCGAGCTAGTCGCAAGATAGGCTCGTGGAACGCCAAGCTAGTCGCAAGATAAGCTTGTGGAACGCCAAGCTAGTCGCAAGATAGGCTTGTGGAACGCCGAGCTAGTCGCAAGATAGGATCGTGGAACGCCGAGCTAGTCGCAAGATAGGCTCGTGGAATGCCAAGCTAGTCGCAAGATAGGCTTGTGGAACGCCAAGCTAGTCGCAAGATAGGCTTGTGGAACGCCGAGCTAGTCGCAAGATAGGCTCGTGGAACGCCGAGCTAGTCGCAAGATAGGCTTAGAGCTAACGTGGTCATTAGACCGCAAAAACCCAAACTTGAAGCAGAACAACTGCCGTAACCCCGACCTTCCTGCCAACCGAGGACCGAACCACCGCCGTGGAAGTGTAGGTGTAAATGGTAGAAAACCGTAGAATTGTGTTGAGACAGTACATAAAATTATATCGTAGAATTGTTCTGAAATTATATAAGTCGTAGAATTGTTTTGAATTATATAATTATATGAAATTATACCGATTATTTGTAGAATATCTTGATTTATCGAATTATGAAAAGTTGAGAACCTTAGAACAATTTTGAATTATATAAAGTTATATAAATTTGAACCATTGAATTTGTACACCTGAATCTGTAACGTAGTAATTTAGAAAGGCATAATAAAGGACTTTGTTTTGTTACCTAGAGTTTTGTGTTTCTCTAGGAAGGACCTTGGCAAGCCGGCGAGCTTACCTCAGCCCAGACAAAAGACACATTAATGAATGTGGAATGAGAATGAGATCACAAATCAGACGCCTTAAACCGCATTTACACTATCACGCACGCGCATTTTTGCACGAGACGGAAAAGAGAGATCCGTTTGTCCGCAGTCAAAATCAGACGCCTAAGGTGTCATGGATGTTCTACCCATAATTATTATAGATACGTAAAGCGGAAGTTCCGGCGACCAGCATTTCTGCAATCACATGAAAACATTTCTATTCCCGATTTAAAATATGTTAAATGAGAGTGTTAATTAGTTTCAGTAAATTAAATTAACAATTCATCAATCATTATACGAAATATAATTAAATAATTGTACGTTCATCCCTTCCGGAAGCCATTTTGTTTAATAGGAAAACGTAATTTCGTAAGCCATCGCTATAAAAATATTGTTACATTTGGGCTGGGGGATTCGAAAAGATAAAACACTATTCTGTGCAACTTTGCCAATAAAATCTCTTTATTTACACTTTTCAAATATTCACTTATTTAGTACCAAACAATAACACTTTAATCAATTCTCAAACGTTTCAATCTATTCGCTTTATTACTTTCACTTTTTTACTTTTACACTTATTTATCTCTCAGTACAATATCACTTTATTACTTTTCTTAAACTCTCAATCCAATCGTTTTATTCTATTACTTCACACTTATCTTTCTTCGAACTCAACTATCGCGCGCTAAAAATCAACTGCCTGCCTGTTGTCAACGCGCCCCTTTTTATATCCGCGCTGCCACCTATCGGCGAATATTCTAGAAATGGATAGTAGCAGATGCACTCCAGATGTATACCCCATCTCTTCTCCAGAAGGTACTAGAATCACTTGACAGATTCTATTCCATTCTCCAATTGGAAGTGGAACTTTAAGGGGGAAACAGATTGTTACCAGGTGCCCGATTCACCACAATTCCTAAGTGTGTGATTCACTAAGTGCCTGTCACTAAGTGCCTGATTTACCACATTATCCCCCTCTTAAACTTGTTCGTCCCGAACAAACTCGCTAGCATTTTCACCATTATAGCGATGAAGACGATCCACATGAACGACTTTCAGCTTGCCCCTTCCTCGTTGGATGCGATAGACAACGTCGTTGATGCGCGTCACGACTTTATAGGGGCCTTCCCAGTCTTGTTGCAATTTAGGTGATAGGCCTTTTCTTCGATGGGGATTATATAGCCATACCAGATCTCCTTCCTGGAATCCTGTAGTTGTCGTTTTAGTGTCGTACCTGGTTTTCATGCGGTCACTGGCTATCTTAATCTTTTCCCTAGTCCCTCGATGCACGTCCCTGATGATATCCCTGAGGTCTGCAACATAGTCTTCCTCATTCTTGGGTTCTTCGCATGGGGATCCAAACATCAACTCGCTTGGCAGGCGGACTGTTCGACCAAAGAGTACATCAGATGGAGTATGCCCTGTGGTGTTATGTACTGCATTTCGATAGGCCAATAAAAACAGGGGAATCTGCTTATCCCAATCTCTTTGGTCATCGGCAACAATCTTAGAGAGGTGTTCATTTAGGGTTCTGTTGAAGCGCTCTACCATCCCATCTGATTGTGGATGAAGGGGTGTTGTCCTTGTCTTGTGAATCCCGAGTAGCTGGCACACTCCTTGGAAAATCTTGGACTCGAAGTTTCGTCCCTGATCCGAATGCATTTCCATCGGTACACCGAACCTGCTTACCCAGTTGTAGACAATTTGCTCCACTACGGTTTTAGCTTCTTGGTTAGGGATAGCAAATGCTTCAGGCCACTTACTGAAGTAGTCCATAACAACAAGGATGTAACGATTTCCATTGTTCGTTTCAGGAAACGGTCCCGCAATATCAATTGCTATCCTTTCGAAGGGAGCTCCAACATTGTATTGATGCATCTTGCCTCGGACTTTCACTCTCGGGCCTTTGCTGGCCGCACATGTTACGCATTTCCTGCACCAATTTTCAACATCCTCCCTTGCATGGACCCAGTAGTAGCGTTCCCGTACTTTATCGAGTGTTTTATTTATTCCCAAGTGGCCTCCAGACACTCCATCATGCAATTCCCTTAGCACTTCGATAACTTTCGACCTGGGCAAAACAAGCTGCATTACGAAAGACGTTCCATCCGAGCTTTCCCATCTTCTTTTTAGAATGCCGTCTTGTACATGAAGGGAGTCCCACTGCGCCCAGTATGCCTTTAGCTCCGGGCTCCTATTGGATATCTCCTGCCAGTCTGGTTTTCCTTCATGCTCCTTCCAGGCGAGAATCGGTTCGATATCCGGATCTTCCATTTGAGCCTCCCGGATTTCACGCGCACTCCAGCCACTGTTGGGGTTAGCTCTCACCCTTTGAATGGACACGACTTCTTTTTCCTCATGTCGTAAGCAATGTTTGCAATCTGCTTTGCACGGTCGACGGGAGAGAGCGTCTGCATTAGAGTGAAGACTTCCCTTTCGATGTTGTATTTCGTAGTCGTACATCTGCAACCGTTCGATCCACCTCGCGACTTGTCCTTCAGGATTCTTAAAATGTAGCAGCCATTTTAAAGATGCATGGTCTGTGCGAAGGATGAATTTCCGCCCATAAAGGTACTTGTGGAAATGTTTTGTTGCCGATACCAGAGCAAGGAGTTCGCGCCTGATGGTAACACAGTAGTTCCTTTCTGGCTTTGAGAGCACTTTGCTGAAGTACGAAACTACCTTCTCTTTGCCATCGTGCACCTGGGAGAGAACGGCTCCAATTCCCACATTACTAGCGTCTGCATCCACAATAAATGTTTTCCCAGGGGTGGGGTACGCTAATATGGGGGCGTCGCACAACTGTCGCTTAAGTTCTTTGAAGCTCTTCTCGCACTCACCTGACCATTTGAATTGTTTGCCTTTTTCTGTCAGTTGATGCAGACTCTTTGCGATCCCGGCAAAGTCCTTTACAAATCGTCTGTAATAGGTCGCAAGTCCCAGGAAGCTTCTCAGTTGATGTTTGTCTTTAGGAACCGGCCAGTTTTGCACTGCATCAACCTTCTCTGGATCAGTCTTCACTCCTTCGGAAGAGATGATGTGTCCGAGATATTTCACTTCTGGTCTAAATAAAGCACACTTCTTCGGGTTCAGTTTTAGTTGCGCACTTCGTAGCCTTTGGAACACTTCCTTTAGGTTGTCTCGATGTTCGTGAAATGTTTTTCCTACCACGATGACATCGTCCAAGTAGACCAAACAGGTTTTCCACGTGAGTCCCAGCAAAACGCGCTCCATTAGACGTTCAAATGTTGCTGGAGCATTGCACAGTCCAAATGGCATTACTGTAAACTGCCAGAGTCCGTTACCTGCTGTGAATGCTGTTTTCTCACGGTCTTCTGGATGGATCTGTACTTGCCAGTAGCCACTCTTCAGATCAAGAGTCGAAAACCATTTAGCTCCAGACAGTGTGTCCAGGGTATCGTCAATTCTTGGCAGGGGGTAGCTGTCCTTCTTGGTGACGTTGTTTAGCTGACGATAGTCCACGCAGAATCTCGTACTTCCGTCTTTCTTCTTGACCAAGACGACCGGTGATGCCCACGGACTTTTTGAGCTTTCAATCAGTCCCTCCTTTTCCATCGTCGACACCATTTCCGCAACCTCCGTCTGCTTCGCCAATGGTAGTCGTCTGGGAGGCTGTCGAATTGGTCTCGCATCTCCGGTGTCGATTCGGTGTTGTACGAGATGTGTTCGGCCATACTCGCCTGTCTGCGAAGCAAATATATCAGCGAACTCGTTGATAAGACTCCCTGCCCTGGCCCGCTGCTCCTGATCCAGCTCACACTCTCCGAGTATATTCTTGTTTATTTCCGATACCTCCGTAGGCCTAACTGGTTTCGCAGGACTTTCATTGGACAACTTTGTAACCGCAGTAATCGGTACGCACTTTCCGATAACTTCCCCTTGCTTCAGCTTCACGCTTTTGTGCTCCACATTGAGGACACGAACGGGAACCAAGTTGTTTTTGGGTTCAACTAGTATCTTTCCCACGATATAGTTCTGATAATGTTTTTCTGGTTCTGGCTCGATTAGATAGAATCGGTGGCTCCCATGATCACCTTCCAGCCTTGTCCAAATCACTGTCTCTGACGAAGGTGGTAATATTTCGTCCTTACTTACAACTGTCCTTAGAGCTGCGACGTTCTCGTTCCCGTAAACCATCGGAATCTCGACGTTCCTGTACTTTAGAACTTGCATACCGATATCGAGTACTACATCATGCGCCTTCATAAAGTCGATTCCGATGATGCATTCGTCACATATATCAGCCACTAAGAATGCATGGGAGAAGACTATCCCTGCAAGATTTATCGCCAAGAGTACCTCACCATACACCTTTGCCGTTGCTCCAGTCGCTGTTTTCAGACAGTAGCTGCTGGTGTTGTGCAGCCATGATTGGCGAACGATGTCCCTTCTGATTATGGAAGCGGTGGCACCTGTATCGATTGTGGCCACATACTTTTCCTGGCCGATATGTGCTTCCACTGTCAAGCTCCTGTTACATCGTTTGGTCTGGGAAACCTGAATTGTGGTCCTGGGGGCGTCGATTCCAGAAACCAGCTTCTGCCCCGCGAAGTTGGTTCTTACTCGTTTCCCGACTGACGGCTTTGTGATGTTCCATCCGCCGAATGTTCAGGTGCCTCCTCGTTACGACTCCTAATTCTGCAATGTGGACAACTGCCTTGTCTACGTTCGGCTCTGCACTGTCGTTGTAGATGTCCAATTTTGTTGCAGTTCCAGCAACGGATCGGTCCCCTGCGAGAATTATTCCGGTCTACTACTTCTGTTCTCTGGCATGAGCATTCAACGGATGTTATTTCTCTTACACGGTGAAACCCTTGAGATGCTTGGTCAGCAGCTTTCATCGTTAAGGCAAATGCCAGTGCCTCAGGAAGAGTTCTCTTTCCAGCCATGCGTAGAGCCATCTGCAGTTGTCTGTCTTCTATGGCTTGTGTAAAAGCTTCAATAGCCATTTCATTAATGACATCTTCGCCGGCATTGGGATATGACAAATGCGCCAGCCGTTCGATATCCGCTTGCAACTGCTGGAGTGTTTCTCCCCTCTTCTGGATTCTACTGCGCAGTTGCACTCTATATACTTGCTGCATATGGTCGTCACCAAATCGCATCTCAATAGCTTTCACCAGGGAGTCGTAGTTGCGTTGTTTTTCTTCTGAGATAGTTTGAAGCAATTCTGCAGCTGAACCTCGTAATGCGAGCGTTAGTGCAATCGACTTTTCCTCGTCGTCCCATCCATTGGTCGTTGCAGCCGCTTCAAACTGTCTCTTATAAATTGGCCATGATGTTTGACCATCAAAAAAAGGTGGTTGCATCTCTTTCCTTCTTGGGCAGTCAGCAGAATATTCCCGAACCTTCTGTTTCTTGACTTTCTCGAGCTCTTTGGCTATGTTCTCGATGTTTATTTCGAGTTCTTCGAATTTGGTATCATGCTCGTTTAATTTTTCATCAATTGCATCGATTTTAACTTCTAGAACATTTTTAAATTCTTCCACGGCATCTTTTTGTGCGGCGACAATGGAATTTTTCTGTTCTTCAAGAGAATTCTTTTGTTCGACGAATTTCGATTCCATGGAATTTTTCTGCGCTTCGAACTTCAATTCCATAGAATTTTTCTGTTCTTCCACTTTGGCGAGAAGTAATTCCATCATAGCGCTTAAATCAATGCCTGTACTTACATGTTCTTCTACTACGTCAAATAGCACGGATTTCGGATCTGCTCCCTCGCATTGGACGCCTTCCTGCAGACGAAGTATGAGGTCACTTTTCCCTCCAGCTGTGGAGAGATTTCGCTTTTCTAGCTCACTTTTTAATTGGGGTATGCTTAGATTTAGCAATAAACGACCCATTTTGTTTGTCTTTTGTAATTTCAAAATTCACTAATTCACAAATTCTCAAATTCACTTTTTTTTTTTTTTTTTTTTTTTTTCAACTTTTCTTAATAGCACTTATACACTTAGCACAGAATAAGTTTTATCCCACTTCTGACACCAATGTTACATTTGGGCTGGGGGATTCGAAAAGATAAAACACTATTCTGTGCAACTTTGCCAATAAAATCTCTTTATTTACACTTTTCAAATATTCACTTATTTAGTACCAAACAATAACACTTTAATCAATTCTCAAACGTTTCAATCTATTCGCTTTATTACTTTCACTTTTTTACTTTTACACTTATTTATCTCTCAGTACAATATCACTTTATTACTTTTCTTAAACTCTCAATCCAATCGTTTTATTCTATTACTTCACACTTATCTTTCTTCGAACTCAACTATCGCGCGCTAAAAATCAACTGCCTGCCTGTTGTCAACGCGCCCCTTTTTATATCCGCGCTGCCACCTATCGGCGAATATTCTAGAAATGGATAGTAGCAGATGCACTCCAGATGTATACCCCATCTCTTCTCCAGAAGGTACTAGAATCACTTGACAGATTCTATTCCATTCTCCAATTGGAAGTGGAACTTTAAGGGGGAAACAGATTGTTACCAGGTGCCCGATTCACCACAATTCCTAAGTGTGTGATTCACTAAGTGCCTGTCACTAAGTGCCTGATTTACCACAATATCAACATGCATAGCTTTCTCATAATTCCTACCACGTAAACAAGATGGCCGACCAAAAAACGTATCACGTTTTTTTTTCCGTGTTAGGTAATGCTGTCCCTTTCAGTCAGACGGCTGTTTAGTATTGTGCATCCCTTTAATTTTCCGTGATAGGAATGTGTGACCGTGTAAATGCACCATAATTGTGTCCTGTAAGACTCTTGTTTTAAAACTTTAGAGTAGATGTTTTCTTAAAAAAAAAAAAAAAAAGAATTTGGGATTACCGTATTAAAAAGTTTCCACATTTTTTCGTTGAAAATAAAATAAATAGTTGGCGCAACAGGTCCGGATGGACCCTAGGCCTAGCTTCTCACAACCATTCGTTTTGTGTGAGTTTTTCATTTTTGGAACGAATGGAAGGGGTCTACAGTTTTATGCCGACTCCAAACGGCTAATCGAGAAGCTCTTTCAAGACATTATTTATACTCTCGGATGTTTGTCAGACGTTCGCGAGAGGTAGCGCAGTGGAAAAAAAAACATAAGTTGGAATTTGTGTTTTTGAGGGATTCGAACCTGAGACCCCTCGCTTAGTAGTCCAACACACTAACACTAATGTTGTATTCGTTTGGGCTTCTTCAGATTTGCTCTCAGGTTTCAGATTTCGTGTGGCTAATCGAACATAAAAAAGTCACTTGCTCTTTTTTGTGATAAAATTCGTGCGATTCGAATATGTGTAGCCTTCAATACTTTTCAAACCGTTTTCCATTCACTGGTTAAATTTTAAATTAAAAAATTCGAAATTTGCGTCTCGATAGATTTTTAAATATTCCTATACATAACCAATTAACAAAAATTGATTCACCCCATGCAATGCCTTTCTTTGCAGTAGAACAAATTCACGAAAACCTAAACGCCCTCCACGAGTTGTCAAACTCAAACGCACTTGTGTTGGTAAATCTGAGAAAATATCTAGATTCGCAAAAGTGCTCTGAAATCTGAAAAAGATTGCTTTTTTTTGTACCAAACGAACATAAAATGTGATCTGAGAGCAAAAAAAGTGATCTAAGAGCGCCCAAACGAATACCACATAAGCCACTGCGACTACATTTTTTCGTTACCTAATCAAAATAAATAGTTTGAATCTGGCACTTCTCTTTTGGCTGTAACTAGGGCTACCATCCCCAAAGATAGAAAATTATAACAAATTTGAAACGATATTTTTTTTTTATTTTGGTTCAATAACATTTTATAATTTTCAAACTGAACGCAGCGCTTTCAATAAATGACTAAATTTCCTGTTCAACTAGAATCGTCTATACACTATGCACCCCACGCAAATTGGTCTGTAAAATTAATTGTCATACACCCTTCATATTTTTCTTTTCAATTTTGAAAAAAAGGTCAAGTTAGCTGATTTCAAACAATTTTGTTTTGTTTACTTGTAAAAGGCAGAGGTCTTTTGGGCGTAATAGGCAAAAATATTGTTGTCCCCAATACAAACGCCTAAATATTACGAGGCTAATTTAAATGGCAAAATACCAGATGACATAAAGTTGGTTGCGACACCTAACTACAGTGGCACGAGACTAGGTATAATCAGAAACTAGCTTCAATAATACGACACTTTAGATGCAAGATTATCTTCAATGGCATGTTATTGCCATTATATACATTGGAATGAGTCTTTGAGGTACATAGAGAGGGGAATTTTGTGTTGGTCCCGCATAAGCCGTACCAAGAGGAGAACTTCAATCCCCCGCCCCAAGCTCAGAAGATTTCTTTCCAAAGATCATGCCTTTGCGAAAGTCAGCGTGCTTGGTCATAACAACTTGCTCGGAATCGCAAAGGACGGATGGCAGCAGTGCCTCACGGATCGGTTGACTGTTGTGTAAAGATATTTTCTAGCAATCGTCCTCATTTTGAACCGACTTCCCACAGATAAGAGCATTGACAACAAAAAGACCCAGATGCAAAAAATAACCAGCAATATATTATTGAAATCATTTTATTGTTCAAATTGTCACTTAAATTATTTTAGCCAGCTACTGGAACCCTGCAAATAAAAGGAAATTGAATTAGAAAAGATGTCATTCGTGTTGCTGCATTTTCGTATGTATTCAGAATAAAATGTTTTTTCATAGTCCGTAGACTCAATGAGATTCCTACTAGCTAAATCATCACGAAAGCTTAAATAAAACAGTTATTAAGTGATCCTCTTACCTTGTTTGATAGTCCCAAAGGTAGGTACTGTAGAATGGTTAAAAAGTTGGTTCCTTAAACGAAAAGAATTGTTTTTGAGTACACTGTCACAAAACAAAATAACAACTTCAGAGGTTAGCTGTCAGTGATTTAAATTATTTTCATTGCGATTGGCTCAATGAGATTCCTACTAATAAAATCATCATAAACAACAAACAGCCCGAAAACTGCCAAACGAACTTACCTCATCGATAACTTTGGATTCGCTGCAGACATACGTTCATCCAACTGGAAAATAAAAATAACCCAAACCCATCCCCAAAAGCTGACTTGTAATAGTTTTGATTTTTTTTCTTTTTATTTCAGTTTTTAAAACGAAAACACTCTTGGGCCACTAAGGCCCCAGTATGTTATCGATATCTCTATCATATAAAAAAAAAATTGGAACAGTCCTCGAGATAAAAACTGTTTATATGATGCCAATCTTGTTGGCAATGTCCAACGCGTCGTAGTCCCGAGCCAGTCGCACGTACGCCTTCTTCTGTCCATCGGGCCTGATCAGGATATTCACCTTGGCGACCTTGATGTCGTACAACTTACGGACAGCAGCACGAACGTGATTCTTGTTCGCCCTCAGGTGGGTCAAGAACACGAGTGTGTTGTTGTCTTCGATCTTCTTCATCGCCGCTTCAGTGGTCAATGGGTACTTGATGATGTTGTAGGCATCCATGCTGAAATGAAATCATATAAGATCCTGCAAACGATATATTTTAGCCCGGTTGGCTTACCGATTCCTGGTGGGAACCGACTTCCTTGGGTATTTTGGATTGCGGGGCAATTTCAAGGTCCTTGGCCTACGGAAAAGCACGCTGGTGCGGATCTTCCTGGTACGGGTACCGAAAGCTCCCTTGATGACCTGTGAACATACACACAATCCATAATTAGCACAAATATAAAAACAAACATAATCAAGTTTTATGAGAATGCGTAGTCAGCGTGGAAAGTTTTTTCATAGAATTCGCTCAATGAGATTCCTACATACAATATCATCACTTGATACTCAACGTGTTCTCACACTTCAATCGTTTAAAACTCACCTTAGTTTGAACTTTCTTGGCCTTCAACAAAGCTACAGCCTTAGCCTTGGCTGTTCCCTTTTGGACCTTCAGACCCAATTTTGGTTTCTTGGACTTGAGGGCCTTAGCTTTAGCCTTTGCAGCCAATTTGGCAACAATGGACTGCGGTTTGCCAGTAACCTTCTTGGTAACCTTAGCCTTCGGCTTGGCAGCGCTCTTTGCTCCCACCTTCTTGGTGACTGCAGCCTTCTTGGCAGCTGTTGCTGGTTTCTTAGCAGCAGTTGTTGGCTTCTTGGCGGGTGCCTTCTTCGCAGCTCCAGCAGCGGCTGCTGGTTTCTTCTCAGCGGACTTCTTTGGAGCATCCTTAGTGGCTGGCTTAGCCGCTGCGGGCTTAGGAGCAGCTGGCTTGGCCGCGCCGGAACCAGAAGCGCCAGTAGCAGCGGCAGCGGCGGCTGGCTTCTTTTCGGGTTTTTTGTCACCCGGTTTAGCTGGAATTACACAAATTCTAATTATTAAATGGAATAGTGACTGCGTGGTGTTTCGTGTTTCAGTGGCGTTTGTCAACAATAAAGAGGTTATGTATAGGTTTCACAAAATGCACTAGGTAATTCCTCATTATCACATATCACCGACAACATTGTATACATAGAATGAACCAAGAAATTCACAAAATACATCGAAATTACTTGGAAAGAGTACAACTGCATGAATTTCGAGACGATCAATTCATCGACAATTTTGTACACCTACCTACCATACGACAAACCACATGGCAATTTGCATTTACACTTTTAAACTTGAATTTAATTTAATTTTCAACTAATTTTGTGAAAAATATTATAACCACATTGAACTCATTGTACTTCCACTGCATTTCACACGTATTTGGATGTTTTATTTTGGTAAAATTGAATATTTTTCCTTACCGGACTTCTCTGTTGGCTTTTTGGGTGCCATTTTTACGAGAAAAAGAAATGGAAAGGAAAATTGTTGGCCTTTGTCAAAAGGCGGAAGCGTAGATTTTCGAAAAATGGAGGAGCCTTGATCGAAAAAAGTGTTTGGAAAATGAGGCATTTTATTCGAGTCTCGTGGGAATGTTCGTGAGTTGTAAAAAAGTGTTTTACGGCTCTAAGGCCGGATTCGCCAGAGTTTTCACCATTTTACACACGAACTTACGTTAATCCGCTACACCGACAGAAATATCAAATTCTGAAGATTGGTCCATTTGAGATAATGCATGCGTTTGATTAAGTTCTACTTACCTCTGTTTTTTTTTTTTTTTTTTTTATCTCAATTTGGGGAGAAATCTCGTGAGTCGTGTCCTTAACACCCCGACTCCACAGGAGATAATTTCTCTCATAATGCTCATCATGAGATGAAATGTCTTGTGGAGTCACTCTATTTTATCTCATGATTGGATGTCTGCGATCTCTCTCTGCAATTATTTCTTGGCATGGATGTCTGGCATGAATTTGACAGATATTTATTTTTTTTTGCCTTTCGTCTGGAAATGTCATTTTTTGTCTCATTTGACGCATTTGAGAGTGACTTCTAAGAGTTGTAAAAAAATTATATCAGTTCAGTTTCTTCTTAGTTTATAAAACTAAACTTGTTTTTATTTTTTTCCGCCTAAACGTCAACGTCCAATCTCTCGTGCGTTGCGAATGAAATGAAATTTCATGGCATGAATTGCCCAGCGCAGATATAAAAAATTTTATGAGATGGATGCCAGACATTTAGCTTGAGTGAAATTATCTCCTGTGGAGTCGGGGTGTAAGGCCCGATTTCTGTGTCAAATTATCCGAGTTACTGGTGAATAAAACCTTAACTAGGTATTACAAAAAGTGAACTGTTGTGGCATCAAAAAAATGTTGTGTCCCCGTGAGAAACAATACTGAGACTCCCAACTCGCAATCCTCTTGCCGCTGGCCCCCTCAATTTTTATTCAAATTCGCCATTTTGTTTTCGTATCGGTGTTATGGCAATTTAGAATCCGTGTGACATGCAAAAACATACAAAAAATATAAAATCAATGCTGCCAACCGCTACCAACCATAGGGGAATGTGATAGAGTTTGGGAATACCACATTTTAAGATGCTATTGGTTGGTTATTATACATTTTAGGTTAGGTTAGGTTAGGCCCCAGTTATAGCAATCCGTAAAACCAAACCGTTAAAATTTTCTTTTGCTTTTTTTGACCACTTAAACTTAGTGGTTTAACTCAATCTTGGTCTTAAAATGTTGCTTATGAATTATAAAATTAGATTATCAAAAAAAAGTATGTAAATGATCTTTAAATTTTCTAGAAAAATAATTTATTCATTTTTACGTACGAAAAACTTTTACTGATCAACTTCTCAGTCAATTCCCCTAAAGAAAACCGAATCATTCCACTGAAGTATTTCATTTCTTTACTGTTCCACCTGTCAGGAACTTTTTTTCTGATGGAATCCAATCAGTGGGGGTTGGTTTGTTGTAGGTAATTGTATTAGGCCCGGTTTCTTCAATTTTGGTTATCTTTAATCATCGTTTATTCCAGCTTATAACCATCGAATGCGTTTGTTCAGCAAAATATTAACCAGAGAATCAGTAGTTTGGTTAGTTAACCAGTGAAATCGATAACCACCTGATTTTGAGCGGTTAATGAGATTTAACCACTGATTATCTGTAATTTCGTTTGTTCAAGATTTTTTTATATATTGAGAGAACGAGAAAATTGCGATTGTCGTTGAATAAATTAACATGAGGCCTGTTAATTTGTAATCAAATTTATTGGTTTTGGCTTTATTTAGGTTTTGTTCTCAAAAAATCAACAATCAAAAGACTAGCAAATACAAAGTTTCATTCTTTAGTTCTTAAAAAATGCCTGTATAATTTGGTTATGACATTCATTTTTGTGTTTATTAAGTTTACTAAAAATAAAAACATTAATAAAATACCTAGCTAAATAAATTACTTATAAAAACAAACGGACCCCGAAAAACAAAAAATATAACCAGCTGTGAACAGACCGGCCCTTAGTACGGAAACTTTTTTCTGGCAGATTTTTCGCTATGACCGCCCAAACGAAAAAAAACTCATTTTCATACTGTTCCAACTTTTTCGGTTGAATTTTACGTATGGCTATAACTGGGGCCTATGACCGCCGAAACGAAAAAAAACTCACTTTCATACTGTTCCAACTTTTTCGGTTGCATTTTACGTATGGCTATAACTGGGGCCTTAGGTTAGGTAACCTAACCTAAGATGCTATTGGTTGGTTATTATACATTTTAAAAGACGGTTAATATAATTTGTTTGGTTAATAATACTATCTAAATGAGTAGTTTTATATACTAGAAACATTTTAGGACAGATATGGTTCTGTATTTACCGCTTTTGAATATCATTAACTTCGATTTGATGAGTAAAATTTTCTTAAATAACTGAAGCAAAATTGCTCAAAATATTTTTGTTTTCCCTCAAACAATCTAGATTGTTTATATTTAATAAATATTTTAAGCAAAAGTACACTTATTCCTAAAAAACAGTACTATCCACACGAAACGAATTATTTCAAATTTAGCGGATAAAATTCTTTGAACGATAGCAGCAACTTTGCCGACAGCGGAAGTGGTACACGCAAGGTATGAGAGTGTTGGTGTGTGAAGTTACGTGACATTTTTCAATACGAATTTCTACGTAACAATATGAACGCACTTAGCGTGTACCATATATATATAAAATATAGCTTGTAGGCAAGTAACGGAAAATCGGCAGAAGATGGGGGTCACAGTATTGTCTCTGGTCCTCATTTTCGCTGTTTGAACATAATTTTAACGACGATGCTTTCACTTCATGTAGGTAAGAAGAAAAAAACGAACGTCGAAACGATTGTCGTTTTTTGTTGTTTCACCACGTTACTAATTCAACTCGAAATTACTGTCGGACTCGATTGAACGATGGCTATTTTGCAATCGTTTCATCCTTTTTGATATATTTTTTCAATTTAATGTGGTGTGGAATGTAGCGTCGAACCTAAAACAAACGAACAAACAGTTCCACTTCCAGTTCTAATTGAAAAATCAAATCTATCAAATGGCAATGTCATCTTTCATCTGTCAAGTATAACTCACCACACTCAAATTCTAGAACCACTATATCTCATTCTAGAACCATCCAGAATAATTGGAAAATTCGCGATAGGTGGCAGAGCGGATATAAAAGGGCATGTTTGCGAAGAGGGAGACACAACGATTTTCAGAGTTCGAAGAAGCGATATTGTTTTGGTACTTAATAATTGAATAATTAGAAAGTGTAAATAAAGTGATTTTATTAGAAAAGTTAAACAGAATAGTGTTTTATCTTTTCGAATCCCAGCCTCAATGTAACATTAGGTTGCTGGTTTGATAGAAGTAAACAAAATGTTAAAGAAAAGACATACAGTTAAGGACCATTCACACGAGAGCGAACTGCGAATAGGCGAATTGCGAACAAATCAATTTAACTGCATTTATGAATTGAAAATTTGTATTTGTTCTATCACAAAACCATTATATTTAATTAATCTAACATCTAGTCTAAAAAAAAACATTACTCTCAATTGATTTAAACAGCTAAATTAACAATTAAAGCAATTTGCCCGCGATTTGAAAATTCTTGCCGCGAACTGTCACACTTTATTCACAATCCACACAAAACAGTCGTGATCCACAAACCCACGAATGAAAAATTCGTTCGAAGTTAACCTTTAAAAATGAAACTGATACGCGGGTATCTGCGACCAAAAAAAGTTTTCATGTGAATGAAGTGTCAGAAACCACGAATATTCGCGTGTTCGAAGTTCGCAATTCGCTCTCATGTGAATAGTCCTTTAGTTATGCGCTTTTTGGAGGGCACTACATGCCCTTAAGGCGCCCTTAAGCTATTGCTGGCAGCAACAGAAACAATCAATTTAGACTTTTTTACGTTCTGTCCTCAAACAGACATTTTTCTGTCGCTCAATTCTGTTGCTGAAAAAAAAAAAAAAAAAATGTCTGTTCCTAGTTCTGTTTCTGTTGCAAATGTATAGGATTCTGTTTCTGTTCCTGTTCTTTGTCACTTGGTGCCTTTATCGGAGTGAGTGACGATTAACGCGACTACAGCCCCAGTTTTATTTCGCAGCTTTCGAGACTACAGTACAGTAGAATAATGGCCGACGGAAAACTAATTTCGAAATCCAATTTTGCTTTCCCATCCCATTGAAATTTCAATATTTAAAATGACAGCTAGTGTCAGAATTGATTACTGATTTTTTTCTGTTTAGAAATCAGAAGTGGTTGAACCTAAAGAATGCAATAAATTGTTACATTCAGGATGGGATTCGAAAAGATAAAACACTATTCTGTTTAACTTTGCCAATAAAATCACTTTATTTACACTTTCTACTTATTCACTTATTTAGTACCACGACAATATCACTTAAATCAATTCTTAAACGTTTCAATCCAATCGCTTTATTCACTGTATTACTTTACACTTATTTATCTCACAACCGATTACTCTTTCGAACTTAACAATCGCGGGCTTAAAATCAACTGTACATCTCTGTTCTCAACGCGCCCCTTTTATATCCGCGCTGCCACCTATCAGCGAATATTCCAGAAGTAGATATATTCCAGATGTATATTCCAACTCCTATCTAGATGGTTCTAGAATTAGCTTGACAGATTCCAGTCTCCAATTGGAAGTGGAACTTGGAGGGAAACCGAGTGCCCGATTCACCACAATTCCTAAGTGTCTGATTCACTAAGTGCCTGATTCACCACAAAATATTGAACGAATAAACTAATTTATAGACTAGCACTTCCTTTTTCTTTGTTTATAAATTTGTTGTTCTGTACTTATACAGCCCTATTGCGAAGATCAACTATCAATCGGTTGACGATTGACAAATTTATCAATTAAAATTGATGTTGGTATTGCGAAAAACAATTGATAAAAATATAACCTGTGAACATAACGCCAAAAATAAAGTTATTGTGAATGAAAACTCAACTTTGACAGTTCTAAAATATTTTTGATTTGAAGAGTGATCGTTAAGGATTTTGCAAAAAATTTAATTAAACAATACGAGTGTTACAATTCTGTAAAATTTATAAAAAAATATGTCGGCAGTGGAATTTTCGAATGGCAAAATGTATATACATGATAGTCCTTAAGAAATAACAACAATTAAAGGCGATGATGTTCAACATTTTCTCTTAAGAGCCGTCCCTATCAACCCCGAAATTGCGATTGATAGAAAAATTGACAACTATCAATAAAATTGTTCGAGAGTGACATTCACAATACCGATTTGTCAACCAACAATTGCTGCACGTTCATAGTCGATCAACACTTAATTGATAATTGGTCGTCGCAATACCATTTAAAGTAATTTATTTTTGTTTTAATTTAAATTGTTTTTATTAATTTATTTATTTTTATTTTGATAAGTATCAACTATCAATTGATAGTTGATCTTCGCAATAGGGGTGATTGTTTTAATAACCTGAAATGATTGATTGATTTGTTGACAGCTGTTTTCTTTTGTAGGCGGGCTACGGTCATTACCTAAATGACGTGCGGAATTAGAAAAGAGGTAAGTTGGTTCGATTTGACAAACTTTTGGAAATGTTGGAAAATATATGGCGAATATTTATATCATTATTTTATGTAGGTTTTATGCTTTAATGTCTATCTGGTAGACCATCAATAATGACCAAACCTAAGGCCCCAGTTATAGCCATACGTAAAATACAACCGAAGAAGTTGGAACAGTATGAAAATGATTTTTTTTTTTCGTTTACCATAGCGAAAAATCTGCCAGAAAAATATTTCCCCACGAAAACACTTACTTGATTATACAATTTTGATAATCTAACTTTATAATTCATAAGCAACATTTTTAGACCAAGATTGAGTTAAACCATTAAGTTTAAGTGGTCAAAAAAAGCAAAAGAAAATTTGTACGGTTGGGTTTTACGTATTGCTATAACTAGGGCCTAAAATAGACTTGAAAAGTGAAATAAAAGTCCTAACTAACTAACTGTATGGCGAAATGCTGGACATTAAGCCTGAAATGATGAATTTAGCCGAAATGGTGAATTTAGGTGCGGTGTAAATGTACCTACTATAAGAAATGCGAACAGTTGAAGTTTTATTTATTACTTTCGCTTCAAAACGTATTTATAGTTTTATTC
This sequence comes from Cheilosia urbana, assembly GCA_946477585.1. Lineage (NCBI taxonomy): Eukaryota > Metazoa > Arthropoda > Insecta > Diptera > Syrphidae > Cheilosia > Cheilosia urbana. The sequence goes on from OX297855.1 coordinate 49,240,300, forward strand.
ATTCAGTCTTAGTAAATAAAGAACCGCCTTCGATTTTCAGCATGTGCATTTATCATACCTCGCTGAACCGTTGCCATCATTACACTCGAAACGATTAGCTAGACCTTGAAAAAATCCTATTGAAAAAAATATTTATTAAATGCGGCTCTTTAAAAAAAAACGTCTTAGACTTCAACTTACCAACTTTAGTGGCCTCATTCGACTTGAGGCAAAAATTCGTCTCAATTATAATCTGTTTCATCATGAAATCGAATGAAAGTGAAGCGATTCGTTGGAATAGTTCAACAATATTAAAGCCGGTCCTCGCTGACACTGACCAATATTCAGCTCGCATTCCCCTTGCTATGTCATAGCTGTGCTTTTCCATCGCTGTGAATTCTTCTCTTGTCTATAAATATGCATATATGTGAAGTTAAGTGAGATTACAACTATAGGAAAGAGTTAGAAATACTCACAAGGAGATCTGATTTGGTACCAACTAGAAAAATCAATGGTTTTTGAATACTGTTCACCGCCAAGGCACTCTCTAACCAAGTCGTTGTTGCTTGTAGGCTATCCTCCTTTGTCATGTCGTAGACGATAACTATAACTTAAGTCAAAATACACAAGGAGTTAGAACAATAAGTCTCAGGAAAAAGGCTTCGTCTTACTATTTGCATTACGGTAGTATGCTTGAGCGATACACTTAAAACGCTCTTGACCGGCTGTGTCCCATCTGTAAGTTCAAAAAAGTAACTTGACCATGAATCTTAAGGCGTTTTTCTTTTTTAGTTCAGAGCTGAGCACTGAACTGAGCTCGAGCTATATGAGCGCGCTCTGAACCGAGCGTGCTCAGATCGTTCTGATGATTTTCTGTTATTCCTGTTTTTTTTTTCTCTCGAATATGACTGGAAGTGTGAATGTATATGTGTAATCAGCAATTTACTCAGCCTGCTCAGTCAATTAATTCTGAGCTCATAGAGCGCGCTCTGATCATGCTCTGAACGAATAAAGAAACACAAATTCGAGCTCTGATGCATCTGAGCTAAAAAAGAAACACAAACTTTTTGTATAACAGTTCAGGTTGTGCTCTGAACTAAAAAAGAAAAACGCCTTTAATAGCGCCACAAAGAATACAATTCAGAAATAGGGTTGCCATATGAGAAAACGAGAAAAGGGGGACTTTAGGTAGGTACCTATCAATTCTTATGGCATATGTTCTTTGACAATAAAAACAATAAATTTAATAAATTCGTTAAATGTGTGGTGTGGAATATAACGTGGAACCTAATATGGTGAAGTGTAAACAAGACATTAGTCACCAAAACAAGTTCGTCCTCCAATTGGAGGCTAGAAACTGTCAAATAAGTGTAACTCTCCATGCTTAAGCGTGGTATGCACCTCTTCACAAACGAAATTTTCCGGTGGTCTCCAAATGGACAGCGAAACGTCTGCGAAAAGGGAGCGGAAAATAATTTGTGTAGATTTCCACCAGCTGATACACAAGGAGCAGTGTTACCAGCACTGGCTATATATTTACAATTTTGGCTCCTTAAAATTGTCATTTCGGATTTATCGTAATTTACGCTATTCACTTTATTTAAAGTTTTGTGATTTTTAGGATCCTTAGGAATTTATAATTCTATTGTGAACGTACTTTTTTCGTATAACTAAAACTTTTTAAACAGTTATGTCTTTTTCGATTATTGGGCGTTTCATATTTTTGATGTGAGATTTCAGATTTTTACTGCCCAATGGAACATTAAATCCGAATTTGGTTTCTTTTGTGAGTTGGCCGCAAAAAACATATTTTCACTTGCACCGGAAATTCATTGCAATTGATTTTCACACATTTATACCAACCCGTTTCGAAGTAGGTAGTTTAATATAAAAACTTGTTAACATTTGCGCTGTTTTTTTTGTTAACATTGCAAAATGGAAACTAAGAAAAGCTCTCAATTACGAGTTTGTATTGCCTTTTTTTTTAATTTAATATTACCAAAAAATATGCAATTTTAATTTTCATATTTGAATTTGGATATTTTCGTCTTCAAAATTTCTCAATTTGATTCCACCCTCATGAAAGCTGGCAGCACTGCAGCACAAATGCCAAATTTCCGCAAGCAAAGAATGTCCCGGACAATAAACGTGTGCGAAAAAAGAGTGGAGAATTGTACCAAGCAATCTACTACAACTACCTACTTTTCCGCCATCATTTCGCAGCAGCTGCGTACTGCAAAACGAAAAGGAGACCGGAATTTTTCGTTCATGATTTCGTTGTGTCACTTTTGTATGGGATATTTCGTTTGTGAAGAGGTGCATACCACGCTTTAGAAGCTAAATTATCGCTCCCATACGAAATTCCCTCCAAAATTTAGCTGAGCTAAATGAATGAATGTCCTTCACTTATCATCTGTTAAAATTAAGCGCGCCCATTTAATGGATCGGGACATTTTCTAAAGCTTTAATTTTGACAGATCGCTTTGCTCTGTTGTTTGTTGACTGATTTTAATGAGTAGGTATATGGACGAGGAGTATCTACCATCTTCTAGAGCGAGAGTCGTACCTATTAGGAAATAACAGAGAAATCCTCGGAATTAAATAACAAAAATAAAAAATAAAAGCTTAAATACAACGATTTTTAGCGTCGATGAGAAAAAAAGGTGGCGATGCTGGTGGAGCAACATCCTACATCCGTCGATAGATACCATATATCACTTTCTTTTTGTTTCATTGCAGCTATTGCGATAACTGCCGCAATTGCACAAATAAATCAAGTCTTCTTCAATTTCATTTGTGTCCATACTTGTTTATTATTAAATTTAAAAATTTTGCTCAGTTAAATTGAATTGATGAAGATATTTTTAAACAGCTGTTTTTTGTGACATTTATCCACAGCGCTCTCCATGCCAAAATTTAGCTAGGATTTTAGCTGATGTTTGGAGAGAAAAGTTGGAGAGCAAATCAAATTTAGTTTAGCTCGATCAGCGTACTAACCTTTTCCCTCCAAACATTAGCTAAAATTACAACTAAATTTTGATATAGAGCACGCCGAGGACAAATAACTTACCTATTTTGAAAAATTCAACGCTCTCTAATTTCAACCATTTCCTATTCATCGAAGCATTTATTAAAAAAAACTCATTCTTGCTTACTTCTCCCAATCTCCGCAAGCAATACAAAAACGCAACAGAATTACAGAACACAACGATTTTACAAAATTTAGCTTTAGAAAATGGGGACGTTCGGATACCTAGTTTATGTAAAACGTCAACTGCGAAAATTCTAAATTTGCAGAGTATCTATAAAAATGACACCATTTTGTCTCACCGGCCGTTTTTTCGACTCTTCAGAATTCGGCAGCGACTATTTTAAATTTGACTCTACGAAATGTCAACTGAGTAGGTATGCAGGCAGGATTTTCTTGACTAGATTTGTCGGCTTCCCCTCCATAAATGTCAACTGCAAAAACTATGCACGTGACCACTCTGGGCCAATAAAAACTACATACATACATCTAGTCAGTCAGCTGTCAGACTTACTAAACTAAATCCGAACGTCGTCAATGTGCCGTACCTATGTACTTAAGCATTGAATAAATTTAAAATTTATCAACCGATTAACTTAAATAGGCATGTTTTTGAAACGTCAATTCAGTGCAATTATTTTATCCATGAACCATGAATCGCTTCACACCGAAACAACGGGCCGAGATATTCGATCCCTCCGGTCTTATTTTTGTGGGGTTGTTTGAAAACCCAAGTGTACGTATTCAAAAAGTAGTAATGGATCAAGTTAAATAAAAACACTTTATTATTGAAATCGTTTTTTTTTTTTAAGTTATTCAATATTTCCAAAAAGGCAAGGGACTAATAATCATGTTCATTTAAGGCTGGTACGCTGTTCAAGTGAAATCCAATTTTTCATACAAATTTTTTCACCGCGAAATGTCAAAATGAACTTTCCGCATGGAAATTTCACTTGGTAGTACGCAGTTCGAGTGAAAAATTGCGCTTCAAAAACTGAGCTGTAGGTGGCGATACTAAAATTTCTCCACAGCTATTTCACTTGGTTTTTATTGTCCGTCGCATTAAATTTTTGACATTTCGGCGTGAAAAATTATTCGCTAAGAAATTTACTTCAATTTCAGATGTTTCTTTAAGAGAGTACTACACTTTTCGAACTTCTAATATCATTTTGCATTGAATATAGTACCGTAAAGCTACATAGGTGTACAACGAGTTGGTAGCATGGATGACCTTTTTGATGAGCAGGGTGCCTCAGTAAATTGTTATACACTGTTTTGCTCAATATAAGCATACAGATTTAGTGTTCTCAGACAAAAAATGATTTGTTCGCAGCTCGCAGTTTCCTTTTATAAAGGCGACTCGGCGCGGCGGCTGCTGCAATTGCGTTATAAAATTGAAAACGATACTCTCTTTATGCATTTTTATTTTTATCAGGGCATACGAACATGCATTTCACAATTGTATAAATATGATTGAAAGCGTATTGAATGAGAGTTAATTTAATTAATAATAAATCCTTAAATATTAATGTGGCATTCGATTGGGTGCTCTCAGAGCACTTTTTATGTTCGTTTGGTACAAAAAAAAAAAAAAAAAAAAACAACAACAATATTTTACAGATTTCAGAGCACTTTTGCGAAACTATATTTTTCTCAGATTTACAAATAGTTACAAGTGCGTTTGAGTTTTTTTTCTCTCTACAGCAAAGAAAGTAATTGCTCTGTGTTAATCTATTTGTGTAAATTATTTATATATAAATATTTAGAAATCAATTGGGCCGCTAATTTAGAATGTTTGAATATCAAGTTTAACCAGTGAATGGAAAACGCTTTGAAAAGTGCTGAAATATTCGAATCGTACGAATGTCAACACAAAAAAGGGAAAGTGATGTTCTTATGTTCGATTAGCCACACGAAATCTGAAATCTGAGAGCGAAAAGCCCAATCGAATACCACATAAGAAACATTTGCAAATAAGAATACAGCAGTATTAGAATGTTCTACTACAATGAGGTTCAGTAATGATATCAATATAATTCACTATTCACGGATCTTTCAGGTGTATATACTCTCTATGCACTCTTGATTGTTAAAATGTGATACACTGGTCTTTTGTTACAAATCAGATATTATTGCCAAAATTAAATACCTACTATTACTATACTAGTATGAACTAAAATAAAACAAAGTTCGCAATTTCTTTCCTCCATTTGTTTTCATTTTAAGTAAAATAAGAGTGCAAAAAGTATGTTTATTTTATAGTATAGCTACCTATCCTAAATCTTATGGAACTCCCAGCAGAAAAAAAACTTTTCAGCTCAGTCACCCTGCATAATATTTCACTTTCGATTTCACAGCTTTTTTTGGAGAGCAGTGCAAATTTCACTTCACTCGAACAATAAAGTGGTCTACTGTAAACTTGGAAATATTTGAGTTGAAGGTTAAAACTGATTGAAACTGGGTGCATATAAAATATGATCTTTCTTTCTGCTGTTCGCAAAGTTAAGACGTCTGCCAATAAAAGTTCACAATGAGCCTTTTTAATAATCTTCATAATGGTGGTATTCGATTGGGCTTCTTCAGATTCGCTCTCAGATTTCAGATTTCGTGTGTATAATCGAACATAAAAACGTCACTTGCTCCGGCCACTCAATCGATTTAAAATTAGAACTCGAAACAATGCAAGTGAGCTCTACAGTACAGGGCCAATATCGACACGAATTTTTTTAAAATATCTTCTATCTAATGCCCACCACGACGCAAGATAGAGAAAAATGATTATTCAAATCCAAGCCCTCGGAAAACATTTTATAATTGGAGGTGATTTTAACGCCAAACATAGTTTCTGGGGATCTAGATGCATACCGCGAAAGGGAAGAATACCATACAAAGTGTGTACAATTGCGATTCTCATTCGACAGGCAAACCAACGTACTGGCCGAAGAATGTTTTGATCTTTCTTCTGATCATTCTCCGGTAATTTTAACAACGACTGAGACATTTAAAAAAAATTAAATACCGCCGAGACTAACAAATGGCAAAACAGACTGGGAAGGCTTCAAAAAAGATGTCCAGAACAATACTGAACTGCGTGAATCACTCAAGACGCCTTACGAACTAGAAGCTGCGGTCGACCGCCGTCAGTCCGCAGTATCATCAGAAAGTACAGAAAGCTGCATGGAATAATACTCCTCACCAGCAGAGAACATCGAACTATAACTGCGTCAAATATCCGTAGGAAATAATTAATATGGTCAGAACAAAACGAAAAGCGCATAAAAGATGGCAACAAACTCGAGCCCCGCAAGATAAAGCGAACTTAAATCGACTTACTAACTTGCTAAAAAAGTCGATTAAAGATTTTAAAAACGACCAGGCTAGAAATTACCTCGAAAGCCTAACAGCTGAAAAAGAATACAATTACTCGCTTTGGAAGGCTATTAAGGCCACAAAAAGGCCGAAGATCGCAGAGCCGCCTATTAAGATAACCCAAGATGTATGGGCAAAAAGCGACAAAGAGAAGGCGGACGTTTTCGCAGCTCATCTAGAAGAAACTTTTAAGCCGTTCGATGGTCAAGCGCTTAATCGAAATACTTATGCATCAGACAGACGAACATCTGAAAATAATATAGTTATAAAAGCTACACTCACCGAGCTCGGGCAAGTAATAAAGAAACTTAAGCCCAAAAAAGCTCCGGGATACGACCTGATCACGGGTGAACTCCTAAAAATGCTACCTCGGAAAGCATTAACTAAGCTTCTCCACATTATAAACGCCGCGATCAGATTACAATGCATTCCCAGTCAATGGAAAATCGCGGAAGTCATAATGGTTCTAAAACCAAGCAAACCACCGAAAGAAAAAAAGTCTTATAGACTCATCTCGCTTCTTCCAATTATTTCCAAAGTTTTTGAGAGGATATTACTCAGACGCTTACAACCAATTATAGAAGAAAACCGTCTTATACCCGACCATTAGTTCGGGTTTAGAAGCAAACATTCGACAATCGATCAAGTGCATCATTACTGACGTAATACAGAAAGCTCTAGGAGAAAATAAAATTTGCTCTGCCGTATTCTTGGACGTTTCGCAAACATTTGATAAGGTTTGGCATGAAGGCCTCAAGTGCAAATTAAGACAAGTTCTCCCCGAACGGTTATGGAAAATTATATAATCGTATCTAGAGAACAGACTCTTTCGTGTCAAACACGGAAACGAATATTCGGATTTTAAAGAAAAAAGAGCAGGTGTGCCGCAAGGAAACGCCCTTGGGCCTCTCCTTTCTGCTATTTACGCGTGATATTCCGCAAACAGAAGGTACTACCGTAGCCACTTTTGCCGACGACACTGCTATACTAGCAGTGGGTACAGCGACCAAAGAAACAAACAAAGTATTACAAGGCGCGCTTTACCGGATCTATGAATGGACAAAATCATGGAGTATCGCTCTTAACAAAACGAAATCGGTCCACGTGGATTTTACATATATAAAAAAAAAAAAACAAATAACTTGCCTGTATTAATAAATGCGGTAAAAGTTCCGTTTGCAAACAAGGCCAAATATCTCGGAATGACTCTCGACACAAAATTAAAATGGAAACCGCATGTAAAGAAAAAATGCGAAGAACTTAAAATCAAATATAGAGAACTTTATTGGTTACTCGGAAAATATTACAAGCTTACCCTCGAGAACAAGCTTTTATTATATAAGCAAGTGATGTGGCCTGTATGGACATATGGAATACAGTTATGGGGCTGTACCAGCGACACAAATCTAAACATTTTACAAACTTTTCAAAACAAAGTGCTAAGATCATTCGTCAGTGCACCGTGGTACATTAGAAATGAAGATCTCCATAGAGACCTCGGATTTCCCACCGTTAAGGACGAAACGAAAATATGCGCTCGAAAGCATAGAAATTGACTATTTGGACATATTAATAGCTCGGTCCGTGAAATTCTCGATGAAACAAATTTATTGCGGCGTCTACAACGAACTAAACCTTCGGACTTAGAAAGAAATTTGGTGGAGGTGCTTTTAGTGAGTAAAAATCTCACACTACTATGAGGATGAGCACGCGCCGACTGTCCTCATAACCTCATAGCATAAGGCGTTTTTCTTTTTTAGTTCAGAGCTGAGCACTGAACTGAGCTCGAGCTATATGAGCGCGCTCTGAACTGAGCGTGCTCAGATCGTTCTGATGATTTTCTGTTTTTCCTGTTTTTCTTTTCTCTCAAATAGGACTGGAAGTGTGAATGTATATGTGTAATCAGCATTTTACTCAGCTTGCTCAGTCAATTAATTCTGAGCTCATAGAGCGCGCTCTGATCATGCTCTGAACGAAAAAAGAAACACAAATTCGAGCTCTGATGTATCTGAGCTAAAAAAGAAACACACACTTTTTGTATACCAGTTCAGGTTGTGCTCTGAACTAAAAAAGAAAAACGCCTATAGATAAATTAATATACAGATGTCTCATCCTAATGTAAAAGAATGCTCTACTTTTTGCGATCGTCCAACAAAGATCGTCCAACAAATAGAAGGTGAAAAGCAAAACCCACCACACCTCATTTGAGAAGGATTGAGTTTCTGTTTCAATGAATGCTACTTTCAGTTTCAGTTGAATTATGACCACAGGCCGAAAAGTATGTATGTGGCGTGCTGCCGTATGGGGTATGGGGCAGGTAAATTTCCTTCCACACTGATAGAGATAGTGGGTTAAAGGGTAAGGAGACAAGGTAATAAGAAAAGAGGAAAGAAAAAAATCGCCTTTATTTCTATAATCTTTCTTTCTTTGGTATTGTCAATGCCTTATGATTGTACGCCGGCGGGGGTGTGTGCCGTGAGGAGATCTTCGCTTATGTAATGCATGCTGGTTTTTGTTGGGAAGAGCCGCCGATTTACTTTTGGATTTGTTTTGCTGAATGAACAATTTGCGATATGAACAATTTATTTCATTTTGGCGATACAATTTTAATGTTTTTGTTTGGGTAGGTACATTCGCATTATTTTTCCGGTTTTCATTTTTCGATACAAATGTATGTCAAATTTTATACTTTTATAAATTTCTTTTGAAATTAATTAGGTAATTCATTAATAGGTACCCTATTATAGGTATCAACAATAATATTTAAACTGAAAACTGTTCTTTATCACTTACTTATCTTATTTTTCAAAGACATGCTGTTGGGTTTTCTTCTCTGTTTATAAATAAAGTGGGAAAACGAAACTAGAATTCAAACTTTTCAAGTTCCTTTTATAGGTAATAGATACGCAAGATTGGCTTGATAAATGACATATCCAAAAGAAGTACATTTTTGATTTTTTAACGTTAGGTACCTACCTAATGTCGTTTTCGAATTGCCTTTTCAGATTTTGATCCGAGATTTCAGATATCTGCTGCCAAATCGATAAAATCCGAATGGCAGTAGGTATATATTAAATAACAATGTAAGTTTTTAAAAAGCTCTCAGTAACAGGCAACTGTCGCATGTTCTGGTTAGAGAGTTATAAGCGCTTACTGCACTATTTTATAACTCTTACATTTTACAAGTTTTTGAGGATGAGGAAAATCGTAATAGGAATTTCTGTTTTTTATCATGCATGATTTTATTTTTGGCTGAAATAGATTAGTGACGATCGTCTATGATTACACAAATCAGAAATTTGTTTTTTGAATTTGCATTAGCAGTCATAAACTGAATATCCCGATGGGGTGCAAATAAAATAAGATTTTCTGGCTGCATATTGAATATGCTTGAAAAAAAGAAGAACTTGCTAATATTTGCTAAAAATAAGTTTTACGTTGTTGTTATTGCATTTTTAAAGGCTATTACAATTTTAATTTTAAAGTGCGGAATTGAGTTTTAAGAATATATAATCGACACAGATCGACTTTTGGGTAGTCATTTTGGAGAAATGATTAAAATACTGATTTATTCGAATTTTATGAGAAAAACTAAGTACGGGATCTTATTAAGAATAGTGATAGTATCTATTTAAATCAAAATAGTTAGATCGGTGTTTGCAAAATTTGGCAGACAAAATATTGCAATGTTTAGTTTGAAAAATGATATTGCTTAACTACTTTGCTGAAAAAGGTATTTTTCGGGGGGGCGGGTTTCCATTATGCGCACTAAGCAAACATTTTCTTTTCTTTTTTTTTCTGGCTTAAAATGGCCTAAAAAACATAAATATAATATTTTTTTCTTGAGGAAATGACATTTTTTTATTATTTATTATTATTTTTTTTTTTTTGTTACCTATTAAATTTTAATATATTTTTTTTTAATGAGACCATGTTAACGTGATTTATACACCGAGATTTAAGACCTGTTTTGCAAAATCTCCTGGTTTAATTAAAATAAAAAAAAATATTAAGATTTAATAAAAATAAAAAAACAAAATTTATTTCCTCAAGAAAAAAATATTATATTTCTGTTTATAGTTAAATAAGTGTATACCAAAAACTGTCAGGCAGGTGCCTGTAAGAAAGTATGGTGTATTTAAAGTAACGCGTCCATTTGTATAGTTTGTATACATGCACTTTTCAGTGAAAACTGAAAACTTTAAAAATAAAAAAAAAAAATAGAAAAAAAAGTTTCCTCAGAAAAATTCATCTTAGAATAAGTCAATTTAAATAAAAAAAATTAAAAAAATGAATTTGCTTAGTGCGCATAATGGAAACCTCAGCCTTTTCGGGATGTAAGCATTACCTAGGTACTTTGTTTTTAAAGCTTTTTTTTAAATCAAAATTGGGTTTTCGAAATATAAGTTTTTCTTTGAATAGGGACACAATAATTTTGAAAACATCAATTTTACTCTGAGTATGCATTTTGGTTAAAATCGTTAAATATCGCCGTTTTCCGATAAACTAAATAAAACCAAATTAAAAAAAAAGTGTATTTTTTCAAAAATCTATTGTACGAGTTTTCTATTAAGTTAGAAATGATTACATGTATTAACTTAGAAATTAATTTGTGTAACAATCTACCGTTTCAAAATACATATGTCCAAAATTCAAAAGTATCGTTATTCAATTTTTTTAGTATGATTAAAACCGCCCCGAACTTAAACTCCAAATCTGAAGCTATAACAAAATTATGGCAGCCATTTAGGCTCCCGAGGCCTAGACTCGGGAGCTTACGCACAGACAGGCAAGCAGACAGAACAGCATTTTACGACCCACTTCTTTGAGATCCTCGATCATCGTAATGTCAGAATTGATTAACATCGCGAGTTCTAAATTTTGTATGTATTTGCTCTTACTACATATCTAATCGAGAAAGCTAAAAATACTGATTGTCTTATTATTAATGTTTAAATGAATTCATAATACAAAGTCAGACCCAGTCAAGTCAGAGCGTTTTGACAGACATGGAAACTTGAAAAGTTTGAATTCTAGTTTCGTTTTCCCACTTTATTTATAAACAGAGAAGAAAACCCAACAGCATGTCTTTGAAAAATAAGATAAGTAAGTGATAAAGAACAGTTTTCAGTTTAAATATTATTGTTGATACCTATAATAGGGTACCTATTAATGAATTACCTAATTAATTTCAAAAGAAATTTATAAAAGTATAAAATTTGACATACATTTGTATCGAAAAATGAAAACCGGAAAAATAATGCGAATGTACCTACCCAAACAAAAACATTAAAATTGTATCGCCAAAATGAAATAAATTGTTCATATCGCAAATTGTTCATTCAGCAAAACAAATCCAAAAGTAAATCGGCGGCTCTTCCCAACAAAAACCAGCATGCATTACATAAGCGAAGATCTCCTCACGGCACACACCCCCGCCGGCGTACAATCATAAGGCATTGACAATACCAAAGAAAGAAAGATTATAGAAATAAAGGCGATTTTTTTCTTTCCTCTTTTCTTATTACCTTGTCTCCTTACCCTTTAACCCACTATCTCTATCAGTGTGGAAGGAAATTTACCTGCCCCATACCCCATACGGCAGCACGCCACATACATACTTTTCGGCCTGTGGTCATAATTCAACTGAAACTGAAAGTAGCATTTAGTGATGTGTCGACTCGGTTTGGTAAACCGGTTTAAACCGAGTTACTACTAAACCGAGTTAAACCGAGTTGCTTTTATTTCAAACCGGGTTGGCGAAAACCGATGGAACGAAACGAAACAACCGAAAACCAAATAATAAAATGCCACGCATGAGCCGATTTCAACACACGACTCGGTTTCGGATTTCGGTTCGTTGCGTTGATTAGGTAGAAGAAGGTAGGTGTGAGAAAAATAAACACAATGTAGGTACTACAAATACATAAATGAGCATGTAAAATTGTAAAGTCCAATTGGAAAGCTGTGCTCTTCTCTTTACTCCTGTTTTCTCTCATGTTCATGTGTTATGTTATGATTATGAGGGTGGTTTTTGTCAATAATTGAGTGAGTCTATAGGTAAATCGTAATCGGTTTGAATGAACCGTATACGTACGTATACCCGTTCATAAAGTCGAGTTGGATTTCAATTTCTTAATGAGTTGCAAATCAAGTTGACTAACTCGGTTTGCAGCTCGGTTTGCAAACCGGTTTGCTTCAATTCTAAACCGGTTTAACTCGGTTTGAGAAATTATCGGTTTGGCACATCGCTAGTAGCATTCATTGAAACAGAAACTCAATCCTTCTCAAATGAGGTGTGGTGGGTTTTGCTTTTCACCTTCCATTTGTTGGACGATCTTTGTTGGACGATCGCAAAAAGTAGAGCATTCTTTTACATTAGGATGAGACATCTGTATATTAATTTATCTATGCTCATAGTGTCTTCTAGACGGTTTCCACCTACCTCGGGGAAAAAAAAAAAGCTTGCTCCTTTTTGTGTTGATATTCGTGCGATTCGAATATGTATAGCCTTCGACACTTTCGAAAGCGTTTTGCATTCACTGGTTAAATTTTATATTAAAATATTCGAAATTTGCATCCCGATTGATTTCTAAATATTTATAGGTACATAAATAATTTACAGAAATAGAATCACCCGAGGCAATGCCTTTCTTTGCAGTAGAAAAACTTCACGAAAATGTAAATAAACTCCACCAGTTATTGTTAAAATCAAACGAACTCGTATTGTACAGTCTGAAGGAAATCTGAGAAAAAAATCTAGATCCGCAAGTGCTCTGAAATCTGGAAAAATGGTTTTTTTTTGTACCTTTACATTAAGGTACGCTCCTAAATGTTTATAAGATAATACTACTTTTATTTATTTATTTATTTATTTAAGAAATGCATGTTCACATTAAGACATGTTGTCTTATAGTTTAGTGATAAGTAAGCTTCAATGAAACACTATGAGAGCTATATTACTTTTCATATTGCTTTTGTTTTTTTTTTAAAACTTTTGTGGACTTGGTTTTGTTTTTAAAAATGATTTTAATAAACGAATAATATGGATAAAAGCGCAGTTTTTCTATTATAGGTATTAAACGAAAATAGGAAGCTACCCTTATAAGTTGGCCACCTCTCTAAGTTTGCCAAAAATGACTGCACCATAAGTGACCAACTTACGCAGGTTTCACTGTACCACATAAATAAATATTTTGTAGATCACAATAGGTAGGTATTCAATTTTGTATGGAAATAAATATGTAGTTTGTACAATAAATATGATTATTGATTACTAAATGTATGACGACCAAATGTAATTTACTTACATTTGTAAAGTGTAGGAATGTCCAAGAATCCGAAAATGTTCCACTTCGAAATCGACTCCAATTGTGGCTTTATATGTGTCTTGAAATTTATCAAAGCAAAATCTGTAAACAAAGTCACTGTTTAATAAATCTTAATATACCAATTTAAAACTGAACTGCAGAGAAATCGAATCTCTCACCGGTTCACAATGGTTGTCTTGCCAACTGAAACGTCACCGATAACAATCGCTTTACATGGGTGCAATTTCACTGAACCGTGCATTCCTATTACGCTTCTTATTTCGTCTGAGAACTCCATTTGCTCGTATGGCGTGCAATATTCATCGTATGGTGGTGGGAAAATATTGATAATTCTACGATCTTGATTGACCATTGGCACTGTGACATTCCGAAAAGCCATTGTGAAACTTCAAAAGTATAAGGAACACACAAGACTTCTACCGTCCAACACAAAACCTATTCAAATACTGATTTTAATAATGTAGAATATTTTTCACTTTCAAGATAATAATATTCACCACAGAAAAACTTGGAGTCTCAGATTTCAGAGATCATTTCTCGTAGGTATTAAACCACAACCGAAGGGTTTATAATATCCGGCTAATGTAAATCATTAGAATAATACTGTCATATAAGCCAACTGATAGATCAGTTGGAATGAAAATGAATTGAAAGCTCAGCAAAACTAGTTTCGACGTTTACGGCAATGATTTCTGTACGTACAATAGGTGTACTTACTGATTTACCTGTTCTTACTGTTTGAGGCTTTACTGATAAGCTAATGTAGAGTTAGAGGTAAACTGCAGGCAAGTCGCTAATACATTGTAATGAGTGATACGAAATACGGCCTTTTTTTTATCGTGTTATTGTATGTTTAACATTGCACTGAAGTTATTTAAATTCGAAACAAAGTTTAACCTACATTGGCTAAATAATTCTGAGATATGAAAGGACCGATACTTTCTTACAATACGAAGCTAGCAACTTTAAAGAAGTGAACTTTTATTTCCTTAATATTATATGAAATGGAATGAAAATTGGTGACTTTAGCATAGAAATCGACTGTTGGGACACGTCAATCCACATTTTTGAAGAAACCATTGTCGGTTCTCTTTTCGTCTCTCTACCACTATAAATCTTACCCAGAGAGACTTTCTGAATTTCTCCAGAGTTTTTCCCTGAGCTCAATTCCTAGTGTTAACGCTAGTATCTGTTTATGGGAGATCTGTTTAATCGACTGGGTCTCGACCCAATGATGTCCCAAGATCTTCATTCTTTTGCCAGCCAACGCCGGACACTGGCACAGTATATGTGCCGCTGTCTCAGGTTCCTCCAGGCATAGTTTACAGGTATCATCCTCTCTAAGGCCCATCTTTCTTAAGTGATACCCGAAATTACCATGTGCTGTTAACAAAGCCACCACCCATTTCAATATTCTTCTACTCATGCTTAGAACCCTTCTTTGAGTGGAGCAGGTCGGTCACTTAGTTGCCAATTTAGCCTGTCTACATTGTTCCATGGTTGACCACCTTCTCAGGTGCTCTGCTGTGATCCATTTGTGAATCAGCTGTTCTACCATTCCTTTGCCAATTGAGAATGGTTCTGGTCCCATCAACTTTTCAGTTGACCCCTGTTTTGCAAGGGAGTCCGCCTTTTCGTTGCCTTCGATCCTAATGTGTCCTCGTACCCACGTCAGTGTTACTTCATTTTTATATGAACACTTATTGAGCTTAATATAAACCGCACACGTTTTATTCCCTTTGTAAACCGCACACGTTTTATTCCCCGCACACCTCGCGAACTCGACCGAGCGCCCATCACCGTCGATATGGAATGAATATAACTACTCCATCCACCAACTTCACTCAGTCGAGCTGCATGTGCAGGATCTACTCTAAATAATACGTAGTTCAAACATGAGTGGCTGGGATTTCACCACTCATTACAGTAGGGAAGTGAAGTCGATAACACTGTTGGTTAACAGTTCGGCCATCCGACGCTTCACTGCCCTCAGTGATTTAAAATACCTGTCTATCTATCTCTCTATCTCTCTATCTCTCTGTCCGAAAATGTATTTATTCCTATTTTATTAACTCGCATGTTCACAGCCTTTTCTACTCATAATCGCATGATCACAGCTTTTTCTACGGCATGTTCACAGCCTTTCTACGACATGATTATAGCCTTTTCTACTCATAATCGCATGATCACAGCTTTTTCTACGACATGATCATAGCCTTTTCTACTTATAATCGCATGATCACAGCTTTTTCTAAGGCATGGTCACAGCCCTTTTCTTATCATAATCGCATGCTCACAGCTTCCTACAGCATGGTCACAGCCTTTTCTAATCATAATCGCATGATCACAGCTTCCTACGGCATGGTCACAGCCCTTTTTAATCATAATCGCATGATCACAGCTTCCTACGGCATGGTCACAGCCTTTTCTCTTTAATATTTTAATACTTGCACTTTTATATTTACCATAAAACCGTAACTACCTAAAAACTTGACAGATACCGACAAATACTAAACCTTTTTAAACCAAAAATACCTATGTACTATCTGTTCAATTTTTGATACCTAACCAACTGTTGTTCGCTTTTACTCCTGAGAGATTCTGTTTTATAATTTATTGTGTGCTGTTAAATGTATAAACTACACTAAACTTTAAAACATCGGTATCACACTCAAAGCCCTTCAGCTTTTACCTTACATGTTTAATCACAAGGATAAACTAAACGTTAATCAGCAGTCAAATTGCTCAGCTCATATAAAATGTAGCAAAAGAAAACAAGAAATTCAATAAGTTACTTATCTCCTCGTCATCATCACAATCGTTTTCGAAATCTACCGCCTCGTCCAACTCATCAAGGGGACAATTAATCGACCCACGAACAACAACTTCTAAACAAATGAACGGCTTCATAAATGGTCTTGATGAACACGTGGGTGGACTTGACAATATATTCCAAATTGTATTACCAATAAGACTAAATAATAAACTTCCTAATCTCGTCCATTCGGCCTTGTAGTCATTATTGATATAGCGGTTCCCACGATGCAGAAAATACCTCTCGATATGACCATCATAATATTAATACGTGAACCTCCAAAGCGGAAGGCTAACCCCTCATGCATCCTTCATGACATGAGTAGAATGAAAACTACATCACTCGAAATGCACCTGTGCACAACAAAAGTAGTTACATGGCCCCAACAAGCCTGGCAAAACCAAGTTTAATATTCCACATACAAAACCGCCACATTACTGCAGTAACGTATCCAAATACATCTCAGACCAGAATTCATCCTCCAAGGAATGCAACCCTAACTTAGGGGCACCATGTCTGCGAGAAATTGACTGTTGGTCTCAGTGATGCCACCATGGAAACGAGCACCCCTCGACCGAAACTTCGTGGACCAAAACCTCTCAGTGACGTACCAAAAACGCTAATCAATATCAAAACTTATCTTCAAAGAAGCATACTTCTTCGATATCTAGATGTGGCCCCCTCGACAGGCAGCCTTAAAGGCAGGCAGCACTGCAATATTCGTTTTATTTGTCAACGACAGTACGCATTTTAGGAAAACCAGATTATTCTTTTTCGACCAGTTTTAAAACAACGTTCTTTCTCTAGGAATTTACTCTCAAAGCTTTGATTTTCTGTCCGATACTGCAGATCGGAATCGAACTCTTGTATTTAAGCCACATGCGAGCCCTTCTAGGCACAAGGTCTTTTAGTTTATTCTGCTACATTATCAGGAGTTCCAACTTCCAATTGGTGCAGATTGTTAAACGTTTGCCAAGTAAATAATATCGAAAACGATGTAGGCATTCTACCACAACTAAACCTGCGCAGCTGCTATGGTACTGTTTCCTTTCCGCCCGATATGCAAATCTATAGTAAACTCCAGCGAGTCCTTACTTTAATTTTAAATTCTTAAGCGCACATTATTCAACCTGTGCTTAAGCCAACCTCGCCTTCTTCTCCAACAAAATATCCAAAGGGGCTGTTATCCGGAGAAGTTCGCAACGAAACGTCTAAAATACCCGGATAGAACTAGGAATTGCCTCACAGGTCTAATTCCGGTGGGAATAGGGAATGAAGTAACAGCTTCCGCCTTGCAGCTTCTGAGCTAATACTTTCATTGCTAATTTCATGGCCTAGGTAGGCACACAATTTTTTTCGCAAAGAACTTGCATTTAGATATTATGTTTAGAGTTAGGATCAATTCTTTTAGCTAACTTAATAGTTTTTTTTTTGTTTCAAAGTTGGCAAAAAAATGGTGGTATCGTATTTACCAAATTAACAGAATATCATCCATTCTGTTGTTCTGAATGTTGCGCAAAGTTACACGCATCTAACTAATCAAGAGAAATACCTAACAGTCGACAGCATTATCACCATCCACGGCTTGTAAGCAAACACAGTTTAACAACAACCACAGACCCCGATGTGTAATGATAGCGGAAAATATGTTTTTTTTTTTGACTTGTTACCTTGAATTTAGTTTTAAATTGGCGGTTAACCAACAAAGATAAGAAAGAAAAACAGAAAGGGAATTAGTCTGAATCCATTTAACTCGCGGCAGATTATCAAATCTAAAAGTCTAATGAAAGTTAGTAGGGGCATAGTTCAAACGAAAGGATACATCAAAAACTGTTAAATATTTATTTCTTCGCCAAATGACACTTCATAGTATACACTCCATACGTCATATCAAGTACAACAAAAAGCTAACCATCAGATCTATCGAACTATTCAAACGTCGATAGTAAACGCACATTCTATACGTGCAGTTTCTTTTTTTTTTTTTTTTTTTTAGTTCACTTAGCTTAGCTGCGAAACATTCTCAACATTTCGTTAAGAGCCCTTACAAATCTTTTTAATAACCTCGCCTCAAGTATTCGCGATTACAGCGATTTCTAATTCTGTATCCTTTGCATAGGATGGTTGTCAGACTGCAAACCAGACACCCCAGACCCGCTCCATCGAGCTTCATGGTGAAACAAAGGCACCAAGATCTAAAAATGCGGTGGCAGTGAAATCACCCTCCTGTTCCAACCTCATCGACCATCCATCATCTCGATTGTTTATCAATCGCCTTATCACGATTGGTTAACGATTAAGGCAACACTAGCAGTTCGCCAACAGACTTGGCCATAATAACGTTGTCCATCAGTGCCTCCACTAACAGACCAGAAATTAAAAAGCTTGGACTGACTTAACACCACACTTACCCCTTCTTCTTTTCTTGTTCTGGGTCATTCTCAAGGAGTCGCAATCAATTCAAATTACCGTTTAATAGTAAGAACAAAAAATAAAACGCCGGCTTTGAAAGAGGCAAAAGGAACGAAAATATAGTTTGATTCAACAAATAAATTAAATTTACTCAATTCTCAAAATGTAAAATCAAAAAGACAACAAAGGAAAACAAAAGAAATTCAATTAGGTGCTCTAGAAAGATACTGCTCGTAGCTTTCATTTGGGTCCTCTTACTTTCCAACATAATCAATAACTCGAAATCTGTCACCAAATTAGTTTTAAAGTGATAATCAGACCTCCTTGAAATTCAGCCATTGCTCAGCTGCTTTGTCCAATCCCACGGACGCACAATGTACTGCCAACTATATTGTCTCAAATGACTGATGTTTTCTATAGTGTTCACCCACACACTCGTGGTCACGCCTACATTCAATGAAGGATCAAAACTCAGTAACTCATTTTTCTTCAATTCGTCACTACTCATTCGCCTTACCGAGGCACCCACATGACTTGTCGAAGAACTGCCCGATGATTGTACCGCGCGAGATATATCAACGAATGATATGCAACTTGTGATAATTCATTATATTCACATTCGTTTATTATAATTGCCCTTTGCATACGAGACACAAGGTAAAACAATACTATATGATCTCTCATGATAGTTATTTGGCGCCACTATGTTGGATACATAGCACATCTTTGGATCGACATTCTTATCGATGTTATTGCCTTCAGCAATTAAAATACTTCTTCAATCGTAACCCGTATTAACGACTCTTCGATCTCACTCTGTCGAACAATTGTGCAAACAAACCCAAGCAATGTTCTTGATTATGAGATTTTATCAGTCAGTTGCATTTTCAACTCGCGAACAATAAGGAATAAAAATCTCTTTCCATACTCCTCCCTTTTTAGAGCATCATTGGGCATCTCTCATTCTATTCTTTCAATTTTTTTTTTCTCTTAGTTGATTAATTTTTATTTTGTATTTTTCAAAGATTGCCAAGAATTTATCTCACGGCACCAGTGAACATCAATCGATCACCTACGTGAAATACCATCCCATAACAAAAAACAATATCAAAGACGCAAATACGAAGTAGCCTGTCTTCATTCAGCCTACATACGGATGCAATTCATGAATCCAAATCCTCCACCGCTTCCTATCGTATACCTAAACACTACAAACACACAATTGCTGTAGTATAGCCAATACCCAGATACGCTAGGTACACAAATCTTTATGACGCAGTCAAAATGACATAACAGGCAGCGAAAATATCCCAACGAACCGGCATTCAGTCCACTATAACTGATAATCTCTACGTACCCACCCCTAACACGACACTCATATGTTATTCTACTGCCACATGGCAGCCGATGGCAACGAACCACACAAAAAAAAATAAAGGTATTTATGAAAACAAGATAAATACTTATCCCTTTAATCATGCGCCGCAGACCGATAGGGTGTCTTCATGCCATCAAAAGATGAACAGCGATGTGTGGCTCTGTATGATTTTACTACGCCACGCGTACCCTTTTATTTTCCAGTTTTCCCACCGAACACAACACTATACCATACGCGGATCGCAGGTACCACTTACAAAAGCAAGATTACGATAACCACTGCACAATAAATGACTAGGACTTTTTTTTTTCATTTAGCTACATCGCTTAATTGCTTAATTTTTCTTTTCGCGTGTTTTCACGTCACTGATCTGTATTTCACATAAAAGATAAACACAACACACAGATCGAATATCAAGAACACGACACAATTTTGCAAGCAATAAAGATATTATGTTGCTTAACTAAAACATATGGATTGGATGCGGATATGGATTAAGAATCCCACTTCTGATTTATAAACCGCACACGTTTTATTCCCTTTGTAAACCGCACACGTTTTATTCCCCGCACACCTCGCGAACTCGACCGAGCGCCCATCACCGTCGATATGGAATGAATATAACTACTCCATCCACCAACTTCACTCAGTCGAGCTGCATGTGCAGGATCTACTCTAAATAATACGTAGTTCAAACATGAGTGGCTGGGATTTCACCACTCATTACAGTAGGGAAGTGAAGTCGATAACACTGTTGGTTAACATTAAGTACACATTCCAATGCCAATGATGGTGTGATGTTTGTTTGTTCCATGCATCTGATCATCGCCTGATTGTCCAGTGCTATAAGGATATTTCTTCCCTCCACCTGACTCTCAAGCAAGTAGTCCAACGCATGCAGCAATGCAATCATCTCAGCCTGGTATAAAGAAGTGTAATTCCCGAGGCTAACGCGACGGGCTAGTTCCAGCTCTGCTGAATAGATACCGGCACCCACTCCGTCATCCATCATGGATCCATCTGTGAAAATCACTATTTCAACACTCCTTTTTTCTGGAAGTAATCCGTTCTCAATACGAGTTTTGTGATTCCTTTCCATAATACGCACCCTTATTATCCCATCCATAGGCATGTTCAGCTCCCTAATCTCGTTTTTGACAAGTTCCAGGATCTTCCTATGTCCATAGATGGTACCACGATTGTGACATTTCCGCTAGGGCCGCTGTTTTCTTGATAAACAAGTCTAGCGATAAGATCCCTAGTATCACTTCCAATGCGCATTTGGTGTTGTCCTTATTGCACCTGTTACTCCTATACATACTAAACGTTGAACCCTATCCAGGTGCTTCCTCACAGTTTTCTGGGAGGCTTTCGCCCACCTAGGCGAGAGTCCCCACCTCTGTCCACATACACGTTTGCACTGATGTAGTACCCTTTTTGCCTTCCTGACCTTCTCAACATGGTAGTTCCAAGTATGTCTATTATCTAGATAGACTCCGAGATACTTAACCTTCTTGGCCATTTTTAGTTCCGATCCGAAAAGTGTTAAGGGTCGAAATTCCAGATTTTTCATCTTCCTTGTGAAGATTATTAGATCTGTTTTCTCCGCATTAATGGAAAGCCCTTGTTCCAGACACCACCGTTCCACCACGTTGAGCGCATTCCTCATGATAACTGCGGTGACGTCTATGAAACTGCCTCTGGCCATTATTGCTATGTCGTCGGCATATCCCACTGTGTGAATGCCAGTCGCCTCAAGTCTGTCGAAAAGAGAGTCCACAGTGATATTCCCCAGTTCAGGTGAGAGAGCACCTCCTTGTGGGCAACCTCTGCTAACCCTTCCTCTGAGTTTTGAGGTTCCCGTCTGAATATTTATCGCCCTTGTGTTCCACATATTGTCCACCCATCTCACCACCAATGGGTTAACCCTACGTTTTTCCAAGACTTGTTTCAGACTTTCAAAGCATGTCTTGTCGGCAAGAGAAAAAATTAAAAATTCGCGCGAATTCTTAATTTTCTCACCCCAAATCGATCCTCCATTGGGTAATTTTTTTTTTGCTACGCCTTTAGATTCTTAGAGTCTACATGCCGACTCACGATCAATCATAATCTCACTAACAACAAAATAGGCTCCCAACATTTAACATACTCTACGATACGCCTTTAGGTTCTTTGCACCATGCATCCCTGGAGTAAGAAGTGTTTCCTTACCTTATGACAAAATAGGCTCCTTCTGTCTTGTATGCCAATATTTACGACCTATCATAGAATTCTTGCCTTGTAGACATTCAAAACTATGCAAAGAGTGCCATTTAAAGCTTATTGGAGATTCAATAAGAAAAGTAAATGGCAGTTATAGTTGTCCTTGTTGTAGGAAAGATGCTGACGATACTATTGAAGTGTATTCATAAATTATTTTTAAATAAAAACTAATATTCAAGCTATATAATGCAGTTTGGGGCTATTTTTCATTTTTGCATTTTTAATTTTTATATTTTGGGGCCTTTTTTCATTTTGTTTGGGGTGATATTTCCATTTTTAAATTGAGCAATTTTTCATTTTTGTTTTGGGGCCATTTTTCATTGGGGGCAAATTTCATGTAGCCCTGAAAAACTACTCAAAAAGTTGCACCGACAAGACCTTAAAAACGCCTTAATCGACAAAAAAAAAAAAAAAACATCCCCAAAAATGTATAAAAGGCTATGTGCAAAAAGTAGAAAACGAAATCACCAAAGCCACCTCAAAAACGCCACAATTAAGACTTGCAGCACGCCACACAAGACGCTCCAAGGCCACCATAAAACCACAAAAAGACCTTAGCCATAAAAGACTCCAGTTACGCTTCGGAAAAAGACTCCCCGAAAGCCTCATAAACATGTTAAGCAAGGCATCGAAAAACACTCCAAGAAAGCCGCAAAACAATATCCACCCCAATTAACACCCCGAAAAACACTCATAAAAACCCCCAAAAATGCCTCAGAAAGCGCACAGAAAATGCAAAAAGTCCAAAAACCCTTAAAAACGGTCCAAATAAGGTCCCAAAAAAGTACTCGGAACTTTTTTCCAGCAAGGCCTAACATACGGCTCCCGGAAATTACGCTCCGTAATTTCCTCTGGCGTAATTTCCGTCAGCCCCTTAAACACTCCAAAAGAGCTGGCGGTCTGCAGCTTCAAAATGATTTTAAAGAGTCCCCCTCGGAAACTATGTTAAAAGTATTGCAAAAGTACTGCGAGTTCAATGTCTTACTGGAAACCAAAAACTAAATTACTCGTCTCGGAAGTTTTTTCTGACTAATTGTCAATTTTTATTCGGAAATGAAAAAGTCAGCAGTTTCAACGATTTCAATCCGTAAAGGAGTAAGCCATTTTGGACTCAAAACAGCTAAGGCTTCAAAAGTTCAAGATGACACCGTCAGCATTGCCGCTACCACATCTGATGTCAGATATTACCGCGCAATTGCCGAAGCCCTACACCGAAGAAATGAACTACGGGTATGCTTAAAGTTCTTGTAACCAGGGCAATGCTGTTTATTCGATAAATTTTCGCAGGTAATCGATAACCAAGTGGATGTCACACCCAAGCAAATCAAAACTGCAAACAACATAGAAGACTTCATTAAACTACAGGGATGTG
Source organism: Cheilosia urbana (assembly GCA_946477585.1). Lineage (NCBI taxonomy): Eukaryota > Metazoa > Arthropoda > Insecta > Diptera > Syrphidae > Cheilosia > Cheilosia urbana. The sequence continues at coordinate 49,264,246 of OX297855.1, forward strand.
TTCAGGAATTTGTTAAAACTCTTCCACCCAAGCCTGAAAGTGCGGAAATGACACAGAGAAGGACGAGTTTGGGAGGTGCTTTAAGAGTCTCCATGGACGATATCGTTCACGGAGTAAGTTACTGACGCCAAAATGGTGGTCGGCCACGTTTAATTTTTTATATCGTTTTAGATCTCGCAAGGCCTTTTGATTCTGTATGAACAGCCAAAACAATTGTCCGCAATAACACATCCGAGCTCAGTCGGATCTCTGCTAAAAACGGAAGAAAAAGTGTCACCGTTCATCAAAGTCTGCCTACGACAAACGAAGGATATTCTGCTCTTCGAACAGCGAAGCACCACGGTGCCATTGGGAAGCGAAGACGCTACACGCGTTGAAGGTGAAAACAAAGCCTATGAGTTCGTAACCAAAGGTAGGGGCCGCCTCCACCGAAAAGCTGATTCCGAAGCGCAAACCACAAGCGTTTTGTATAAGTCGCGCGATGTCAATACAGATTCTATCAAGAAAAGTAACGTAGCCTCGTACGTGTCCAACTTCGATATGTTCGACACGTACCAGCAGTTGGAACAGGTTAAGTCCAGCATCAAGGTGGATGGCTCAAAGACTCTAGACGTAACGACATACAAAGTGGACGGTGTGGACCCATGCGAGAAGATCGGTCGATTGCCGCAATTCGAGTTGGCTCAAATGGTGATGCAACGCATTCTTGCCGGAAACGTATTCAAAGAGCAGCAACGACGCTTTCGGAATATGTACATGCCGGACCCGCTGTCCATGGAGGTGGAGTACTTGTACCGCATTCATATTCTGTGGGAGCTGTTGCCCAAATCCGAGGACAAGGAACGCCATGCGGTTAGTTGTATGAGCTGGTGCCCTTCCAATGGAGACATTTTAGCCGTTGGCTATGGGGTTTTCACTTGCGCGCCAAACTTTTCCCCCAAACGTGGCTACGTGTGCATCTGGAGCATCAAGAACCCAGTGAATCCGGAGAAGGTATTCGAATATAGCACTTCGGTGGTATCGGTGGAGTTCTCGCCGTATCGACCGCAGTTACTAGCTATCGGATTGTACGACGGTAGTACCGAGGTCCGAGATATAACGACGGACCGCCAATGCACGGTGGCTATTTCGCAGAGGCAAACTTCACCAGGATACGAACCAGTGACGGATGTTAAGTGGATTGGCCTGGACCCGGGAGAAACTGCCGATATTGAACCATTTCTCACCGTTTCGCAGGACGGAAGCATAATGAAGTATCGCGTGATAAACAGTCCTTATCTGTTAGGTACTGTGCATGCTGTCTTAGATCGGGTTGAGGGATCCCCAGAGGGACTACCTGTGCAGCGACCTGGCAACACATTTGAAGCCGTCCGACACCCTCAGTGTCTGGGGATCAGCCTTGATCCAACTAAACGTGATATCTTCTATGTGATCTCAAACGAGGGTGTCATCTACAAATGCTCAACGAACTATCCGCAACAACATTTGGGTTTGTGGCAGACACACGAGGGTGCTGTTTATTCAATGGAGTTTTCACCGTGGTCTCCAAAGCTCTTCCTTACTTGCGGAGACGACTGGTAGGCGTTGCCCTATGAACATATTTTTTCGCCTAATGTTCCACGAGCTTTCTGTTTCAACTTTAGGTGCATTCGCATTTGGATGCAGGGTATTTTCAAGCCTCTAGTGACTCTGACCAACAAACTAAGTCCGGTCAACTGTGCCTACTGGAGCAAGACCCATTCCACAGTTATTGTAGCCGCCAATAGGAAGACTATTGATGTATGGGACATAAGACGCAGTACTTTGAAGCCAGTTTCATCTACAGAGCTCGAAAATTCCAACCTAACACTGATCAAGTAAGATGGACATTTGAAAAGATTTTGCAATTTGTTTACGTGCTTTGTAGGTTTTCAAATTGTGGCAGATCCATTGCGGTCGGCAATGAAAGAGGCGCCTTGTATATGTGTGCGCTGGAAGATATGCCATTTCCGGCGCACTTTCAATATGCCGAATTAGAAGCGGCCATCTTTAAGGCGTTAATGCCGTATCCGGATCTAGTTGCGGAGGTGAAGAGTGTCGGATACTTTGGTTATCCAAAGAGAAAAGGACCTGTTGGAATTCAATAAAACTGCTTTTGAGTTTTCGCTTTCAATTTTTCATACATCAGATCAGTAATCAGATTTACATGCTTATAGGGGTTAGGGACATATTTTTCTTGTGTGCTCTACGGCGCAATGAAAGGAGAAAAATATATTATATCGTCGTCGTTCTATGAAAACTCCCTAAGTCCATTTTTCTCAAAACTGAGATAAATACACCATCTATAATCAAATAACAAAATCTATGTTCTGTGAAAACCCCCTAAGTCCTTAGTATCTCTATTAATGAATTATACAAAATGAAAACTCCCTAAATCAAAAGATTTTTAATTTCTTGTCAGTGAAAACTCCCCAAATGGACTTAGGGGGTTTTGACTTGCAAACGTTTTGCAGTTTTTTGTTAGTTGAAATTCACTTAGCCTACTATAATCGATTGTGAAACGTCATTATAAACAGAATTGCGGTTGAATCTATATTCTGTTGTGAATGGATATCAAAGGAAAGCTGTAGTTTTATTGAATTTCGTTATTAAGTTTTTAGTGCAGTGAATTTTAAAAATGGAAAGCAGGGGAAAAAGAATGGTAAGCTTAGCCTTACAAAATACAGGCAAAGCAGAAGTACAGGTATGAACAGAAAAAGTATATAGATGAAAAGTACCTACTAAGATAAAGTTTTATTATTATATAGATAATAGATAGGTGTAATAATAATAATGATGTAAATGTCAATTCCTATGAAATAGAAGTCGAACAATCGGATACGGTAAATTGACCTGCTTATTTTAGTTTTAGCTCGATACAAATTATCTGTTCTTTAGCATCAACAGGAAGACTTTGATTTCGATAACGATGATGTAGATGGAGATTTAGATTTTGTACCAGACGATAAAAGTTCATCTGATTCACCTGAAGAGGTCAACTTACCCATACAAAAACGGAATAGGTGGAACAAGGCAGATCCTGAGAGCTGGTTGTACAACGTGGAGAAAAAAAAACGCAGTTTGGGACAAACCTACGTTTCTAAAAATTCAATAGTTCCTGCGAAGTCTCCAAAACCTATCGATTGTAGCAAATGTTACTACAAGTGTACTGATAGCTTTACTAACAATGAAAGAACAAACATTTGCAGGGAATATTGGAGAATCGGGGATTATAACCGAAAAAAAGATTTTATTTTGCGGAGTATAACATGTAATGAACCAGCAAGACAAAGGCCTCGGGGCGAAAATTCAAGACATAGAAAACGAGCGATCAAATTCTTTTTTTTGAAAAACGAATCTAGTGTTCGAGTTTGTCGCAACTTTTTCCTTAAGACGTTATCGATTAACGATGGACCTCTTAGATCTGCTGTCAAAGGGGCAAACTTAGTAACCGGTACTTTTGGGGGATCGGATAAACGAGGCCGCCATGCTCCAGGAATAAAAACAACAGAAGCCGATAAAATTGCAGTAAATAAGCATATTGAAAGATTTCCAGTGATGGAGTCCCATTTTTGTAGAAAATCTTCACAGAGAAAGTACCTTGATTCTCAGTTGACAATTGCAAAAATGCATGAGCTTTATCATAATGAAATGATTGCAGAAAACCGAAAAGCAGTTAGTTTAACTACGTACAGAAGGATTTTCGCAAGGGAGTACAACTTGTCATTTTTTAAACCGAAAAAAGATCAGTGTGCGGTTTGTGCCAAATATTTTTTTGCGAAAAATGACAGCAAACAGGAACTGGAAGCTGAATATTTTATGCACAAAGAACGTGAAAAAGAAGCTCTTTCCAGCAAAGCAAAAGATAAGGAACTAGCTAGCCGAGAAAAGTCATTTGTAACCGCCACTTTTGACCTTCAAAGTGTTCTTCAAATTCCATGTAGTGACGTGTCTCCTATGTACTATAGTCGAAAGCTGTGTTGTTATAATCTCACGATTTATGAGGGTGCTGCGCCTAACAACGCGTATTGCTATGCCTGGACGGAGATTAACGGAAAAAGAGGAAGTGCTGAAATTGGGACATGCTTGTACAAATACCTTCATCAACTGCCGGAATACGTCAAATCAGTTTCTCTGTTTTCGGACACTTGTGGTGGCCAAAACCGCAACCAGAATGTGGCGGCTATTCTTTTGTACTGTCTACAAGAAGATTCGATTCACATTCAGGAAATAGAGCAGAAGTTTCTAGAATCGGGCCACTCAATGATGGAATGTGACAGCATGCATAGTGCAATTGAGTCACAAAAAAAGTATGCATCAGTTTACACAATGCATGACTGGCTAAATATATTTCGCCTTGCCCGTTCCAAAAGAGGGAAGAAGAAAAATAGCGAATATAAAGTTACTGAGCTAAGGTCAAACGAATTCCTCAATATTTCATCAATAGCCAAAACAACACTTAAAAATTTAAATGTGGATACCGAGGGAAGAAAAGTGAACTGGCTTAAAGTAAAAAGCTTTAAGTATTTGAAAGGTTGCCCAGGTACATTGCAATACCGATACGACCACCATAGCCCCTATGCAACTATAATTGTCAGTGGAAGAGGAAGGCCTAAAAAAGTGAAAATAGAAACACTTCGCAATGAGCCACTGCCAATATCGTCCCAAAAAAAACGAGACTTGTTGCGTTTGTGTGAGAGCGGAGTTATTCCAGAAGAATTTCATGGATGGTACAAATCCCTTCCAGTATCCACCCTTCCATTAGTAGATCGGATTCCTGAGGCTGCAGTTGAGAGCAGCAACGATGAAGAGGAATTATAAGACTTTTACTAAAACGATTACCTATCTTCTGATTTTTACTCCTTATTTTAATTTTATTTTTTAACTTGAGATCCTTAATTTTAAATTGCTTTTGAATTTCTTGTATTATTTTTTTTAAACTTTTTCGAGACTGAATTGGTGTGATATTTTTAATGGAAAAATATTTAATAATTTTTCTTACAATATCTAATTAACCATGTTGTTGTTTTTTTTTCATTGTAATGACTTACCTAAATAATAAAAATGTTAAAATGAATACAATAGTTTACGTATTTTCTTTCAGAGAAAACTCCCTAAGTCAATTTTTCCTATTTTATCCTTTCCGGGGTAACCAGTTCCAAAATATTTTATTTGTTAATGATTAGCCAAAGTACCTTTCATATACTAAACCCAAGATCGAACACCTACGAACATTTTCGGATTTTTAATATTGATTATCAACTTCAAATGCAAATATCTCAAAACCAATAAAATGGACTTAGAGAGTTTTCATAGAACGACGACGATATGAAATTGCCTATGTTAAAGAAAGAGTACACATGAACTAGGAAATCGATAACGCCAAAAAATCAAAACTAATAACAAATCATTTAAAAAATTACAGCACACTAGATAAGTGTGCACAGAACGCGAAATTACACACCGTACCACAACATTCCATACGTTACAAGTCTGGTGTAGGCTCAAGTTCGTTTCCATCCCACTGAAGATCAAACAGATGCGTCTTCTTTTGCTCGAATCTTATACCGGAAACATATACAACCTTGACACTGGAAACCTTTAAAACTTTGAGGAGACTTGAGCTAAAATTTCGAGCTTGAGATGTTAATCAATTCTGACATTACGACGATAGAGGAACTCAAAAAGAAGATCGCAAAATTCTGTTCGTATGTCCTGAGGCTTGCGACAGCCTAAAAGGCTTCGGATTTGCAAATTGGAGACTTACGGTGCGGGGCCGTTATTATTTTTTTTTTGCAAAGTAACCTCAGTATTAAGGGTCTATATCTATAAATCTTAAGCTTAAGTTGGTGAGGTCAACATGACTACTTACTCATTTTTCACAAAAAAAAAAAAAAAAACGAATTACGGTACCTACTTTTGAAATTCGGACATACATATCTATATAAAACGGGCCATGCGATTGTAATAACAATCCCTTTCTAAAGTAATATGGTCATTTTTAACTGAATAAAAAACTCAGTTTTTCTCTGTATTATCGTAATAGGGGCCTAAAAAAATAATAATAAAATAAATAAAACTCGTTACTTTACCTGAAAACGACGATAAGGAAATGATTTTATCCTTAATTTTCAATGCGTATCACCGAAAACGTTAATTTTAAAAACTGTTCATATCTCGAAAACCCCAATTTCGATTTCGATAAAACTTTAAGAACCATGTAATGGTTACATCCCGAACAATAATTTATAATTAGTTTTAAGCTGAATAGTTAAGCAATAGTATATTCCAAACTAAACATTGCAATATTTGGTACTGTTTTGTCTGTCAAATTTTATAAAAACCGCTCTAAGGATTTTGATCAAAATATATATTAAAGGTAACATTAGTATTCTAAATAAGATTCCGTACTTAGTTGTTCTCAAAAAATTCGAATAAATACATTTTTTAATTATTTCTCAAAAACGGCCACGCGTTGCTGTGTCTGTGGCTAAGGTCGTTTGAATTTTTTTTTTGATTGGGAGGTGGCACAACCTTTTTTTTTCTTCTTTGTTTTCCTATCCCGGTTATCTTTTGCAAAGTGTTACCTATAGGGTCCGAAACTATCCTATCTTTCAAACTGGAACCGACCACATAGGTACATCTACAAAATTCTATTGAAATCGGTTGAGTGGTTTCGGAAGTCGCCAACAGCTCCAACTATCGAGGCCATAAGCAGTCTATCTTTCAAACGGGAACCAATCATATACATCAGCAGCGTCGCGTGAATTATTTAGATGGGTGTGCAAATTCTTTAAAATTATACATTTTTTAGAAATACCAATTAATTGCCTGAAAACACGTCCCATTTATTGTTTTCTCAATCATTGTTTTGCTGTTTTTGATATCTTATTTTGTTTTCAAAATAAAATATAGAAAAATAAAACTTTCGCATACAAAATCAAAAGCACCGCAAGAAACTGCAACCCCAATCCCCAACCACTTAAACGAAAAGCTACGTTCAACCATTCATTCATCGGCTTTCGTGCACAGCTTTTATTTGCACGAGTATCGATGTAATACTTTGTGTATTTGAGTCATGACCAGCGTTGCCACTTAAATCTTAAGCAAATGTAGTACATTAGAGAAAAAAAAGTAGCATTTTCAAACAAAATGTAGTACCTCTTTTTTTTTGTATTAAATTAAATACATAGCTATATATAATATAATATTTATTTGGATAGTTATTCAAATTATAAGTTTCCAAAACTATTTTTTTGTTTGTTCAATTCCACCTATATTGCCATAATGTCGCTATTTTGAGGTCCACATTTCAATATAAGATCGAAAGCCCCAATCAACAAGCGCCACTGCTCATTTAAAATTTCCAAATTTGCTTTCTTACAGGGAAACTCCTTAAATAAATTTTAAATAGTTGGTTCTTACGAAATGTAGTACTTTTGGGTAACGATGTAGTATGTAGTACGGCGTTAAAAAATCCAGCAAATATGTAGCACAGTACTACATATGTAGTACAAGTGGCAACGCTGGTCATGACGCTTTACGGAAACAGAACAGAACAGATATGCAAAAGAAGAGAAAATGAATACAGCCCGTGCACAGAATACAGAAAACCTTCGCACGAGTTCACTACAAGTTCATCAAAGTAAAGCAATTTAAGTTCGGCGAGTTAATTTTTTTTTTTCTCAGCGGTGAAGGAATTTTGAAAGAAGATCTATAATTTATAAAGGATGAATATGAATAGGTATGGTGTAGGCTGTAGCTGTTGTCTGTGTTGTGGAGGTTTTATGGGTTATGGAATTGTGCATGTCATTATTTGTGTGTTATTATTATTACACAGTGTTTGATGAGGGACTTATTTTCGTTAGATCAGGGTGTGCAAGGTGTGTCAGGGTGTGCAATGCACACCTTGCACACCCTGACGAGACGCCACTGATATACATATACATCTACAAAAGTTATTGTTACCGGTGAAGTGGTTTCGGAGATTGAAAACAGTGCCACCTATCGGGTCCAAAAGTATCTTATCTTTTAAAAGTCTGCCGGAAATACATCAATACGAAGAAAAAAAAAAGAATGATGAAAATCGATCCAGCGGTTGTCGAGTTATAACGTCATCGAATTTCACCCCAAAGGAATTATATACACCTACTTACTTGTATTATAATAACTCCTTGTTAAATAATAAACAAATTATTTGCAATTAAACAAATAATGCGACTATAAATTTAGTTATAAACTATCTTATATCTCAAGTTAGATCAAACTGCACACAGTGTGCAAAATTTGATAAAAATCAGTTCAGTACCTAGTTTAGGTTTCCATCGCGGAGCAACCTGTGACACGCGATTTTTATTGTAGTTATAGTTCACTATTTTGGCTATAATGGCTTACACATTAGATATAGATGTATACTGTGGCGGGCTTTTTTATAGGACTATTTAAGATTAACATTTCCATCATAAATTACATATGTGTAACTCTAGCGGTTTTGGCAGCGCACGCCAGAATAGCTTGCAGATGGTAGATTTTTTCCTACTTACTTGGATAATTCACACAATATATATAAATTGTAGCCTATGTTTTATATTGATGTATAGGCTATATTATTGTAAAGATTCATTAAAATCCGTTCAGTAGTTTTTACGTGAAAGAGTAACAAACATCAATTATAACAAACTTTCGCGTTTATAATATTAGTAGGATATTGAGCGGGAAAATCTTTAACTATCGCATCCAATTATATTTGACAACTCATGACAATTCTGACGGATGTCATTTGGAATCACAGGTGCACCTGCAAGTTTACAGGGTGTATCAACTACCCCTTCGCTTAATTTGTAGCAAATCTGACCTGCTTGTTTCGTAGATGATCCGATCTTCTTTGCGTCTGCGGAACAACAACTGGTTGTACAAGATCGGGCACGCTGATGGGTAATGACACCGCTTCGGAACTTTCTTCGTTTGGAATTGCACCGCGTATCTTTCCTGTATGGTCCAAGTCGATGGTATCCGGACTCGTTCCGGGGTAAACGTGGACCTCTGAATCATCCAAACAACTTTGCTTGTGGGTAATTGACCTGTCTTTATGAATGGGAACCACATTAGAACTGTTTCGTTGACTACTTGCCTGCTGTAAGACGATGGTGTCATCGGCCGGAGAGGAAAATGGTTTTCCGGTCATCGTCGTTCGACCTCCAAATTGGTTCTGATGTCGTCGATAAGTGCCCTCGCTTGTCACCACCCAATACATGCGTCTTCCCAGATTCCTCTTAATTTGTCCAGGAACCCACTTCCTATGGCGCAGGTATTGACGAACAAAAACCGGTTGGTCTATGCAGAAAACTTTAATTTACCACGATAGTAAAGTCCGATACTGACGTCCATGTAATCTCTCTGCCGGAGATATACCGCTTTCATCCGAGGCAGATCGAAACGTCGATAGGTTAGGTTAGGTTTATGGGTGGATACGGCAGAGTGAACCCTGCAGTACCCACTTAGGTCCATGTGGACCCATTGTGATGCCCTTGTTGGGGGTTAGCCAATGTTGTTGGCGATGGTATTAGTTCCTTCTTAATTACTCGACCTTGTCCAGCCATCCTGATGTATTTATGAACCTGTAAAGATTATATAAATTAACATCTGAAAGTTCTTGTATGTCATGGAAGTGGTATCTTCCAAGTGTTCTGTTCCTCAAGTAGTGACACAGACTTGGGCAGTGACAGAGGAAGTGAGGTGTGTCCTCATGCACCTCCTCGTCTTCGCAGCCCCTGCATATATCGTCATTCTTGAGTTTTAATTTCATTGTGTGGTTTCTCAGGAAGTTGTGCCCTTACCAGTTTATGTAGCGACGTTCTATAAAACCGCATAAGCTTGCTAATCCGACCTGCATTATATTCCGGCCATAGCTTCCGTGAAATCTCGCAGGTAGTTAATTCCTTCCACCTGTTGTTATCTTTCATGCTAATCTTGTTTTCCACTCTCTCTCTCTGAGATTACAGAGCGGTGGATTGATCGATTTGATCGCCCGATCTTGATCCATAGCAGATCCATTTCTTGCCAGTTTATCAGCCATCTCATTGTCCAGGGACCCAGCAGAGACGCGTGGTATGCTGCGAGCAGAGAACCTTTAGCTCTTCACGGCAGCGGCGAATTAGCTTCGATTTTATTTCAATAGCACACACTGCTTTTATAACCATATGGCTGTCAATAAATATGGTAATATCATCAATCATTGACACCATATGGGCAGCTTCTGCGATTGCCAGAGCCTCCGCCTGAAAAACACTACTGTGGTCAGGCAGTCTGATCAAGTGGTGTATATTTAGCTCTTCGGAAAAAATTCCAGCACCTGTACCACAGTCCATCTTAGATCCATCTGTGTAGATGGATATCGATTTCCTATTTGTGGGTTTGTCTGAGAATGGTTTATCAAAGTCAAGGTTGGGAGACAAGTAGTCAGAAGTGACAGAGTCTCCCACGTATTTGTTCAGAATCTGTGCATGTCCCATTCTGTAGGGCTTTTGGTTTGGCTGATCCTGAGGGCACTTTTGGCTGCAGATTCTTGCATGTGTAGGTCTAGGGGTACCAGGTTGAGGATTGCCTCCATTCCAGCAGTAGGTTTTGTCCTTATTGTGCCGGTTGTACCTATACATGCTAGTCTTTGTATTTTGGTCATTTCGAAACGTCGATAAAACGTCATCGCCTTTCCTATGGTCGTCTATAATTTTGGGAAAAGCGGTTTTAAATATCCTTACTATTCTCTCTGCTACGCCGTTCGACTCAGGGTTGAAAGGATCTGACCTCATATGTCGAATTAAATCGTTTTGACAAAAATTCTCGAGCTTGCTGGATGTAAATTGAGTGCCATTGGAAGAGAAGAATGTTAGCATAGACATTGAGACAAAGCCTTCTACAAAAATATGGTAACAACATGCTGTCTGCAGTTGGTAGGCGATTTGGCCATCCATTCTGCACGTACTCGATGACTCTTCGGATAGTAGAATATATTAGTCAAACTTCGTTCCCATACGCAAAAACTTGGAAGAAGTGAACGTAGTTTGACTAATGTTTTCGAATGTATTCCAATATATCGAATGTATTCGAATGCATTATTGTAAGGACCTAATGTGACCTCGAGGTTGACAGTTGTCACATATTGACTCAAGTTGCTTACACTGATTACGATTGCATTGCGAAAAACAGCCAGGGCATGATTTTCTTATATTTAAATATTCAAATGACTTACTAGTAGGTTTCTGGTACATATACTAATAATGGTACAGAACTTGCGAAATTGCCTGTTAAGGACTATTCACATGAGAGCGAACTGCGAATAGGCGAAATTGCGAACAAATCAATTTAACTGTATTTATGAATTGAAAATTGGTATTTGTTCTATCACAAAACCATGATATTTAATTATGTAACATCTAGTCTAAAGAAAAACATGACTCGCAATTGATTTCAACAGCAAAATTAACAATTAAAGCAATTTTCCCGCGAGTTTAAAATTCTTACCGCGAACTGTCACATTTTATTCACAATCCACAAGCCCACGAATAAAAAATTCGTTCGAACTTAACCTTAAAATGAAATTGATACGCGGGTATCTGCGACCAAAAAAAGTTTTCATGTGAATGAAGTGTCAGAAACTACGAATATTCGCGTGTTCGCAGTTCGCAATTCAATACAGCCGTAGCAGATGAATACCTACCAAAAAAGTGAATTTTTTTTAACACTATTCCTTTTTCTATATTTCATGAGCCGTTTCTCAGGTCTTTACAATAAAATAAGAAAACATCCAACCAAACTTTTGATGAACGAGAAAGTTTCTTTCGACCCAGTCGTGCACTTTTTTTTTTTTTTTTTTTTTATCGCAATACACAGTGAGATCATATTTGTCAAAAATTTACATGAATTTAATTATTTATTGGATTTTCTTTACGGAAACAATTTGGTTTAGCACGGGCAAAGCCGGCCGGGAACAGATAGTTTCATATACATAGATAAAGATAGGTTAAAAGCTTGCACCATATTTCAATGAAAGCTAAAAAGAAAAACAAAGATTAGCGATTGACAATCAACTACTTATTACTCGACCTCTGCAAATTGACATTGCCTTGACAGTTCACTGCAGTTCTTAAGGTAGGTGTAGCATGATTGGATTAAGTGTGTAAAATTTAGACAAAGGTTCACATAAGCTTGAAATTTGTCACTCATCCTATTATCGCCAAGACTTACCAACAATTTCAATGTGGCAATTCTAATGCAGCCCTTTCGGTATTGGATTGTGTTACTACGTATGTTAATTGTATCTGAGCATTGCGAGTTTGCGACGTTTATATAAAGTTATATCCTTGATAAGGCTCTTGCTATAGAAGTCACACGTGCAATTGATGTCTACACCGTATATAATAGTTTATATAATCTATTTGAACAAATGTAAACTTCATCAGTCATCAAAGTTGGCGCCAGTATAAGTATACCCTCATTGGTATCTATCGGACAAAAAAAAGAAGAAAAAAAACTGCGGCTACAGTAATACTAATTCAATAATGCATTTGGAGCAATTGCCAAATATAAAACAGCAAACAGTAAATGAGGATATAATTTAAAACTAAAAAAAAAGAAAAAAAAAAAAACAGCACTTAAGACAGTAGCGCACCGTATCGGATATGCTCGAGTCGGACTAATGTATTTCGGTTGCGCTTCGCTTACTCAACTGACATTACGAATAATGTTATCTCACCGGGTGTTATCCATTGTTTTCCGTGAAGACTAGCTTCGTTCCCGCGAAGTTCTTTATTCAGTTGGAATAAATTCCCTAGGTTTAGTAGGTACTCGTATATGTATCGCAGATTCGTGTGGATACGTAAGAGGTCATAATGAATGTTCCCTCTGAAGTGGGGGGAATGGCTGAACTAATTGTAAATCACCAACGCTATAGTATATAGAGCACTAATTCGAGAATTATTAAATTAATTGTTACAACAAAGAGGGGGGATGATGGTAAGCTAGGTATGTAAATATATAAGGGGTCAGAAGTCGGAATAAATCTACATATCCTTAGTCATTGTTAGAAGAGCGCTTAGCACTTTTTCTGAAGCGATTAATATCGCTGTAGGTACAGTTCGTAAAATTGCTATTAAATCTTCTTCTCGGAATCCCGTCGAATGTTGCGAACAAAACAGGATATCTTCATTCCGTTTCGCTGAAATCCAAGCCTCTGCGCAAAAGAGTAGGACTGGGATGACGAGGGTCTTTTTCAGAACCCCTAGAGTGTTTATTGACAAGACTCTACTATTAAATTGGATTCACATAGGCTTTATGTGAAATATCATTTTATTGACAGTTATGATTATAATTCTTTCACGCCTATGCCAGGGTCTACCACAAAACACTTGTACCCAGTAGATAGGAATATAAGCTTATTAAAAGTTATAGCAAAAACCAAATACCCTATCTATTTTTTATTGTTTAATTGACTAAATGCTTTGCAAGATGTTAAGAATTATTAAGATCATTTCGATGAATTTTGAAAATGCAATAGCAGATATGAGCAACTTGCTGTCTTATCGTGCCCTATCATAAACTACTTACGCTATTAATTCAGGGGGAACCTGGCATACTTTCCTCCGACCATATTTACAGATGAATTGGTGGATGTTTCTAATTAAGTCATCGCCTGCCGCTTTAAGCAACTCGGCGGCTGGACCATCTGCTATAGAGCGGCTTAAGGTTGGGCCTAAGCTTATTAATTGCTTAAAATTGAATTCTAAATCGCTGCAATGGCACTTGAAACTCATTTGTACAATGTACATGGCAAGTCTAGCTCCATTGCAAATACACAAAGCCTACGTATATATAAAGTCCATAATAAAGTGTGTCGAGATAAAAGTAATAGGGAAACAAAATTAAATAAATCAACAATGGCTGTATTTGAAAGCTACATTCATGCCATTATGTGTGGAGTCTGGAGTAGCATTTAAACCATTAAAAGTTGAAGAGAGCTTTGATCTGTCATCTGATTATTCACCGGTTATTTTAACATTGAGCGTAGAACTAGTAAATAACCTTGAGCCAGCGAGATTAACTGGTAGAACAACTAACTGGGAAGGCTTTAGGAACGAAATTGAAGAGAATGTTGAACTTAGCGTTCCACTTACGACACCCTATGAACATGATGTTGAAGTAGATCGCTTCGTTGAGATCGTACAGCTCGCTTCCTGGAATAATACGCCTAGTCCAAGGAAAATGCCGGCCAAATACGGTCTACGATATCCTCCCGAAATAAAAGAATTGGTCAACGAAAAAAGGAAGGCGCGTAAAAAATGGCAACAGAGTCGTGCCCCGCAACATAAAACACATTTAAATTATTTGTGCAATTTGTTGAAGACAGCTATTAAGGACTTTAAAAATCGTGCGATAGGTTCTTACCTTGAAAGTTTAACGGCGAAAAAAGATTCAAATTATTCACTTTGAAAAGCTGTAAAAGGTACCAAAAGGCCCAAAATCCCCGCGCCGCCAATAAAAATAAATCAAAATGAATGAGCAAGGGAAGATAAGGAAAAAGCGGACGTTTTTGCCGCCTATTTAGAAGAAACCTTTAAACCGTACGATGCTCGGGCGGTTCACGACAGTGTTATTGGGACGGAATTACTATCCGACGATTTAATACTCACAAGTGCAACGCTAAGGGAACTAAAACGTGAAATTGAATCCCTAAAACCTAAGAAAGCTCCTGGTTATGATTTGATCACGGGAGAAGTTCTCAAAGTTCTACCAAGAAAAGCACTAATTAAGCTTCTTCATATTATAAATGCCGCGCTCAGACTAAAACACGTACCGAGCCAATGGAAAGTTGCGGAGGTCATAATGGTTTTAAAACCAGGGAAACCGCCAAATGAAGTAAAGTCATATAGACCAATTTCCCTTCTTCCACTTATATCCAAAGTTTTCGAGAGAATCTTACTAACGCGCCTACAACCGGTTATAGAAAACAATAATCTTATCCCTGACCACCAGTTTGGGTTCAGAACCAAGCATTCGACGATTGACCAAGTGCATAGAATTACTGACGTAATTGAGAAAGCATTTGAAGAAAAAAAGATATGCTCAAGCGTATTCCTTGACGTCTCACAAGCCTTTGATAAGGTGTGGCATGACGGCTTAAAATTTAAATTACGACAAGATCTTCCCGTACGCCTATATGATATTTTAAAATCATATCTCGGGAATAGACTCTTCCGTGTTAGACATGGAAACGAATACTCTGAGCTCAAGAAAATTTCGGCGAGCGTACCGCAAGGAAGTGTCCTTGGGCCCCTTCTCTATCTGCTATATAGTCGCGATATACTAAGAGAAGATGGCACTACTCTCGCTACGTTCGCCGACGACACCGCTATCCTAGCAGTAGGTAACACTATTGAAGAAACGACTGCAAAACTGCAAATCGCACTGAATAAGGTAAATGAATGGACGAGGGACTGGCGGATCGCCCTCAACGAAATTAAATCTGTTCACGTGAATTTCACGTATAAGAAAACTAATGAGTTGCCAATTTTCCTAAACTTGGCGCGAATACCCTTTGCAAACGAGGCCAAATACCTGAGAATGACACTCGACGCAAAGCTGAAATGGAATTCGCACGTGAAAATGAAACGTAAAGAACTCGATATCAAATATAGAGAAATGTACTCTCCTCGGAAAATATTCCCAGCTCAGTACAGTACCGAAAACAAACTGCTTCTATACAAGCAAGTGCTAAAGCCGGTGTGGACCTACGGTATACAACTCTGGGGTTGTACCAAGAAAAAAAAATGCCAATATTCTACAAACTTTTCAAAATAAAGTGCTTAGAGAAATTGTACAAGCACCATGGTATATTAGAAACGACGATATCCACAGAGATCTCGGAATTCCAACAATTGAAGCTGAAACTAGAAGCTTCGCGAGAAAGCATAGAAACCGACTAATCGGACATGTCAACAATACGGTCCGACAAATTTTGGACGAGAACAATTTATTGCGCCGGCTACAAAGAACGAAACCGTTCGACTTGGCAAGATAAGATTAACCGCGTCTAAATTGCGGAACATGCAGGATCTTTCATTGGAAAGTAGCCTGTCAAAAGTTGTTATTTCGTTATAGAAAAATTGCTTGATAATTTATATCTTAGTTGCAGTATCTAACAATCTTCCGAAGGGTGGTGTTTTTAGTCAGTAAAAATCTGACACTACTATGAGCACGCGCTTGCTACTCTTAGTGTCTTTGGAAGATTTTCACCTACCCTCGGTAAAAAAAAAAAAAAATTTAAACCATGGAAAAACCATACTAAGGCCACCAACTTCGGCTGATTTCCCGTAACTTCGCATACAACCTTTATTTTTATGGAGTGGGCACAATTTGGTGCGTTACATACAAATTCGTATTGGCACATGGCTCACCAACCCACTCGCAAAAAATATGAGCCATTTCCGCTGCCGGGATAGAATTTTATCCCTTAATATTTTTTTTTTAGGAAAAAGTGTACATTTGCTTAAGATATTTATAAAAAAATTCACAATGCAGAACGATTGAATGAAAATAAAAACATTTCGCACAAACTTTCATCAGTTATTTAAGAAAATGTACACATGATATCGATGTTGGCCCCGAACTGTAAGGCCCCAAACTCCAAATCCGAAGTATGCACGAAATCCGGGGAGCCATTTAGGCTGTAGGCCTCGTCACCAGTGTTGCCATAATTTCAAAAAAGAAAATGATAGACTGCAAAAAAAAATATGCTAAAATATATGAAGCCATAAAATAAAAATGATAGACAAAACAAATTGTGTTTTCAATAGCGTATAAAAAAAATAAAATATTAATCTTTTATACTACAAATTCATCTGAATATACTACAAATTCATCTGAATGTATTTTTTGCCAATCTGGCTATCTATACTTATAATAAAACTGTAGGCAATTTTTTTGTTACCTACAGGCGTGAAAACGACTGCACAGATTTCGATGAAACTTTTTTTGAAATGTTCCTTAAGATTTTGTGCAACACATAGGCTATTCCCTTTCATTGCCATGCCTATATTTTGGTCCGTTTTTGACCAAAATGTGTTTTTTTTTCTGACTTTACTGCCTTTAACTCGCCATTACTCAAATAATTCTTAATCAATGCAAACAAAGTAAAATGCTTAACAGAGCCAACACTTTTATAGTTATTTCAAGCCATCAATCAGCTTTCTATGTCCTCTAGAAGCTGAGCTACAACCTAAAATCTAACACCAAAAAAATAAATTTATTTTCTCAAATCGAATATTATTCTTGATCGTTGTTCTGCTTTCGGGTGGTTGGGTGGCGCACATCGCACAAGCACGTTCATATGAAAATAGAACTGGGTCGTGTTTTCTCGAAATTAAGTGAAACGAAAAAGAAGTATGCGACGTGAATGTGTATGTAATCAACAGCGAGAATGTGTTTCTGAGGAAATGCGCAGGTGGCTGATGACGTGTGGTGTGGTGATGGACGTATGGTGGGTGGTGTACATAGAAATTGAGTTCATGATTTTTGTGTTAATGGTTGTTATAGTACCTACGTTGATACCTACAGTAAAGAATTGAAAAATTCAAGAATCAAAGACGATACACTCAGGGAAAAACTGCATCCTAGATTTTAATAGCAACGTATTAAAAACTAGGTTGCATACGTTTTTGAAAAACACATTTGAATCAAAGTAAAAACAATTTGATTCAAACACGAAAAGCGTTTGAGAAGGCAGGTAAGTATATAATTCATTTGAATTGATAATAGAACTACTTCGATTCAAATTTTTGAACAAAATAACCGAAAATATTTTAAATCAAAGTGGGAACGTAATAAAATACTAAAAGTCTCTTATTTCAATAGCAACGTATTTAAAAGTAAGTTGTTTCATTTTTACAAGACGTATTTAAATCAAAATAAAACATATTTGATTCAAATACGAAAACAATTGAGAAAACAGGTAAGTGCATAATGCATTTGAATTTATAATGAAACAACTTCGTTTACAATTATAGAATGGAATAAATGAAAATACTTTAAATCAAAGTGGGAACGTAATAAAATACTATAAGTGCCTTATTTCAATAGCAACGTATTTAAAAGTAAGTTGTTTCATTTTTACAAGACGTATTTAAATCAAAATAAAACATATTTGATTCAAATACGAAAACAATTGAGAAAACAGGTAAGTGCATAATGCATTTGAATTTATAATGAAACAACTTCGTTTACAATTATAGAATGGAATAAATGAAAATACTTTAAATCAAAGTGGGAACGTAATAAAATACTATAAGTGCCTTATTTCAATAGCAACGTATTTAAAAGTAAGTTGTTTCATTTTTACAAGACGTATTTAAATCAAAATAAAACATATTTGATTCAAATACGAAAACAATTGAGAAAACAGGTAAGTGCATAATGCATTTGAATTTATAATGAAACAACTTCGTTTACAATTATAGAATGGAATAAATGAAAATACTTTAAATCAAAGTGGGAACGTAATAAAATACTATAAGTGCCTTATTTCAATAGCAACGTATTTAAAAGTAAGTTGTTTCATTTTTACAAGACGTATTTAAATCAAAATAAAACATATTTGATTCAAATACGAAAACAATTGAGAAAACAGGTAAGTGCATAATGCATTTGAATTTATAATGAAACAACTTCGTTTACAATTATAGAATGGAATAAATGAAAATACTTTAAATCAAAGTGGGAACGTAATAAAATACTATAAGTGCCTTATTTCAATAGCAACGTATTTAAAAGTAAGTTGTTTCATTTTTACAAGACGTATTTAAATCAAAATAAAACATATTTGATTCAAATACGAAAACAATTGAGAAAACAGGTAAGTGCATAATGCATTTGAATTTATAATGAAACAACTTCGTTTACAATTATAGAATGGAATAAATGAAAATACTTTAAATCAAAGTGGGAACGTAATAAAATACTATAAGTGCCTTATTTCAATAGCAACGTATTTAAAAGTAAGTTGTTTCATTTTTACAAGACGTATTTAAATCAAAATAAAACATATTTGATTCAAATACGAAAACAATTGAGAAAACAGGTAAGTGCATAATGCATTTGAATTTATAATGAAACAACTTCGTTTACAATTATAGAATGGAATAAATGAAAATACTTTAAATCAAAGTGGGAACGTAATAAAATACTATAAGTGCCTTATTTCAATAGCAACGTATTTAAAAGTAAGTTGTTTCATTTTTACAAGACGTATTTAAATCAAAATAAAATATATTTGATTCAAATACGAAAACAATTGAGAAAACAGGTAAGTGCATAATGCATTTGAATTTATAATGGAACCATTTATTAAAAAGTATTATTAATTTTTTGCATTTTAAATCAGAAAACAAACAGCATTAAGACTTTTGAATTAAATTGAAAACGTACTCATTCCAAAATTAAAACGGCTTAGTTTACTGTCTTTTTGTATGCTAAAGTGAGTTTTTACTTAAAGGATAATAATTTTCAAATCAAACATACTGACAAGCCAGCAATGAAAATCATGTTAAAATCGCTGTACAATCGACCAAAAATAGTTACACTCAGCAAGAATTTTATTTTGTCAAAATAAAAACTAATTACAATCCACCCATTTGTTGTATACCGATTTCAGCGCCATCTGTGGAATGTTTTGACGACCTATTTAATGCATATTGACGATATCTGAAAATATCTAAATGGTTGGTTGAGCTTAAGCCATTAAAAAGTTATTCTCCGCACACCAACGATTATACATTATTCTAAATATACATGGGAATTATATTTTAAATGAATTTGGACAATTTTTGATGTTTTTTTTTTTTAGAAAATTTTGCATACAAATGGTACCAAATAAATACTCCAAGGTTCGAGAAGTATCTAATTTAATACCTTTTAGAGCCTATGTGCTGCGGTGAATTACATTTTAAATCAAAGTGCAAACGTATTAAAATAAACCTATCAAAGTGGGATCATTTTTAAATTAAATACACATTTTATCTTTTTTTCCTCGGAACATCGAAAAAAAAAACTTCGTCTTTGATTTTAATAGAAAATACATTAAAAAGGAAGTTGCTTATAATTTGTTTTGAAAAAGATTTTAGTGGTTGCAATATTGTTTTTATTGGAACTACGATATTGAGGTTTACAAAAAGGTACTATGTGAAAGGCAAAGCAATATATAGATAGATATTTTTGGAATACGAATCTATAAAATATACAGTTCAAACAATATCGTTTGAGCGGTGTTTACAATATAATGGAAACAAAATTTTTTTTGACAAAACTTCCAAGGTTCGGAAAGTACCTACTATTCTTCAACTGTTCAGCAGAAAACTGAATACACACGATTGTTTAGGGGATGTACGAACGTATTTTCGAATATTTAAATTCTTATCGAATTCGAAATGGAGTTACGGTTGCCAGATTCAAAAATACGAAAAGGGGGACATCGTGAGTTTTCTAGGGGGGACAAGTATTCAAAAAGGAGGACAAATATTTTCATGTTAGTTTTTTCTTTCGCTTCGCACATTTTATCAAAGTAAATTTTGATTTTAAAACAAAAACTGAAAGAGAGACAGATGACAGTACAAAAACAACTTTAGCACGTGATGTGAGATGTATGTAGTTCGTGAGTGGATGCATTCAGCTTTGAAAGTGTTCTTGCACTTTTAAATTGATGTGTCAACCGATAATCTTGTTAAAAATATTAAAAGAAAGTGTTTTCAAAGTTTTTAATTTTAACTTAACAAGGGGGACAGTGGTTTGTACTAGGGGGGACAAACAGCATTTTTGTATGAAAAAGGGGGACCGTCCCCCCTAAAGGGGGACGTCTGGCATCCCTAAATGGAGTTGTGTTTTTATTTGTATTTTTTATGTTTATAGAATGTCTATAAACTATACAGAAAACCAAATTCTTAAAAATGCCTGTCATTTAAAATTATATTATGATAATACAAAAACTGATTTTGCCATCAAATTACTATTTATCATTACCTTAAGAATTGATTTTTGTTGAAATATAAATACCAGTTTTTAAAAGTATCGTCATATTCGCTTTATTGAAAAATAATCAAACATGTCCAAAATCTTTATATAGAAAGTAGCGTTAATGTATAGGAGTTAAAATGGATAAAATGGGTCCGCACACTAAGCCTACAAACTCTAAATAAGAAGTTTCAAACAAAAAGAGCTTGTAGCCGTTTCTTTAAGTTCCATATCAATATCTTTCTCTTACAACGTATACGAGAAAGTAAAAAAATACAATTCAGTACAAAATAATACGATTTAAACTAAGATGTGTACACTGTACACAGCTCATTTTTCATTCCTATCGACACCACACATTCTATTTCAGTTCAGTTTCAGTTGTCGGCGAGTGCGGTGCAGTGGTTTGGTGGTGGTCAGTCCGTTCGCGTTAAAGTAACAAAAAAAAAAAAAAAAAAAAAAAAAAAAAAACAGAAATCTATGGTAAGTGTCTTTTAATAGTTTTAATTTTATTATATAATTAAAATATATTAATGCGCAATTGTTTACGTGGTATAGCTTTCATTTAGCCAAATTTTATTCTTGCAAAAACAAATCATTGGTTATTCTGTTTGGTATTGCGATTCGGCGAAATACATATTCATTTGGCTTGACGGCTCATATCAGTATTTTCGCATTCATTATTTTCGTGGTATAACTATATTAATATCCTATCTGTTTTATGGCTTAGAAAATATATTCAAATCTCAAATACCAATTTTTTATTTTTGCAAGAACAAATAATTTTTTGTCTGCGATTTGGCGTCATAATGCGACGCCATGTTATTTGCACTTTTCATATTTAAAGTGAGTGCGAAAGGGAAGGTATTCGTACTATCGTTGCAATCTACCCTTGTATTGAGATTGAAGTGACATCATGAAGTGAAACAAATAGGTTTGCCATTTTCACATTTTTTCCGCGTAAAGTGCGCATTTCGATCAAAATTAAATAAATCAGTCAGAAAGTTTTTCTTTAATGGTTTGTGATCGTGAATATAAATATATGCAGAATATCATATATTTGCAATAACACAGAATTAATTTTCTTTGTCGAATCGTTATTTTGCGCCTGAATATTCTACTTGGCTGTATGTGCGAAAGGGAAGGTATTCGTATATCGGTGCAATCCACCCTTGTATTGAGATTGAAGTGACAACATGAAGTGAAACAAATAGGTTTGCCATTTTCACATTTTTTCCGCGTAAAGTGCGCATTTCGATCAAAATTAAATAAATCAGTCAGAAAGTTTTTCTTTAATGGTTTGTGATCGTGAATATAAATATATGCAGAATATCATATATTTGCAATAACACAGAATTAATTTTCTTTGTCGAATCGTTATTTTGCGCCAGAATATTCTTACTTGGCTGTATGTGCGAAAGGGAAGGTATTCGTATATCGGTGCAATCCACCCTTGTATTGAGATTGAAGTGACAACATGAAGTGAAACAAATAGGTTTGCCATTTTCACATTTTTTCCGCGTAAAGTGCGCATTTCGATCAAAATTAAATAAATCAGTCAGAAAGTTTTTCTTTAATGGTTTGTGATCGTGAATATAAATATATGCAGAATATCATATATTTGCAATAACACAGAATTAATTTTCTTTGTCGAATCGTTATTTTGCGCCAGAATATTCTTACTTGGCTGTATGTGCGAAAGGGAAGGTATTCGTATATCGGTGCAATCCACCCTTGTATTGAGATTGAAGTGACAACATGAAGTGAAACAAATAGGTTTGCCATTTTCACATTTTTTCCGCGTAAAGTGCGCATTTCGATCAAAATTAAATAAATCAGTCAGAAAGTTTTTCTTTAATGGTTTGTGATCGTGAATATAAATATATGCAGAATATCATATATTTGCAATAACACAGAATTAATTTTCTTTGTCGAATCGTTATTTTGCGCCAGAATATTCTTACTTGGCTGTATGTGCGAAAGGGAAGGTATTCGTATATCGGTGCAATCCACCCTTGTATTGAGATTGAAGTGACAACATGAAGTGAAACAAATAGGTTTGCCATTTTCACATTTTTTCCGCGTAAAGTGCGCATTTCGATCAAAATTAAATAAATCAGTCAGAAAGTTTTTCTTTAATGGTTTGTGATCGTGAATATAAATATATGCAGAATATCATATATTTGCAATAACACAGAATTAATTTTCTTTGTCGAATCGTTATTTTGCGCCAGAATATTCTTACTTGGCTGTATGTGCGAAAGGGAAGGTATTCGTATATCGGTGCAATCCACCCTTGTATTGAGATTGAAGTGACAACATGAAGTGAAACAAATAGGTTTGCCATTTTCACATTTTTTCCGCGTAAAGTGCGCATTTCGATCAAAATTAAATAAATCAGTCAGAAAGTTTTTCTTTAATGGTTTGTGATCGTGAATATAAATATATGCAGAATATCATATATTTGCAATAACACAGAATTAATTTTCTTTGTCGAATCGTTATTTTGCGCCAGAATATTCTTACTTGGCTGTATGTGCGAAAGGGAAGGTATTCGTATATCGGTGCAATCCACCCTTGTATTGAGATTGAAGTGACAACATGAAGTGAAACAAATAGGTTTGCCATTTTCACATTTTTTCCGCGTAAAGTGCGCATTTCGATCAAAATTAAATAAATCAGTCAGAAAGTTTTTCTTTAATGGTTTGTGATCGTGAATATAAATATATGCAGAATATCATATATTTGCAATAACACAGAATTAATTTTCTTTGTCGAATCGTTATTTTGCGCCAGAATATTCTTACTTGGCTGTATGTGCGAAAGGGAAGGTATTCGTATATCGGTGCAATCCACCCTTGTATTGAGATTGAAGTGACAACATGAAGTGAAACAAATAGGTTTGCCATTTTCACATTTTTTCCGCGTAAAGTGCGCATTTCGATCAAAATTAAATTAATCAGTCAGAAAGTTTTTCTTTGATGGTTTGTTATCGTGAATATAAATGTGTAAACCTATTTGTTTCACATAATGTACGACGCAGAAAATGCACGTATCTTCTTTTTTTTAGTCAGGTCGTCGCTACAATGCAGAACTAGACTAGCTTAATCGTAGTCTAAATTCAGTAGAGCGATTTTTATATTTGAAAACGTATTTATTCCTAAACTATTTTAGGAAACACCTTGGCGTAGAAAACATATATATTATTGTTGGTCGACATGTAGTACCAAATAACAAGAGTGATTTCTTCTACTTTCCACGCTCTCTTCATTATCAGAAGATATATTATTAATCGTTGGTGTTACACGAACCCGCTTTTTTTGTTGAAATTCTATCTAGTTCAACTAGCTATCAATTATAGGCTGTAAGTACCTACCATTTTCATCAGTTATGTTTTCAAAGTTGGCTCTGTTAAAACTTCGAATAAATCTTTAATTTATCAAGCTATCATTCTGCATTGTAGCGATACCTGGTATCGATTTTTAATTTTCACATCTATTTCTGAATCATTTTTTTTTTGTATAGGATAACATAAAAATGGATATCCAAAATTTAGCACATATAAACAGCACAATATTAAGCCCAGATTTCGAATTAATTCAATTAGATGAAAATGGTCAAATTTTAGATGAATTTTTCCAACCAGCAGATGACGACGAAATAAAGTTGACTCAATTACTGAAAGAGTTTAACCTTGAGTCTCTGCTGCAGGTACTAAAAGGTAAGAAATTGAAAATGTTTTCAAGTTTTATTAACAAATCTAGTATATTATTGAAGTCGATGCGGTTTGGGTTCTGTTGCTAAATACAGTATTGTCGAAACAACATTATATTTAGTAATGTTTGTCAGAAATGCATAACCAGTTTTATATGCATTTGTCTTTCGATCGTGTATAAAACTTTCAATATTGTTCTTGTTCCTCTTTATAATTTCGGATTGAGTGGAACCAAAAAAAACACTTTGGCTCTAAAGAAAGTTATATTTAACCCTTTTCTTTTGATGTACTTATTTAGTTGTTATTGTTACTATACTTTTTATTCAGATAAGCGCATTACTTACCACAGTTTGCAATATCTATCTAAAGAGGACATCAGAGATGCTATTCCAAACATTGCAAAGAGGGCAGAATTCAGAGAAAAACTTTTTTTTTGGAGAAAAGAACAGGTAGGTAGTTATCAATATATCTTATAACACTTTTTATGTCAACGGTTATAGTTGTTATTTTTATTTGTATTACGCCTTAGTATGGGAAGGATGATGAAACCATTTCCCTCAATTCGAAAGTTGACGATTGGCAGAGCAGAATAGATACTTCAAAAGAAATAATTCATCAACCCAGACATTCTAAGATTGTAAGTATTAAACTAAATGTGGTAGATAGATATTTAGGTAATAATAATATTACAAATCAAATAGAATCTTCGAGAAATCTTAACTTCATCATCAAGAGGAAAGAGTTTACTTCATCTTTATGAAAAAAACAATCGTTTAGAAAATATCCACAGGGAAGGACTTGTACAATTGATTACAGAAGAAATCATATGTACAAATTTGTGTCTAAAACCATTTGACTACCCATTCATCGTTGATCAAATAATTTCCATTTTTCCAACTGAAAAGGAGGCTGAGGTAAGTGCTAGATTTCCCTTCAGTTTAAAAATTCAGCTCGAATTCAAGAAATGGGTATATCGAAAGGTCTAGTCTAGTCCAAACAAAATTATTCAACTTTTTCAACTTTTTTTAATAAATCATATTATTATGGAGTAAATAAATATGTACTTTAATTTCATTTCTCAACCGTTTAGAAACAAGTCATTTCGTACTGTACATACGTGAGACTTCACTGTAAAATAAACATCAGGACAACCAAGTTGCCATTTCTCTCTGTTTTTAAAGTACAAATTTGATTTTTAAACACATTAAACGTACTGGAATTTTTATTGCAACAAAAATCGACTGCGTAGCTTAGACTTATAGGGTTTTTTTAGTTTTCATCAGTAGGATAAAGGTTTTGGCTATCATAGTCTAAATCAAATATTCGTTTTTACTTGGTTATTGCTCCAGTATCCAGGCGCAACGATAAGGTTGGCAAGGCTAAAAGAAAGGTTACTATAAGCGATGCACAAGAAAGTTTAATTTTGAGGCTTTCTTTGATAACGAACTATTCCGAAAAGATAGAAGAGCTGATAAATAAATAATATAGTAACGTAGGGCTGACTATCAGCCATTCATTATTGTCGTTGGGACAGACGAAACTAATTTAAATAATTTTTTTATATATTTGGGTAGAACTTTGTACAAATTTGATTCATTTATTGATTGACTAAATATTGTTGTATTTTCAGGATTATTATTTTATTCCTCGAAAAGGAAAAAAAAATCCCAGCGGAAAATTATATTGCAAATATGTAAACTCCCGGTCCAAACGTTCTAAGTCAAGCGAATGCTCTTCTATGCAACTTGAAGGTCCATCTGAATCTGAACTTGACGAGGTAGACGATTCTATAGCCTTGGCTCTTAAAACTGTCCTAAGCCGAGATAGCTCTGATTGGAACTTAGTGCTAGATAAGTGGAAAAAAACTTTTTCCCTCCGTCAGAAGGAACTAAAATTATCCACAAATGCAGAGTTTTTGAAATCTTGGCCGAAATTCTCGGACTCAAGGGCACCAGACCTGGTAAAAATTTAATTAAATTTAAATAATATTTTAACTCATAGCTATTTTTTTGTAGATAAACATAGACTTTACGCTTTTATACCCAAAAAAGCAACAACTTTTATTTGCTAAATGGGATGACTTCAAAATAAATATTAAGAAATATTTTGAAGTCAACATACATAACGAAAACTGCAAAAGAAGGTTTTCACTTTTGAAAACAACCCCAGAGATTGGAAAAGGTAAATATAAAAGGAAGCAATACAGACACGCCTTATATAAAACCATTTATTTCTTAGATTCCGAAGACTATCTCTTGACAACGTTATTAAACTCGGTCATTCCCCCAGTATCCAGGTTCAAAGACAAGGCTGGCAGCAATAAAAGAAAGGTGACTATAAGCGATGCACAAGAAAGCTTCATTTTGAGGCTTTCTTTGATAACGAACTATTCCGAAAAGATAGAAGAGCTGATTAATAAATATTATAACGTAGGGCTAACTATACAGCCATTCATTATTGTCGTTGGGGTAGACGAAATTAATTTAAATTCATTTTTTGTATACTTGGATAAAACTTTATACAAATTCGATTCATTTATAGAAGCACTTGACATTTGCTTCAAAATTTTTCAAGTTCTCTCATTGCAATATCCCTTAGCATGTCAGCCCTGTTGGGTTTTTATTCAAAAGTACTTTTATAATATCGAAACACAATACGATTTACAATCACCCAACATAACATCTCTATTAAGTTATATGAGCTCTGTTAAGTAGTACAGATACGTTTTACAACTGTATGCATCTGTTTCAAATGCTGCACTCATTTTCCTAAATTACTTTATAATAATTTGATTCTTTTATTGAAACACCTTCTTCTACCTTAATTACTTTATACAATTTTGATTCTTTTTTCGAAGCACCTCCTTGTACGTCACCTTGATTACTTTATACAAATTTGATTCTTTTTTAGAACAACTTATTTTCTTTTATAATACTACTGTATGCATCTGATCCAAATGCTGCAATCCATTTTCTTGTACTGACCCTCGTCACCTTGATTACTTTATACAAATTTGATTCTTTTTTCGAAGCACCTCCTTGTACGTCACCTTGATTACTATATACAAATTTGATTCTTTTTTAGAACAACTTATTTTCTTTTATAATACTACTGTATGCATCTGATCCAAATGCTGCAATCCATTTTCTTGTACTGACCCTCGTCACCTTGATTACTTTATACAAATTTGATTCTTTTTTAGAACAACTTATTTTCTTTTATAATACTACTGTATGCATCTGATCCAAATGCTGCAATCCATTTTCTTGTACTGACCCTCGTCACCTTGATTACTTTATACAAATTTGATTCTTTTTTCGAAGCACCTCCTTGTACGTCACCTTGATTACTATATACAAATTTGATTCTTTTTTAGAACAACTTATTTTCTTTTATAATACTACTGTATGCATCTGATCCAAATGCTGCAATCCATTTTCTTGTACCGACCCTCGTCACCTTGATTACTTTATACAAATTTGATTCTTTTTTAGAACAACTTATTTTCTTTTATAATACTACTGTATGCATCTGATCCAAATGCTGCAATCCATTTTCTTGTACTGACCCTCGTCACCTTGATTACTTTATACAAATTTGATTCTTTTTTCGAAGCACCTCCTTGTACGTCACCTTGATTACTATATACAAATTTGATTCTTTTTTAGAACAACTTATTTTCTTTTATAATACTACTGTATGCATCTGATCCAAATGCTGCAATCCATTTTCTTGTACCGACCCTCGTCACCTTGATTACTTTATACAAATTTGATTCTTTTTTAGAACAACTTATTTTCTTTTATAATACTACTGTATGCATCTGATCCAAATGCTGCAATCCATTTTCTTGTACTGACCCTCGTCACCTTGATTACTTTATACAAATTTGATTCTTTTTTCGAAGCACCTCCTTGTACGTCACCTTGATTACTATATACAAATTTGATTCTTTTTTAGAACAACTTATTTTCTTTTATAATACTACTGTATGCATCTGATCCAAATGCTGCAATCCATTTTCTTGTACTGACCCTCGTCACCTTGATTACTTTATACAAATTTGATTCTTTTTTAGAACAACTTATTTTCTTTTATAATACTACTGTATGCATCTGATCCAAATGCTGCAATCCATTTTCTTGTACTGACCCTCGTCACCTTGATTACTTTATACAAATTTGATTCTTTTTTCGAAGCACCTCCTTGTACGTCACCTTGATTACTATATACAATTTTGATTCTTTTTTCGAAGCACCTC
Organism: Cheilosia urbana; assembly: GCA_946477585.1. Classification (NCBI taxonomy): domain Eukaryota; kingdom Metazoa; phylum Arthropoda; class Insecta; order Diptera; family Syrphidae; genus Cheilosia; species Cheilosia urbana. The sequence goes on from OX297855.1 coordinate 49,293,291, forward strand.
CTTGTACGTCACCTTGATTACTTTATACAAATTTGATTCTTTTTTAGAACAACTTATTTTCTTTTATAATACTACTGTATGCATCTGTTTCAAATGCTGAAATAATTTTCCATGCATTGACCTCCTTCTTCGTCATCGTAACATATAAGCCCTATTGGGTTTTTCTTAAAACAACTATGTATATATGTTTTAAATGCTGCAATCAATTTTCTTGCACTGACCTCCTTGTACGTCATCTAAAATACGACCACTTAATACCGCAAAACAATGATTTGCAATGCAAGCAAAATAACTGCAACCAAGTATTTTCCAATTATAAAGTTTTTCGTCGTCATTTAAACAATTTACATAAATCCTCAGAAATAGACAAATTTAAAACTGTTTCCGGATGCAGAAATATTTCTCATTCAAATAACAACACTTTGGATGTTGATGTACATACAATTCAGTCCAGTAGCACGTCGCATGTTAAAAATGAAGCTATTTATGAATACGATGTTTCTAAAATTTTAAGCGAGCTTAAAGCATCTGCCATTAACTTATCTCTAAAGCTATACGCACGTACTTTTATGCCTAGAAAAGAAGTATTAGAAATTCAAAATATGATTTCAGTATTTTTATCAACGGTTACTAACTCGATGAAACAGATCACCTCAGGTCAGATTCCAAGCGAAGTTCAAAAAGATATAGATTGTGTAATGGCTTTTTGTAATAACCCTTTTGAGCAAATAAAGTCAGAACATCGAATGTTAAAAATGTTGAGTGACATGGGCGTCTATGATGCACCAAAAACCTTTCTGATTAAAAACACTGTATCTGAAAAACTAGTAAAAGGAATACCAACTTTTGAAGAAAAGCTAATTAATGTTTATCTTTTGTCTCTTCAATTTCAATTTAAATCTTTTTTTGAATTACCGGGGGTCTTAGACTTAACATTAAAAAATCAAAAAATGTATTCAAGCCAAGAAAAAATTCAAAATTTTGTAAATGGCAATACATTCAAAAATAAACAACAAAAGTTTAAGCCAGATGATATTATTATTCCTTTTACATTATACTTCGACGATTTTCAAATCAACAATGCTCTTGGTACACATACATCTTCCATTTGTGCATGTTATTACACATTCCCAACTCTTCCGCAATATTTGCTATCGAAATTAGACTTTTTATTCCACGGGGGTTTTATTTTATCTGAAAATTTGAAAAGTTGTGGGAATGAAGTTTCATTTCACCACTTAGTCGAAGAATTAAAAACCTTAGAGGCTGGTGTTGATATACAAACAGGGAAGAAGACTGTATGTGTGCATTTCGTTTTGGGTTTAATTGTTGGAGACAATTTGGGACTGAACAGTATTTTCGGATTTGTAAAGTCATTTAATTCTAAAAGGTTTTGCCGTTGTTGCACTAGAAGCAGACGTGAAATGCAAACTGATTCTAAAGAGGAAACTGAATATATCAGAAATAAGGAACAATATCAGCAAGACCTTTTAAAAGCTGATTATTTAGAGACCGGTTTAAAGAGTGAATGTGTTTTTCACGGAATAGAAAGCTTTCATGTAAGTGAAAACTTTTACTTCGACCTAATGCATGATGTATTAGAGGGGGTAGCTGTTTACGACGTTTGTAATGTACTTATGGGCTTAATCAAAGAAAACGTAATTTCCATTGACACTCTGAATAGCAGGAAACAATTTTTTCCGCTTGGAGAAACAGATGCTGGTAATTCTTCCCAACCTTTGGACATAAAAAGGTTAAGGTCTTATAATTTAAAAATGACAGCAAGTGAAGTTTTATGTTTTGTTAATTTCTTAACACTGATGATAGGTGATTTAATTGACTCAGAAAACAAGCATTGGGCTTTACTAGTTAAACTAAATCAAATAATTGATTTTTTATTCAAACCCCAATACTGTGAAGAGGAATTAAAATTGTTAGAAAAGCTTATTACTGATCATCATACGCTTTATGTGAAATTATATGGAGCCAGTCTCAAACCAAAACACCATTTTTTAGTGCACTATCCCACCGCTATAAAAATGTGTGGACCTCTAAAATTTGTTTGGGTAATGCGTTTTGAAGCAAAACACAAACAGGGAAGGGCATATTTTAATACTATTACATCTAGACTAAACCCACCGTATTCTCTTGCTATTAAGGCTTCCTTACAACATGCCTACTTTTTAACTAAGTATAAAGATGGATTCAGACCATGTTTCGACATCAGTCATTTCCAGCCTAACATTCTTCCCAGCAAAGATTACTATAAACACTTGGATTTAGAAATATCTGATCTACCCAATATTACCATAGCTAATAACGTGACGTACAAAGGAATTATATACAAAAGTAATTTCTATTTAGCTTGTATTCATTCTTCGTTTAAATTATTCAAAATTATTGACATACTGCACAAAAAAAATAGTTTATACATTGTTTGTAATGAAATTAAAATTAAGAAATTTAACAAGCATTTCCAAGGCTATGAAGTTGGTGAAAAGTTAAGCAATGTAGTATTAAAAGATATTAATTATTTTACAAGTCCTCCCCTTAACCTTTATCAAATAAACAATGGAAAAACATTTGTTAAAAATAAATATATATAGTTTACTTTTTACTAAATAAACAAAATCATTTCTGACACTTTTTTTTTTAAAATGAATAGCTCGTATGAATTATTGTATAAATTACTTAAAATATCTAACAAGAAATTCGAAGCCTAATAAATTAGGAAACAATTGAGTAATGTAATAGTAAAAGACTTGTAAACATAAATCACATTTTTCATAAAGAAAAGGAAAAAACAATTGCGAACTTTCTTTTGATAAAATTAAAGAAGTTGTCATTATATAAAGAAATCGTTTTTTATTAAATCATTTTTATTTCTCTTGAATAAATTTGTCTAGGTCCATCTTTAAAGGGTAAGCTAATGTTAGTCAATATTTGGAATTAAAATGAATCATTTTATGTAAATCAAAGTAATTAATTATTAATATAAAGTATAGATTTTTATTAAACATAAAAAATATAACGTGTGAAATAAGATTGTTAATGGCTTGATTTAAACAGATTGCAACATAATTCAAAGTTGATTCATTTTGATTCTTAATAAGGATTACTTTCATTAAAATGCGACGGACATTTGAAGTAAACGGAAGTCCGATTTTAATCAAAGATAAAAGTGACTAAAATCAAGTGTAAGTAACATTAAATCAAGCTCGTCTATGACATTGATTGAAAGTCGAATTGCCTTTGAAATAAGGTTGTTATCGTAATAAATTTAGGTGGATTCTATTTTGATCTAAAAACATTTCAACTAAATTCAAAGTTGCTTCACTTTTGTTTTTAATAAGGATTAGTTTCATTCAAAGTCGACGAGCATTTGAAACAAACGGAAATCACACTTAAATCAAAGATAAAAGTGACTAAAATCAAGTGTAAGTAACATTAAATCAAGCTCGTCTATGACATTGATTGAAAGTCGAATTGCCTTTGAAATAAGGTTGTTATCGTAATAAATTTAGGTGGATTCTATTTTGATCTAAAAACATTTCAACTAAATTCAAAGTTGCTTCACTTTTGTTTTTAATAAGGATTAGTTTCATTCAAAGTCGATGAGCATTTGAAACAAACGGAAATCACACTTAAATCAAAGATAAAAGTGACTAAAATCAAGTGTGAGTAACATTAAATCGAGCTCGTCTATGACATTAATTGAAAGTCAAATTGCCTTTGAAATAAAGTTGTTATCGTAATAGATTTAGGTGGATTCTATTTTGATCTAAAAACATTTCAACTAAATTCAAAGTTGCTTCACTTTTGTTTTTAATAAGGATTAGTTTCATTCAAAGTCGATGAGCATTTGAAACAAACGGAAATCACACTTAAATCAAAGATAAAAGTGACTAAAATCAAGTGTGAGTAACATTAAATCGAGCTCGTCTATGACATTAATTGAAAGTCAAATTGCCTTTGAAATAAAGTTGTTATCGTAATAGATTTAGGTGGATTCTATTTTGATCTAAAAACATTTCAACTAAATTCAAAGTTGCTTCACTTTTGTTTGTAATAAGGATTACTTTCATTCAAAGTCGACGAGCATTTGAAGTAAACGGAAGTCACACTTAAATCAAAGATAAATGTGATTAAAATCAAGTGTACGCCATTATGAAAACCTTTTCAACTACGTCCTCAATTTAAAGTTGTAATGTATTTGATTTTAAGTGTCTTTTCATTAAAAAAATATTTTAAGTTGCACTACTTTGATTTAAAAATTTCCGTGTTTGGTCCCAAATCGTTAACGTTTTACTTTGATTCAAAGACGTTTTTTTTGATTCTAGGTTGTTTTTTGGCTCAGTGTATAGGTGAATTATGTTGTTTGATTTAGTAATTGTTGGTGTAGATACAAATTTCCGTTCAGGCTTTTGTTTTAGTGGTTGTTTTGATATTACCCACGTTGTACCTACAGTAAGGAAGTGAAACTTTAGTACTTACGCTGTTGAATATAATTTTCTTAAATTGGTGTTTTAGGTAAATAGATTTGTTTGATTTATTGTTTCACATTGACCATGTCCACCGCTTTTTTTTTTAGCTAGACTACTACTTAAACAAATATGCCGTTGAGAAAACGGTCAAATCTCTTTTATTGGAAATTACACAGACTCACGCCGCGTACGAAGTCGCGGGCACAGCTACATAGTATAATATAAAATATAACTCTATCTTTATTTAGTAAGGAATTTCGACCCTAAAAATATCTCAGAAAAAAAAAATAAAAATCATGTTTTTTACAATGAATTTGATTTTGACTTAACAACTAAAGTATCAGTCTTCAGAAAAAAAAAAAAAAAAAAAAAAAATCAACAGTAACTACAGTCGTTAATTTTTTGACGTTTGAGGTCCAGCATAGATAAAGCATAAATCCTTCACCACACATCTGAATGAATTAGCCCATGTATCAAAGGGCATGGTAGTGCCCAGCCAAGTTCTGACACTCCACCTTTTTCACAGGAACAAACTCAGGCGATTTTGGACCCTCGTCTATCTTCAGTACCAATGTCAAAGTCAGAAACCTCAAATTCGGAATACTTGCTAAGTTGATCAAGTACAAGCCCCTCAGAACACTTTTTGGCATTAGTGGTTCCTGAACTATAAGGCTTCAAAATCACAAAAACCGTAACTGACTGACTAAAAAAATCTAAAATTTTTTTTTCGTTGTGTCTGCCTATTGTTATTTTGAAAATATACATGCAACTTAAAAGTTCATGACTTTTCTAAGAACTTATTACCGACTAAAATTTGGTGGGCGTACTTGGCAAGTTTTCTTTTTACTACGCCAAACTCGAAAGGTTTTAAAAATTTGATCAGTGAACCCACCAAATTTTAGTCAGTAATGATTAAATAATAAAATGTCTCTCTTAATTTGTAGTTATTTCTGTACTGTTCTACTTTAAATATTACGTATTAAGCCTTAATAAAGTAAGAAATTGGTGTACTTTTAGATCTCTGTACTTTTCACGGCTGACTTTGTTAAAAACATAGAGGTTTTTATATAAAAGAACTCCCTGGCTCTTTTTTAACATTTGTGTTTTTGATCTGATATAATTATATCCACGTACCAAATAGACATGATTCATCGCACTCACACATTATCCGCTCACAAACATCTTAAACTTCGATGCACTGTATATCAGGTTAATGTACAGGAATGACTAAAATTCCAGAGCAAATATCGAAGAATACTAAAATCCAAAAAAAAAAAAAAATGCTAAAACAGCATCTGGCATTTTTCTTTATTTTTTAAATGCTTTCAAGTCTTCGAAAATGCTGGATCTAGCATTAAAAATGCCAGAATGGCATCACTGCGTCGTCACAGAGAGACAGATAGACGAACCGAATTTTGTGATCCACTATTTTAAGTTCCTCTATCATCGTAATATCAGAATTGATTACAAAAAAAAAAAAAAAAAATAATAATAATAGAATCCTGTTTTTCTGAAGAATTTTAATTTAGATAATTAAAGCTTAATAGAAATTACATTATTTAGTTGATATCCAGAGGTAAGTAATTTTTATCCGCCAAGAGATTGGGAAATCGGAAAGTAATCAATATCGGAACATTTTAAATTTGCGCCTTTATTTTTGGCTTTACTTGCTAAAAAGTAGTAGTAGTAGTAGTAGTAGAATAAAGCGTAGCAATTGCTTTTACTCAAGAGAAATGTCAAAGTCGAAGCATTTACTAGGTTTCGTATGAATAAAAACCAATTTGAGCTAGTTCCAACTTTTGACATGTTCGAAAAGCGGCGGCACTGACCTTTTGACTCAGATCGGTATGAATAAACCTTAACAGACAAAGCAATTTAATTAAATTAAATTGCAAGGCAAGTACACGTGCAGCGAAGTAAAAGCTATGTTCGAATTTTCGAACTTTATTTAGCAAACTAGGTTTTTATTCATTCCGATTCAAAGCAATTGGTAAGGGCTTTTACTTTGCTAGATAACCTTTTACTCACAGCAAATGCTAGGTTTTATTCATACGCCCCAGTGTTGACAAAATTACATATGTGTAGGTATAACTGGTTGAAACCGCAAACAAAGGTTTTTATTATTTTTATTTTTTAGTGTATGGAAAAATGATTAGGGGCGGCATAAATTGGGTCTGCCCGGGCGGCCCCAATCCACGCTACGCCAATGGTGAATGATATCGAAAAGGCGTAGAAACGTAAACATGTTCGTCCTTATATGTTCCTTGTATCTCCCGTAGATAGTTTTATTAACCAAACAGATTAAATTATTCACCTTTTAACAATATATTATATTTATATACATAATAATAGCCATACATTAATGCAAAAATGTGGTATTGCGGTTGGTAGCATTTATTTTATGTTTTGTTTTTATGTTTTTGCATTTCACACGGATTTTACTAGGTAATTGACATTCCACCGATAGGTAAGCAAAAAAATTGAGTGGCCAGCGGTAAGAGGATTGCGAGTTGGGGTCTCTGATTTAAACGGCCGCCTCGACTTGGCTGGTAGTGCTTCAAGCGGTTGGTCCAATTTTTGATGAATTTATCCATAAGGTGTGGCGTTATTCCAGAAAAACGTAACAAACAGTCAATCTATGTGAAAACCTGTTGACGAAGACGCTTAGTCTAAAATTGGCCTCGTCCTAGATGATTTTCTGGTTAGAATCTGGATCTCCGACCAACATCTCCAGTACCCAATTAGCGAAGCAAAGGCGTTGTCTTTGGCTTCAATTCGGCGTTGTCTTTGGCTTCAATTCTTGAGTCAGTACAATCTGAAATGGATGTGGGCCTCAATCGAATGGGTTCCGAATTCAGCTAACTGGCGCCGAATCAACATAACGACCAACTTAGTCATGACGAAATTCACGTTGGTTCTTACACTAACGCGGAATTTCGATAATATTTTAATAAATTCCACAAACCTTAAGAACTATTCAAATGAGAGCAAATTGCTTTAAATAGAAAAATTTACATTTGCTGTAAGGCACATCAAAAGAAATATTCTCATTTCACAATTAAGTATAGGTCGGTTTAGGCAATATGAAAATATTATGTTTCTTAATACATATCTCAGAATATTTCGTAGAGGAGACTGGATTGTTGCTTTAAAAGTATTTAATGATTAGGAAATTAATGAGGACCATTGCAAAAGTCAGTAATTTGTGGTAAACGCATTTATAAATCCACACTAATGGCGATTGTTAAATTTGCAGTAAAAACAAAATTAAAGTTCAATAAAATGTATAACATTTTGCTTTTACTGTTAAATTCTTTAAGAAGTCTAGATTTATGCAATTTATATCACGAACTTGAATATCGATGTGATATTCTAGAAAACCATAAATATTTATTGAATAAATTTGTTATTCAAATGTATATAAACGTTTTGCTTCGTCACATTGGAAAAAAAAAATGTAAATTATCGCATACAACATTAATACGAAATAAATTTACAAAACTTGTTCAGGTTATGGGACAATAAGTTAACAAATGTATTGCTTTGCTGTTTTCGTTTTATATTTCAAAGTAATGAACATTACAGAATTAATTTGAAATCCCTCTTTGTAGCTTTCCATCTTTTGAATAGATGACGGCATCTCTTTTGTTTACATGTTTCTAAGGAAACGAACTTTTTTTGAAAAAAATTCCGCTTTTTGTTTACGTTAATATGGAAATTTCAACTTGACGTGACGTCGGCATCGCAGTGTTGATGGAGATCTGTATCTATTCTCCGCAATTCGTACTCTTTCGGAGGCTCAAATTCCATTCGAGGTGTGCGACTTCGGAAGAGAAATAAACAATATCAATGGCGTACTGCAAGTCGTAAACAAATTGCGCAACCAAATTCTGCGGAGGATATCGGAATTTAACTGTCAAAAATTTGAGAAAAGAATGCACTTCCTCGGGCTCTGCGAAGTAAGGCCACAAAAGAAAAATTAAATAAGGCCCCAAAAAATTATACAGGAAACAACAACAACGATTTTTAATAGAATTTAGGGGTTCATTATGAAATAAGACCCCAAAAGAAGAAATGAAATAAGTCCCTAAAATTATTTTTTTATTGTTAATTGTTACCCTTCCGATATGGAATGCGAACGCTGCAACCCCCCTGCTTGGGTTTACTGTTAGATTGCGGGGTGGGTGCGAGGTTGAGTATATAAAAATGTCCTTAAATCTGTGGGTGCGAGGTTGAGTAAATAAAAAGTTCCTTTAATCTAAACTAGTTTATCCAATATCAACAATATTAAATGAAAAGTAGTTTTCATTATGAAATAAACCAGAAATTTGGGGCCTTATTTCTTTTTCTCTTTTGGGGCCTTATTTCCTACAACCACTTCATCGCACTTCAACGTAATTCGCCGATATGCGTTACAAAATGTCGGAAAAATTCTCCGAATTGTTGTTCCGAAGTATAGCTCGCAGCGAAAATCCTCCGAATCGTATAAAACCGGAGAATTTTCCGTTCTGACGGATACCTCGCTAGGGCCGAATAAGTCAAAAAAGGAGAGTATGTATTTTGAAAAAAGTAGAAGGTACCTACAGACATTTTATAGTCTTCAAATAAATGTGGGCATAAAAATTCACAAAAAAATCATAAACAAGAAATTAAGTTAAAAAAAAAACCTAAATAAATTATTAATTATTCTAAAATTCTAAAATTAAAGTTTGCTTTGATTTATTCAGGAATAATAAAATTTCAAGCTAATTTAACAAATAAAAATCCACGAAGTTCAAACACAAAAACAGAACCACCAAATCACAATCTAAGTTCGCAGGTAATAATAAAATAAATACTGAACTGACAGATGAAAATTGCATGAAGTCAACGAAAATCAAAAATAAACTAGAAAGAGGCAAATTCCCTTTTTAGAGACAGTTTGGAAGATAAAAGTAGCTACTGCCAAATTTGCATTAACTTTGAAGTGAATTACATTTATAAAGGTTGAAATTACACTTTGCTGCAAGTGTAAGATAGGTATATTAGGTTTTTAAACAAAAATAGGACTACAAATAATGTGAAAGGAGGAGTAGTAGTATAGTACCTACTCCTATGAGAGTACTTTCGGCAGCACTGGCGGCATGTGTTTCGTTGTAATACGCTGTAAAATAGTGGCGCCTGTGCTGTTTTGGAACATATTTTCTCGCAGAAGGCTATGAAAATTACATTTCACTACCAGTTAAAATATAATAGTATGTCTATGGCTATGAGTATTAGAATACTTAGCGATCAATCTCAGTTTAAACTTTGAAAAGGGTTTTCCATTGCGACACCACCCGCGAACGTATTTAATTACATTACATTACATTAGAAACAATTGGCTAAATGCTTCAGTCAGGAAAAGATAACCGGATGAGATTTATAATTTTAAGCAGCTGCATGAATCTCTGTTCCTGGATTTGGTATTGGGTATACATTTTACAGCCATCTTTTTTCACACGCCCAGTTACCAGGACCAATTTCAGGGACAAGTTACAAATGTCCCGTTTCCACTGCCTCTGTCTGCTAGATGAATAGCGGCCGTGTCAAACTCTAAATAAACAAAATTGACATTTCACCATTTGCGCTAGACGTCTAGCACTTTTTTCTGAAATGTAATTTCTTTTATATGGAGCTTGACACGCCGCTTTTCATCATTGAGAGTGCGCTCTCTGTCCAATGTAATTGTAATTTTGTATGGCATGCAAACTGTCATGTTTCAATGATTTCAAAAAGTAATTTAAATAGTTACAGTAGGTACGTTTGGAAAATTTTCAGGAATTTTATTTTTAATAGTTGAACTTTAAAAGGACCCGAGGCTTAAGAAAGTGCCATGAAAATGCTATTAACGGTAGTAACCGTGATACTTTCCATTCGGAATTGAATCAATATCTTAAACGCAACACTATAATCCCAGTGCTCCCAGACTTTGAAGACCCTTTTCTCCTTTTTAGTTCTAAAAAAATTCCCCTTTTCTCCCGTAAGTGAAATTAGACCTTGTTTTCAAAAGAAAAACATAAAAAATGTAACTTAAAGCTTCAAATAAGCATATCACATAAAAATATATATATTATAGGTACAATCATTTTCTTTTCTACTAGATATTCAAAACGAGTGAATGCATTCACAGTCAGTGTGACCAATTCAATATTTTAAATATAAAGTTCAGCAATATAGCATGTTTTTTTGTATAAAAAAGTGCTAAAAATCATGCTAAATATTTTTTTAAATCTAAATCTAAGCTGAAAACTCAAAAAAATAAAAGAAAAAACTGTTCCTCAGCAAAAAATATTAAATTTAGTACACATACAGCGAAGTAAATGCTATGTTCGAATTTCGGTCTTTTTTTAGCAAAGTAGATTTTTATTCATACCTACCAGTTACGATTAAAAGCAATTGCTAAGGGCTTATACTAGATGCTACTACTAAATGCTAGTTTTTATTCATACGATCTATTAAATAAAGTTCCTATGTGTTCGGAAAGTTGACTGCAATTGCAAGCTTGCTGAATTCGTTAAATGGCTGTGTTCACTGTCAAATAAGAATTGTAATGGCTCGCTCACAGTAAGTTTCGTCTGCTTTAATTTAATTTTACTATTTTAATTCATAATTTGGCTACACAACTCCTGCTGATTTTTCCGGCTATAGCATGAAATCATGCTAAAAAAAATGATGGCATGGTTTAAAAAAAAGGCTACGTATAAAACACTCCTGCTAAATTTAGCAGGAAATATGCTAAATTGGTCACAATGATTTAGATGCACACAAAAAGTCATACGTAGATGTTCGAAGGGCTGTTTTTTTTTATGTCTAGTATGAAAAATTCATTGTTTAAAGTTTGTTCTTAATGAAAATACGTTAGAATTTAATTTTTAAACATTTTACATTTCATAGAGAGCCCCCATTTTTCATTCATTCCCCCAAATATGGGACCACTGCAATAATCCTCTGTCATAAATGACTGACTGAATGAGTCTCATCTGGGTACTCGGACTTTCAAAAGCCACTGTAATATTATGTAACATTAAAAATACAAATAGTGAAGTAGTTTGAAGTGCTTTTTATTTAATAATTTTCCAAAGCAGCCCAAGATCCGTTTCTCGTAAGTCTCCGTCCACCGTTCGTTCCGCCTGAATCTAACAGCTAGAGAAGACCAGACCAACGCAAATCCGTTGGAGTAGAGATAATATACTTATTTTTGTTTCTTTCTAGATTCTAGTTGCTCTTGCTCACAGCGCGTTTGGATCGGTATAGCACGCTTTGCTGAGTTCGTATGGATTGCTTTGTTTTTTTGTTTGTTTAATATGCAAAAGAAATTGTGCCCACTTGCCCTATGCTGCTGTTGGGCTTGGTGGTTTGGCGGATGGCTAGATGATGGTTCCAGTTGTGCTGGCGGACACCTTAATGAGTGACTTCCCCCCATAAAGGAAATTTGTTGTCTATCTTGGAATATCTAAGTATCTGCATTTGAAAATACCACAGAAAACGAAGAAGAGCTACAAAAGAAATTATACAACCAACCAACAACTACCAAGTTTCCGACTCAGTTAAGGTTCACACTCATATGAATGAACCCTATGACGAAGTTAAGTCGGTGGTGCTGGTGGTATCGCAGGCGGCATGCTGCCGAAGTCTTATTACTTGATAATTATTCGTGGAGTCAAGTCAAGTACGGCACGAACTCGACAGAAGCACCACTGTCTGTGCAGCGTAGTGCCAAGTATCGACTTTCCTTGATCCGGTCGGCAGTTGGTCAATTCGATTGATATATAATTTTGTTCGGTTGGGTATTGTTTATGTAAACACGTGCCAAATCTGTGCGTTGTCTCGTAGGAGTCTGTTTACTATCCGGTGTGTCAGTGACCCTTAGGGGAAATTAGTTTAAAGATAATAAAAAATATAAAATAAAATAAAGTGTTCTGTGCGAAAAAATACAACTGGTTGTGTGTGCAGTTTTTATTTCATTGGCGTGAGTGGGATTGTGACGGCAAGTTCATGATGTTCTTCCGGAAATTGTGCCGCAACAATAGTGCGCAGATGCCCACAGCAGGTAAGATGTTTCACTCATAAACATGGCTTTTAGTTTGACGTGCCAATTTTGCGGTTAAGAAGATTAAACACATCAACGTATTGGGTTGCGCTTGTGAAATTGTGTTGATGGTGTCACCATTTTTGGTGATAATGAATCGGATTTTGGTTGCAGATTATAATTGTGCATTTTAGGCACTATCCAGTAAGCCAAATTGGGTCAGTTCAGCGAGTGACTGTATTCGTTCAATTTTTGCTGAGTTATGTTACTGCACATCTGTCATTGGGTGTACTTCGTTCAACAGTTTTCTGGTGTCTTTTTAGCTTCTATATTATTTGTCCGCCGCTTTGAGAGCTGAGACTGCCTTCGCCTTGATGATTTGCCCTTGACTGAGTTTTGTTGTTTCTATTTTTGTTGTTAAGAATCGCGGGGTTTTTGCTGAGCAGGCAAAGCTGACATTATAGCAATTGTGCATCATGTTATATAGGTTTATGTATACAAACACAACTGAAGAGTGAGAATCAAAGTATTAGTACGATATCTAAAATGGTTGTGGTATTGTTAAATTGCTATAGAGGTTAAATTCTGGCCTAAATTTACGGTACGACAGAATACCTACCTACACTCGTAGAAAAGAGTGTTTTACTCGTTTATGATGACCTCGAAAATCAGTTTAAAATTAGTAAATAAATAAAAAAACAGTGCGTGGAGTCCCTCCGCGCGGAAGAAGTGAAACTTCGTAATGTGGAAATGAAAATGGGAAGGGGTAGAAATTGATTTTTAGTGAAATCATAATTGTTTCTTTAAGACAAACTTTATTAAAATTGCTTACAATTCACAATTGATCGCATCTTTTAATTATTATTTTCGAGTGGAGAAATATCCGAATCTAGGATCTATAAAATTTACAATGGGATTATGACAACTAAAGTAAGATACGAATTGTTGGAAGTCGCATTAGAAGTTTCACTTCAAAAATACTACCCTATTAAAGTATATGTGTATCAAATCAAACTTAGACAAGTAAATGAAATTTTGAGGACGCTAACGCTAGTCGTTGCTAACGCTCGCGCTGGCCTGTAACAGGTATACTACGCGCATGCGTTCGAGTGCCACGCATTCACTCTCGCTCTGTCTCCTTCTATTCCTCCTCCCCAGGAGCGTTGAACGTTTAACGCAACAGTGCTATCATACCCTCTCCATGGTAGCGTTAAACGTTTAATGCAACCTTGTTGGAAGTCGCACTAGAAGTTTCACTTCAACAAGACATTAATTGCCAATTTAGTCACTATTTTTGGAAATCAATCTTCACCACAGAATATTCCTCTCCCAGCATTTGGTGCCAATAAACTCACTCACCATTGCATACTCTGAAGCGTGAGCGGTACCCTCACACCTTTGAGTATGCAATGCTTATAGTAGCGTTAAGCGTTTAACACAACCTTGTTGGAAGTCGCATAAGAAGTTTCACTTCAATAAATTAGTCAACAGCCATCTGCGCATTTCCTCAGAAACACATTGTCGCTGTTGATTACATACACATTCACGTCGCATACTTCTCTTTCATTTCACTAATTTTGGAGAAAACACAACTCAGTTTTTTTTCATATGAACGTGCTTGTGCAATGTGCGCCACCCTAACCCTCCCTCACACCTCTGAGTATCCAATGTTTTTATAAGCGTTAAACGTTTAACGCGACCTTGAGTTGGAAGTCGCATACGAAGTATCACTTCAATAAACAAATAAATCATTGACGCAACAGGTCCGTAGGGACCCTAAAGGCCTAGGTTATCGCAACCATTCGTTTTGTGTGAGTTTTTCATGTTTGGGAAGAATTGCTTATTGACAGTTATACTCTCGGAAGATTGTATTTTTTTTTTTGTATCGAACCTGGGGCCCCTCGCATTAGATAGTCCAACACACAATTACTAAGCTATTTGCGTTTAAGATTAGCACTGGCGCTGGTACCTTCTTCCCATATAAAATGTTCATACAAGTTCGATTTCTTCGAAAACGGCTGCAACGATTTCAACCAAGATTTATATTTAAGCTTAAGGAGGTGTAGTCACCTCCATATCTCGAACACGGACCATACGATTGTAACAACAATCCATTCTAAAGTAAAATGGTCCTTTATAACTGAATAACAAACTCAGTTTTTCTCTGTATTATCGTATAATGGATGTTTGAAAAAAATCGTTTTAAAAAAATTTAGTTTTCCTTAGTTTACCGGAAATACACACTTAGTGTAAAATTGATGGCTTCAAAATTATTACGTGCTTAATTTCCAATTCGAAGCACCCAAAACGCTAATTTTAAAAACTGCTCATATCTTGAAAAGCCCATTTTCGATTTAGAAACAGCTTTTAAAAAAAAGTATTAGGTACTTACCTACATCCCGAATAGTAGTGTTCCTTAAACATCGATAGTTTTACATTTCGATAGTATCGATAGTTTCGGAATAAAACTATCGATAGTAAATTTGTAAATTTGTCCATAATTTATTAATAAAAAACATTTAAAAACAAACATATTTTATTGGAATACCGAAGCAGCTGTGGTCAAGAAATATTTTAAAAGGACTCGCATTTATGTATATTTTATCTTCTATATATATAAAAATAACTTGATAAATGTGTGTGTGACAGCCTACCGACTGCCACACAGATGCGATTTTGATTTAGTTTTTTTTGTTGGTTAATAGACCATGCAGAGAAGGTCAATATATTAGTATGATCAATTTTTGAAAGAAGGCGCAACCGCCATTCCAATAAATTCATTTTTGTACACTTTGAAAAAAAAAAGAAACTGGATAGAAATCGAGTAGTGACACTTCAAATACAAAAAAAAAAAAAATTTTAAATTTTAAAAGCAATTGTTGTTGTCAATTATTTGAATTTTTTTCAAACCAAATTGTTGTTGTCAACAAGTTTGAAAGTTTTTTTTTTTTAAATACCTATAGGTACTTAAAAAGTTTGTTCTAATAAATTATGTTTACTATGTTACATTAAGTAACTTTTTGAAATGAAGTACATACTTTGATTACCTAGGTGCGGCATGTCTCCCGACGCGGCATCTCTCCCGCAATTACCCTATACAAAGATGATATGGCCGACGATATTTTGCATCGAATTCGTACTGTGACATCGGATAATGAACTGGAGATGTCAGATGGAATGCGCAACAAAGCTTTGATTTTGATCGAGGATATGTGTCTGCTCATGAGTTGCAATTTGTTGTGGACTTCGGTCGAATCGCATTGAGTCAAGCTGTTCGAACAAATGTGCCAATGTTGAATCAAGAATAAAAGAAAGTGTACGATGAATTGATGCAAGCAGTCGATAACGAAAAGTGCGGAACTGGAAATACATTCATGATTTCACTTATTTTGGCTACAATTCGTTCGAGATCTGAGATCGCTTTGCACCTAGCCTCTTCTGGGATAGCGGCTACTTTGTTAGAAGGCGGTCGAACAGCGAATCCTGCATTGAAATTGGCATTGAATCTGCAAGTGGAAGAAGGACCTACATGCAACATTTCAAAGAACACTGCGATGGCGAAAGTACTGCAGTAATGTAAGATTATTATATGGGACGAATGCACATTGCACAATGGCTTACAAACGCGCATTGGAGGCCCTGAATCGTTTACGTAATGACCTTTCGGTGGAGCAATGATCACCGGCCTGATTGAGTTTCCACAAAATTTTTGCAACCTTACAACGACAACGGAAGAACTAATCATGAATGTTTTCCCGAATATCGCTCAGAATAATATTGACCATGATTGGCTGAGTGTAAGAGAAGAGTGATTTCGGCTGCGAAAAACAAGAACGTCGAACATTTGAATTTCGCCATTCAAAACCAAATCGCTGGTGAGTTGCATTCATACAAATCAGTCGACTCCGTGATGGATGAAAACGAAGCCACCAACTATCCCACGGAATTTTTTTAAATTCTTTGGATGTTTCGGGCTTGCCTTTGAAACTAAAAATCGTCTCAGTAATAATTTTGTTGCGCAACCTAAATGAACCAAAGCTTTGTAGCGGTACGCGTTTGATTGTGAAGAATTTAATATCAAATATTCTTCAAGCAACGATTTTTATTGGAAAATTCATAGGCGAAGGTGTTGTTATTTCGCGGATTCCACTTATTCAGAACGATTTGCCGTTCGTATTTAAGCGTCTTCAATTTCCCGTACGTCTCGCTTTTGCTATGGCAATTAATAAGTCGCAAGGACAATCGCTGGATGTGTGTGGCATAAATCTTGAATTTCACGTGTCGGCAAAGCTCTCGCTTTGTACGTTTACATACCCGATAATAGAAATAGAACAAAAAATGTTGTGTACCTACCATAAAGCATTTCAGTGAAAAAGCGGTAGGTTGGCCGACAAGTATTTGATTTTATTTATTTATTTAATTTTAATATACCTACCTTTTGAATAAAAAATTTCAATTGACCGAATTACATGAAGCAGAATGAAGCGAAAGCTCGGAATTATTAATTTCATTACCTACATTAATGAAATTGGGCGGAACGAAGTTCGCCGGGTCAGCTAGTTATTGTATAAGTTAAGATAAGACTTCATGCCAATCCCGCATATATGAATGCCAAGCAAATGACCAGATTAGCTCTCAAATGACCAAAATGTCAGGATTATCAAATTTGTATATTAGAGATCAAAATTATCAAAAAGGTCATTTAAGGCATTTGTTATTTATTACCAAAAGTTGTACTAGGGTTCCACAAAAAAAGAAAACGAAATGAACGCCGATGACAACTTAATAATTCTTGTTCCATCAAAAATGCCAGCAATGCCATAACGAAATTTCAATAAAGTGCATATGTGCATATAGGGCTATATGCTGGCATTCGTGCCTATTGTCCGATTACACTATATGATATTTGGGCATTTTTATCTGTCAAAATCAGCCTCGTCATATGTGGCGTTTAGGTCATTAGAGCATTATGAGATATGCCCAAGTCCATTACATTCGGCCCTAGCGAGGTATGCTTCGGAACGGATAATTCTCCGCAACGCAAACTCTTTCGGAGGCTCAAATTCCATTCGAGAAACCTAGCTGTCAAAAATTTATCAATTGGACTTCATCGCACTTCAACGTAATTCAATAATGCGTTACAAAATGTCGGAACAATTCTCCGAACAGTTGTTTCGAAGAAAACCTCGCAGCAAAAATCCTCCGAATCGTACCTATTAAATCGGAGAATTTTCCGTTCCGACGGATACCTCGCTAGGGCCGATGGTATGACCATTTTTTGACAGGAGAATTGTCAGAAATTGGCATTTTATGACCACTTGGCATACAGTCTAATCTTAACTTTACTTAAAGGCGCCTATTTTTATACGTAGAAAAGTAGTACTCCTATTACGGAAGTATCTAATTTTGACATATGAATATCCATGGAAACGAATACTCTCAACTTAAGGAAATTTCGGCCGGCGTGCCGCAAGGAAGTGTCCTTGGGCCCCTTCTCTATTTGTTATATACTCGCGATATACCAAGAGAAGATGGCACTACTCTCGCTACGTTCGCCGACGACACCGCTATCCTAGCAGTAGGTAACACTATTGAAGAAACGACGGCAAAACTGCAAATCGCACTGAATAAGGTAAATGAATGGACGAGGGACTGGCGGATCACCCTCAACGAAACTAAATCTGTTCACGTGAATTTCACGTATAAGAAAACAAATGACTTGCCAATTTTTTTAAACTTGGCTCGAATACCCTTTGCAAACGAGGCCAAATACCTGGGAATGACACTCGACGCAAAGCTGAAATGGATTTCGCACGTGAAAATGAAACGTAAAGAACTCGATATCAAATATAGAGAAATGTACTGGTTACTCGGAAAACATTCCCAGCTCAGTACTGAAAACAAACTGCTTCTATACAAGCAAGTGCTAAAGCCGGTGTGGACCTACGGTATACAACTCTGGGGTTGTACCAAGAAAACAAATGTCAATATTCTACAAACTTTTCAAAATAAAGTGCTTAGAGAAATTGTACAAGCACCATGGTATATTAGAAACGACGATATCCACAGAGATCTCGGAATTCCAATAATTGAAGCTGAAACAAAAAGCTTCGCGAGAAAGCATAGAAACCGACTAATCGGACATGTCAACAATTCAGTCCGACAAATTTTGGACGAGAACAATTTATTGCGCCGGCTACAAAGAACGAAACCGTTCGACTTGGCAAGATAAGATTAACCGCGTCTAAATTGCGGAACATGCAGGATCTTTCATTGGAAAGTAGCCTGTCAAAAGTTGTTATTTCGTTATAGAAAAATTGCTTGATAAGTTATATCTTAGTTGCAGTATCTAACAATATTTCGAAGGGTGGTGTTTTTAGTCAGTAAAAATCTGACACTACTATGAGCACGCGCTTGCTATTCTCATAGTGTCTTTGGAAGATTTTCACCTACCCTCGGTAAAAAAAAAAAAAAAAAAAAAAAAAAAAAAAAAAAAAAAAAAAAAAAAATATGAATATCCGAACTTTACTTGAGTGTAAAGGCGCTACATTTTTTAAAAAGTAAGAAAGCGATGGTAGCTTCACGTATTCTTATCTTCTTTTACGTACATGTTTCAACGGTTTTATCTTTTATCAGTACTTTTACGTTTGCTTTGAATATGTCCTCATATAATGCGTTTCGATAGTATCGATAGTTTTTTTGAACAATCGATAGTATCGATAGTAAAAAACTATCGATACTATCGATAGACTATCGATGTTTAAGGAACACTACCGAATAGTAGATTATAATCGGTTTTGAGCTAACTAAGTAGTTAAGCAATAGTATTTTCCTGCCAAATTTTATAAAAACCGCTCTAAGGATTTTGATCAAAATACATATTAAAGATAATATCAGTATTCTAAATAAGATTCCGTACTGAGTTGTTCTCAAAAAATTCAAATAAATATTTTTTTTTAATTATTTCTCAAAAATGTCCATATAATTATACTTTTAAAAATCAATAAATTTAAATTTTTAGTTAGTTAGTTACGCACACGAATTACTCTATTTTATTGAAGTGTAAACAGGTAGTTATCTATTTTCAAAACTAAGAACAAGTACAATATGAAGTAGTTACACAAACCCCAACATTAGTAGTTTCTTCTTCTGTCTACCTACCTACCTATTACTACCCTTCGTTCATAAAAAATCTGAAATGCAAACATCGGCTATTCACCATAAAACTCATGCACACCTAACGCTCATACGCATACCTACTTCGCTTTTTGCTTCTTCATCCATCTGTTTGCATTTATTGTATTCCATTCTCCATGCTAGTACATATTCCCGTGCAAACTTTTATCGTATAGTCCTTCCCCCGTCATTGTCAAACAATATTCAGCACACTCTCATTCAAGGATGCAAGGAGCGTGCCTTTAAATTTAATGTTAGTTTAATGGCTTTGTTCCTGTTTGTGTGTTCTTTTTTTTTATGTGTGCGTGAAAGTGAATATTCCTTTATCCAAGTTGCAGCGTTGCCAGACGGTCAAAATATTTCCCCCCAGATAAATCTAAAACCCCCAGATTTGGCCACTTTAAAAAAAAAACCCAACTTTTTGTCGTTATGTTTTTTGTAATATGTTTTTGTAGGACTTAAAATAAGGAATTTGGAGTTTAAAATGCGAACATGTAAGCTTGGTTTTCCGCATGTAATAGTGCGTCAAATAAATAAATGCAAAATGTCAACGCATCATGAAAAATATTTAAATAAATTATAGAAAACTATAGGTAGGTAACGTTTTTCCTATTAATCCTGGCATTACCTTTCTTTGAAAGACTTCTTTTGTAAATTAAAATACCTAGTTTAAATGTATTTTAAAATAACTATAATTAAAAAAAAAAAAACAGATTTCCCCTAAACAATTTCTTTCCCCAGATTACCCCCCGTCGAAAAAAAAAAAAAAACAAATCTGGGGGAAATCCCCCAAACTGGTAACACTGCCTAGTGGGTATAGGGGTGGGACTAGAAACCAGCTTTGTCGAGGCAGGAAGTAGAATCCTTAGCGAAAGGGAACAGCTACACTCCCAAGCCCCAAAGCAAGTTTATTTTCGCTCTCGAAAACAAATTCGGTTTTTTGTTTTTTTTTTTAGTTATGTTTTAGTTCGCGGCGCGTTGGAGTGCAATTGTGATGCCAGCCCAGAGGATGGCTTTGTTTCACTCGTCATAATAATCATTCTGTGAATTAAAATTTCATGCATGCGAATTATATTATTTTTTATTCGCGCGCGCTATGATTTTAGGGCTGCTGGTGCAAGTAGCGGCAGCTTCAAAGGCCTTTTATTAAAAGTCAGAGATGGATGTGTATGCTGCCCCGAAGGGAGAAAACAATTTGTGTGAAACAGTGCAATGAACGCACCCAAAAGACTGCAACTGCGAACAATTAGTGCTGGAAAAATTTTGTTGTTAGAATTTTGTTAACCACATATCCTGTCCTGTTGAGTCAGTTTAGAGTATG
Source organism: Cheilosia urbana (assembly GCA_946477585.1). NCBI lineage: Eukaryota > Metazoa > Arthropoda > Insecta > Diptera > Syrphidae > Cheilosia > Cheilosia urbana. Next base: position 49,314,322 of record OX297855.1, read on the forward strand.
TCTGGTTTAGATTTACTAAAAGGCTTTCGCGTACCTTGTTAGTGGAATTTGTGGTGGAATAAGCGAAAGCCTTTATTCTGGAATTCCTTAATTGGGACGTTTAGCCATGGAGAGTGTTTTGAGTAGTAGTCATTTTTGCTTTAGTTACTTGTGACTACCTACCATTTTTTTGTGAAAGAAAAAAAAAATGTTTGATATATAACCATCAGTTGCAGTTATTATGCTTGATAAAATTATGTGTAACCCTTTTAAGCACGCAGGCGACACACTTATGGAAATAATTAACGGAAAGAACATTGAGGCATTTTTGGTTATATATCCTCTAAATATGCGAGATGCCAGCGTCTTCAAGGCGGAATTACTGGCTATCCGAGAAGATTGCACGCTACTAGAGCGTGACGGAACGCACAAACAAAACATTGCTATCCTTATAGATAACTAAGCCGCCATCAAAGCCATCAATTCGGCTACTATATCCTCTAAGCTGGTGCAGGAGTGCCGGAACGAGCTTGCCCTTCTGGGCGAATGTTTCAGTGTCACACTTTTATGAGTACCAGGTCATATAGTGACATAATAGGTAGCGAGCGTGCAGACTGGCTCGGCGGGGGTCAGCCTTACATAGCTCACTCGCGGCAAGAGTCCACGTTCCACTGGGAGTGATCAAAAGGGACAAATTCATTCACATTTCCTGCAGAAAGCCAATCTCCAATGGAGGGGGTTGAACGACTGTATCATATTAAGGAAGATATGGCCCACATACGATCAAAAAATCAAGGAACCTGCTAAACAGAACCCGCCCAGATATCGCTAGAGTCACGCCAATAATCATGGAGCGTTGGCCGATTGGTTGCCATGCGGCCAAACTTTTCATTTTCTCTGCCAATGTCCAACACTAGCAAGAACCAGATTGCGCACGCTGCACCATATAAAGGGTTATTCAATAAGAGGTGTCATTGTGAAAGGATATGGTCCTGTATGCGTGCTCGTGGTGGCCATTTGACTGATGTTATTTTCGTTAATAACGGCATACCTTCCTCTTTATTATGAAATAAACATCCGATGATTTGTCTCAAAAAATAACATCTTTCTTTGAATACCAAAATAACACCTCTTATTGGAGAATCCCTTAGTAGGGATTTTAGTCATATAGTCCGTTTCCTCAACTTCACAGGTTCGATATAGGCACCGAATGAATAACGCCCTTAACAATCATAACAAACTAGGTCGCACGAGCCGTGGTAACAAAAAGGCACATCACAGTGCTACTTGGGTTCAAAGCTGATTTCAAAAAGTAGATTGATAAAATCGAGATAAATTTAATGTATTATACGTTGGTCAACAGTGGTGGTTTGTTTTTGATTTTGTGCATCGCTCCAACAGTTTCATTTCTTTTATACAGTTGATAAGGTAAAAATTAATTGTAAAAAGTTTAAACGCGGACAAAATAGTTATTAAAAATCAAATTTCAGTGATTTAAAAAAAAATGCCAAGACGAATGCGCACAAATATTGGCCGACGAACAAGGCAAGCAAGTCAACAACAAATATCAACAAAACCAAACTACAGAAGAAAGCGAAAATCAGGACATTGCATGGCATAAGACCAGATCAACAGTCAAGAAAATTGAGAGTGCAGGTAATGAGAACTGCGTCAAAACCTACTGCTGCTGGGATGGGAACAAGTTCAAATCGAAGTGGCAAGATGCGCGTCGTTGCTGACATTCGAACGACTAGCATTTCAGTAGAATGAACAGAAAACTATGTCGATGATGCGATTTTCTATAATTGTGTGCCACCATTTAAACGCGCCAAAAAATAGCTGTGCGAGTGGCAAAGTGAAATTAGCACCTGCGGAGCCATTTGAATCGGAGGTTTTCTAAAGAACATTTGACAGTGCAACAACTGTTTTCGTATGACTTCATTGGGAACAAAACTTCATTTCATACTTCATTTTGTCGGGGGATGATCAAGTCGATAGCCTGTACAAGGGCAAACAGGAGTGACAAAAAACGTCATTCGACAATTGCAACCATTATAAATGCAATCAACGCTTTCATTACAATGTTTAAAACGGCGATAGAGAAAATGAACTTATAGAAGATCGCAGATTTGTTTTCAAACCTGATAATAGAACCGCACTTTGGGAAAAATTGAATGGATAGGAAACGGGTAGTGTCACTTCCAATACAAGAAAAATTATTTAAAATTTGTAATTTTTTAATTCGGATGTTCCGGACTTACCGCTTCACAATTTGAAATTAAAAGTCAGCTCAGTTATCATTTTGTTGAGCAACCTTAATGCACCAAAACTTTGTATCGGATCGCGTTTGATATGATTATGAAGAATCTTAAATCAAATGTCATGCAAGGACGATTTTGAGTTTAAAGCCTAGTATCCTGCTCGCGCTAAATTTTAGCGCCCCTAGTCTCTACTTTGTTTCTCCACACCAAAGATAAATGATCGCTAAATTATTATTAAACATGATATAGATGGGACAAAACCCATATGTTTATGAAGCATGAGTACCATAACAGATATCAGTAAACGTAATTTTAATAGAATATTCGAATTTCAAAGTGGGAAGACGTAAAAAAACCTAGAAATTATAAGAAGATCATATCGTGTCCTCAAACTTTCCACAATCTCCTTTACATAGTGGAACACTTGTTATTACCCAAAAGACGAAGCCAAATGAAAGCAAAGTTTGGCTTTGCGTTTTCTTTTATTTACTACACAAACATTATCTGCGTTTTCCGCCAAAAAAAAAAATCACAGCAAACACAAGACAAATTCTTTCCTCCGTATGTCAGAATTTAACTTCGACTAGCTGTGCCCGCAACTTCGTACGCGGCGTGAGACTGTGTTATTTCCAATAAAAGAGATTTGACCGTTTTCTCAACGGCATATTTGTTTAAAATCAACAATCTAGCTAAAAAAAAGCGGTGAACATTGTCGACATTGAAACAATAAATCAAACAAATCTATTTACCTAAAACACCAATTTAAGAAAATTAAATTCAACAGCGAAAGTACTGAAGTTTCACTTCCTTACTGTAGGTACCACGTAGGTAATATCAAAACAACCACTTAAACAAAAGCCTTAACGGAAATTTGTATCTACACCAACAATAAATAAATCAATCAACATAATTCACCTTTATCGTCTTTACTTCTTGAATTTTTCAATTCTTTACTGTAGGTATCAACGTAGGTACTATAACAACCATTAAAACAAAAATCATGAACTCAATTTCTATATACACCACCCATCATACGTTCATCACCATTCACCACACATCATCAGCCACCTGCGCATTTCCTCAGAAACATATTCTCGCTGTTGATTACATACACATTCACGTCGCATACTTCTCTTTCGTTTCACTTAATTTCGAGAAAACACCACCCAGTTCTTTTTTCATATGAACGTGCTTGTGCGATGTGCGCCACCCAACCACCCCAAAGCAGAACAACGATAAAGAACCGCGACTGCTGATAATGTTCGATTTTCGAAAATAAATTTATTTGTTTCATATTAGATTTTAGGTTGTAGCTCAGCTTCTAGAGGACATAGAGAGCTGATTGATGGCTTGAAATAACTATAAAAGTGTTGGCTCCCTAAGTATTTTGTTTTGTTTGAATTGATTAAGAATGATCTGAGTAATGGCGAGTTAAAGGCAGTAAAGTCAGAAAAAAAACACATTTTGGTCAAAAACGCTCCAAAAAATAGGCATGGCAATGAAAGGAATAGCCTATATGTTGCACAGAATCTTAAGAAACATTTCAAAAAAAGTTTCATCGAAATCTGTGCAGTAGTTTTCACGCCATTAGGTAACAACAAAAATTGCCTATAGTTTTATTATAAGTATAGATGTACCGGACATTTATTTCGCGAGTTAAATGAGTGGAGACTTGTCATCGGCCCATCTGAATGAAGTTAAGGATTTAGCGTGCGAACAGGATACTGCTTTGCTAAACTGCCTCGGTAAATTTTATCTGTGTAGACATTTTTGTATGGGAGATAAAATTTAGCGCGAGCAGGATACTAAGGCTTAAATGGCAAACATTGTCATATCGCGGACTCCGCTTGCTCAGAACGATTTGGCATTCAAGCGTCTATGACAAATAATAAGTCGCAAGGTAAATCGCTAGATATTTGTAGCATCAATCTTGAATTCCCATGTTTGTCACATGGTTCAATTGTATGTGGCGTGCTCACCTGTGGGCAAACCACTTTAGTACAAAAGTGGAAGGTTGGCCGGCACGTCAATCATTGCGGTTTTATTGACATACATCATTATTGCTATGCTTCAGTTATTTCTATTGTATTTAATATAACTTTTGAATAAGGAATTTGAATTGACGGAATGACATAAAGAAGCATGCGCTGTGCATGCTTGGAAATAGCATTTTCATTAAATTTATGAATTTGGGCGGAACGGAGTTCGCCGGGTCAGCTAGTATATTATAAATGTTCAAGTTTGGATGTTTGTGGCAAAATAACTAAAAAACTACTGTGAACGTATTGAGATGGGATTTTTTTAAAATTTGTTCGTAATACATCTGAGATGGACTTAGGCTATATTTGATGATAATACCATTGCGGGAATACCATCGTGGGAAGTCGCTCAAATCTCTAAAAATGTTCTTCTTCTCCATGCATGTAAGAGTAGCGTGACTGTGAAAAAGGGGTTGCAGACTTTTAAAGTTGGTCATTTTCAATAGGTAACTATAAATACATCACAGGGGCAAACACTGAAAGTGGCAGGAATTAATTTGGGAACTCCGTGGACAGATTTATGTCAGTTGCTAGAGTGCCCAAAACTTATACATACATACATACTGGCAGAAAACCATAAGTCATACAATGTTGTATATAAAAATGTAGGTACCTACTGACAAAAATTGAAATATACATTAAAAAAAAGGTTGCAATTAAATAATATCAATATTTTTTTTTGAGATTAATATTTTCTTCCTGTTGAAATATTTTTTTTTAATAAGAATTACAGAAAAGGGTACCTTTAGTGTACTTGAAGTGGTTGACAAAATCAACATTAACGGAAGCGAAGCCGCGGCCCCGCGGGTAAAAGCTGGTTAAGCATAATTTTAAAATATACATAAGTCATTTTAAATTATTCTGACTTTTTAGAGGTCGTTTTGGTCTGAAACGAATTCGGAGCTTTGATGTGTCCGAGCTTAAAAAGAAACACTGCGGCCAATATGCAGACAAGTGTATTGTTTTACAGTTTAGATAGTGCTCAGAACTAACAAAGACAAACGCAGCCTCTAGAGCTCGGTTTACAATATGTTATTAGTGGTCAGCCTTTCATCTTTAAATGTGAACGATCTGGGCCAACCAAAACACGTCAAGTCATCCAGACTTACTAAACTCGATTTTTGAACGTCCCATTGAAAACAGCCAAAATTGACACTGCATTCAGAATGGCTTGAGAGAAATTTTTTGTACACACCCTTCGTCTATTTACGTTCTTCAAGTATTTCTTTAGTAGTAAGCAACCATATGCATATGCAGAGATCAATTCGACATTTTGAAGCAACAGCTTCTGGCAACAATTGTTTTCATTTCACTGCGCTATTGCCAACTGCACTTAGTATAATTAAATCGACGTCAGCGGTCGTGTTCTCCTGAGATTTTTTATTTTTTAATTTGCAGGCAACACATTTCCCAATTTAATTAAGTAAATGGAAATGAATATCCTTCCTGCCGCAATTAAAACGACAATTCACCAAGTGATCCAATGCTGATGAGATGCCTGAAGTGAATTCATTCGATTCGCCATCACCGAATGTATTGTCATACAACTGTCAGGACGAAGATGCATTCTCTTATTGAATATTCCCTAATGAACAGATGAAGCACTCGTTCTTATAATTATTAATATCATTTTGTCGATATTGCACATCGTTTGCGAAATGTTCATTGGGGTAGACAGAGGATGCGTGGTCGTTATTTTTTTTAACGAAAACTGTCAATCACGGTGACCTGCCTTTCATCGTTTCAATTCAGTCCGGAGAATGCCATGAATGAAGTTAATTGCTCTTGAATACATTCTGGAATGCCGTAAAACATATTAAGTCCTTGCCAACCACTCTTCATGTTAAAAATACCCCAATGGTTGCACTGAATTTGTGTACTTGACTTTGAACCAATATACATACACCATAGGACGGCATAGGTACTTGTGCATTATGAACTTCCATCGCGCGCATAAAATAACACTTGGAACATTTTTTCGTTAAGCGATATATGATTTCATTTCCATTGCCGAGGGAAATGGAGGACATGTGTTTTTAATCACAGCTATATAAGTCAGGGGTTTGTGGCTGTGGCTTCTTTGTCAATTTTTTTAAAGCGAATATGTCTACATTTTGAAGAGAGCTGACTTCCTTAATTATTATTTTTTTTTTTAACTTAAAAACTGTCGGTCGTAGTTTAATGTTACACATGAATTTGCTTGACACATGTGCTGCTTGATGTAACGCGATATCTTTTCAGGTGGGTGGAAACCATATAACGCATGCAGAGGTTCAGGATTTAAAGCCACTGAACAAATTCGCTTTATAGCTGGAATTTTTACTGCTTAACAGCAAAGGATATTCTATAACTTGCTGAGCAACATGTCTTTATTTCTGATTTCTGAATACACAGACAAAGAAATTTAAATTAAATGAACTTGGCAGCACCGAATCTTGAAATTCAGCTGCTAACGCGTACAAGCAAAAGAAATGCAACCATTTTTTTGTGTTGGAATTTGCTGGAAGTAAAAAATCATCGAAATTGAAGAGCAAGTACGCGAGGGATGGTTCTGCAACAGTGATGGACTTAAACTCATCTAAAAAAAAAATCCTAGGGGGAGGGGACTGACATTCATCATCCCGAATAAGATTGCACCTAGTCGTACGACTAATCAGCAATTTATTTTTGAATTTATTTATGAATAAAATAATAAATAAAGAGATAGATCTGCCGTTTGTCGGATTTCTAAATTTGTTTTGTTTGAAAACAATACCTGATTTCATAGCCCTAGCTAAGTCTTATAGATCAATAGGTTTTACCCGTCTCAATCTCCTGATTACATTTCCACTATTTAAAAGTTCTGTTTTTCTGCGTTAACGTGGCTGAAAAGCCTACTTCTGTGCTTCCGAGCATACTTCTTAACCACATCTTCAACCATTTCAATATTTATATCTTTATGCAGATCGGCATTGCGTATGCACCAAGGTGCATTAACTATGGTCCTTAGTAGGTACTTTATTTTGGAAAACCTGAATATATTGTAAATTTGTAGGTCCGTACTGGTTTCAGAACTTGCGTGTATAGCAATATCTTATTGTTGTTGGACAGGGATGAGTATCTCCCAATAAGCCAATGCATTTTACTGTATCGAATGTTCAACTCACCTATTTTTTTTACGTGCGCTTTTAGCGTCTAGACTTCTAGAGTCATGCCTAGATATTTGGCTGTGTTTTAATAGCTGCACTGAGTATTCACTCAACCCCGTTATGACCTTAGCTTGTTTCCTGCAATCAGGAAAAGTGGACGACATAATGCAACAATTAAAAAAATGTGTAGAACAACTTGCTTTATGAGGAATTATTATTTTAAGGAAGCTATTACCAAGTCAAATCGAGCGTAAATGACTCCAGAGTTTCATTGACGGTCGGTCAACGGTCAGCGATTAATTTGGACAGGAAGTATCTTTTTTTTTTTTGCTTTTCTGGTAATACATAAATGCAGAATAGTTTCTGCCTCTACTAAATGCCTCCCATCTTAGATTAGTGGGCCTTAGTTTCTATTTGGCATACAGTCCCCTTCGAGTTTTAATGGCATCGTGAACCTCAGCGGTGAACCATGCGCATTTCTTATTGCGCACTGAACAGTCTTAATGGGAAGATTCCTATTCAAAAGGTTGCTTATTAAAGTTTGAACAATTTCAACTTTTTCATTCACATCCTTGAGGTAGTAAGAAGAACGCCATGGAATCAAACTGGCTTCAAGTTTGAGGATGTTATTATTTATTGATCCATAGTCACGAAATTGAAAAGATTCCTGCAAGGGAACATTAACGAATTCAATATGATCATGATCAGATCTCCCTCAAGAGACAGTTGGTCATATAAAGCTACACAAATTGGTAATGTCAGAAACAACTACTATGTCAAGAAGACTTGTCCGGGAGTCAAGCGCAAAGCGAGTAGCGTAGGATTTGTATTATATGTTCATAGGATGCCTAGAATTTTTGAATTAAGTATCCTGAAATGCTGTAGATCTTGTCATTATCATCTTCATTACCGAGTGTTTTAAACCAAGTTTCACTGACACAAAAAAATATTCGTTTTAAAATTAAACGCTCTCCGGAGAACAGGGCACTGATGCCGTAACTTTTCAGAAGATTATCATCGAAACGATAGACTTTCAAAATTATAGATTATGCTCGTAGCTATATATTTGCCGAAGAATGTTTTGAAAAAAAGTTACTATTTTAAAAGATATTTACAAAAACAAAAACAGTCTATCACTATTTAAAGACTCTCGGTCATTATGAGAACAGCTCTACTCTTGCGCTTACATTCACGTTTCATGTAATTCACATCATCTGCAAAAACCTTCGCAATTTCCAACTCTTAAGATGTACGCAAACTTCGGTGCGCGAGTGACACTCGCACTTGGCCGGTTTTTTTTAGTATTCATTATGAAATGAGTAGAATGAAACTTATATCTCACTAGCAGACCCGGCGAACTCCGTTCCGCCCAAATTCATAAATGTAATGAAAATAATATTTCCAAACATGCACAGCGCATGCTAATTTACGTAATTCCGTCAATTCAAATTCTTTATTCAAAAGTTATATTTAATACAATAGAAATAACTGAAGTATAGCAATGTCGATGTATTTCAATAAAACCGCAATGATTGACGTTCCGGCCAACCTTCCGCTTTTGTACTAAAGTGGTTTGCCTACAGGTGAGCACGCCACATACAATTGGACCATGTGAAAAACATGGGAATTCAAGATTGATGCTACAAATATCCAGCGATTATCCTTGCGACTTATTATTTGTCATAGACACTTAAATGCCAAATCGTACTGAGTAAGCGGAGTCCGCGATATGACAATGTTTGCCTTTTAAACTCAGATTCGTGATTACATGACATTTGATTTGAGATTCTTCACAATCATATCAAACGCGATCCGATACAAAGTTCCGGTGCATTAAGGGCCGTTTTATTCACTCGAAGTTGAACACAACTTGAGGAGTTTGATATATGTATAAAAATCCCCTCCCCATGCCCTAAGGTTGTTCAACAAAATGATAATTGAGCCGAATTTTAATTTCAAATTGTGAAGCGGTAAGTCCGGAACATCCGAATTAGAAAATTAAAAATTTTAAATAATTTTTCTTGTATTGGAAGTGATACCACCCGTTTCCTATCCATTCTATTTTTTCCAAAGTGCGGTTCCTTTATTAGGATTAAAGACAAATCTGCGATCTTCTAAGTTCATTTTCTCTATCGCCGTTTTGAACATTGTAATGAAAGCGTTGATTTGCATTATAATAATGGTTGCAATAATTGTCGAGTTATGTTTTTTGTCACTCCTGTTTGCCCTCTGTAACGCCTATCGACTTGATCATCCCCCGACAAAATGAAGTACACCTGCGAATTTTGCTGTAAGTCTTCATTAACTGGCAAAAAGGCACCTATCCGATGGTAAATTTGGCCTTGAATCTGTTAATCCGAATTTTGCGGCGTAGAATCCCGTGTCATTGTTAGAAAATGTGTGCATGATGTATAAGAGAAAATATTGCCCTGCCAGTCGGCATGAAACCAGTTTTTTGAATGATTTTTGTTCCCAATGAAGTCATACGAAAACAGTTGTTGTACTGTCAAATGTTCTTTAGAAAATCCTCCGATTCAAATGGCTCCGCAGGTGCTAATTTCACTTTGCCACTCGCACAGCTATTTTTTGGCGCGTTTAGATATCGAAAATCGCATCACCGACATAGTTTTCTGTTCGTTCTACTGAAATGCCAGTCGTTCGAATGTCAGCAACAACGCGCATCTTGCCACTCCGATTTGAACTTGTTCCCATCCCAGCAGCAGTGGGATTTGACGCAGTTCTCATTCTTGCACTCTCAACTTTCTTGACTGTTGATCTGGTCTTATGCCATGCGATGTCCCACTTTTCGCTTTCTTCTATGTTTGGCTTCGTTGATATTTGTTGTTGACTTGCTTGCCTTGTTCGTCGGCCAATATTTGTGTGCATTCGTCTTGGCATTTTTTTAAAATCACTGAATTTTATTTTTAATAACTATTTTGTCCGCGTTTAAACTTTTTACATTTAATTTTTACCTTGTCAACTGTATAAAAGAAATGAAACTGTTGGAGCGATGCACAAAATCAAAAACAAACCACCACTGTTGACCAACGTATAATACATTAAATTTATCTCGATTTTATCAATCTACTTTTCGAAAACAAAAAAAAAATCCGCACATAGTAGGTACGTAGTTTTCTAATTAATTTTTGAATTTGCTTTCCATTAGTAAAAGAATTTTTGAAATCGGTTCGGTAGTTCCGGAGATTACCTCCCACAAACAAACATTACCTCTTTATATAATAGTGTGATGTGATGTGATGTGATGTGATAGTGTGATGATGATTATAATATATGATTTGCTTTTATTGTATTATGAATTTAGCCTCCAAAATATCACTTATTCTAGCCGGAAATATTTCCAAAAGTTCACGACATCGTAATCACTGACACAAGCAATCAATGTTTCACCTTCGACTGTTCTATCAGCTCTTAAATTTGTCTTCTGACGTCGAAGACATCAACATTTCATCAACTTCATAAATGAAATCCATTTTTTTGAGCTTCTTACAATCTACTTTTTATATTCTATTTCACTATTAAATTGAGTTTTGATCCGAGTTAAAGTACTGGGAGCAGATTCCGTATATCAACGATCGTCTGAACGATATCGTTTTCGAAACTTAAATCACCATTACAAGTAATATTCTGCTTGAATTTTGTTGAATATCATCAGGTTTCATTACATTTGTGGGAAATGAACTATATTAAGATCTCGAACTTGTAATTTTAGCACATAGTTGCTACAAAACTATTTATCAAAATGTGCAAATGTCAGCCTTTTCCGTCAATTAGTTTCTGGATAGACCTAGGTACAAAAATTGTCTGGGTTCGGACAGATGGACAAAAGCGAAGCTAATAAGATTCCTTTTTTTTTCTTTGGATAGATTTAGATATTCGGGCTTAAAAAATGCGGATTAAATGGTGGCGTGTACAATTAACTTAAACCTAACTACATTCGGAGTGAATAATGTATTATATCCGTTAGATTAAAAAAAATGATTTCTTACGGTACGGTATTTGAATATGCACTTTTTTGTACGTTTCAGTACTATTTCTTTTTAATTTTCAGTACAATTGAGAAAAGTCGATTTGCATCACTGTCCAAGAGTGTTAAGCCTCAACTCAATTACAAGATTGACACAGCACCGACACCATAGAGGTTCGCAGCATACTGGTCGTTGTAGTTGCATCAGTAGCTCTGTGATGGAGGATTTATGTTATGTTTATTTTGCTCCACTATTATAATTAATAGATGTTGATGATGGTCTTATCTGTTTTAAGGTCTCATTTTAAATATTTTGTTAGTTTCGTAAATGAAGAGCGAGTTTTAATGTAACAAACGCCTCAAAGATGTTGACACTTGTGAGCAAAGGAGAAGTGTTATTGGCTCGTCATAATTGTTGGGCGATCAGAGACCAAACAGATTACCACTGAACAAATGCTGCAGCTAGCACGGATGTAATAAATTTACGGTAGTAAATTTGAAGAAGTTGGCAACAGGATATCCCTAACTAATGTCAAACGCAACGTTTTTTTAAGGTTTGAATATCTTTAAAGGATCAACCACCTCCACAAGTGCTGCCCGGTATTTATATAAAAATCCAATCTGAAACTTCCACCCTTCCACCCACCCATTCTGTCATTAGTGTCATAGGATTAAAAAAAAAGCAAAGTTACCACATCCACCTGCATTACCCTGTATATATCCATCTCTGCCCACATACGGGTAATATATGTACATGCACTTTCCATCCACAACAATAAACATCACTATCAAGGGCTGGTCCAAATTAACACCAGCGATTTATGCTTTTCTCGGCACATAAACATATCCACCAAGTGCATCCACTCTGCCAACAATAACGAAGACGACGATGACGATGACGATGACGACGACGTCGACGTTGTTGATGATGATGACCATAAGGAGTACAAGCGAAAATAAACCACCACCATCTCAACCTAAAATACCTATGACCCTAGGGTCCTTCACATGAAGCCGGCACATCTCGCCGCAACTATATCCAACTTGGTGCGGTACGAAAACGACTCCTCTTGCAAAGATAAATTATTTATGACTCTGCAGATCAACAAATTGACCAATAATTTCCATGATAAAAATTGGTTTAAGTATACCACAACCAGATGCGTATATATGCGCGACGAGGGATAGGTGAGGCTGCAACAATCATCAGCCACCACCATCACCGGAGCCACATCGTGACCCTCCATGCGAAATTGTCGGCCAATAGTGTTCGTGTTTGGTATATGTGCTGGCTCTGTGCCTGGCCTGTGCCTCTGTCGTTGATTTTGTTGTTTCCTTTTCAACAATATTTCACAAAAATTTCAACATTCCAATGGGAAATTTCCACAAAATACAAAATTACGACCAAAATGACGCCGGCCGCGCAACGACGTCGACGATGATGATGAGGATGCAGGTTTTACTGCATAACAATACGCACTATATGGGTCCATATAGCACACCGCGCGCCGACCAACTAACATACATGCGCGCGCCAGCCCAGTCCCGCTCCAATCATATACTATATACGAAAGTCCAATAAATTACCAGGAAAAATTGTTAAATTTATTGCACGATTTCTGTGGTATGATAGTTTTTTGATAACCCAAACCCAGACGAGCGAAGAAAAAAAAAAATTAAAAAACGAAAATCAAAAAATCACGAATAACTCGTACCCATGATAATTCTGCGCACAAAATCAAGTCGAAGCGTTTAAGCCTAAAAAGTTTTATGGCCTACAGGCGTTAAGTGCCACTTTAGTGTTGGTTTATTGTTGAATTTATTGCGACCGTTATTTAGTTGATGATTTATTGGTGAATCGCTCTCTCGCTATGAGGTGAAAATTATATCCTAACGCTAACCGTTCGGTTAGTGCATGCATTGCACTGCACTTGTCCAGTCGAACAGCAAACCGGGTTCATGTGTATCCATGTCGATAGATATGAGGCCTCAGAGCTTGCTCTTAGATTGGAGTACTATCGGCGGCCTATTGCAATTGTTTATTGCAATTTAATTGAGCTCAGAGTTTTGATAGAGGAGCTCTGGTCGGGATGGAGAAATTTATGGTTACTTACCATGTTATACAGACTGCATTGTACTCGGATGGCTGCATTCACTCCAAGTCAACCGACGAAGAGCAGGTAATGCTCATGTTAACTTAAGTTAACCAGCGCAGCGTGAGGTACTTATGCGATGCTGTGAAGCATGGAACAATACAGAAACCATGCAACCGTTTTAAAGTGTGAAGACGCTTGTTCGCCGGTTTCAAGGTGTCAGTTTCCTGTCGGTGTCGGAATGCGAATTGTAAACTGAAACAAATGATTTCGCTTCGTAAAATGGTAAAGAATAGAAGTAGACGGATCATGAGGTGATTGTTTTTTTCTTTAGATTTGTTATGTTTTTTTTTAAATGCAGCCAAAGCAAGAATTGGAAGAGCTTTAAAATCATTTTGAATGTAACATAAAATTCGTGGATAACTGTCAACTCACCAATTCAACAGTCAACGTTTATAGAAGTAAGTTCGAGACTTCGAAGTGCCCCAGCATCACAAAAACATATTCCCTCACCATACTAGATATCTTTCGAGGACTGATGGCTAATAGAAAGAAGAACCGACATTTTTAAACATTCGTTACAATCAATCAAGTTCCCAAAATTGTGCAATATAAACTTAATTTATTCTTATGTTCTGGATTCTTGTTAATAAATACAAAAAAAAAAAAAAATGAATAAGGACGTCTCACAGTGGGGCAGCTTATATGACAAGATCGGAATTTATTAAAAAATTGAAATGAGAGAGATGAGTATGTCATGTCTTGTTTTTTTCCGTTATAAAACATCCCACTGCATCATATGCTCAATCATTTAACTCTATTACATGATCTCCAGAATCAAACATTTCAATTGGAATTCCACAGTCCCTCCGGACTGTTGTGCCAACTATTTATTTATTTTAACTTTAAAAAGTATAAGAAAAAACATACGAAACAATGTATTTAATTTTTGTTGAAAATCTAAGAAAATATGACTTAAAAAAAAATAGTATCACTAAAAAAGAAAAAAAAAAGAAGAGTTTTCTTATTTTTGAATAACCGCTTCTTAAACAGAAAAAAAAAAAAAAAAAAAAAACAATTCCAGCACACCAAATCCAACATATGATTTGATTCCAGTTTTCGGGGTATCTTGCCCCACTGTGCGTCTTTATTTAAACTCCGTCGTATTGACACTTTTTTCGTAATTACAAAAATCTACTCCGCAAAATTCGGATTTACTCCACTTTTTCGAAAATTCTACTGCATAAATGGATTGTTGAAGTTCGAACCCTACTGACAGCTTTTTCTGTTCTTAGTTCTTACACACAGAAATTTGTTGAGTGAAAATTCGTAAGATTCTCGGTAGGGGAGGTAATACTATTTTGCTGTCTCGAGGATGATCTCTTTTATGAATTTTTCGAGTTAGGGACCGGCACTGAGTAAAACTTCGTAAGAGTTAGTACAAATTCGTAACATTTAAAAGTAAATCTATTCACTCAGAAAAAAAAACGTTGTTATCCGAAGAATTTTCAGTTCTTGTTAGATTGTGAGTGAAAAATTGTTAGCTCAAAAAAAAAGTTCTTCCACCAACAACTCATTATTCATTAAATTATTGGTTTAAAAATGAAATTCTTGTAAAAACAATTTTAAAATTCTTAAACAATTTCAAAAACGAAAAATTTTCAGCCCAACAAGAAAATTGTTCTGTTAAATATTTCTTAAGACAAAATATCCTTCAAAAAATCAAATTGTTAACTCAACAATTCGTTTTTCAGTTAACGATTCTTATTAAGAATAAAAGAACTTGTCATAACAATGAAAAATGTTAACTGTTTGTATGATAATCTGATTTAAGTACATATTTCTTAAGCCAAGAACAAAATTGTCATTTCCCAGTCAGTACATTAAATTGTTGAAAAAGCCCCATTGAATGTTAATTGAGAATAAAATGTTTCTTATGCCAACAATCTGTTCTTACGTATGTAGAATTCAACATTTCGTAAGAAAAGGAAAGATACAAAATATGGCGCAATGGAGTTGGTGGTCTGCAATTTGACTCATTGCGTAGACGATAAAGACAAAATCCTTTCAGTTCAATCTACCCTTCCCTATTACACGACGCGACGTTAATCTTTCTTTCCCTCGCCTACAAATTCTGAGTCAGAGAATAACACTGACGCTTCCATCAAAGAGTATATTTTTGTAGTATCATCGTTGGCTTGCATACAAATGTAGGTACGCAATATATCTATATCGCAACTGTTTCTTTAAAAATATATTCTTGAGTTTTAAATAAAAATTGTTACGTTTTCAACAACTAGTTCTTGGAATAACAACTAGTTCTTGACACGACAATTTATTCTTAAATTCAAAAAAGAGTAACTGTAAAACTTTCCCTTACTACAAGAAGCAAAGCAATCATCATTGTCTTAAGAATTGCGAGCGCGTGAACAACATTTTTTGTTAAAAGTGCAAGATAAAAAAGTGAAATTAAAATGGAATTTCAGATGGATCAACCTGAAAATGAACAATTGTTGATTAACCATATTGATGTTGACACCCTTGAATTATTTGTAAGTTGGGGATTATCCTGTGATGGGCTGAAAGCATTGGAAGAGTGTCGCATAGCTTACCAGGAACTACTCTTAGTATTGAAAATATTGAAAATAGTTTTGGATTCGGAAAATAATTGTTTTTTGATATGCCAAGAATTCAAAAGTTTATTTTTAGAAAATTTTCAGTCGTATCAAATAGAAAAAAAACTAAGTTGCTTTTATATAAAAAATATTATTAATTTTTCAACATGTGTAAAAAGTGTCACTTTAAACAGCTCTGAAGAAGTTGTTCGATTTTAGTTTTTGTAAGTTATTTTTATGCTTATGGAAAAAATATATGTTTCGTTATAACACCTACCTAATTTTGAGCGTTTCACTTTTATTTTTCGTTGCTCTTAAATATGTACATATGTATTTCTAATATTTATGTTGATTTTTGTGTGGAGAAGCAATAGTTTTTGGATTACTCAAACTAAGCGATGTTCTCAAGGTAAGTTTAAATTTATATATACAAATATTGGGCCTTACCAATAAACATTTTTAGTTTCGCCTTTAAATTTTAGTAGTTCACAGTGGCAATATTTTTCATACAAATTTCGCAATTGTGAGCTTCCAGAAATTTAAAGTCGAGCCTAAAATTTGTTGATAGTACGGCGCATTGGTTAAAAGCAAATAGACGTTTTGACATAACGTATAGAAATCGCATAATAAATGTTTCCCGTATGATTTACCTTTTAAATAAAACTTTTGGACATTTAGTTTTGCCGCTGCACTATATTTCTTACATTTAATTTCTGTTATGACATTTAAATATCTAAATTGTCTTACTTAAAAAAAATTCAAATAGATTTATTTCAACAACCATTATTTTTAAAGTATGTTGATAACGAGTTCTTAACGGAACAATTTAAGTCTTTGGAAATCTGCCAATTTAAATATTTTAACCAACAATTGTTTTCTATGTTTTGTTGACAATTTGTTTTTGTGTCAACAATTTATATTTTTTAAATTTAACATTTATTGTTTTTGAACCAAGAATTTTCATATTTGGCCACACAATTTAAATTGTTGAGGGTTTTTAACAACTCGTTCTAAAGACAACAGTTTACATTCTTAAAATTTTGACATTTTGTAAAAATAAGTACTTGGGTTCATTTTAAAGTACGAAAACTGTTGGGCCAAAGTATAAAATTCTTAATATTACAATTTTTTTTTCTGAGTGTTGTCATATGCATAATAAATGGTGAAGTGATGACCAGTGCCTTGATTTTGTGCGGTTTTTGCCGCAATGGCGGTTGAGGAAAGGGTTCACGTATAGGCGGATTCTATAAATGCGTGAGTGATATCGAGAACTGACAACTTCCAATATTTCTTGTTCTAATGTAGCCTCGTTCCTGGAAATTCCAGGCGAGTTTTCCAATACGCAACCTATTTAGGTACCTAGCGAGAAAGATGTGGGATGAGAACTGACAACAGCGTGACCGTTGTGCGACAATTTGATACTTTTTTCCTGGACCCTGATACAATTTGTTGCTACTTTGTTCCATTTTGTTAGTTGTAAAAGGCACTTCGGAAAGT
The DNA here is from genome assembly GCA_946477585.1 of Cheilosia urbana. Lineage (NCBI taxonomy): Eukaryota > Metazoa > Arthropoda > Insecta > Diptera > Syrphidae > Cheilosia > Cheilosia urbana. The sequence continues at coordinate 49,331,919 of OX297855.1, forward strand.
TTTCAAAAACTGGGATTTCAAAATAAATACATATTATGTTTAAAATATAACGCTGTGTCCCATCACAACACTGTTTTTGGTTAAAGCGAGCCAATACTTATAAAGTATTCTGAGAAAATTCTAAATTTGCAGAAGAGTTTCAGAAAAGGCATTTTTTTCTTGTACCGTCCCTTTTTGCGACTTTTTAAAACTAAATTGAACGAGATTTTAAAATGTAAATGTAAATATGAGTTGATAATATCTACCTATTTACAACCAATGTTTAATTAATTTTTATATATTTACCATGCTAAAGTCGTTTGAATTTTTTTTTTTTTTTTTCATTGGGAGGTGCCATAACCAGTTTTCCTATCCCACTTATCTTTTGCAAAGTGCCACCTATAGGGTGGAACCAACCACATAGGTACATCCAAAAAAATTCTATTGAAATCGTTAGAGTCGTTTTCGAGCAAATACAACTGGTACGAACACTTTGTATGGGAAGTACCATTAATATTTAGGTTACCTTGCAAAATAAAAAAACACCCCGAGCCCTAAGCCCCCAACAGACAGACAGACAGACAGACGGACAGAAATTGTGAAGTTCCCTTTCCAGGGTCTTAGAGTCCTCGAAAAAAGTGTCAAATTTTCGCACAACGGTCCGGTTTCGCACAAATCCGATTCGGAACGTTCCCTACCGCGATTGCGGATAAAAACCGCACAAAATCAAGGCACTGGACTGCTAGTTTGACACCTCTTGTGTGTATTGTCTATGGTGCAAAGTGATTACGTAGTAATGAAGCCCACATATTCCTTAGGATAATGCAAAGTGACGTGTTGTTTGGGAGAATATAGTGTTGATAAAACAAAATTGCTTAATTTGTATTATTCTGAGACTAAAATAGTTTCTTCAAAATTATTCAAAATTAAAGGACACACAGAAACGGTGGAGTAAAATTACTATACTGTACGCAGTTGCAAGTCCTCTAAAATACGAGTTACACCAAATTCGTTTGCTGCATTGAGTCGTCACACATGTCATCACATGAGACTACCACTAGACTGTGCTTATGCATCTAGGAAATGCATCGTCAACCTGCATACAGCATGCATGAAGCCGACAGTTTAGGCGTTATCTTTGTGAACGCGTAAACCCCAAATGATAATGGCGTCAGTGGATGAAAAAAAAAAACACTCAACTTACATCTAACTTCATGCATAAAGGTACTTCCTGCTCCAGTTTTTGTTGCTCCGTAGATAATCCTTGCACACGTTCTAACAGTATGCACTCAAATTTTTGTCCACTTAAAAGTTCAATGTTCACCCTGAGTGCCCCCTTAGACTACATGAAGTTGACATTTCTATTCTGCACACACGCTGCTGCTCTACTCTTGCATTTGCATAGTTTTTGTAAAGTTTTTGTCTCCAATTTCTGTGTGAAATCCTTTCCGGGACAGGGACAGGCATTCGTTCGCGGAAACTCCCCAAGTAAAGCCAAGTAAAACCATCATCGCATAAAAAAATGGAAAATTCAGTGAAATTTATCGAATTCCATTCTTGCTTTCCACGTTCGCTATGTATAGGTAGAGGTGCTTTAAGGATCATTCCCATTACAGCCGCTTGAGCATGCATTTTAAAGTAATTATTTCAATATCTCGTCATGCACTTCATATAAGGTTCACCCACCCAAACAGGAGCCCACGCAACCGTAAAATGTAACGACGTCGACGAGTAATCATTGGGAACGTCAGAATTCACACAATGTTTCTCTCAGGCAGCCCATAAAAACAACAACAATGATGGTAGGTATTCATGGCAAGCAACAGTGCCAAATGTCAGAGTTCCCTACCCACATACAGGTTGTGATCTCTCGCCCGTAGAATGAAATCTACAGCAAGCCCTTCTTCGGGCTAAACCTTGCGTAACAAAGGCAGTCAGCCGACACCAACCCCAGGCCAGTGGGGTAGAAAGTAGAAAAACAACCCTCCCGCAATTCTATCTGTATCCAGGATAATTGTTTATCCTGGACGAAACTCTCTGAGAAGCGCACAACCTGCACCTTCATCATCATCATCACCGCATTCACTACAATATCCCCCACCCAACCTCCCTTTATAAGAGGATGGTTGAGGGCGGGCGCATACGAGTTATTGTGGTGATGTTATCTTACATTTTGCGTTCTGGAGTTTGGGTGACAATACAATTATCATCGTTTGGTGGGTGCTTCGGTTGACGAGATCCTTCGATTCTGGGAGAATCATTCTCAGCATCCATACGACCATATACACATGCACGGTGAATGTCAAGTGCGGGTTTGCTAACTGTGCTCCAGTGGAGCTTGTTACTTCAGTGGGTGTATCCTGGGGGAGATTTTACAGAAAATTTGCAAAAATTCCTCGCAAAGCTTGTGAAACAAAGCTCCAATGAAGAAAACTTAACAAAAGGCTGCGCAACAAAGCGGTTCCAGTAGAACAGGTTTTCTCATCCAGATTTATCCGGAGGAGAATATAGGGTGGCCGCTTGTTTGCAATGCCATAGAATTTCTGTAATTAAATATCTTAAGCGCTTGGGATTGGTATTGGCATTCCGAGAACAAAATTAGAAACAAATTTAATACGCTGGCACATGTAGGTACATGTTTATTTTTGCTCATGTGGTAGTAGAGTAGTCCGCTGCCTGCTACGAGACTGAATCATTCGTATAGGTAATGGTCGTTTGTAGCATTGGAAACCCAGTTACATTATGATTCTGGGTCTCATGCCGCGTAGACCCTTTTTTGGTCGGTTGGGAATTAACAAATCATTGAGTAAATTGGTTAGCCATTTATCGAGTGTCTACGTTCTATACGTATTCTCACAAACACACGAAAAGAAAGCATTTAACAACAACCCATTTGTACACTAGAACAGAGGTTTCCAATTTTTTTCGGCTATGGAACCCTAAAAAACTTTTTTTTGGAGGACCCCATATTGATATTAACGGAAAACATCGTTCCTTGAAGTGCGGTTTGGATATTTTTATGTTTGACAAGAAAAGAAAGAAAGAAAGAATGATACAAAAATAATTATTTTAAGTTTTATAAAACACTAGCTGACCCGGCAAACTTCGTTCCGCCCAAATTTGTTAGCATGCACAATGCACTTCCTAATTTATGTAATTCGGCCAATTAAAAGTCTTTATTCAAAAGTTATATTAAATGCAATATAAATAAATGATGAATAGCAATGTTGATTTGTTTCAATCAAACCGCAATGATTTTGACGTTACGGCCAACCTTCCGCTTTTTCACTAAATTGACAATGTGAGAAACATGGGAAATCAAGATTGATGCCACAAATGCACAAACATCCATCGATTATCCTTGCAATAAATTATTTGTCATAGTGAAAGCGAGACGCACGGGAAATTCAAGTCGCACGAATGGTAAATCGTTCTGAATAAGCGAAATCTGCGGAATAAGAGCGTTTGCGTTTGAATTTTCCCGTCAAAATCATCACTTGCATCATATTTGATGTGAAATCCTTCACCATAAAACAAATGCGATCCGTTACAAAGTTTCGGTACATTGATTTTGGGCATCATTATTTTAACTGAGCCGACTTTCAAATCCATATTATGTTGAGGTAAGCCCGGAACATCTAAAGAATTCAAAAATTGAACTAATCCTCATAAAGATTTATTTTCACGACAAAAGGTAGCATAATGTCCTTCCTTCCAACCAAAAATTATAAAAATCGAACCACCCGTCCCCGAGTTATGAGTGCACATAAGGACATCAGTCTCTTTTATATGTAACTGTACGTGTATCCACCCGGCTTTGCCCGTACCTTTCGTATTAAATCTTGCTCACTTTTCGCAAATCGCTTTATATGGACAATGTCCATTAATAATTTTTATTATACATCTTTAGGAACAGCGTTTGATTTTATTTTTGAATGAGACGTGCCACAATCCGTTTTCTTATCCCGCTTGTGTTTTTCAAAGTACCACCTATAGGGTCAAAAACTATCCGAAATTTAAAACTGGAAGCAACCATATCCATCTACAAAATTTCAATCAACTTGGTAGAGCTATTTCGTAGATCGGCAACAGCGCCACCTATCAGGTCCAAAAGTATCCTATACTTCAAGTGGGAACGAAAAATATAAATCTACAAAAGCTCATGGAAATCGGGTGAGTGGTTTCGGGTAAGTGGTTTCGGAGATCAACAACAACAATAACATATAGCGGGTCAAAAATCCTATCTTTTAATTTTGCGCTAACCTGAAATACAACAATACAGACAAAACAAAAGAAGAATCATAAAAATTGACCCAGTGGTTATCGAGTTATATCATCATCATCGAATTTCATCCCGAAAGAATTATAGGTATAAATTAGGAAGATTATTATTAAACAAAATTTAATTGAACTGAAAAACGACATATACGCCTACAACGCCACATGTTGAGGATTTTCCGACGATGTGCACTAAGAAATTCAATTTTTGTTTAAAATAATAATTAATTATTTTATATGTATCTTATCAATATAATAACTCCGATCGAAGCATCTGTTTTAAAAAATATTCATTGTTTTTACATCCTCTTTGACCATATTTGAAGCAAGCATTCTGTCAATTTTATGCCAAACGCCATAAGGTTACAAGGTTAAAAGTTGGAATCGTAAAAGCGCTCTGGTTACATTAGATATAATTTAATATGGTGGTTAAGTATTCTTAAATTTTGTAATTTTCCGCGCAATTTTCTTAATTTTTTTCTTTCATAAGATTCTTCTCCACAACAAAAAAAGAATTAGCGAAATCGGTCCAGCCGTTCACGCGTGATGCCGTGGCCAAGGGAAATAGGGATTCATTTATATATACTCGTATATAGATTTATTGTAGAACAAAAAAATACTGATGACTAATTGTATGAATTTGTTTGATGATGAATTTCGGTGCGACTTGACGGCACGATTATGTTTTTTCTACAGAACCCCTTTGACACTTCCACGGAACCCCCGAGTTCCGTGAAACACCATTTGAAAAACGCTGCACTAGAACATGTTCGTCGTATACCTCGTATACCTACATTTTTCATTTCATATATTTTAATTGAATTTTAAAAATATTCTGCGGGACATTTGAGCCCTATTTATCCAAATGCAATTACACAAATAGCAATTAGATAATGAATAGCTGAGATTCTTGCTACGTGAATTATTTAAGTATAACTTTTCAGTCCCTTCAAGGTGAATATACCTATAACTCGAATAATGCGTTTAATCTCTTGAAATGGCCTCGACATTATAATCAATTGACCCAAAATTGACCAAAGAGAAGAGAATGTCGATCTCTATATACATAAAACAAAGCCGGGTTAGTTACACCGTTTATTACTCAAGAACGGCTGGACCGATTTTGATGATCTCTAGGTATGATTTGTTGGAATCGTCTCCAACCCGAATAGCAGAATAAATATTAAAATATTGGAAAGATTCACGTAAAAAAATTATGAAAGTTTGTATGGGGAACCACACGTTGGAAAAAATAAACTGGAAAGAAAAACGGGGACGGGAAGTGCCAATTCAAATAAATAAAATAAAACTAAATGTTAATTCATTTTCAATGGCCGCTCTTCCATTGGTAGGGTCGCGGTTAAAGGATGCCTAAGTGGACCCTCCATAGCTCCCGATCTTCCGCCACCGACTCTAGATCATCAGGGGCAATCCCCATACGGGCCGAGGAGAGATTTCGGACCTGATCTAACCATCTCATCCTGGGGTCTTCCTAGGGGACGCCTGCCTAATGGAACGGACTGCATTACACGTCTTGGATCCGAGTTGGAAGAATGCGTTTAACGTGACCAAACCATCGAAGTATGGAACGCTCCGTCCGGAGAAGTAACTGCTCGACATTCAGTTCCTCACTTATGCTGGTGTGCTGTTGGTGTGCTGGTGGGTACGCACACATTTTACCACTTTGGAAGTGTCACACAAATTATTAGGTTTATAAAAAAATGATATTAAACACTAGAAGAAAAACAAGTTTGTTCTGCATTGTTCTTAGACGTTGCTCAGGCTTTTGATAAGGTCTGGCATAAGGGCTTAGAGTATAAACTTCATAGGGACCTACCTAGACAATACTATGAGATACTTAAATCTTATATTTCAAATAGATTCTTTAGAGTTCGTTATGGTTCAGCGTATTCTAGGGATGTGCCAAACCGAGTTAAACCGGTTTAGAATTGAAGCAAACCGAGTTGCAAACCGAGCTGCAAACCGAGTTAGTCAACTCGATTTGCCAAGTTGCAACTTGCAACTCATTAAGAAATCGAAATTCAACTCGACTTTACGAACGGGTGGTATACGTACGTATACGGTTCATTCAAACCGATTTACCTATGGACTCACTCAATTGACAAAAACCACCCTCGCTCATAAAAATCATAACACATACACATTACACATGCGAGAAAACAGGAGTAAAGAGGAGCACAGCTTTCCAATTGGACTTTGCATCTTGCATGCTCATTATTGTGTTTGTACATTGTGTTTATTTTTCTCACACGCACACCTACCTTCTTCCTAACCAACCGAACCGAGATCCGAAACCGAGTCGTGTGTTGAAATCGGTTTATCCATAGATGAAAAAAGGCTTACTATTGTACTAATTTCTGTACTATTTAACTTTCCCGAGTACGCAAGTACCACTTCTCAATTTTGAGTACTATTTGTACTATTTTTAATTTTCGGAATAAATCGAACATGTATGAGGTTATTTCACTTACGGCCATTTTATTTACTCCAAAAATTAAACTCAAGTCCATAACATCATTAAACCCGAATACAAGAAGGTATTTTAACTCGGCTTAAAATTTCAATTTAATAATATTAACATTTCTTCGTATTTTAACGATGAAAATGTTGATGGCTTCGTAGTTAGAAGACGAATTTAGAACTGATGGAACAGCATAAATGGTGTATCAACTTCGTCCTCGTCTATATCGAATGCACAAGTGGGCTAGGGCTAGATGTCGTTTAGTTTCGGAAATATTTCCGGCTAAGAAAAGAGTCATATTGGAGGTTTAATTTATAATTATGTAATACAATAAAATTAAAAATCAGCACTCAGCAAATCAAAGCAGTTCCCAAGTGACAAACAACAAAAAATAAATGTAAATTTATGTGAAATTAAAAATTACGTAGGTGTAAAATCGATCTAAAATCGGTTTAAACTCCACCATTAAATGCATTTGTATTCAGCGGGTTTAATGCAAGTTTTTGAGTGACATTTGAAAAAAAAGTAGGTACCTACTATTTTGTACGTTTCAGTACTATTTCATTTCAGTTTTGAGTACACTTGAGAAAAGTCGATTTTCATCACTATATGCATGCGTGGCATTTTATTATTCGGTTTCGGTTTTCGGTCGGTTCGTTTCATTTCATCGGTTTTCGCCAACTCGGTTTGAAATAAAAGCAACTCGGTTTAACTCGGTTTAGTAGTAACTCGGTTTAAACCGGTTTACCAATCCGAGTCGACACATCACTAGCGTATTCTGAACTTAAAGAACTACATTCATTTATTATGAAATAACACCCCAAATTTGGGGCCTTATTTAATTTTCTCTTTTGGGGCCTTATTTCCTACAGCCGAAAAGTGGAGTGTCTGAAGACAACTGAATCATTGAAGTTTGATTGAAGCACATCGACTTACTTATTACATTCACGAATTTGGGCGGAACGACGTTCGCCGGGTCAGCTTGTGTTTAAATAAACTAGGGGTCGCCCCGTGGTCGAAATTCGACCAATTTATTCTATAAGTTCATTTTTGAAGGAGAAATGAAGGGGAAATATCGGAGCGCTTAAAAATAGGCAATCGAAACCATTTCAAGCTTCCCTTAAATTGCGAATAAAAAGTGTCCAGTAATGCGGGCTGTCTTCTATTTTATACCACAGGTAGAAAAGGGTGCATAGAAGTTCAACAGTTTTAGAGTTATGAGGACCTTAAGTTAGAAGCCAACATTTTGCTTAAATTTCATATAAATCATAAACCGCTAGGCCGATTGGTACAATTTGAATTTTATTAGATTAGTAATATCGAACACTTTCGAAGAAATTGTATCACTTTGCTTGCTGCGGTTTCAGAAATAACACGGTTTTCAGGGATTGGGATTTTTTTTCAAATGGTTCTAACTTCCTAATGGTTGAACTACAAACGAAAAGAGTTTCACTACAAATAACTGCAAATAATTGACTATCGAACTGCATTTCACGTTTTTCATTCCAGAAAAAGTGCGAACTAACTTCACGTAGGTGCAATGTTGTAGTTGTTGCGATTTCATTCAATTCGCTTAAATTTACCTGCTGATTCATAATTTGTGGATAATTTTTGTATTGTGCACTTCTATGTATTATCCCCTACCCAATATATAGTGTTGGCATATTTATATGACGTATAATAGCAAAAATGGGTGGAAACACGTTATAGGCAACTCCGTATTAATATATAGATCCTAAACACATACAAAACAAATAAATAAATAGCTGGCGCCTAGCTTATCGCTTGTGTTTTTGGGTGAGTTTTTATTTTCAGGACGAATGGAAGTAAAGTAAAATTGTATGCCCAGTCGGAACAGCTAATTGAAGAGATTTTTGAGGACATTTTTTATACTCACGAACGTTTGTCAGTGGTGAGCGATAGGTGCCGCAGTGAAAAACACCATAAAATGTTATTTGCATTTTTCTGGATCGAACCTGGGGCCAAATTCCGCAAGAGTGAGTTTTTTTGTGTACACGGAAAAATGTATACACTGGCTTGTTCCGATTCCGCAAGAGTGTAAGTAGGTTTTTTTGACAGTTTTCGTGCACACAATTTAAAAAATGTATTCACTCTGTTTTCGACTGGGAGTTGAAGAATTGAAGCAAAAATTGCGAACCGAAGCCAATGAAAAAAGCGAGTGGTGAACAAACAGAGTATTATTATTGATCTTTATGGAGCAAAACATAGATTTCGCTCATAACACGTTTGTTTATTTATCTAATATTATGTTTTCCTATACTTATGCAAATACATTTTATTTTATTTTATTTTAGATTTGAAACAGATGGGGCTCATTTCATTTCATTTCATTTCCTGCACAAATATAAACGATAAGACACAAAAAAAATTTTTTTAGAAACAATTTAATATACATACCGATTTTTTCGTATTGTGTCCTTTCAATATCGTTCATTTTCCCTATTTTTTTTTGTTCAAGAAATTCTGTCAAACTGAATTCAGCTCTGTCGGCTGACAAAAAATGATTCACTCAGCACATTCAAACTCACAGCACGTTGCGGAATCGCGTGAACTGCGATTGGTGTACATGGGCAGTGAGTGTGAGTTCTGTTAAGCGTGTGCACTAGCGAAAAACTCACTCTTGCGGAATTGGGCCCCTGAGACAACAGACAAGTTTTAAAAGTGAGGATTTGTTCGATTTTTTTTTTTTTTTTTTTTGTGAAGGAATATTAACACAAATTTTGTAAAACGATATGTAGCCCAAAATTGTGTTGGGCACTAATTTTTTCATTTCTACCGTTTTTTTAAGAAAAAGGATAACCCAAAATACGACAAAGCGCTAAATCTGTCAACTCTGGCTAAAAGAATCAATAAATCGTTGGCGCAACAGTTTCGTAGGGACCCTAGGCCTAGTTTCTCACAACCATTTGTTTTGTGTGAGGTTTTTCATGTTTGGAACGAATGGAATAGATCCGCCGATTATGCCGATTCTAAAACGGCTGATTGAGAAGCTCTTTCCAGACAGTTATGCTCTAGGATATTTGTCAGACGTTCGCGAGAGTTGACGCAGTGGAAAAAAACCCTAATTTGGAATTTAGGTTTTTGCGGGATCGATCTATTAAAACGTTAAGCACTGATCAAGACATCATAGCGAATTAAAATCCAAAATGGCGACATGCAGGCCAATATCTTTAGGACTTTGAAGCCCATCTATAAAATTTGTTATTGTTTTGCCACTTAATCTGAGAACAGAGGAGGCACCCAGACCTTGACCGGCAAACCACGCAATAACCTCCAGCCTTCACACGGCCTCGCCCAGACCATAATTCATTTTCATACTCTCACGTTTGGTAAGTGTCTATTCGTGATTTTCCGCCACACAGTACGTATTATACTCCTTCACATCGCAGCGCTGTGCATTAGTGAGTTACATCCTTCCAAGCATAAATTCCGCACAAAGTTATTCAGTTTGCAGCTGCAGCATGAGGTGCAAGGAAGAAGGAAAGTTAAATCTCACAGGAGATGAAGAAAATCCAACCCAATGCCAATTCAAGTGCTTACTATCAGTTGCAGATTGCAGTTCGTCTCTGTGTCTGTATTCATGTCTGTGGAACAATATTCCTTGGCCCAACCGCGATTATATTATTTTTGTTGGGGATTGACTTGACATTAGCCATATGTAATAGAGCGTAAATTTATCGCATTATTACGGCGATAGGTTATAAAAGAAATGTGTATCCGCTCGTTGGCCTGGTTTGTTGGTTAATTCAATGATGATGGTATCTAGTACCGGCAGCATGGTGAAGGTGGTGGTACAACCTGACCACGAGACACGTTATAGTGTTTGCCTTCGATTCAAAATCAATGAGTTTCGATTTTTTATCGCTTCCTTTTGAGCATTGCTATACATTGTGTGGGTTTTGTTTGTCGATTATTGGGAGTAAGTAATGTACCGCTGCAAGGAGGTTATCCATAAGGTTATCTATAAATCCGCGGTCTCGTCGGTACCATTGTAGCCTGTTCTTTGGCGTTACGGTAAAGTGTTAATAAATTTCGGAAATCGAGTGCAGCGCATAGCTAACAAACTCCGCATTGGACCAGTAATTTTCCGTGAGGAATTTTTTTGTTCTTTTTGGAAATAACTTACAAAACGTTCTTATGAATGATTGGGCAGTGTGTTAAGCTGTATAAAATGAGGCGAAATAGTTTTCTCCTTATTGTCTTTTATTGCCAACTGTTCCGGTTGTGGTAAAAAGCTGCAATGATAAGGAAAACATCCAACATCTATCTTTCGAATCGACCCATGGGACATTTGGGTGGTGCTGACGGTCTGTTTTAGGGTTTGGGTAGCAAGGTCGGTGGAAGTCAGTTCCCAATGGAGTCTTATTTTAAGCAAAGGCGGCCACGATAACGATGAATAATATACGCAGCACAAAACCCTAAACCTTTGGAAGGGCCACCTCCCGAATGTAGGGTTGCCGCAGATTTTGCTCACAGCTCGACAGAACAAATAGCGAAAATATGGAAAAACCCAGGAATTCCTAGTTTCTCCCAGGACAAAATATAAAAATAATTTTAATGCAAAAACTTCTTTCTTCATTCAGGGAAAAACGAGATAAAATCAATATAATTTGCGAGCGCGCAAAATATTACCATTGTCTCAAAAATTAATAGTAATTCGAAATTAATTAATAATTCCGAGCTTTCGCTTCATTCTGTTTCATGTAATTCGGTCAATTCAATTTTTTTATTCAAAAGTTATATTAAATTTAAATAAATAGGTAAATAAAATCAAATACTTGTCGGCCAACCTACCGCCTTTTCACTGAAGTGCTTTATGGTAAACAACCATCTATCTATTCTATTCTATTATCGGGTGCGCACACGTACAAGCGAGACGAGAGCTTTGCCGACACGTGAAATTCAAGATTTATGCCACACACATCCAGCGATTGTCCTTGCGACTTATTAATAATTTTCATAGCAAAAGCGAGAAGTACAGGAAATTGAAGACGCTTAAACACGAACAGCAAATCGTTCCGAATAAGTGGAATCCGCGGAATAAGAACATCTTCACCATTGAATTTTCCAATAAAAATCGTTGCTTGAATAATATTTGATATTAAGTTCTTCACAATCAAACGCGTACCGTTACAAAGTCTTGGTTCTTTTAGGTTGCGTAACGAAGTGGGATAGTTGGTGGCTTCGTTTTCATCCATCACGGTCGACTGATTTGTATGAATGCAACTCACCAGCGATTTGGTTTTGAATGGCGAAATTCAAATGATCGACGTTCTTGTTTTTCGCAGCTCTTCACTCTTCACATCATGGTCAATATAATTCTGAGCGATATTCGGGAAAACATTCAAGATTAGTTCTTCCGGTGTCGTTGTGAAGTTGCAAAAATTTTGTGGAAACTCAATCACCATTGCCCACCGCCAACAATTGCCTGGAGAACTCTGCAGCGGACTGGTCATTTTGTAAAGAAACTTGCATGTTTGTTGTCAAATTAAATTTCTTGACGTATCGCGTTCAATTCATCTGCCGGAGTTGATTTCGAAATGACAGGCAGCGTTTGATGAAAATCGCCTGATAGCAAGATCATTGCTCCACCGAAAGGTCGCTTATCATTACATAAACCTTCTCTGATCGGATTTAATCACAAAGACATACAAATTTAAGGCACTCATTGTATAAGGTTTCTTTCTCTTAAGGTTTTAGTAGTTCCGCAGTTGTTGATCCATAAAGGATTTTCCTCGACCATCCAAGAAGGTTGTGGTTATCTTTAGCCCATAGTGGACACACGCCAAACCATTTTATACCGGATAAGAAACTGGCAGTTGGTAGTAAACATAAAACTTCAAAAGAAGCAACCCAAAACTTTGAGCACTAATTCCCACAGTTTCCACATACGCTTTCTACCTATACATACATTTTTAAAGTCTTCAAAATAAAACTGAAAATTTAACGAACAAACAGATAAAACTTCCAACACAGTCCAGACACAATTGCGGAATTACGCCGGAGTTCTGGGGAATAGATTGATTCCCCCAAACTATGTGGGAAAATTAAAACCGAAAAACCTTCTGCGCGCACCAAGCCTCTAAGACGAACCAAAAAGGAAACAATTTCAAACCTAAAACAATAGCAACTGTCTGTCTGTCTGTCTGTTCCTGTTGTAGTCGACGAGCGACTGCATATCGAAGGAAGAAGCAGCCAAAGTTCTTAAAGTTCACTTAGGAGGAGGACGAACTCATTTAACAACCACCGCAGTTCAAAGTCACGCATCTCACGATCAAACTATTAAATTCCCACCTCTTAAAAATGTGAGCCCCTTAATGGCAGTGTTGGCGTATACTTCAAGTCTGTATCCATGTACAGTGTGTGTATATGGATATGGATCCATCCGCGACTTATGGATGGATAGATGGATGGGTTATTTGTTGCCCCTGCTCCCCCACTCGCACCGTTCAATTGGGTAAAGGGAAACTATTTTCTCTCTCATACACTCGGGCTCGGTCTCGGTGTTCGGTGAGGAGGTTCAGAAAGGACTTGTTTATACTCATCGGGGATTATGGCGAATTCCGTCATGATTGGCGTCTTCGAAACGGTTATTAGCTGGCATGCATAATTGGCAGGGTCGTCGTGAGTATCTGCGTTTGTTGCGTGAACTCGCATTCGTATCTGTATCTGCATCTCAATGAACGCAGTGACCCATTTTTTAGACCACAGTTGCTACAAAATATTTTAAATTATCTCATCGGCGGTGTATAGGCAACGCCTTTCTTAACAACAGAATCCTGCCGCATCACCTTCAGGATCACATTTAATTAGTTTTGCCACGCATTCCGTTCCGACGACGACGCTGCGATTTCATATGCGCCTGTTGCTGTAGACGCACCGCCGTTTCGTGCTCCTCGTCGTCGTCCCTTGCACAGATAATTATCATAAAACTCGGTCATAGGTCGTTGGGTTTTTTATAGGCAGTTTGAAGTATCCAACATTGGTCTTCGCCTGTTTGGTTAATTTGCCGTAGCCGCCTTAATTTTTCGCATTCTGTGTCAAATCAGAGTGCAATATCGACGGTGAGGTTACACTCTGGCATGGTGGCAGGTGTTTCCATAGTCTCCATGTGGTTGAAGATTTGAAAGGATAATGAATATAAATTTAGTTCTGTTATTGGCACGCTGCCGGGAAAAAAACTCTCGGTTTGGGATGATTATACATAAAGCTGTTCCTCGGGGTGTCTTTCGAAAGTCTTGATGGGTTCGATTGAATCGACCGTGAAATGCCATCGGTATTTATTTTAATGGATTTCATTTTTGGCCAGATTGCATTTGACACAGTTGTTGATGGTATTTGCAACTTGAGGCACGAAACAAAAATCGTTCGAACGTGCTGACAGTAAATTTCAATAACTTTGATACGAGAGACATTTTTTTTCATACGGACTAAGTTGCCTTTTAAAATAATTTTTGCATGTAAAAATGGCGAATGCCACGTGAAAATTACTTATCTAGCTTACAAAAGTATTTGTAGATCATTCGACGTTACCACTCAAATTCGGAGTCACATTCGCATAAAAAAAAGTATAAATATATAAAGGGGCTTTGATTTAATTACAATAGGAAAAATCTTAAAACTATTTTCACGGAAACGCTTAAAAAACTAGTGCAGATTATAAGTGTTGCATTAAGGTATGTGCCAAGCATGTGGAAGGTAATGGTATCAAAACAAAGCAAACCACCTAGCGAAGGAACCTCATATCGCACAATATCGATACTAACAATCTTGTCTAAGGTTTTCAAAAAAATGCTGATAAAACAAATGCTGCAAGAAACAATTGATTGATCGCTAGACCCAAATCACCAAGCTCGATTTAGAAAGAGGAAAAGTTACATCTTAAATATTCCACAAAAAGGTAAATAAAGAAAAAAAAAAACACAAATACGGATTCTCGCCAATCAACTCCAACGGATCTAGCCCACCCTCCCGTCTCTGTAACTGATCACGGCTGTGGTGAGTACACTGTTCCTATTTTCTGCTTTTTTTTTTTATTATTTTGCCAAAGGCTCTATTCCACACTCGAACGTCAATGACAAATAGAATTTGTGAAAATTTTAAATTACGACAAGGACTTTAAAGCAATAAAATACCGACACTATCGTTTTTTATCGTTTTTATTGAAAAAATAAGATGAAATAAGATTTAACATAGAAAAAACACGACAAACAAAAAGGAAACAAAAAGTAAACAAGCGATTTTGAAAGCTATATTAGTGTCATTTACCTGACACTTAATTTGAGTTTCGGTATACAGTAGCGGACATAAAAACTGCAACATGTCTGAAAACAGTAACGTCGATAAAAAACTAGACACCGTATTAACTGTTTTGAACAACTTAAAAACGGAGCTGACAAATAAAATAACAGAACAAACTAATCAATTAGAGCAAAAATTAAACTTCTTAGCCGAAAAAAAATCAAAATTTAGAAGAAAACAAGACTACTTAGAGAATAAAGTAAAATATTTAGAAAAGACGCTAAAAAGAAAAAACTTAGTATTGTATAATATTAACGAAGTGGAATCCGATGTCGAAGATCTTCAAGAATGTGTACTCCATCTCTTTAATGAAGTACTAGAAGTCGTAACAAAAATAGAAGAACTTGACTTTATTAGACGTATCGGAAAAAAAGGAGAAAAAAGCAGACCACTTTTAGTAGGATTGACAACACAAATCAAAAAAAAGTAAGACAAGTGCGAGTCGGACTCGCTCATGAAGGGTTCCGAAACAGAAGGTATCATAACATAAAAGTTCTTGTAGTTCGTTGTAACTTTGATCGATATTTTAATAATACCGTAAACTGGGGTTACTTTGTGCCAGTTTTTGAGGTTTTTGTAAAAAAAACTTTCATTTCTGTATAAAATAAACAAAATAAGATAAATACCATTTTGATCTTAAGCATTAAGCAATAAAGGCAACGTTCTCAAGTTCTCGAAAGGGCTTAGGATTTTGAACATGTAAGCCTTTAAAGTGTGGCACAAAGTTGCCCCACGTTTGGGGTAACTTTGTGCCACTGACGAAATCCTTCGCTAATCTTGTCAAAATGTAAGTTTGGTTAAATTTTACCCCATATACCATTAAAACACATGATAACAACATTTTTTTAAAAAAATAAGTGAAGGATTTCTTTTATATCTATTACATATAACAAAAAATGAAAGCGTTAAGAATAAAAATTTTAAAAAGATATTTCGGGGACGCTATAAAGACTATAAAGCTTTCTGTCGGTCCAGAAATGATATTCTGCATTCAGGGCCAGGCATGTTGTTCTGGAAAGGAGTTTATTTCCTCCATAATTATGTCCTAATAGCTTTTGCCAATTCGTCTTGGATCAAGAAAAGTGACTGGAAAATCATAAGCGGATGTAGTAACAACTCTTCTTCGGCACTGAAAACGGTTTGACGTGAGCATCTTATCCTTTATTTATTAGCGTATTCCTATGAATACCGTACTTTACGCTCGCTTTCTGAATTGAAAGTCGTCCACTTTAGACTTCCTGCACAGATTTTTTCAAAGCTTCCTGGATAAAATTGCTGTAGGGCCGTCCTCCTATCTTTTTTTTATATACTTTCGAGGTATTTCGGCTCAATTCTGGAACCTTCAAATTTAAAATAAAAGACATGGGGTTTCTTTGGACCAAGAACGTTGTGCGTGCAAAAGAAAATCAATACACAGGGGGTAACTTTGTGCCAAGTTAAACACCAATGATAGTGGCACAAAGTTACCCCATGAACTTGCGACTTTATTGAAAAGGGGACGTACAAATTAAAACAATAAGTTTTACTAATATTAGATTTAATATTATTGATCACAAATAAATCATAAAATAATATAACCCACCTTCAATTCCGTAGCGATTATAGTTTTTTGGTTGTATATGAAATTTGTCGCAATAGAATTTTTTCGGAAAAATATTGATTTTGAATCTCATGTCATTATTCAAAAACGTAAAAACAAAGAAATTGATGAATATAAAATATTTATAGCTTTTCTAGCAGCCTTGAGCAGTGAAAAAACGTTCATATTTTATGTAAAAGTATTGGTAAAGTGAAATTGAATGTACAAAAGTACGGTTGGCACAAAGTAACCCTGCAGGCACAAAGTAACCCCAGCTTACGGTAGTGTATTTTTATATCATTTATTATTAGGAAATAATGGTTCAGGGTTTATGTATAAGGTTTATGTTTATGAAACTAAACATTTTACCACTTTAGAAGTGTCTCTCGCGCAAACTATTCACTTTAGAAAAAAAAAAATGATATCAGAAACCATTTGATATTAGATATCATTTTTGAAGACCTATCCATAGATACCCCACACGTATGGGTTTGATGAAAACAACATTTTTGAGTTTCAGTTCTATGTATGGGGACCCAAAAAATTTACTGTTTTTTTTTTTATTTTTGTGTAAAATCTTAATGCGGTTCACAGAATACATCTACTTACCAAGTTTCAACGGTATAGCTCTTATAGTTTCGGAGAAAAGTGGCTGTGACATACGGACGGACAGACAGACAGACATGACGAATCTAATAGGGTTCCGATTTTTGTCATTTGGCCACGGAACCCTAAAAAGACAATATATTGAAAAACAAGACAAAATTAAGAGCTTATAAAAAAGCAATAATATGCATAAAGGAAGATCAGAATAAAGAAGACCTTAACTCAGCACTCAGAGAAAAGAAAGACATATCGAATCCTCTTGAAAAACAACAAAAAGAAATAAGGAACCCAGATAGAACTAAAAATAACCCTTAGAGAAGACGATTGCAGTACATAAATGAGGAAAATAAATGCGATAATGAGAGTCATTGCTCAAGTGGCTCTAAGAAACAGAGACAGACTGAAAAGACAACAACTAGCAATGGAAATAATAGACAAAAAACAGCATCTATAACTTTTTTCAAACCAGCAATAAAGAGAAAACTACTAACAATAACAAAAACTAGCAACAAACGCGACAAAGGATAGATACAACAAAATTAGAACAAATGAACAAGACCACAAGAATCATGTCCTCAAGCCGGCTAGCCACCGTGAAGGACAAAGGCTAAAACCCCTCAATACATAAAAACAATACTAAAATACAAGAAAAAGAAAAAAACAGCTTAAAAAACACATCCACGAACGAACGAATAGAAGATCTAGGACCAGCAGAAACAATTATTTATGGAAAACAAATTATAGAACAAGATAACTCCATTTTCTGTTATATAGGAGAAACAAAGGGATTATATGGTGTAGGATTTCTACTGAAAAAGGAACTAAAAAAATAAATACTGGACGTGCAACTATCAAGCGAAAGACTATGCAGTATAACTCTAAAAATACAAAATTCGAAAATTACTATCATACAAGCATATTCTCCAACACAAAAAGCGTCAGAAGGGGAAATAAATAACTTTTATGAAAAACTGATTTCAATGCTTAAGTAGGAAATAAAACCGGACGAGATGAACAAGTAATTGGACCATATGGTTACGGACTAAGGAATGAACGGGGAAAAATATTAGTCAAATGGCTAACCGAAATGCCATATGAATAGGGTAGACACTGATTGGCGTCAACTTGGCGATGCCCAGGCGTTGTAACTGTTCATACACATCAATTGTGCTTATTTTACCTCCGCGTGGTAGCCACCGGGTACTGGTCTTGTCCTTCCAGGCATGACTTGCTAAACTTATAAGCGCGAGTGTTGAACACGAAGAAAATAGCAACACTATAATGCTCTGTCGGAATGACTGCCTGATCGAGTCTCAGAGGTCTTACATGAGCCCCTCAGAAAGAGGACGTACGGCGGATGAATTCACATGGTTGAATCAACGGTGGCGTCAACAGTCAACATGGCAGATACCTCAATGAGCTACTTCGACGTATTTGGAGCTAAGGTCATTGAGGATTTTTTCAGCACTAGTCAGGGTGTTGAAATAGAGATGGTGGCGGAAGAGCCCTTAATGGGTCAACGGCAGCTCTCACATCCCCGAAGTGGGTTACTGACACCGGAGGAATCCGGCCCCTTTCGTCCAAGGGGTCCAACAAAGGGCCTGGCCCTCCAGGTTGGGGGTTGTACGCCGGGGTAACTGCCCGACTGCGGAAAAATGTCTCTAGTTACGAAGCAACAACAAGCCTCGGATACGGATGATTTTACTGTTGACGAACCTGGCAAACGATACAAGGACAACGAATTTCGGATCTGTACATGGAATGTTAGGTCCCTTAACAGACCGCGTGCAGCCGAACAACTAGCGGAGACCCTGAACCACTATAAAGCAGATATAACCGCCATCCAAGAAGTGCGATGGGATGGACCGGGCAAGAAGAGGATGAACAACTGCGATATCTACTATGGCGACTGCTATCGACAACAAAAACAGCGCCTATTTGGTTGTGGATTCGTCGTTGGCGGTAGACTCAGGCAAGAAGTCTTAAGTTTCAGCTGTGTGAACGAGCGCCTTACGACAATCCGCATCAAGGCTAAATTCGCCAACATTAGCCTAATATGCGCCCATGCCCCCACGGAGGAGAAAGACGACGACACCAAAGAGAGGTTCTACGAGCTCTTAGACAAGACGTATGAGCAATGCCCTAACTATGACATTAAAATTGTCCTAGGTGATTTTAATGCAAAGATAGGAAGAGAGGCGATCTTTGGTAGTACTGTCGGAAGGTACAGCCTACACGACACCACCTCCGATAACGGGTTTAGGCTGATCGACTTCGCGGCGGGGCGAAATGTTGTCGTAGCAAGTACGCGGTTCCCGCATCTCGATATTCACAAAGGCACATGGAGATCCCCGGACCAATCAACCGTCAACCAGATTGACCACATTGCGATCGACACAAGGCACTCCTCCAGTATTATGGATGTCCGAACGTTCCGAGGGGCCAACATTGACTCGGATCACTACCTTGTTGTAGCCAAGGTACGACTGCGGATATCCCGAACACCGCCAAGACAAGTAAATACTGTGAGGAAGTTTGACGTCGGACGGCTACAATCGCAAGATATCTCCAGAGCCTTTTCCGATCGAGTCTCTCTCAATCTCTCAAGATGTCCTATGCAGCCAGCATCAAGTATTGAAGACCAGTGGCACCATTGCCAAATAGCCATTAGAGACGCCGCCTCTGATGTGCTGGGTTTCACCCGACCACCGCAAAGAAACCCCTGGTTCGACGACGAATGCCGGCAAGCACATGCAGCGAAACAAGAGGCATACAAAGCGGCGCTGCAAAGGAGGACAAGAGCTGCCCGTGAGCTCTACGCGCAGAAGAGAAGAGACGAACACCGGCTTCTGAGGAGGAAAAAGAAAGAGCATGAGAAGCGCGCGATCGAGGAAATTGAGAGATGCTACGGCAGGAATGAGATTCGGAAGTTTTACCAAAGGGTTAAAAGAACTTCCCAAGGATACAGAGCCCGAACCGAAGCCTGCAAGGACGAACAAGGGAACATCGTAGTAGAATCGCAGTCGATGCTGAGGGTATGGAAGAACTACTTCTGCAGACTGTTTAACGGCGATGACGAACAAAATCCCGCTGTCAGGCAGAACGAACCATTCAACCTGGACGATGAAGACCAACAATTCCGTCCACCCGACCTGGACGAGGTGAAGATAGCCATATCTAAGCTGAAGTCCAACAAAGCCGCTGGAGCAGATGGCCTAGCCGCCGAGCTATTCAAAGCGGCAGGCGATGACTTGGGTAGGAGCATGCACCAACTCATCTGTAAAATATGGTCGGAGGAAAGTATGCCCGATGAATGGAACCTCAGCATTGTTTGCCCGATCCTCAAGAAAGGAGATCCTCTGAACTGCGCCAACTACAGAGGTATAAGTATTCTTAACATCGCCTACAAGATCTTATCTGCTGTGTTGTGTGAACGCCTGAAGCCTTTCGTCAACAACCTGATTGGTCCCTATCAGTGTGGCTTCAGGCCAGGAAAGTCTTCCATTGACCAAATATTCACACTGCGGCAGATCTTGGAGAAAACCCAGGAAGTCCAAATCGATACCCACCACCTTTTTATCGATTTTAAGGCCGCCTATGACAGCATTTATAGGGACGAGCTATATAGAGCAATGTCTAGTTTTGGCATCCCTGCCAAACTCGTCCGTTTGTGCAGGATGACAATGGAGAATGCACGCTGCTCCATTAAGGTCGGTAAAGAACTCACCGAGACCTTCGATGTCAAAAAAGGATTTAGACAAGGCGATGCGCTGTCATGTGACTTCTTTAACATCGTTCTTGAAAGAATAGTGCAAAACTCAAACGCTAACACCAGAGGCACTATCTTCTATAAGTCCGTCCAACTACTCGCTTACGCCGACGACATCGACATAATCGGCAGATCGAAGCGTGATGTCACTGACGCGTTCGTGAGCATTGAGACGGAAGCGGCAAAGATGGGTTTGGCGGTCAATGAGGGCAAGACAAAGTATATGCTGTCATCAAGAAAGGACAACCAACACCGGCGTCTTGGACAAAATGTCACCATAGACAGATATAACTTTGAGGTGGTAAAGGACTTTGTCTACCTAGGCTCCGCTATGACTTCAGACAATGACACCAGCGCTGAGATTAAACGAAGAATAACTCTTGCCAATCGCTGTTTCTTTGGGCTAAGAAAGCAATTGAGTAGCAAAGCCCTCTCTCGAACAACTAAAGTGACCCTTTATAAGACCTTGATCATCCCAGTCCTACTTTATGGTGCAGAGGCATGGACTCTATCAAAAGCGGATGAGGCTACTCTTGGTTACTTCGAGAGGAAAATTCTTCGAGTAATTTTCGGTCCCGTCTGCATAGACGGTGAATGGAGGAGGAGATACAACGACGAACTGTACGGGCTGTACAGCGACATCGACCTAGCCAGAAGAGTGAAGGTCCAACGACTGAGGTGGCTGGGTCATGTAGAGCGAATGGACGTCAATGCTCCGGCCCGGAAGATCTTCGAATCCACACCCGAGGGACGGCGCAGTAGAGGAAGACCGCGACTCAGGTGGCGCACGCAAGTGGAAGGGGACCTTAACCAACTTAGCGTGCGAAACTGGAGACGGCTGGCCAAAGATCGTGCTGGCTGGAGACGCTTGTTGGTTGAGGCCCAGGTCCACCCCGGACTGTAGCGCCACCTTAAGTAAGGCTAACCGAAATGAACTTAGTGTGTGCAAACACTTTTTTTAACAAGAAAAAGAAACGGAAATGGACATGGACATCACCCGATGCAACAATACTAAACGAAGTTGACTTCATTCTAACAAATAAAATAAAAACATTATCAGACGTATCAGTTATAAACAAATTGACATATGAAAGCGACCATAGAATGGTTCGTGTGAAAATAAAAATTGACCACAAAAGTTTAGGACGCAACACTCATACGCTACATATACCAAGAAATATATCAACAGAAACTGTCGCACTCTACAACAGCAGTCTTGACATGCATATAAGACAAGCTATCGACATTACCACTATGCATCTAAATATTCATAAAACAACTGCAAAAAATATAACAATGGAGACAAGCCACAAAAAAGACATAAAAATTTCAAACGAAACAAAAGCACTCATTGACAGAAGAGAAAAACTAAGAAATGAGATAAATTTGGGAAATGACGAAAAATTGAGCTAAATAATTTAAGAAAAGCTATAAGAACCAGTACGAAAAAAGATATTGACTTATACAACGAGATGACAATTAAAAATATACTGCAGAATACTAAGTCAATCAGAAAAACTAAACAGTTTCTAAATAGTGAAAAGGAATGGATAACTTCGATGAGTAAAAATAATAAGCAAATAACAATCCGAAATTTAATAAATGAAACAGCAACCTGCTTCTTTGAAAAACTATTTAGCCAACACAATACCAACCTGACGAAACAATATTCAAAGCAGAACTACAATTGACGAACTTAAAACAGAAAAAAGTCCGGGAAATGACGGTATTTCAGCAGAAATGTTAAAATATGGAAAAAACACACTATCCCCAATACTGACCATTTTATTCAACGACATTTTGACTAGACAACAAATCCCGAATCAATGGAAACACAATACAATAACATTGATACATAAAAAAGGTAGCAAAGATGATATTAACAGCTACCTTATATCAACAGCATATAAACTATTCTCAAAGACTATAAATATCGGACCATCAAAACCGAACTAAACAACAAACAGCCACGGGAACAAGCAGGATTCAGGGAAGGATTCTCTACAACGGACCATCTACAGACCATAAACCAACTGATTGAAAAATGCAACGAGTACAGACAACCCCCATATCTCCTTTTCATTCACTTTAGCAAGGCATTTGACTCAATTGAACACAACAAAATATGGACGGCTTTAAAAAACCAAGGGATTCATGATTTATACATCAAAACTCTAAGAAACATATTAAAAACAACACTGGACAAACAAAAACAGAAAGAACAGGACGAATGTTCAGCATAATAATCACCACCATTATTCTCTGCAGTACTCGAAGAAATATTTAAACAACTTGACTGGAATCGATTTGGAATAAATATATGGGGACAACATTTGAACAATTTGAGATTTGCTGACGATGGTGTCCTAATATCACAAAAAGCGGACAACATTCAGACAATGGTAACACAGCTAGCTTCAATTTGCAAAAACTACGGGCTATGCATAAACCAGTCTAAAACAAAAGTGATGACCAACTCTACACATAAGGACATTACTCTCGATGGCGTAAATATTGATTATGTTGGGGACTATATTTATTTGGGACAATTAAATTCATTTAAAAATCAAGAAGAAAAGGAGATAGATAGACGAACATCAAACGCGTGGCAACAATTCTGGAACATGAAGGAGATACTCAACGCAAAACTAAATAAAGACACAAAAAAATATCTAATTCATTCAGAAATTCAGATTCAGAAATTTTACCAGTTCTGACATACGGACTTCAAACATTGGTCTTAACAGCAAATCTAACCGAGAAATTAAGGATCTGTCAGACAAAAATGGAGAGGAAACTTCTCGATATAAGACTAATACAAAGAGTGCGGAACGAAGAAATAAGAAGACAAACGGACATCATCGATGTAATAAAAAGGACGAAACTACTTAAGTGGAACTGGGCAGGACACGAATCAAGAATTACAGATAATAGATGGACAAAACTTCTGATTAAATGTACACCACCAGCGACAAGACCAACCGGATGACCACGAACAAGATGGGTTGACGATATTAGCCAATTTAATAGCTATTGGTATCATGACGCAAAAAATAGAGATTTATGGACAACAATGGGGAGGCTTATACTATTTGCAACTAATTTTGAAAACAATGCTTAGACTTTGCCAAATTTTAACAAATTTATTTTATGTATTATAAATTAAAAAATTAAATAATGACATATATATATCGAAATGCAACTTTTGGGCGCCCAACAAGACAGGCTGCTAATGCTCATGACCATACAGTACACTTGACAACCGCGAGGACATCAACTTTCCAAAACTCCTTCTGTTACAGGACAAGCAAACTTTGGAACTCGCTTCCTGGGGATATATTTCCAGAAGACTACAATTTGCAGCAATTTAAGTGCAGAGCAAACATACATCTGCAGGCATCTCGGGGCGCTGTTGAAGCGTTATAGGTTCGCCTTTCCCGGGAGAAGTATATAAAAAAAAAAAAATATATAAATACTTCTAATAACAATGTAATAGTATAAAAGAAACATGTATCTAAAAATGTGATGAAAAATTTGTAATCCTAATAGTAAATAAAAGCTTATAATAATAATAAAAACAATTGAGCAGGTGCACGGAGGAAGGGAGAAGAAAGTGTACCCTAAAATATTTCTTGATGTAGCAGAAGCTTTTGATAAATTCTGGCGCAAAGGACTGATCCACAAACTACAAAAGCGACACACGAAGCGTATTCGACCATTCTGGACTCTGGAGTCGTACAGGTCTGCTGGCCGATTCTTCAGAATTAGGGTAAGCAAGAGACATGGGAAATCCGTTTTTTTTTTTTTTTTTTCTTAATATCATTTCTGGTACCTAACCTTAAAATGTGCTTCCACAAAAAAAAAAACACAAAATTTCATCGAAATCGGTTAAGTAGATTAGGAGATAGACAACAGCGCGACCTATCGGGTCCAAAACTACCCTACCTTTCAAGTCGCAAGCAACCATTTGCTTGAAAATGTTTGAGGGGCTTAGTAGTCGAGAGCGGTAGCGTATAGTGATGGCGACAGACCCATTTCTGTCACGTTATTCGAGTCGATTTTACTCGCAAGGCGCGCCAGTACTCCAAAATTTTCCCTTCCAAGCTAAGATTACACGACCGTTTCATTTTTAGTGGCAATTTTTGACATGCTGACGTCATTATGAAGTAAACACTTGTCCTAAATGTGTCACTACGTGTGATCGACTGTCAAGCGTCTGGTCACGCTGGCTGTCGCAGCGTACTCTCTCTAGAGACACACGAGTGACGATAGAAAGAACGAATTTTTGTCATTTTCTCATGTCAAAACTAGATACACGTGTAATCTAAGCTTAAGAAACATATTCAATACACCCTGGTACTTTCCCTACACAACATACGTAGAGATCTATAAACATTATGAAATATTTAATGAAGGAGTACAAAAAGTTGCGCCAATGCGCGCATGGCCAAGGCCAACTCTACGCTGCATGCTCCCGAGTCGGAAATCCATCTGCACTATTTGTTTATACAAGCGATGGTAAAAAAAGAACCAAGAATGTTGTGTACGTAATAGCATTGCAATAAATGTTTTAATTTAATTTATTGGAAAACGTTTATTTTTGTTTGCCTGGCGAAGGCGGCGCGGGGGTTCAGCTAGTCTACCTATAAAAATTAGATAAAAATTAATAAATTACCAAAAAAGTTCAGGGATTCATCAACCGTAGGATTATTCTTCGTGCCATCCCATTCGGGATGACAAAAGTCAGTCCCCCAGAGTGTTATTTTAGATGAGTTAAAATTCCTCACTATTGCCGCAGTAAATCTCAACAAAAACAACAAAAAACAGCCTCGCAACACTCAGCATTTTTTGTACAGGAACACCTTCAAAGACACCTTCAGCTTCGCCAAACATCAGAACTAGATATCATTCTCGTTAACAATGCATCCAAAATCCTATGCGTGAACAAACACGTAAAACCCTGCTCTTTAGGTCCAGAAAAGTTCAATAAAGCTGATCAAATTATCACACTTAACCGAAGTCCATCTCGATACTTAGCGTCTTTTCATCGATTTCTAAGTTCAAAATTCCGGGTTGGGGTCAAAATTCTGGATACGTCAAAATTCTTTTTTTCAAATCCTGCTTTTCTTATTCTGCTGTTCAAAATTTTGCTTTTAAAAATTCTGATGTACAAAATTCTGTAAGAAGAGATGCTGGCTTGGGTAGGTACCTGAATAAGACAAGAAATGACTCAAAATTGACACCATATTGGTGTACAAGGCCTGCCAGAAAGTCTGCTGGGCGACATGCTAAACCGCCAATTAAATTCCAACCAGATTAGATTGACAGTCGAAAACTTGTCACAGGACCCCTGCAGTGTAGATAAGGCTCTGACCCGAGAGGATACGCCTTCACTTCCTGTAGCCGTCGGAATATTTGAGAAACTTGTAAAACTGTCGGAAGGGAAATATATCTGTCTTCGGAAGGTCGTACAGATATCAATACATATAGTTACTCCATTTCTTCGAAAGCTCAAAGTGCTATAGGTATGACATCAAATGCCTAGGTACACAACGAATAAGCTTAAGCCTTTTGCAAGGATTAAAAGCGATCACAAACAACCATTTCAGTTCAGATCAATGGATCAAATAGAATGAGAAGGCTTGCCTACGATATTTCGAGTCGAACGGCAACAATTTGAAGTTCGCTTTCTTGCTTCGACAGCGCGGGAACATACTATAGTCCCAATATCGAAATAGGCATGACAACGGTCCCGCAAATCACCAAAGAGCTGACCGGAATGCAGTTATCGTTTTAGATATAGGCACAGTGACGATCGACGCGTGAGTAAAAAGTGTATAGGCGTTCAGAACATTAAATTTTATTTTTCTTAAATTTTTTGCTATATACATATCTAGATCTACATAGAAAAATTACTTATATTCTAAGCCTAATTTGTTTAAAAGTATTATAATGAAATATTCTCTCAGAGAATAGATATACAACACATCCAAAACATCCTCTACAAATTCCCCATTTCGTTCATAACCTTCCAGAACGACTAGAACGTGAAAGCAACATAAACAAACAAACATGCTTTACTTTATCACAACCGAAACCCAAAACCCAGTACCACACGAACCCCATACAAACCCATACTCATAGTTGATTTCGTTTACAACTGAGCTGAACGAAATAGTGGGTACGATGTCCGTTATACTTTTTTTATAGCATTTATTTTTAACTGACACCAACACATTTCGTTTTCAACTCATCTGAACGAGTTGATGGTCTACTCGAATTATTGGAAATGGAAAGTATTGCTTTCGCACGTGTCGTAGTCTAGCAGTGTAGCTTTCAGCTTTGCTAAGAATTACAAATAGGCTCAAATGTCCGCTAAAGGCTCGACATTATTCAAAATTTCGTGGGCTTAAGCTAAATTACAAACAAAAGGTTAATAAAAATGAGTTCTCTCAAATGTCTTACGCTCCGACAATCCGGTCTACTCGTACTTTTTTTTTTTTTTTATAAAAATTTCGCAAAACGAAAATGTCACCAACAAACTATTTGTATGAGGCTCAAGCTAAAAATCACTCGTTTGCTCATTTACTGTAGTACCTGCCCCTCGACACTAATAAACGGTCGGATTTACTCAACTCATCCTTCAGTAAATGCACAGCTCTTCAGGTACGACTGGTTAATCAACAAAACACGACCACTTCCGTTCAAAGAGTGCATTCTTGCAAAGAATTAAGGAGTCAACTTGACCTTTCTCTCCGACTTACTGTATTTTCCAAATTAATTCTCAAACCATCACCTCACTGTTCTTTTAGCGACATTAACCTTTAGGATAATACTGCAAATCATTTACAGCTATCCGTCCTGTGATTTCCATTTATCCCTCGTTTATGCAGACATGTGTCTGAGAACAGGTAACCTCGGGGCACGTTATAAATAACTAAAAACTCAGCAGAGAAAATGAAAACAAGAGAACTTCAAAGTCAATACCATGTTTACATAATCCATGCCACCAAAATGCTCCAAGGTTACCCAGCAAATGCCAACATCTACATCTACCTGGGTTCACTTTTATTTTTCTCCCCCACCTTTCCATATGTACTTATAGCAACAACAGCAACCTCCCTCTGGCTGTGTTTATTTCTTATTTAACGTATAACATTCCCACATTAATCTTTATTTAAATTTAACCATTCAGACCCGCAATGCAAAACCAAAGTTTTATCCGTCCCACTGAGTGCTATTTCAACCCTGAATGAGAGCAAAAAAGTAGTGATATTCCCCCCACAGCGAGTTGGATTCCTCCGGAGAGCAAGTCCATAGTCCACACCGGATATCGCCAGCGCCAGTCTGTAATGAGTGGTTCAAAGTTTTTCATTTTATTTTATTTATTATTTATATCTATAGCTATACAGTATTTCCGCTTTTATTTTATTTTCGTTATATTGAACTTATACACCCTTGAAAAAAAAAAATAAACAAAAAGTCTGCTCAAGTCGGTGACCCTATATACCTTGCATACTTTGCCACTTAAACTCGAGTTTAACACTTTTGGGACGAAGCCTTTTAGTGAGCTCATGAATACAAATCTCGCATGTGGATATGCTCACCGTTTTAATTAGAGGCGGTGGCTGTGGCTGGTTAAAGCTCGTAAACGAAACCTGGCTGAAGTCTGATGGTTGATGGTACTTTACCTGTGGGAGCAGTTAACTGTGTAGTTAGTCCGGGGGAAGTTTTCGCATACTCACTATCTGGGAGCTGGTCTCTAGTGCATTACCCATCCGGAAATATTATCCACCAAATCAATATGGTATAGGGGAGGGGATTTTTTTTGGAGCCATGAGGTCTGGATTTTATTTTGCATCTGATGAGGGAAAATCTTTTGGTTTTTTTTGTTTTTTTTTTTTTCTTTTTAATTAATTCACTGACTAAACGTACCTCTCAAGCGAAACTGCCAACAGATAGAAATACATCCATCCATCTATCCATTCATCCGATAAACCAACGATCCGCAACACTGCCAACAGAGAGAGGGGATAAAAAAATAAAAATATATAACGACCACAATGACGACAGCTACAACCAACAGACCGACCAGGCCACAAACTCCACTCTGTCTGTCCGGTCATCTATATTATCTGCGAATTGTTAAGGTTCCCGCCTGTACGTCTGTGTAGGACCGTCGACCGTGATTCCCCCATTTGTTTGGTGGTTTGTATTTTCTGTTTGCACCTACTCACCCAACCGAAGGGGTGGAGGATATATGCGAGTATAACTCAATAGAAAAAACAGTTCAAACCTCGGCTATGATTATCATTCCTTTGCCATTGAAACGCATCATTAGGTGCGAAGTATTTTTACAGTGAGTCAGTTGAATTGGGAAAGAAAATTTAGTGGCAATGTGATGGCGTTCATGCCATGCCAGACTGTTGCAAATAAAAAGTTTAGCGGGTGTAATACGAAGTTGGACTGAGGGCACTGGTTTCTGGCACGCAGGATCCATGAGGAATATTTGAATTTTGTGGAGGTTATGAACATTTTGGAAAGTAAAGTCTATTTATAGGTAAGTCTATTTTACAGCTTGGCTTATCAACGATCTTTCGTGCCATAATCAAACTCGGTATTTGAAAAAAAAAACTTAGGATAGAACTCTTTATAAGATTACGAGCCAAACAAATCTCCTGGGTAGAATAAAATATTCGTTGCAGGGAAATAACTTCACGGGCATCAACTTCAATGGGAAAAAATGTAATAATTTAATTTAGCATGCTTCCCTCCTGCAACCCCCTGTTTGGGGTCACTGTTTAGAGGTTGTAGGTGCTAGGTTGTGTGTATACAGCGTTTCCAGACGGGAAAAATATGTCCCCCCAGATTTGCAGTATGAAATCATCATCTTCAAAGAATTTACACAGCCCTTACGCAACTTTGATGAAAGTGTTCTTTATAAAATTTACAGATGAGGTTGGTGCTAAAATCCAAAAAAAATATCTAAAGAATTATTACAAAAAAAAAAAGCTATAAATTTTTCGTAATGAAACTGGCATTAGCTGTTTTTTACCCGACTGGACATAGGGAGGGTTATGTGTATCGCGCGTATCCTGTGTACCTACCTACGTTCCTACGTGACGCCCTGTGCCCAAATGGCTTGACCGATTTTGAAGAGTGAGGTGTCAAATTGGTGTTCTTTCCCGGAGTGTCATAGGCTAAACAACTATATCTATCTTCTTCTTCTTCTATATATCTATCTATCTATACCTATATATAAAAAAAACTTAATAAATGTGTGTGTGACAGCCTACCGACTGCCACACACATCCGATTTTGATTTAGTTTTTTTTGTTGGTTAATAGATCATGCAGAGAAGGTTTATATATTAGTATGATCAATTTTTGAAAGAAGGCGCAACCGCCATTCCAATAAATTCATTTTTGTACACTTAAAAAAAAAGAAACTGGATAGAAATCGAGTAGTGACACTTCAAATACAAAAAAAAAAATATTTTAAATTTTAAAAGCAATTGTTGTTGTCAATTATTTTAATTATTTTCCAACCAAATTGTTGTTGTCAACAATTTTGAAAGTTTTTGTTTTTAAATACCTATAGGTACCTAAAAAGTTTATTCTAATAAATTATGTTTACTATGTTACATTAAGTTACTTTTTGAAATGAAGTAGATACTTTGATTATATAAAGATGATATGGCCGAGGATATTTTGCATCGAATTCACTGTGACATCGGATAATGAACTGGAGATGTCAGATGAAATGCGCAACAAAGCTTTGATTTTGATCGAGGATATGTGTCTGCTCATGAGTGGCAATTTGTTGTGCAAATTGGGGACGCCACATCCAAATCGTTCAATGCAAGACGCATTTAATCCAGAATTGGAGCGAGAACTGGACTTCGGTCGAATCGCATTGAGTCAAGCTGTTCAAATGTGCCAATGTTGAATCAAGAATAAAAGAAAGTGTAATTGATGCAAGCAGTCGATAACGAAAATTGCGGAACTGGAAATACATTCACGATTTCACTGATTTTGGCTACAATTCGTTCGAGATCTGAGATCGCTTTGGCCCTTGCCTCTTCTGGGATAGCTTCTTTGTTAGAAGGCGGTCGAACAGCTCATCCTGCATTGGAATTGCCATTAAATCTGCAAGTGGAAGAAGAACCTACATGCAACATTTCAAAGAACACTGCGATGGCGAAAGTACTGCAGCAATATAAGATTATTATAAGGGACGAATGCACAATGGCTTACAAACGCTCATTGGAGGCCCTGAATCGTTTACGTAATGACCTTTCGGTGGAGCAATGATCTTGCTATCAGGCGATTTTTGCAAACGCTGCCTGTCCTGCCGCCATTGACCATGATTGACTGAGTGTAAGAGTGATTTTGGCTGCGAAAATCCGGAACGCCGATCATTTGAATTTCGCCATTCAAAACCAAATCGCTGGTGAGTTGCATTCAAACAAATCAGTCGACTCCGTGATGGATGAAAACGAAGTCACCAACTATCCCACTTTGTTGCGCCACTTAATGAACCAACACTTTGTAACGGTACGCGTTTGATTGTGAAGAATTTAATACCAAATATTATTCAAGCAACGATTTTTATTGGAAAATTCAAAGGCGAAGATGTTCTTATTCAGCGGATTCCACTTATTCAGAACGATTTGCCGTTCGTATTTAAGCGTCTTCAATTTCCCGTACGTCTCGCTTTCGCTATGACAATTAATAAGTCGCGAGGACAATCGCTGGATGTGTGTGGCATAAATCTTGAATTTCACGTGTCGGCAAAGCTCTCGCTTTGTACGTGTACGCACCCGATTATAGAAATAAGCAAGCACGTGTACGCACCCAATAATAGAATAAGAAAAGCACTTCAGTGAAAAGGCGGTAGGTTGGCCGACAAGTAGTTGATTTTATTTACCTATTTATTTAATTTTCATATAACTTTTGAATAAAAAATTTGAATTGACCGATTTACATGAAGCAGAATGAAGCGAAAGCTCGGAATTATTAATTTCATTACCTACATTAATGAGTTTGGGCGGAACGAAGTTAGCCGGGTCAGCTAGATAAATATACAAATAAAAAAAAAATAAAAAAAAGTTTAAAGCCCCCCGACTGACTATTAAAAATATTCAAAAAGATTAAAATAAGACACTTTCAAGTACATATAACTAATTGGCAATCAGAGACTACCTACACAAAAAGGTGCGAGCCTCCGACTGCCAATAATTAGTTATACTTGAAAGTTTCTTGTTTGAATCTTTTTAAATCTTTTTTACAGTCAGTCGGATTTCTTTTGTTTTTTAAATTAACTTTTTTACTAAAGACTTGTTTTGTAAGCCCATTATCATTGGAAAACAAATAATTTTCACTGTAAATGCAGTTTTGGAAGATCGATCTATTATTTAAGAGCATTTTAAAATAACACAGCAGCGTCTAATAGCTTTTATTACGTTCGCAGAGTGCCTATAAATTTACAGCCCTTTTTACTTATGTATTATGGAGAATGTATAAAGTTATGCACTCTTTAAAATGCAGCTTAACGCAAAATTATTATTTATAACAAAAATTCAACGTTTTACCTATAGTATAGTACGCGTATAAGCTAAACGGTGGAATAGTATCGAAATGTCATTTTTACTTCACATTATTGAGCAAAAAAGATTGCCTTTTTAATCTGTATGCATTATTACTATCAGCGTTTTCATATAATATTAATAAGATTTTATTCTCAATAATGTGTTAAAATATTGTATTTTAATATCTATACATTACATATTACATTATGCATGTAAAATGTGAATAACTTTTCATAGAAGTACCAATCATTCGAGTGTTATCTTTTTACTTTCTAAGTTTTGAAATTGAATTCGTATTTTTCACAAGCTACTAAGTTTTTATTTTTTGGGACAGATAAATGTTTTAGGCCCGTTTGCTGATACTACTCATAGCGATTTAAGTTCCACTTAAAATCTTATGTGACAGTTTATGACATGGAAAAAGTAGCCCATAAGGAATTTAAGTAGAACTTAAAGCGCTATGTGCAGTATCAGCAAACGGGCCTTAGACTTCTTACTTTTAGTACTTTTTCTGACCAAGCCCTGTATAGCGTATAACTAATATGCATGGGAAAATGTTTTATAAGTAAGAATTTCTAGGGAGCGTGTATACATAACGTCATAACGTGAACAGATTTTCGTCACCTGAAAGCGGGACGCCGCATCGGGAATGCGGATTACACAATGAGGGGGAAGGTTAAATGGGGGTGGTTGTGTTTAGGAAAAAAAAAAAAAAAAATTGTAAATTAGCAAGCTTTATTTTTGTGAACTGTATTTGTCAAGGTGGGTTAAAGTGAGTGAAAACTTGCACATACAACAGAGAAGTAACAACTGAGAACATTGTATTAAACAATGACGTCATCGTATGTTCGAGTGGCATATTATTTGTTTATCACCTGTGTGTTGGCCCAAAGCGGGACATTTCGCTCTCCCCACTGCAGCCCGGGGACAGCGGGACGTCTGGCCACGTTATGTATACTATACAGAATGTATAAATATTTTATATAAAAAGGATTAGGTATACTTATAACGAAATACAAATAAAACAAAATTTAAAAAACCCCAGATTTCCCGCTAAATAATTTGTTCCCCAGATTTCCCACCGTTGATAAAAAAAAAAACCTCGATCTGGGGGGAAAACCCACCCCCTTTAAATGAACTTCTCAGTCTGTGTCATACAATTTTCAGTTCAATACTAGTTTTGGGGTAGGGAACACTGTTGTCCACTGGCTGTCCCTATTACCAGTGCTCCCAGACTGTGAAGACTGTTCCCCCTTTTTTTCCCTTCACGTTTAATATAATGAAAATAAATGTACATTTCAATTATTTTTTATTTTTCCCCTTTATTTAAAGATTGTCCCTATTTTTGTCACCTTTTTCATTCAAAAAGCGCCAAAATTGGATTTACCCTCAAACTGGGACCAATGCCTAGGACGTACATCAACAACGGTTGTTTTCTAACCTGAAATCCATATGCAATTAAACTCTGTGTCAGAGAATACTTAAGTAAAAATATCGGAAGGCTATATGGCGGCCTATTGCCAGACATACAGTAAAAGCTTTTGATTCAGACACTCATGTGGTTAAGGCACCTCTCTGAACAACATCAAACAGTTTGCTGCCCATAAAAAAGTCACTTTCTTTTGGGTGGCATAGATATCACTCGAAGCTGACGAAAGTGCTGATGATCTAGCTCTCAACGGCTCAAGAACTTATTGAAGCTGAAGAACCTTTTTGTAGCCAGCTACAAACATCAAGATAGAGATGAACTTCATACAAGCGTATTTCAAAATCAGAAACTGATCTTTCAACTATAATTTTCACACAATCGTCGGAAGTTCCACCACCGTTACATATGTAGACTCTGCCCGGAAGAGCAACAAACTACGGAGCAGATACCATAGGTATACCCTGCAACTCTCCCAACATTGAGTCAAAAATCTAAAAATCCTTAGAGCCGACAAATCTCTTTAAAAATTCTGTTCTCTTCTAACTTGATCTTTTCAAAAGGTTTTTGAAGTTTAAACGACTTCCGCCCTTCCGGGTTCGGAATTTACTAAACCACTGCGAAGGGACTGTTTGAGGGATTCGTTGCGCCATCAATAGAAGATGTGGAATAGTATATTATATAGTAGTAGTATAAGATGTCAAATTACAGAGACTTTAGCGAGGAACAAAATTTTAATAAGTAAAAATGTTAAAACTTATTTTTAGGTCTAAATGGTAGACATGTCCAATTGTTTTAAGAATAGAACTCTGACTCCCATGCCTTCAACGCTGAACAAAACTTATTCTGTGGAACTTTTCATTCGCTGGTTATGTGATTCACTGCACTGAACCACATTTCGCCGAGCATCTAACCAAGTTCTTTATCGATGCAAATCTACTTCAACCTTCAACGGTGTGTCTGTGTAGTGTTGTTGCTTCGCATACGTAGTACACCATAAACATTCTGTGTATCTTATATTATTTTGTGGAACGTAACTGCGCCGCCTCAGTTTCCCGCTTTTATTCTTCTCCATCCACCATCGCAATCATGAATGGATTTGAGCAGTTGCAACATCAAACCGCATAGATCTAGTTCTCGCTTCTCGTCCCGTCGGCCGTCGGTAGGCGCTCGTCGGATGCTGTATGAAACAGTATGATGCTGCAGGTCGTTCTCCAACCTGTCCGTGATTTTCGCGAAGCCTCTGCGCTCTGCCTTGTTATGGGGGATGTGTTCGTGTTGCAAATTCAGTCTCAACGTGAATCCGAACGCGGGTGGTTTGGTTTTTGTGAAGCGCTATTATCTCTTGTGCAAGTGACGGTTACTTTCAAAGTCTCGAAGACATTTCGTATTTGCTGCCATTAGTGATAACACAAGTGCGCGGTGGTGAATAAGGTGAATTTATATAAAAAAAAAATTGCGTGCCAATAAAAGTGATAACAAAAAAATAAAACCTTTTCTCGTTAAACTTTGGAGTACCTACTTAGCGGAAGTCCTGTAAATTTATTTCAAGGTTGGTGGGTATTTTCTTTTCTTCCGATTTTTGAATTTCAAATGATTTGACTGTTTGTTTTGGCCAACATCATTACATATTTTTATACTCGTATTGTTGGCCACACAGTTGGTGGAAAGTCCTTTATAAGTAGCTACCGCTTTGAATTGGCGATGAATATTTAATGAACTTTGATCGGAAAATTCAGCGACGAACGGTAATGAAATACGTACACAAAATTATTTTGAGGGAATCATTAAAAGCAAACATTGAAGGATGTACACGTGCCAAAGGACCTGCGGGTGGGTGAAATTTATTTGTAAATGTCGATGAAGTCATTTGTAATTGGAAAGGTTTTTTTTTTTTTACGACGACTTAAATTTACGCTCATGCGGGAGACGGGAATATTATTTTATTTCGCGAATATATGGGAGTGGTTGTTGGCAATGTTTACGCTGGATATGATGGAGTTGTAAATGAAGACGAATTTAATTAACTCATCGAGAAGTGTAGCAATTTTTGTAAATATTCCATGGAAATGATTGGAGAGTGTACCGTGTTCGTCTTGCCAGCAGATACCTAAAGCTATTCAACAGGGAACTGACCACGTGTGCGCTAAAAATGGATCGTCATCATATCTGCGTATGCACATTTGGTATACATATCAAACATTCAGCAGCCGCAGGGGCAGTTGTGTTTGCTGCTATATTGTGTTGACATTTGTCGGTAGCCGATGGCAGATGTAAACCTTGGCATTGCATAAAAATGTATTAATTACAACATAAATTAACAACTTATTCAGTGCTCTCTTTGTTCAGATCGCAGATAAATTTCTAACGAGAAAATTCATACCATATGATCCCTTTTTTTTCTAGCTTCAACTGGGGCTACATATCACAGACTTGGAGGGAGATTAATGTGGTATTTATTCCCAAACCAGGCAACAAGTAAGAAGGTGCACTTTTAAGTTTACCTTTACAGATAAAAGGTGCTTACAGTGAAAAAGGGATCGCGCTATGCGCATTTCTTGGCATATACAGAATATATGACTCCATATCAAATGCTTTTCTTCAAAGAAATATAAAGATGAACCGACCATCAAATGGGTCAAAGCGATGCTTGTAAGCCGGTAAGTAACCCCTTCGTCAGGACCAACCACTGCATCTGTTACAGTCATAAAGGGCTGCCCGCAGGGAGACGTACTTTCCCCTCTACTGTGGTATCTGGTTAGAGGTAAGGGAGAAAAGTTATTATTCTGACAGTGATTCAGATAATAGCCTGTTAGTATTATCTCTGTCAAGAAGCAAAAGTGAAGATGATTGGTATGAAGACATAATTATCAATAACTTGGCAATTA
The DNA here is from genome assembly GCA_946477585.1 of Cheilosia urbana. Lineage (NCBI taxonomy): Eukaryota > Metazoa > Arthropoda > Insecta > Diptera > Syrphidae > Cheilosia > Cheilosia urbana. The sequence goes on from OX297855.1 coordinate 49,368,838, forward strand.
AAGTAAAACTAGACACAGGCGCACAGTGTAACGTAATCGGCAAAGCCTGGCACAAAGGGAAGGGATAAACTTTAGTAACTATCCAAAGCTAATAACCCTTATCTCGGAATTTCCGGAACTTGGCATATCATATGCGCCGAACGACTCCCAAAAACATTATGCTTCAACAAAAATGTTCCATCTAGATCACCAAGAGAAAAGCATAGGTTAGCAATAACCCACCCAAAGTCAAAACGGCATAAAGTGGTATACGGAGGGTTCCTTAATGGACTCGGGTATAGGAGCTGGCGTACAAGAAAAGCCCCAGTGTATTTTAGGCGGAGCTCCACCCTATTAAGGAATGCGCGAACCTCATCAATTCTTCAGGTATAAAAGGTGCAAACATCCATATATTCACAGAAAGTCAAGCAGCTATAAATACCCTTAGCTCACCAATCATTTTATAGAACCTTTCTGCGCCGTCACTAAATCAGCAGTTAACTCCACTTAAAAAAGCTGGGAACACAGTATTTGTATCAAACAGTAGGAAGAATCCCTCAGACAGACCAAAATGGCAATCATGTCATTAAAAAAAAAAATGGCAACAAAATTCGAAACGCACGATATCAAAAACCTTGTAAGCTACCTAACAGGTCACCGCGGCTTGCGATACCACCTAAACAATATGAACACAGTCAACTCTTCGGAGTGCCGGCATATATCGTAATATAAAGTGAGATCGTATTTGTCAAAAAATTTACATGAATTTAATTATTTAGTAGATTTTCTTTACGGCAAAAATTTTGTTTACCACCGGCAAAGCCGGGCGGGAACAGCTAGTTTGGGGTAAAATTTATTTTTTGTTTGTGAAACTATGCCCCAAGGTAATGTTATTAGGGTCTTTTTTAGAATGAAGGAAATAAATAGCATATTTATCCAAATAATGAAAAATGGCCCCCAACTCAATGCATAGCCCCAAATTACAATAAATATTCAATAAAAGGAAAGGCATTGTCTGTTAAATAAAAGCTCAAATTTCGTTTTCAACGTTTCGCCCGCAATACGGACACTTATAGTTTAAGTGCTTCCAAGGTAAAAAAAAAAAATATTTGGCCGCAAGTTCCGGCAAATTGCGCAAAGGCCTGACTCCTCTGGTACAGGCGGTGACGCAATTTCATCCTCTTCGTCATTATCCGTTTCAAGTACATCAATTTCACCATCGCTGAATTTGTAATTTTTGTTTGTTTTAAATTTTCTTTAACTTAAAGTCAGCTCAGGTTTACAAATAACTTTGAAAGCTCTCTGAGGCGTAAACACGGTCTTCAATAGACCAAAAGGTCGCAGTACAACAAACCCTTTCACATAATAATAATAATAACAGGCGTTCTGCGTGAAAAAAAAAAAAAAACTAAAGACGTACGTTTTCACAACATTCTTTTAAATTCGAGCCACCAAGTCTGGAGAGAATACCCTAAGAGTTGCAGATCGTGCAAGGTACTTGGGAATTATCTTTGATAGAAAACTTAATTGGAAGCCGAATGTTCGCCGACATTCGATCGTGCGACCAGTACTCACATAAATACAAAGAATAACAAGTATATGGACAACCGGCGCTATGAGAACGACGCCTACATTTGGAGTAGAGGCGATTCTCAATCTGACTGTAGACCTATACGTATACATGGAAGAATCCGCTGCCAAAGGTCTTAAGGATCAGACAAACTAAGATTTGGAACTCTTGCAACTTTATGCATGCACAGATATTATGTAAACTCGCAGGGAACGTTGTCACTTCTAACTATATGCATCCCTCTCTAGACATTGACAGACCATTCACCTGCTCCTTTCCGTGTAGGGAAGAATGGAACACAAATGAACCCACAAAAAGGAAAATCAATATCTACACAGATGGTTCAAAGATGAACTGTGGAACCGGTGCCGGCATATTATCTGAAGAATCAAATATACATTGCTCCATCAGACTACCTGATAGCTGTAGTGTCTTCCAGGCGGAGGTTCTGGCTATCGCTGAAGCGGTCTGTAAGGCGTCAATATTGGCGATACCTCGTAGCGATGTTACCATCTTCATTCACAGTCAGACGGCTATAAAAGCAGTTTCTGCTAATGAAATCCAAACTAGTTCACCGCCGCGAAGAGCTCAAGGTTCTTTGCTCTCAGCACACCACGTATTTTTGCTGGGTCCCTGGACACAGAATCAAAACCGGCAATGACAGCTCGGATTGGAAAGGGGTCTGTAATTGATCTTAGTAGAGCACTTCAATCTATCAAGCCACCACTTTTCAATCTCAGAGAGCAAGTGGGAACAAAATTCGAATGTACACCAACAACAGGTGGAAAGAACTCACGACATGTGAAGTATCACGGAAGCTTTGGCCAGAATATAACAGAAGCCGGACCAACAAACTATTACAGTTTGATGAATGAATGAATGAATGAATGAATGAATAGTTTGCGCAACAGGTCCGGAGGGACTCTAGGCCTAGCTTCTCACAACCATTCGTTTTGTGGGTTTTTTTTTTTTTTTCATTTTTGGATCGAATGGAAGGGATCTACAGTTTTATGCCGACTCCAAACGGCTAATTGAGAAGCTCCTTCCAGACAGTTATACTCTCGGATGTTTGTCAGAAGTTTGCGAGAGGTGGCGCAGTGAAAAAAACCCTAAGTTGGAATTTGGGTTTTTGCGGAATTCGAACCTCGACCCCTCGCTTAGTAGTCCAACATACTTACCACTAAGCCACTGCGCCTACCTTATTACAGTTTGATAGGTCATCACAATCAGGGCTCTTCCTGCTCTACCTACCCGTGGGGCACTGCCCAAATTTGAGTGATGCCTTTATTGTGGGCATCACCAAATTAAGCAGTGCAAGAGCAAAAAGGTGATGAGCTATCTGTTTTCGCTAGTAATATGGAATTCAAGATGCTCTGTTCACCTAACATTTTTGAACGCACAGGCGATACTCATGCCGGAACTGGGTAAGGCGGTTCAATTGGGAGTAACCTTCGGGTTGCGAAAGCTTTACCATTAACTTAAAATGGTACCACGGGGATGGGGACAGCCTCTGTGTCAAATCTGATGCAGCCCCATCGTTAGAGGTTGGTTTCGTGGTGGCTGTGGTTTATTCCAAATGCGGATGACGAAAGCGTTCTTTCAGAACGAAGAGGTGTCAAGATAGGCCTCGCCCATCACGAATGGGTCGATGGTCTGTATAACCTTATCCTAACAGCCTCGGTAATTCTACTAGGGTCAGTACTTGTACTTGTACTTGAACTGGCCTTGGGGCGCCTTGTCAGCGTCTTTCTCAGTGACTCACATGTGGGTGTGCCCACCGTGAAATTAAGCCGTCAAGGCAGGTGTTCACGTAAAGCATAACTTTTCATGTCTACCTACCCGTTTACATACCCTAACCTTTCCAAATATTCGACCTTCTTCTATACACACAGTATATACGGTATACCTCGCATTTTTACTAATAGAATTTTGGTTTGATTCCAAAATAAGAAAATGAAAAATGGCGCCGAATGGCTTTCAAACAATTTGCACTAAATGAAAAATCATCCTAAGGAAAATGAATAAAGGTCCCAAAAATATTTGAGAAGGCCCCAAAACAATGAAAATACTCCAATTTCTTAATCATTTTTGTTGTTGTTTGCAATGCATTGTTTTGGGGCAATTTTTCATTTAATTTTCTTACGCTAATTTGGGCCCATTCTGCATTTATTCGGGGCAATATTGCATAAATGAAATAGTTATTTTGCATTATGAATTATTTGTCCATTTTTTGGGGCTTTTTTTTAAATCGCCTTAAAAAGGCGAATATTTTCTAACGACTACCGTTTAACTGATGTTTACAGTTTTTATTCAGTGATTGCGACCATTTGAGACCCATTTATGAACATCTCAGGCCTATTTGTGGTTGAAGTACTATTTTGAACTTGAACTCGATTTGAATACATATTCTGTAAGAAAAGTACCTTATATAACTACGAAACTACAGAGGCTACAATTCGCCCAAGCTTAACCCATAAGCTGTAGAACCGAGTTTTATGAACGAGTTCATTTGAGCCTCATGGATCATCGTAAAAGATTTGTTCGGATGACAAAATGATTTCGTGAAAAATACCCACCAGTCGTTCAGACCAGTAAGCATTGTGGCGGGTTTGTAATGTTTAAGGGTTGTATCTTGTATACCGTCCAACGGTTGTGCATATTTGCTTCCAATCGATAGAACAATGATTCAGCACAAACTCAAAACAATAACGCATTCCCATCTGGCGATAGACTAATCGGGCAGTCATTTATTCTTCGACAGGATAAAGATCCTTGCCACAAAAGCCCAATGGTGATTTATCTTCTAAAAGATATTAAACTAGAAACACCCAACGGACCACCCTGAGGGGCAGATTAAATCTTATTGAATATGTATGATGTTGCATTAAAGGAATAATAACACGGAGCAGAAAGAAGATCATTTTTATAGAAACAAAGCTCTGGGATGACATTCCTGCAGAAGTGCTACAAGAACTCGTCGCAACGGTTCCAAGACAATTACAGAAAGTTATTGAAGTGGATATATTTATTTTAATAAATAATTTTATTTAGTTTTTTTTTTTTAATTCCAAATAATATTTTTCTTTAAGAAACACTTTTTTGTCAAAATAATTGTGCCAAAGTTAAAGTTCTTAAAAATAAAAATTGCCTATGTTCACCTGTTAATTAAGTAACCAAACTGTATATTAATTTTTTTTTTTTCAGAGTTTCCTAGAGTTAATAAAATTTTACTTTTAGTTTTGTCAAAATACTTTTGCCGATGAGTGTATACGAAATAGTTATGTCCTTAAGCTAAGGAGCTAAGACGGACAGTTTTAATTTTATATAAGTATAGGATTCCACGTGATGACCTTCTATCTTCAGCAATATTTATCACTTTGCGTTCAGTTTTCCTGCCTAGGCGCATTGCATTACCTGGGGTTTAGGCTCAATTTTGGGTCCGCTATTCTTCTCCATGTACGTAAATGACCTTCCAAAAAATTGTATAAACTCCTCAATTGATATGTATGCTGATGATGTCCAGGTGCGAAAGGTTTTTCCGATGGGTTCTGTAGAAAATGCTGCGTGTGAAGTAAACAAAGTGGCTATTCGCTCGACACTTTTGGACTGACTGACGTTTGTCTGGCTTCGGGACACGGCTACGTATTTGACGTAACGTAATTGTATTTTCATTAAAAAAAGTGTTTTCAGAAATAAGTTGGGCCTTAAAACGTACAGGCTCGTGCCCGAAAATGTAATACTAGAGTTTAGAATCCTTTTTGCGAGCGAAGCGAGTCCTTATTCAATTGTTTTATGCGACTAAACTTTGACATTTCGTTACGTAGCCGTGTCCCGAACGTCGGACGAATAGCATCAACCTGAAGTAAATGCTTATCTGGAAAGGATTTTATCCTGGTCCTGTGCTAATTACCTCCGTTTAAACCCGTCTAAATCAAAATGTTTGTTTGTTTCAAGGAAGCCGGTTGATACTTTATGTTTCCCAATCAATTGAGATATATTGAATTAGTTGAATCTGCCAAAAATCTTGGTATTACATTTAATCGATCGCTTACTTAGAACAATCATACTAGACTGGCTTTGGGCAGGGTTTGTAGAGGTCTTCGCATGCTATGGGGTTCACAAAGAGTCACACCTCTGAAGACAAGAAAAATCCTTGCCAAAATGCAAATATATATATAGTATCGCAGATATATTTATGGACTAAGAGAATATAACCACATTTCCTCTTTTTCTAGATCGATTCATGGCATCACTCTCGACGACATTTTTAAGATAAGAACGTTGATATTGCTTTACAATATACTACAGACGCGCCAACCACCTAACCTGTTTAGCAAGATCCATTTTATGCGTTCAAGTAGAACTTTTGACCTCATACCAATGCGCTACAAGTTTTTGGTCTCTGAAAGACAATTCTTTATTCATGCGATTCGGCTATCGAACTCCCTTCCCCGACATATAAGGTGAATAAACTGTATAACGTTGTTCAAAGTGGAACTCAAACAATACCTGCAAACACTTCGATGATGATGATGATTAGTTGTTTGAGTCCTTTCTTTTTCTTTCGTTTTTTGGAACTAACTTTTGGAATTTATAAATATGTAGTAAATATTTATCTATTAATTCTTTGAAATAAGTTTTTGAATTTAAATCTGTATTTTTTATAAATCAACAAGTACTTTTCCACTCTACATATCTACGTAACATTATATTTTTAATTTTGAACTAGAATTTTTCACTGAAGCTTCCACAACTAAATAAGATACTGCATATTAATGTGTAAAGGATATTATATAAAGATTTGAATTTTAATTTATTGGACTTGAAGCCCTTTTGATGCCAATGTAGTTTTGGATTTTTGAGCTATAACCACTTATTTTTATACAGCTCATAGAGTCATAAGCTGTATCTTCTCCTTCATGCGGCCTTCTAACACACAGAACCAACAAATCAGTATCAGCCCAGTATCAGCTCTCACCAGAACTGGTAGATTAAGGGTCTGTATAGAGCGTATAATATTGCGCTTTTTGGTTAGGTGCTTACTGATGCGATTTCTTATGCAAAATCGAAGATGCAGTGACTTTCTAGGTGTATTCGTCGGCGCGGTGTGTATATAAATGCGAGTATTCAAAGAGCGAAGAAATTCAAAGAGCTTCGCTGGAAGACCAACAGTGCGTTGTCGTTCCTAAGCATATTTTTTTTAACCAACATCTGTACTTAACTGAGCGCTGAGCCAGTGTTGCCAGGCGCAGTAAATTAAATTCCCCATCACAGACCTTAAAATTCCCCTTTTTCCCAATCTTTGTGGTGGCATTCCCCACAATGAAAATATTGAACAAAGTGACTGCTTCTTACAAATTTTTCACCCAAATTCCAATAATGAAAACTGAAATGCACTTAGAATGAACCTTTGAATATTGAATATGGCTTATTTTCCAATCAGTCATACGATTATAATGATACCCGCTACTTGCGCAGGTGTGCATACATGCGCAAAAAGGTTGGGTTCCGTTCAGCGTTGTTCGGAACATTTTTTGTAATTTCTAAAAAAAAAAAAAATATCGGATGCGTTCTCTTGGTTCACACTTTTAACCAGCTATTGTTTTCGTGACGGCGTTCAGTCGAGTAAATTCCAATTTTCCTATTTACGTTTTTTTTTATTTTTCAAAAAAAATTTGTTTATAAAAGTTATGTTTAAGTTTTGTGACACAATGTGGCTCGGAGCATTGAGCCAAAGCTAAAATACTTGAGCCATACATTACCCAATTGCGTACTCCAGCACAACCCTTGATTATTTGAGTTAAGTATTCACATTTAATACATATAACTTTTTGTTTACATTCCCACATTTCGTTCTAGAAGAGAGAAGATTCCCTTTTTCCCTTTCATCACATTTTTGATTGAAATCCCCCACAAAAAGGTGAATTCCCCAATGGACGTGAGTAGAGTACTCTCCTTTTTTCTGGCCTCGATGTCCTTGATTGGCGTTACATGTCTCTCCATACCACGGGCTCTTTCTTGCCCACAGTTCGTTGGCACAGTGGGGAGCGTTTTTTAGTTAGACACTCTTCATAGACCCCAGCTTCTATCGAACAAGATGTCATAAAAGCCGATTTTTTCTTCTGGATAGCTCGTGCTCGCAGCTTCTTCTCGTTAGGCAGTCCAACTCAAAATCTTCAACGATATGTGGCAATGGTGAGAGTCGAAGTTTGCCTTTTTGCTATTCAAATTAAATTCAAATATTAGCCCATCAATTAATTGCAGAAAATGATTTTAAGTTGTGAGTTCATTTGTTCGGTCAGCTGTTCTGCTGAATTTGCTGAATATTGCCAAAGGTGTACTTGTTTCAACAACCCAACGATTGGAAGTCGTTTTCGTGGTGTTTTCTTGGAAAACGACTTTAAACGAATCGTTTTGGAAACTGAAGTATGTATGGGAGAACTTCTCGTTTCGAGGAAGTTTTCTAGTGACGGTTTTTGGGTCGGTGTGAATAGGGTACTAGCCTCCATAAACTTGAGCTACCTTTGGAACAAAAGTGTAGTTTAGCCTGAAGCAGCTTCTTATTCGGGATCAGTGATAGATAAGTTAGTGGGACTACTAAGCGAGAGGTCTCAGGTTTTATGTCCGGATGGCATACCAAGTTTTTTTTTTTCAAAAATCTGACAAACATCTCAATTCAGCCGCTCGGACTCGGCATAAAATTCAACTCTCGCAAGTGGATGGTTGTGAGTTTTATCCTTGTATTGTGATATAAGGCTTCTCTTCTCCGAAACTCCTTTCCACATCCTTTATAGCACTCACAAACAACCCGCAAGCAGTCTTTCACTTTGCAGTAGCCTAAAAACCCCTTTCTCCTTGCTGTTGCAACTGAAACCAAGTGCAGAATCGTTCATCCCAATACGAACAATGCCACTGAACTAGAAATTGAATTCCTAATTCAAGCAGAATCCTCATCGATCATCAACGACGGCAACGACGATGATGATGATGATGACGATGATTCTCATTTATTCATTGAAAATCCTCTTTCAAGCTTATTGTTTGCCACATGGTATTGATTGCTTTCAATTGAAATGTTACACGACCAGTAGGCATATATATATATACGCATCAACAAAACACTTATGATTCCAGACAAGTGAATTCATTTTGCACACCTAACCGTGATCCTTGTTCCTGCAGCTAGACGCGCAGTCTTCAGTTCAATGCGACTACCATATACACCCCTAAAGATAAACACTACATGGTGCTCAATTCAACATTTTTCTCAGCTCATTCTCTATCTCCGGGAGGGATAGGGAGAGAAAGTCCTCATGAAAAACATCATAAAATGAATGCACCCCCCCCCCTCATTCAGGTCCTTGTCGACGACGATGTAGGACCTCCAGCGCTCCACTAGCAATCCACTTAAGTACCTTCTTCCGTTTTACACGAATTTTCCATAACCTGGCACCGCATAATGCTCTAAAGAATTTTCCTCGCCCGAACTATACGCCACCGAATGGGTAGCCATAGCCAATCATTTTAGTTTGCTCAGAAATTCTGGTGCTGGTACTGGTGCTGTGATGCTCTGGGGCTGTTGCTCCAGGGAATGCATTGCATTTCTCTGGCAATAAATAAGAAATGCAGAGTTTGGTGTGGACAGGAGATGTATTCAATTCGATTCAATGGGACTGAATTTGTGACACCCCAGCGTGAATCGTTTATGCGACCGTGTTACGTCTATTGAGGGGAGAGCGCTTGTAGGTAATCCCACGAGCCACGTATAGGGATACGTTTAATCTGATGTAGGGTCGCGTATGGCGTATCTCATCAATGGTAGTTGAGCTGCATAGGTTCACCATCATCATCATCATCATCATCGCCACCATGTGTGTTTGTTCATTATTCATTCTTTTCGATTAGTCCATTATCCGGGCCGTGAACCGTAATGGCTGGCGTTGTTTATCGAATGTAGTGGATCCTGTTTGGGGAGTACCCATACAGGAATCTATAGAACCGCAGTTCGTGGCCTGGGCAAACAACGTTAGCCAGTGAACGGGGTGAAAGAACTCGCGCAAGTTATAAAGGCTCACTATTAGGATACAATGCAACCAAAGGTTAAGGGATCCTTTGTTGTTTGATGGCATAGGACAGGGACAGTAACTCCTCATATCTTGGCACTTGAACAATTTTAGCAGAGCAATAAAAAAGAATGCGAGACCTGAATTTATCACACATGACAGGGTAAGATGCTTTTATCTATGATTACGAGAATGTCCTTTGATGTGTCAAATTCAAATATGTATATCAAAGTTCTTTGGGAATGTAATTTGTGTGAGCCGTGAGGGTTAGTCCTTGCCTCCTTCGCTTGCGGCATACTGCTTCTCTTCGGCTTCAAAGGGCTTTGGGAATTTAGGAGCAAATTTAAATACACCTATGACCCCGATTATCACCCGCATACGTGTACATGACTCATTTGTGAGCTCATTGATATGTCAGACAGTCAAACTAAAAGATTTTGGGAAAGACCTATATCTAGAATTGAAATCCGAGATTCATCAGTCCCTATAGATGAGACCCGATATTTACAATCCCAAGCTTAGCTTCTCACAAGGTTCGTTGCCTGGGGGATTAGTTTTGCGACGACTAAAAGTATAACCTTTAGAATGTAACCAAACTACTGAATTGAGAACTTTCCAGGGACAGACGTACTCAGTAGAGAAAAACTTGAGATGTAATTTTTGCTAATCCGAGGATCGAACTTGAGACGCATCTCTCACTGATTTCAGCCGCAAAATCTATTAAAAAAGTGTTTTCACACATAACAGCGCATTAAAAGCCTGCGCTCCCATGATCGTGTCCTTTAATTCTTAACTAGTCTCGCTTGTAGGCGAAAATCGACCCTACCTTTTATAACTATCTAATTCTATAGAGCGTACCTACCACAGTTGTAGATCTTTTTTATTTGTTGCTTCTTTTTTTTTATAAACGAAAAAACAACATCTAGATTCCTAGATGTCGAAAAAATACACCCCTCCGAAAATAAGTTTTATGCCCAATTCACAATTCGACGTTCAACGCGTGCGTGAGTCGGTGCGCTTTGACACGCTTTACCGAAACTTTACGGTTTTAAATGCCAAAGAGAGCGAGCAACAATTTTGTAAAACGAAATGCTGCTTTGAAGCGAATATGCGTTGAGAGGGTAGACGGTAGAGTATGACCGACTAAAAGTTCGGTCTGTTTTTTGGCTGAAAATTACAAATTCAGAGCAAAATCAAAATATTAAGTCTACTCTCTTTTTCTTGTATCTGTAATAATTTGTATGCACGAATTGAGAAAGGATTCTCCAAAGTACAAGAAAATCATATATGACAATTTATTATGAAAGCAACAAAATCGCCTTAATGCGGATAAAAGGACCTTGATTAATATTTTTTCTCCAAAAAACCTAAGGAAATCAGTAGTAGCTTCACAAAAAAAAAAAAAAAATGGTATTCATCCTTTCCACATTGATTCCACATGAATTACTTAATTTGCATTTAAAAAAAAAAATCTTATAGATCCTTAAAACTTGTGTTTGATAAACAGTAGTGCCACTCCAACTATGAACGCCACATTATATTATATTTACGATCTAATGGCATATTAATGCTTTGTTTCCACACAATCTGTCAACGCACGTGAGCGGTCGCTACGTTGAACCCGATTTTCGATGACTCGGCCGCACATTTCGACCGATACGGCCTCTCTGTTTCAATATTGGTTCTGAGCTCCTCTAACGTTGCCGGCTTATCGGCATAGACCAATATGTAGCCCCATAAAAAAAGTCTAGAGGCATTAAATCACAAGATCTCGGCGACCAATCGACGGGTCCGTTTCTCGAGATAACACGTTCACCGAACTGAGACTTCAATAATTCGATTGTTGCACCGGCCAAGTGCGAATGTAACGAAGATCGAGAGCTATGAAGGCTTCGCTTGAGCTTTCGTGCAATGGAAAGGCGGGACATTGGAAATGATGATGATCTATATTTATTTCGAGGTGACTTGCTATAGAATTACGACTATACCCACTTCATACGGAGTGGGTCCTCATGCAAAATTGTTCTTAAAACGACTCTAGAGAGACAAACAAGTTGATACAGCTCTCTCATTGTAATTCAAGAATTATTTTTAATGAAAGAAAATTTAAGGCTACACAAATTAAAGGCCAACATTCAGTTGTGGAAAATAAGTGCATCCACTTATATAAAACTGATTCTAGTGATATTGAATAAAACATAACAAACTAATCTAAAACTAGGTCATCAGATAAGTTTCAAAAGGCTCACTTCTTCGGTAGAACTTCTTCAGCACTGGAAGCGTGTCCTTTTTCAGAGGGTTCTGTATTATTTGCAATCGCAAAATGGTGGCTTGGTCGTTGAAGTACGGAATCTGTCTCGATTAGTACAGCCCCTTGTGGCCGAAATAGGTGACTGAAGAATGATTCGATCGGAATGAAGGGAGAAAAGCCTTCAAAGAAGGGCACCTCATCGACTTGGACCTCGAACTTGGGGTTTTCCGATTTATTTGTGACATCGGGATGTAGGACAACTGTTAGTATTTCCTCTGCCGAGTCACCGCTCTTCGATGAGAAGTCATGCCTATGGTCTATGTCTTCAGCGATTTCAAAAAGTAATCCAATCTCCGATTCTGACTCTGATAGCATAGACGTTGTGCCATTTGTAAAATTTGCAATCTCCCTCGTCACATGTGGCTGGTAATGTGAGGTTAACATCTCTGGATCCGATACTAATGGAATGGTGAAATTTTTATCCTCAACATGGTATTCGCTGCCTGTTGTAACGATGGCCGGCAAAAGAGGCTGAGAAAACAGAGGTCTGGGTTCGGTTTTTGACTTTAGAGGTATAGAGACTGGCTCATTGGTAGCAGAAATTGGTTCCTTCTTCTCTATTGATAATCCAGTTTGAATGCGAGTTGTATTTGCACCTGCACTGTTAGCAATGGGAACAACAATATCGGTTGGATCCTCGGTTATGACCGGGAATTTTATGAAGTCCCCTGTTTGGAGCGCGTCAGTATGGTATGGTGTATGGTGTGGTAATTTGAAATCACCAAGCGTTCGCTTGTGGACTTGGTGTGCCCGAATCCCGTTGCCAAGGATGAACCAAATTATGACGGCGGTTTGAATCGATTTCTGCAAGATTTAATATTTCCATTATCTAGAAGAATGTTTGAAAATGTGTCCTTACCATTGTCGGAAAGCGAACAAAATATTTTTAGGGTCACTGATAGGAGTTATATGATTTCTATGAGGCGAGTCCGTCCTCTCAGAACTTATTCGGAAAAAATGTAATTAATTTGAAACATAGCTTTAAGCTGCCTCAGGTTTTCTGAGAATTGTGTTGGAAGCAAGTTTTTAAAACAGGTATATGTACATTATTTTAGAAGACCGACATCGAGAGTGGTAGGCAAGGTTTTATTCTAAAGATGGTGGAACTTCACAGCGAAGTTGATGCTGAGAAAGGATAAGTTATTTACGGAGGCCTACCCACACTCATATTTAAGTCTGATTTAGTAAAAGTGTTTTTTTATGAGCCACTCTGATACCAGAATCCCCAACCTGCGTTTATGCTATGACGACGGAAATTGGCCTGTCGCCATCACTATACCCCGCCGGCCGCCTCGAATCATTAACCACTCAATCGATTTCAATGAAATTTTATGGGTGTGTATGGTTGGTTGCAATTTGAAAGATGGTATAGCCTTGGACCCGATAGGTGGCGCTGTTTTGCCGAGATATAAACATTTTTTTCAATTCTTTCAACTTTATTCTTAAAGTGAATACTTACATGTCAACAACAGAGTGAGAACTTAGTTAAAGGTATATATAAACAGGGTTGTCATGGGTAAGGGACATCCTTTTCCCCCAATGGGCATCACAATGGGTCAATATTGACTCTTAGTGTTAAACCGGCTTACCTAACCTAACCTAACCTAACCTGTTATATGTCATAGGGGCACGTTGGACCTGTTTAGTGAGCTGATAAAGCTAGATCTTACACAGACACTACACTATTGAAGTAGTTGATTAAATTAAATCTTAGTTTTACCGGTATAAAAACAAAATGCAAACAAAAACTCTAAATTAGAAAACGTTGGACTGGACTGCGTTATGAAAACTGGTGCAGGGAAATAAGTCCCCAGGAACTAAGTCCACTGAGGGACTTAGGTCCCACCTAATGGGAAATAGAACCACTTTCGTGAAGTGGACTTAGTTCCCATGTAAGGTGGGAACTAAGTTCACTTTCTTATGGGAACTTAGTACACATTCAAAAATAAGAAGAGGGAACTAACTTCCAACATTTAGAATTGGATTTTGTTTAAATAATCACGGCGATTTTTCTTGTATTAATTTCAGAGTCTTGCAAGCTGAATTTTTTAAGTTTTATTCTGTATGACTGTAGAATTTTCTCGATATTATTATGTCGAGTGTTCTTTATTATATGATTTTAATATCTCTATTATTTTTATACACAATAGGAACTACCTACTATAAATAATTTATAAATATTAGAAACTCCAGTACTAATATAGTACTGTATTGTACACTACAATGACAAAATACTCGCTTCGAAATTCAGTTAGCAAGACTCTGAAAATAATCAAACAAAAATTGCGGTGATTTTTGGCGCAAGGACATAAGTCCACGAGACTAAATTCACGCGAATTTTTTACTTTTATTTTCTCAAATTTTCGAAGGCTAATGAATACACTTATCTACTGCGCTGTATTAATATTATAATATTATACAAATTCAATTTAACATCCGCATTTAGCGAGAGAAGTTTCACATCTGTGCCTTGATTTTGTGCGGTTTTTCCCGCAATGGCGGTTGCGGAAAGGGGTCACGTATAGGCGGATTCTATAAATGTGTGCGTGATGTCGAGAACTGACAACTTCCAATATTTCCTGTTTAATTCCAGGCGAGCTTTCCCATACTGTCTGAAAGAGGGAGGACAATACTTCAATTATATGTAAACGCGCTTTGTATATTGTTTCTAATTAACTAGAAAATATTTTTTTAGTTTGATGCAAAACTTTAAACATCGCTCCTGAAAATCATACATTTTGGACTTATGTCAATTTTCCGTGAAAGCGACGATTTGATTAAGTGTGAGTAATCTTTAAAAAAAAAAGGTTTATGAATAAGGTTTTCTGCAATTAAACCAAAATTACCTCTAATACAGCTTTAATTAAATGTTATGAATAAGGCTGTTACTGTTTGCTAAATGTCTAATAGAAAAAAGAGCCGAAATTTATAAGCCTTCGTTGCAATTATGTAATTAAGTTTCTAAAAAAATATAAGTTTATCGATGGAAAATTTATTTTAAATTCTGACCCCCTTATTAATAAAAAAATGTGCACAAGTAAGTAAGTAAGCTAGCAAACGTCAGATAGCATACAAAAATTGGACATAACTGCTGAGTAACAAGTTGATAACTTTTACACAGTGTTTATTAATACGGGGGTGAGTTTTTTTTGTTTGTATAGTATTCGCAATGTTTTTCGGAAACATGAAATACAATATGTTAGTAATGACATGAAAAATGAACCAACAATCTGTTTATAGATTCAACAAAACACAAAGGCAGTGCTGAGAAATTATTTCTGTGCAATTAACAATAGCAGAATTTGCTGTTGATTTAACAAAACACACTAACTGAATTGACAAACTACCTACTTCGATATTATTAAGATTATTTTTGTTAATTTTACAAAAAGATTAAGACCAAATTGATAAATATATGTTTACAATCCCACTCTGTTAAAAAAAAACTTAGTTTGAAAGAGCTTGAAGCATGCCAATTGTAAAACGCAACCTACTAACAATTCAATTCCAGTCGAGTTTCGAGTAACACCTGTCGCACTCAGTCCGACATACAGTCACCAAGGAGTACACAATGAGAAAATACAAACTCTAAATAATTAAGTATTTTTCTTTGCAACCGAGTTCCAAGTTCATCAACTAATTAATCACTTCCTCCCCGCTATACGAAAGCACTATTCGTATACAGTGTGCGCCCAAAACTTTGCAGCATATTTGCGTTCTATGCCAACGCCAAGGAACAACTTATTCCCCCATTGCTATCTGCGTCTTAGTAGAAAAACTTGTTACTTGCTACATTAGTAGTTTAAGTTTAAGCATCTTAGTGCGGTACAGAGTATGTATAGTAAGTAAAAGGACGACTTGCAGAACTTTGCTATTTTCAGTTTGTTCGTAAAATGTCCGTTTCATTTAAAATTCTCTCGATTTCTCCCACTGGGTCTGTCAAATTAATAGAAAACTTTTCCACTCACACACGGGCACAGATAATAATCCCGTTGAGCCGAATGGTGGGCAGAATCACAGAGGTTATCCGCCCAACTCCCTATAACTTTAACTTGCCTACACATGGTATACCGTATACCTACTCGCATCTGGAAATTCCGTGGTCATAAGTTCTAAAGAAAATCCTTCGGTTGTTTGTTTTATAATTTTTCTGGTTGCAGCTACTTCTTTGATTCTTGGCAAACTACAGTGAAACTTTGTTGCATCATCATCATGATTGTCTTCAGCGTTGGTATCGTTTTGTTGATGTCATCATTTTAATCCACCTTAGCCACTGGGTAGTTGGAGTCGGAATCACCCAAAACAGTGCGCTATACAGGCCAATCGACTTGCAGACATAGTTGGAGATAAATATACAATGCAGGTGGCTTTAGTTTGGCGACCATCGTGGCTAAGCAGCTGGCATTCGATTCAGATGTCTCATGGGCGTACACTATCCACACATAAATGTGCACAGTGGCGTCAGTGGGAATTCAAAAGGCTTGCCATTTGAAAATATACTTCAAAAGTGATTTATTTTTTGTTGTGCAGCAGTTACCTACTCTGTAGGTTTACGTTAAAAAAAAAAGAAGCAAAAAATAAGATCATCGATAAATGCTTGGTCAATTTCTTCGGTGAAGTGTGTAAAACCTGCGTTCTATGCGTTAGAGACTATCGCCAAAATCATATCTACTCAGTGGTTAATGTGCTAGGCTACTGAGCGATGGGTCTCATGTTCGATACCGGGAAAAATACAAATTACATTTTAAGGTTTTTTCCACAGCGCCACATTTCGTAAACGTTTACCCGTTTACCCGAGAGTATTAAATTGCATGAAAGAGCTCCCTGCCAACTGTTTTTTTTTAATGCAGCGTTGAATATGTGAAAGAACAAAAATGTTTCACTGTGGAAAGTAACTCAACTAAGGCTTAATTTGTAGATTTGCAACCAATTAAAAAGAAAAACCTTGGGTCCTGCTCAAAGTGTCCTTAAATTGGCCTGGAGAGCGATAGCATATCTATGCCTGAGGTATAGTGTAGTCATAGTGGATTTATTTATGTGCACTAAAAATTCATCAAAACTTTGAACGAAATTACTTCGTTTAAAGTTCTGTAGCAAATGAAGGTTGAAGGTTTAATTAAAAAAAAAAAATTGGCATAAACTATTACATAAGTGGCTTAATATATGTTGTCAACGTCGCATCGTTTCTCACGAAAAAAAAAAAAAACAAACCGATTGGGTACTCGCCAGCTTTTTCACGCAAAATCTCCAGGTCATTTTTACCTCTCAAACCTTAAATTGGTATCGGTATACACGGCACGCAAATCGCAAAGGGTCTGCATTTGAAGATCGACACTAAAAGGAATAAAAATATCATAAATATGAGCCGGCAGCTAACCGAAGAAAAACCTAAAAAAAAAGTGTCAGAAATTGCATGTTTAAATCTCATATTACCAAGAGATAAACATTTGTCAAATGTCTGTCGCGAGGGTAATTAAAGAATTCCGTCTTTCAATAAACAATAAAATAAAAACAATTCAATTTTATTCATACTATAATTCTACGCTAACTTAACAAATTCAAACTTAGAAACATTCGAATTGCTTCAGCTGCAGTAGTGAGTGCACGAGGCCACGGTACTGACAGCTCACACATAAAAACTCGGCAGCATCTCAGAAGTTGAAGACTGTAGAGAGTCGAGCGATGCTGCCAAATGCAACAGTAATAACAAATGTTTGAAAATGTTTTATATTCCGTGGATCCCAACGCATGTTTTACAATGACATTTCAGCTGTCAGCTTTTTGCAACTATATCAGTGGCTCCATTTTAACCTTTATTCACTGCACAATAAGTTACTAATGCATAGACCTCAAGCTCCAGAACAAACTTATATAGATATCTATATTAAGTAGGTATTTCTTCGACACCTCGCAAACGAGGTGGAAACGTTCTTCTATTGAAATAAAGACTGTTCAACTTGATATTTCAAAACTTATTACAAATTTGTATGTAACGTACACATGAAATCCAAGTTAATGATATTCAAAAGCGGAATATAGACACCAATGTTTGTCCTAATATGTTTCTAGTAAATAAAACAACTCATTTATAGTATTATTAACCAAACAAATTACATTAATCGTCTTTTGAAAATTTATAATAACCACCCAATAGCATTCAGTTATCTTAATATGTGGTATTCCCGAACTCTATATCACATTCCCCCATGGTTGGTAGCAGTTGGCAGCATTGATTTTATTTTATTTTTGTATGTTTTTGCATTTCACACGGATTCTAAATAGACATAACACCGATAGGAAAACAAAATGGCGAATCTGAAAAAAAAAAACTGAGGGGGCCAGCGGCAAGAGGATTGTTAGTTGGGGGTCTCAGTATTGTCTCTGATATTCGTGACAGGGTACTAAGTTGACAGTTCACCTATCTGGCTGACGTAGGAAATGCGACGTTCCCGACCAATCTAGTTTTTGCGTTAGGGTTACATCATATGCTATGCAGACCAACCTAATCGACTTAAGATAACGAGATTCTTGAATGTGCCCAATGACTGTATGAGTTTGAGACCGCGAAGTGTCAAGTAGAGCGTAGTTGTTGGAGTCGCGTGCTGAAAATTCTACTTTACTTTACTTTGTTGAGTTCGAGGCAATATTTATTTTTTTTAAATTGTTTTCTTAATACTTTTCTATTTTCTACACTATTGTTGCGTGTGGCCTGTTCGCTCGCATTTGAAAAGATCCTAGCTTGGTCCGATTTATTTGTTGTTGAGTTGTTTTAATTTATTTTTTTATATTTGATACCTATATCTTTGTAATTATAATATAACAGTTTCGAACCTAACCTCGTGTGGTTTCCCAAACCCGCGTTCATTATTTAAAGCGCCAACCCCTGTTGGCCACCACTGAACTTTGCAGATAACAATTTTAAATTTATATTCATTTTGTTCAAATAACACAAGGCACTAGGTAAAAAGAGATTTCGAAGTTTTTTTCCTTCCTCTTGTCTCATTGTTTCCTCCTTAAGACAAATACGTTTCTTTGGGTCGGTTTCTGTTCTGTTTCTTTTTTGATTTTTTGCTTTATCTTCTTCTAGGGAAGATTCTTCTCTTTTTTATGGTAGCCCGAACACTTCGAGGCATCTTGCATTGGTCTTATGCTTGCTCATGTCATGTTTATAACTCTATTTGGGAAGAGATAATATTTGCTTGGCCTCCGTGACATTCATAGATCCAATCGTGAGAATAGCTACCGAAAAAGGATGTGTACAACTGTTCGTGTGTGTGTTTCGAGTAATCCAAGGGTTTGTGGCGAACAGTAGAGATGTTATTTTTACAATAATTCGAGGTTATGTCGTTTTCCTTAACAAAGCTTCTAAATGACTGAACAACCCTAAGGATATAAAAGATATGGAACTGACATTTTTGAGTAGATAAACTTTTGAAAGGCTTTTTATTTATCCTCTGCGTGACATACGATAAACAATAATTCAATTAGAAGTTTGCAACACTATAGGCACCATGGGGCACCGGGACAGGTAGGGAATTGGCAACAGGCTGATGGTGTTCCACGACAGTACCAAACGATGGTAAGTTTGGCAGCAGGTGGTTAACTACGGACACCTGATTATACAGTCCCGTTGAGCTTTTTTCCAAGCTGCCAGCTACGGAGTGGATGGCAAATCCCTGTCCTATTGGCTTGAGTTCTTCAAAAATAACTGACTCGGCATGTGGTTGGATGGTGAGCGGAACCGCGTATTTACTGACCTGCAGAAGGAAAGTTATTCAGTGGCTATAGGGTGTGATGCGACATTTGAAACTTACATGAAGGTTTGAGGAAGACGACGAGGAACTGGCTGAGCTTTGAACGAACCCAGAATGTGACACAATACCATGGCCAACAGGGGCGATCACAGGAGTAGGGAAGGCTTTTGCGGGGACTTCGTAGAAATATTTTCGGGGTGCTTCTGCGGGAAGGGTTTTGATTTCAGGAAAGATGGGTTGAACGGATATGGGAGTGGGAAAGGCTACTGTTGGAGGCTCGTAGAAGTATTCCTTAGTTGCCTCGACAGGGACTGTTTGGTCTTTTGTGACCGCAGGTGCGATGTACTCCGGCATTTCGGGTTGATGTCCGTTAATCTCGCTGGGCCTTGCGTTTTCAGCAGCGAACGTTGTTACCGAAGCTTTGGGCAGCTTTGGAATATGAACTGGCACATTTGCAGCTCCGGATAGACCGCTTGGCTTGTGTTCTTCATGAGCGGGAGGTCCATAGATTTCGATAGGTCTACCTTCTAGGCCAACAAGCGGCGCTTCGTGGGTTGATGGCACGTATTCCTCAACAACGGATGGTGTTCCTCCTATTGAGGGCAAATATTCATTTGACACTTCCACGTATTTTTCCCTGACTTCAGGCACAACAGGAGCTTCTGGCAAAGTAGGCAGACCAGGTTCCAGATGAGGCAGCTCAGGTTTTGGTGTAGTTGGCTTAGCCGGGAGTCCGTAGATTTCGCTAGGGGTACCTTCTGAGGCAACAAGCGGAGCTTCGTGGGTTGATGGCACGTATTCCTCAACAACGGATGGTGTTCCACCTACTGGCGGCAAATATTCATTAGACACTTCCACGTATTTTTCCTTGACTTCAGGCACTTCTGGCACGAAAGGAGCTTCTGGCAAAGTAGGCAGGCCGGGTTTCAGATAAGGCAGCTCAGGTTTTGGTGTAGTTGGCTGAGCCGGGGGTCCGTACGTCTCTGGAGGTGTTCCAAAACTCACAATACTATCAACCAGAGGAAGAGTATCCACAAATGGAACAGCTTTGATCTCATGTGCTACAGTTGGTGCACCATACTCGGTAGAGGGCTGCGAAACTTTTGCTTCCTCATGCGTTTCCAAATCAACAGATACGCTGTCTCTGTCTTCAACAATAGGCTGGGTCTCTTCAATATGAATCTCATTATCGAGCACCGGAACGCCATAAATTTGATGAGGAACTGGAACTGCTAATCCACGAAGACTACCTGCTTGGGACTGCCCAACAAGTGCGAAGCACAATAAAGTGGCGGCAGTGAGGAACTTCTGCAAGAAAATTTTAAATTATTTCTTTGGAGGAGCTGCTGCTTCTAAGGGTACTTACCATCTTGGATACTATGTTCTGTTTGATATCGATTCGGAAGGTAACGAGTCTATTTATACAAAATTTTCGGGAGTAGACCGGCTACCTGTTACCGCGGCAATTAGCAATATTGGTTTCTAATGGAAAGTGCAATTGCAATTAGCTGCCGATCATCGTGGGCAGCCGGTTTGGGTATAAGTTGACCTATTTGAAAGAGAAATTGGGACGTTTCCGCTGCATTGGAATGTGCCCTTATCGATGGTGCTTACTGTGATAATTCGAGGGTATGTGCTTGCTGAATGGATTTCCGTCGAGGTAGTTTATTTCTAATAGAGCTGACAGTGATGGCGATTCTCATCTAGGATTTTGTTTAGTGCCAAATGCTTTGTTAAAAGTTGGTGTAGGCATCGACTGATACCACAGAAGCTTTTGACAGTGATTCACAGAGAAAAGTCCTCTTTTCTAGAGTTGTCTGAACTGCAGAGAGGCATACTCGTATGGACATGGGGTTTGTCAGAGACACAAGCAATCCAAGGCTGCATCCTCTCAGAGGAGTTGGTCTCTCTAAAATATACAACGCTTAGTCAAAGTCACTTACCTAATTAACACACTCAATTTGGGAAGATATGTCAAATATAGGTTATTGTACTGCGATGATTCCAGATTATGAACGCGTGAGGTCGTTGATACTGTTGCCCAGCTTGACCTTCGTCAGATAAATAATTTTCCTAATGCATTTAATAATGCTAGTCTCGCTTGTGGTCGAAAATCGATTATAACTTTTTAAATATTTAATATGTACAAAGCGACATCTAGTTATCGAAAAAATACGTCCTGTGAAAAATATTTTCCATAGGAGGTACCTTCCTAACATCTTTGAAAGAAAATTATATACCCCTATCGAGGTATATAACGGAACGGAATTTTGTACGATCTGTACGAAATCGGAGAGATTCCATTCGAGGTATCCGTTCCGATACCACTTTCGGAAAATTTCTCCGATGACATGTGGCGCACCTTGTAGCATTGCGTGGAACCGCGTTATACCACTAACTTTTGACAGCCACACGGCAAATTTATTCCGAAGCTCTCCGACAACGAATTGCTGCGGAATATTTTCATGTGAAATGAACGCGTTTATATGCTTCATTTATTTTATTCCGAAACGGATACTTCGAACGGAATTTGAGTTCCGATCGGATTTGACTTTCGTATCGGAATGTTCTCCGAACGGATACCTCGGTAGGAGTGATACAGTTGTCTACTTTTAGGGAGAGGTAAATTTCATTCCTTCGAAAATAGGTTCTAATCTAAGATGATTTCTATTCGAATACGTTACTATGGTAACACGGCGACGAAAAATTGAATGTCAACAAAATAATTTTCACTTAACTGATGCTTTGTATAGGGAATATTAACTTAATTTTATCAGCCTAGGTCCTGTTCGTTCAATCTTGGTTATCTTTAATCATCGGTTATTCCAGCTGGTTACCATCGAATGTGTTTGTCCAGCAAAATATTAACCAGAGAATCAGTAGTTTGGTTAGTTAACCAGTGAAATCGATAACCAGCCTATTTTGAGCGGTTAATGAGATTTAATCACTGATTTTCTGTAATTTCGTTTGTTAAAGATTTTTTAAGGACTACGTATGTAGTCATTTTGACGTAGCTGATATACAAAAACTTTTGATTAAAAAGAAAAATGCAAATAATAGAACGAAGGAATTAACACAAGATGGACTGAACCAATAAAATCTTTCACATCGGTTTCGTTGAGGTTTTCAACTGACACATATATATTGAATACACAACACGCCAAAATAATGGATGCAAAGGCAGAAGTAGGATTATTTTCAACATTTCTTGGCCGATGACAGTTCTCGCAAAATTGAGAAAAAGCACACGCGTTAGGAAAAATATTTTGCGAGAACGAGAAAATTGCGATTTTCGTTGAATAAATTAACATGAGGCGTGTTATTTTGTAATTAATTTTATTGGTTTTGGCTTTATTTCGGTTTTGTTCTCGAAAAATCAACAAATCAAAGTTTCATTCTTTAGTTCTTAAAAAATTCCTGTATAATTTGGTTATGACATTCATTTTTGTGTTTATTAAGTTTATAAAAATAAGTACATTAATAAAATACCTACTCAAATAAATTACTTATCAAAGACAAATGGATCCGAAAAACAAAAAATATAACCATGGATTTACTTTATGGTAATAGCTCAATGTCCTGTGATTTCTTTAATATCGGCAACTGAGAGTGTTCAATCCCTGAAGTTCAAATTGCTCTGTGCGCAGTCGATTCGCGAAGCTATTCAGTGGTAACATTAAATAGCAACCTCGCAGTTTTTGTGTGTTTTGAAATGTAACAGTCAAGGACATTTCGTATCTTAGAGACACGTAATGGTAACAAGAATGACAAATAGTTACCATCTTATTGAAATGGAGTCTATCGACACAAAACCGAGTTATATATACCATGTGGTGACTAAAATTTAAAGTAAATTTTTAAAATGGTCACAAATTTCTACTTGGGGACCTCCCTTTGCAGATATACAGTTTCCAGCGAGTTCCAGTTCCTAGATATCCATAACACGCGCATCTTCATCTTTAAATCAAATAAATCCCAACACAAATTCTCGAGTAAACACAACATCATCATCGTCAGATTCCAGATTCAAATTCCTGTTTACATGTGCATCCATCAGTTTCTTTTTCGATCGAAATCCGTTCCACCGCAAATGAAGTGCGTGCAAGCTATCCCCCATCATTATCATCGTCGCCATCATCATCGTCATTTGCAGCATCACCACATCACCCATCATCACATATCGAGTTCGACAGATAAACCACAGCCGCATGTGTTGCCTGTCATAAGTATCATGCTCATGCATCATAGACCATGCTGACGGGACTCCAACAATTTACTCCAGCTCCAGTTGAATCACGAGGAAGTATGTGTGCGTTGTTTGACGCGCCCTGCTTCATGATCTTGATATATGAGTATCACAGCGACATGACTATTCATATCCATTGATGACGCAGACGCTGGTTTCCTATAGTAACCCAACCAGCATCAGAGGGAGAGGGAGCGCACCCTTGTCTTTTTTTTTTTAACTGCAATACGATATCCTTGCATGTTATCGCATCTGAAATCTGAAATTCCAAGGCAACCATATGGCACCACATCAGACATCACAATCACCTGGGTTATAATAATAATTGTCATAGATAGCTCATGATTTTGCCCCACAAGATCCAAAAGGAATTCCTTCGTGCCAACGTGCTCCCCTGCCTCCTGGAGCAATTACGTGCGGTGTTTCCCATGAAAGTAGACACCATTCCCCCCTACCTCCAATGATTCAATCACCGATTGTTCCAAATTGAGATGTGCCCGATGAACAGGAGGACAGGGAAATAATTTCCTTCTTCCAATTAAATCGGCTGTCACAATGCAAGGGATATTTGAAGTTTTTTTTTTTCTTTTTTTCAGTATTCCACGAAGACAAATATGAGCGGCGTCGGAGGACTGGCGCGCCGACAACAGCACGACGCGACGCTTGCCTAGGATGGTCATGACTCTCGGTCGTGTCCGGTGTGTCGTTCGACCAACAGATGGACATAGATGGCACGCACCATTAAACATCTATTAGTAAGATTTTATCTCGAATTCTGGCATCGGAAAGACCGCACGGTGTGGCAGAGGAGGGTCAGTGGTCTTGTATTGCCACTCGCAAGGACTTCCTTGGGTCGTAAAAATTCAGAAGATTTCTCTCATAGAGGATGTGACATCGTTTGCTTAAGTGGGTTAAGCAGGAGAATACGTGAGTTGAATGCGAAGTTCCATTTGTGCTTGTTCGATGCGGAATATTGAAGGCATCAGGCAATGGTCCTTGTAATTGAATTGCAAGTGTCAACTGGTGTCACGGACGCCAGAAGACAACGAAAATTCCAAAAAAAATCGAAAAGAATCGCAGGAGAGGGTCTTCTTTCGCCTAATTAGGTATCGAAGTGAAAGTGGAAGGAGTGTGCCTAATGGGAAAAGTTATACTTTGGATAAGCACGTGCAAGCCAATGTCACAAATTTGAGACACAACTGACATAAATAAGTATACGCAGAAATCCTTGATATGTTCTTAAGACAACAGTAAATATATGTTTCATCAATTGAAAAAAAAAATCCAAATAGTTTTTACATTGACTTGTAGATGTGGCTAGTTTAATGGCGCACCATGTTCAAATATGACAGCAAAATTATGTCACAAATTAGACAAATTCAAAAATCTAGATATCTTTAGTCGTCTAGATTGGTCTGAACTGCGGATGTTCCGGAAAAAAATTGATTGGTCGGTAACGTCACTTTTCCTAAGTCAGCCATATATACTCAGTAATCAAATTTTTGAGTGAACGGAGATACAAATGATGGGACTTCTACCACTTAAGTGGTATTTCTACCACTTTTTACACTTTCGGAGATTCTACCAACCTGAACTCGTAATCTACCACATTTTATTCATAGTTATTCCCTAATAATATTTCTTTTCTTCAATACTTCATTATTTGACTGCATTTGTGGGAGGGTGTGCTGCTGTATTTTGATATTTTGTGTTTAATGATGAGTTGAATCTATGGCGTTTTTTCTGTAGTTCTTTCAAAATTTCAATTCAAAATTTAAAAGATGGCATATGAAATTTTACATTCAAAACCTTTCATGTTACAATTTTGTTGTCTACCTCATAGTAGCGCAGCTATTGAACGTAAATTGTCACATCTACAAAATATACAAAATGAGAAAAGAAACAAATTAAATAGAGGAACTGCTCACAACACCTTAGCTGCCAAGGAACTTATGGGGAACGGGAAGATTTTGAACCCCCGGAAATAATGGTAAAATATGCTTCAAAACATTAATTCCTAGACGGTTGCCATACGAAGTAATAATTTTGTTTGTTTTGAACTACAAATGTTTTTTTTATTATTATTATTACTATTTAATCGGTATTAATAAATTACCTAATTATTTACCATGGAACATTTTTTTTCACCGTTTCGCTTTCCTTAAGTCCCATACTGATTGAATGAATGAACTCCTACTTTTGCTCAATTTCAATGATTTTTTCATACTGGCTATGCGTTTTTTTATTGGCATCATGTACCTTTTTGGTTCAGTATGGCAAGTTGCAATTGTCTGATTCTTCTTCTCCTACTTTTTATAGTAGTCTGAGCTAATGTGATAAATGTTTACTGATTGCGAAAGTTCATGAATTCAAATACTTGGGTATCAAAATAGATTCAAGATCGAGCTTCTCAAGTTATGTAGAGGCTTTAATGCAATATCTTCACTGCACGCTTAGGCATTTTTTTTTATCTGCGCAGTATTTGTTCAACTACGAATTACTTGCTGAGGAGTGGGGGGGTTCTTATAAAAATAAAATACAGTCATTCTTGACAATACAGAAATATATCCTACGAAAATTATGCCGAAAACCTGATAGAGATCCCACTTACCCTTTGTTCTGTGACTTGAAAATGTCCGTGCCCGCCATTTGTATCACTCAGAAAAATATCGCAAGCTAAATTCTATAGTCCGATTAGGCTTATTCTTAGTTTTCTTCATTCTTACGTGGTCAATATCAAAATAAATCAAATGAATCTTAGAGCAAGATAAAAATTCGGAACTCAAGCTTTTTGTTATTAAATCAAGCCTATAAAATTTTAAAATCGGAATCATATTATCTGAATTATTATTTTTGCACACAAATGCAGGATCGAATAAGAATAAATACTCTCTACTCAAGCCGAAACAATCTTAAACTTGCATGACGGAAAAGTACATACCTACCAATTAAGATCTAAACGATCATGATATTCGTTCTTAGTCGCAGTGGCTTAGTGGTTAGTGCGTTGGACTACTAAGCGAGGGGTCCCAAGTTCGAATCCCGCAAAAACCCAAATTCGAACTTAGGTTTTTTCTCACTGCGCTACCTCTCGCGAACGTCTGAAAAACATCCGAGGGTATAAATGTCTTGAAAGAGCTGCTCAATTAGCCGTTTGGAGTCGGCATAAAATTATATATCCCTTCCATTCGTTCCAAAAATGAAAAACTCACACAAAACATTCTTTAAATAATCGCGAATTATTATTGAAACAAGCCTAAAGCTTACTAAAAAAAATCACAAATTTAAATTTTTGCTCTTGTTTAAAGAATTTTCTTACTCATTTTAAGGTGGATTCATTCTCTTTCCCGGCGTTTTTGAGCTTAATTTAAGTTAACAATGGTCCAAAATGTAGTTTTTGTATTCTTAAAATAAACTTGTTTCAGGCATAATCTAAGAACCACATTCTTAAAATAATAGCGAAATAGTATTGAAGTAACAATGTAAAGTTAATTAAAAATGAGCTTAAAATTCGATTTTTGTACTTGGGTTAAGATTTTTCGAGTTTGCCAGACTTTCGTCAACGAATAGGCTTAAAATATCACTGATATTCTTGATTTTAGCTCGTCTTTTTTCTGAGTGTACTGTTTTTACTGCTTATTATAATTTGTATTATGTACTAGCTGACCCGTGCTCGCCTTGCTTCGCCAGAGTTCCACTTCTCAAATTTAAAACAAAATAATTAGCGCTATACAAAAAGTAGCTTACCCGAAAAAAGAGAAGAAAAACTGCCAGTAAAACAATCCAAACAAATACCTTGGTAGGCTAACTTCTATTATTACCTCTCAATCTCATTTACATTCCACTTGTAAGTTGTTACATTTTATACCCCATTTCAATCCCATAACAACTCGCTCACTTACTAGGTACTCAAACACAAACATCCTCAAGTTCAAATTAAAAAAAGAAAAAAAAAAAAAACATAAAGCAAAAAAACTGCAAATTCACAAACAGGTTTTAGCATGCACATGAATCAATCAGTATCACTAATAATAAGATCAGAATCACTATAGCGCATTTTAAATATCACAATTCACAACTGAGTGTGACTCCCTCAATCTCAATTACATACATAACTCCCTCAATCCCATGCACCACATTCGCTCTGCTACTCAACTCATTGTCATTACATTATTCACTTAATAATTTAAGAACGTGAGCAAAAAAAAAAAAAACAACACAAAGCCCAAAAATTGCATAAAAAAAGAGAAGCACGCGGCAGAAAATGTATAAAGAGAGAAACAGGTTTTGCCGCACACCCACACAAAATTTCCTCCACTCAACGCTGGAAAAATCCAATGATCTAGCTTCAATCGAACATTTTGATTGTTTCAATTGTATTAAATTTATAGTTTATTGCTTATTGTTCGACTTCAGGATAACGTACAAAGATGATTTATATCTTAAAATCTTTGTACATAATTGAACTTTGTATTAAACAAATTTCCATTTCATTTGGATGAGTGATTCCGAAGCTAGGAGCTAGAAGGCATCCGAGAATTACAACTTTTCTTAGATATCAGCTTAGATTTCCACTTCCGGACAGCGAATAATGGTAAAACATATCCTATTATCAAATCTGAACAATTTACTATGAAACTGTGAAAACCGAAATCAAATTCGTGCAGTACTTTTTGAATCTATTCTTAGCTCACAGATTACAGCCGGAAAAAAAAGTTACAGTTTTATTATAGTAAGGATCATCTGTTCCTCATTTCAATAAACTTCCTCTGTCGTTCAGGTCTATCTACCATTACCTACCTGATAAGTTTCTCAAACTTGTAAAAAAAATTGATTTTCAATTTTGATTTCCCTGGCATAGAATCCTTTTTGACTATCTAACTTAATACCAAAACTGTTCTAAATTGATTTTGATGCTTTGAACGTAACTTCATAGGTCTGCTTAATTTTATATAATAATATAAATATGTAACTTAAAGTGTAATGGCATTCAACACTATTTTTATTATTAGGTATTATATAAGTAGGTATAGTAAATACAGAATATCAAATGAATTTCATTAATTAGTTTAAATTAATGATCATATTGATTTATATATACCGACTCGTATAAAAAATATACTGGATGACAATTCATTCGACAATATTCAGAGGATCACTTCATGGAACTGGGGGCTATTTGCAAATTGTTTCGCACTATTCACACCGCACCGAAAACCGTGTTTTCGTCGAACACTCATCGATGCATGTTCGGCCAGCTGTTCTGCTGAATTTGCTGAATAGGTGTTGTTGAGAAATATATTCAAGTGTTTTTGCTGCTATTCATGTATTGTTAATTTCAATTCATTTTTTGTTATTCTATATTTTGTTAATATTTATTTTTGTTTTGTAAAACCTATCTTTTCCATCACTGTACTTAGTACAGCCAATGTCAAAGATTTTCTCTTGTCGCAATAACACATTTACGCACTACACGAACAGTTAGCATTGCACGCACAGTTGCTTTACCTGCATTGTGCGAATCGTTTTTGCATTCCGCTTTGTGCTGTTGTTCGTCGTTTGTGCTGCTGCGCTTGAAACAATAGAAAATCTTTCACTTGGATTTCAGTCTCAGCAAGCACAACATCTTCTTCAACAAGTAACAATAATTGGTATCGTACAATAAATATATTATAATCAATTTATATGAAATCTGCCTTTTGTCTGCTGTTGCTCCTTTCACATCCATCGTGTCGACGTTTCCTCTGACTTCATAATTAATCATCAACAGGTGTGATTGTTTCAACAACCCAACGATTGGAAGTCGTTTTCGTAGTGTTTTCGTGGAAAACGACTTTAAACAACTCGTTTAAAACCGATATGTGTATGGGAAAATCCGGTCTTCGGATCGGTGTGAATATGGTATTAGATTAGGAATAGGTTTTTAGGTACAATTGGGAGTTATCCTTATCGAGCAGTGAAAACAATGCAAGTTTCAAATCTGAATGGCAGATGTGCATCAGCCAAGCTTCGAATAACCGATAAACAATTCCCGAGTCGAGATCAAGAGCGAATAGAACCTCAGCATCGTTTGCCCGATCCACAAGAAAGGAGACTCTCTTAACTGCGCCAACTATAGAAGAGAATGCCGCTACTGTAAGGGCCACAGAAAACCCTATCCATACAAATTTTCGGCGAGTAGAGGATGTGGGCTGTGGGCCCGTCGACTCACTGTCGTCTGATTTTCTTTTAACAAAAAAAAAAAAAAAAAAAATGGGGCCATTGGACATGAACTCTCTTCGTCTTTACACTGTCGCAGTTTGTCGGAACGCAGTAACCCATGTAACAGTTGATTTCCATTCCGCTATATGGCTAGACAGTGCGTATGTAGATTCATCAAGTTTAATGCATGTTCCCAATTCGTAATACAAGGCGGACTATGGAATCCGCACCACCAAGCCGTCCTTGGATCAATACCGATTCTCTCGTCGTAACAAGCTCACGTGAATTAAACGAGTTAAAAAGTTCTACCGTTTTCAACAACACAATGCTGCGTTGACATATCTTAAGGTGGCCATGGCAGACATAAAATTTTAAAAATCGAGGAGCTCGGAATGAATACAGAGTTGAACAACAGACGAATATGTCTTCTCATTTGCTCAGCTGCTATTCTATAAAATTCCTCACCTATATTCTTAACTTTCCAACTGGATTTTTTTTTTCGCACACCCGCGCTGAAGCAATTCCAATAACGGTTGTGCCAATTAAAAGAAAATTTCTTAATTACGTAAGGTTTCCCCTGCGGAATGTCTCACACAAACGCTCCTCTACACCTTGCACTTTTCACCCGCAGGACACCCCGTTCCCCATGTGCCTTGTGCACTGTTGTACACCAGCTTCAACATTCAAATTGGTATATATGCATATATAAAACACCCCTCGCATATTTAAATCGTCAATATTCTCCACTTGAAGTCTGTTAACTTTCTTTCTAATCGCCAGGAAAACGGAAAACGAACCGTGTTCGTGTAATTCCAAGCGAATTTATGTCCCAAGTTATAAAAATTCTTCTTCTCAAGAGAATCCCTGTCGAACATCGACACTGACATCGGGCAGGTTGTAATTACTGCATCTGTGTGCCCTTAATGCCTCTGCTGTATATGGTCGCGTCTTTTCGGGAGGGGGGATGCACAAAAATTACATCTAATTAAAATACCGACAGGCAAACGAAGAAGAAGAGGAGTAAGGCGTGACTCGACTCGATGAGGATTGCTGGTCTGCATATACGACTGGCGCTGGCATAGCAGTCATAGCCACCTGAGTGACACATGAATATGTACTCCTACAGGGGTACTTACCGCATTTAAGACAAGGAGCCACCGCACTGCCACTGTGTGTGTCATGTTAGCCTTCACTGTGTACTCCCGGGTATCTCTAAGTAAATATTGATTTTAAACTGTTGGCCATAAATTCTGAAGGTTGTTGACTTTAATTATCCTCGCTGAATGAGGAAGTTGGCAGTCAGCGCTATCGGATCACTTAAAAGCAAAAACCCCAGTAATTGTCACCTAGAATCGAATCGATCCTCAACCGGGTGGTGGTTTCGAAAATATTGATGCTATCTCTTGTGCGCAATGTTTACGCTTCTGTCTGTCTATCTGTCTGCAGCCGCCACCGCCACTGTCTGGTTACCGCACGATTGCAAAGCGCAGCAGCCGTTAAAACCAAGAAGCCGCCCGACGAAAATTGCAACCAAAACAAGGAAACAAGATATACACACATGCAGGGATACTCGGATCGGATACAGGTTAAAGATGGCTTTCCTCTCGATCACGGGGCTATTGTGGCAACAAAGTTGCTCGCCGATATGTAACCCTACACCGGATCAATTTATATACATATTTGGTTGGACACGAGAAGATATTTTTTACTTTGCCTGGCTTTGACCTGTGCACGCGCGCAACTTTGTACTAAGATTGTGTGCCCAAAAGAAGGACAATGAAGGTGTCTGTCTCATGATGATGGTATCTTTGGATGGCAATTGATTTGACTAAAGCCGTCGCAACGGTGACGTTATTGTGAGCGAGTGTAATTTATTGTAGGTACGTATTTCCAGGTGACATTCAATTGCGGTTTTTCGGTTTTAACGAATGGAAGACGGTGTTGACCGGAGATTTAGGAACATCGCGCTTAGTGGATGGTTGCCTATAGTCAAGTGGCAAATGAGTGAACTATTGAAATTGGATTAAGGTTGCAGCTTCCAATACATTGGGAAATTTTGTTTCTACTAGCTGCCTGATTTTATTTGGAGTCCTTCCAATCATGAATTTTCTGATACCTACAAATTATATATGTCCAGGTATAGGCAGCCTAAAGCCGGATTTACATTGTCTGCACAAGAAAGGATAAGAAACACAAAAATACATTAGTCGGGTATAGACGAAAATGGGTTTTCTTTTTAGTTTAGACTTCAGAGGAGAGCAAGAGGTTGTGTTTCTTTTCAAAAGCTTAGTGATCTACTGAGTTTGTGCTTCGTTTATCGTTTGCAGTATGACCAGGCCGCAATCTATGATCTCAATTGATGGCGTTTTTAATGGGAGATCCGAAGGACTTGCCCAAATTTTTAAAATTAGCTTATTCGATAAAATTTGTTGAAACAATTTTGCAATTAAAATATGTATTTCAATTAAAGTTTACATTTCCACGCTTACTTTCGTATATTCAGATAATTAAGCTTAGCAAACATTGCAATCTGACATCGAAAACGCCATGAGTACAAATCTTAGGGCAGAAGATTTTCGATTTTGACAGAAATGCTGATCAAGAATTCATATGCTGGAACAGAAAACATGGTAGATTCTAAAAGAGTGTAGTAGATCGACAAAAAGTGTTCCTGGCGAAAAAAATTCAACAAATTCAGGTCATATGACAGCTAGTACTAAAGTAACCATTTAACCAATTTACGTTTTTTTTTGTATTTACAATAACTACTGAAAGGCGCAACTAAGAGAATCTATCTACGGCAATTTATTCGACTGACAGCGATAGGCTTATAGAATACACAACTGCTTAAGGAAGGTCACCCGGACATGTGCCGGCTGCCGGATGCGACCAGCGTTGCCAAGCCAAGTGGTCAAAATATTTCCCCCCAGACATATTTGAAAACCCCCAGATTTAATTATTTTTTCAAAAAAAATCCCAAATTTTTGTATACGATTAAATACGATTTAAAAATACAAATTTCGAACTTGGAATGCGAACATGTAAGTTTGGTTTTCCGAATGCAAAACTGTGCGGGAAATAAATGCAACGCAAAATGTCACGCATGTTGCAGTTTGAAACCATCATCTTGAAAGAATTTAATTAATATAGGGTGATTTTTTAAGAGGTTTAGAACTTTAAAAAAAAAAACACAAAAAATTCAAAAAAATGAATGAAATATTTATTTGAATCGATAGTTTGAACCTTGCAATTTATTGTTTAAAGATAATTTCATGCAAATGTTGACCGCGGCTACGTCTCAGGTAGTCCATCCGCTGAGTCCAATTTTGGCATACTCTTTCACACATATCGGCCGGTATCTCACGAATGAATGCATGGATGTGGGCTTCCAGTGCGTCAATCGAAGCGGGCTTGTCCCTATACACATTAGCCTTGACATACCCCCACAAAAAATAATCTAATGGTGTCAAATCGCACGATCTAGGCGGCCAATTGACCGGCCCGAAACGTGAAATTAACTGTTCACCAAACTCGCCTCGCAATTGCGCCATTGTTTCGCGTGCTGTGTGGCATGTGGCACCGTCTTGTTGAAACCACATATCATGCAAGTCAAGAACTTCCATTTCGGGCAAAAAAAAGTTTGTTATCATCGCTCGGTAGCGTTCACCATTGACAGTAACGCTGCGATTCGCATCATCTTTGAAGAAATATGGCCCAATAATGCCGCCGGCCCATAAACCGCACCAAACAGTGGCTTTTTCGGGATGCATTGGTAGCTGTTGCAATGCTTCTGGCTGATCTTCACTCCAAATGCGGCAATTTTGCTTATTTACGTACCCATTCAACCAAAAATGAGCCTCATCGCTGAACACAATTTTTCGATAAAAAAGCGGATCCTCGGCCAGCTTTCCAAGAGCCCATTCACCAAAAATTCGGCGTTGTGGTAGGTCGGCTGGCTTTAGTTCTTGCACAAGCTGTATCTTAAAAGGCACAAATCCTTCCGCAAAATTTTCCACGTAGTGCTGTAACAAAGGCCTAACTGCTGGGAACGGCGCCGAATCGACATTTCGCGGTCTTCTGTCACACTAGCTGATACGGCCGCAATATTTTCTTCACTACGCACAGTACGTAAACGTGTTGGTGGTTTAATGTCCAACAAAGTAAATTTGGTGCGAAATTTGGTCACAATCTTCCGAATAGACTGCTCAGAAGGTCGAGAATGCCGATCATAAAATGGAAGCAGCGCGCGATGAACATTTCGAACCGAGCACGAATTTTGATAGTAAAATTCAATAATTTGCAAGCGTTGTTCATTTGTAAGACGATCCATGGTTAAATTGCAAACCAAACTGAAGCTGTTTGACAGTGACACAAGGTACTAAACACACGTCAGCTGTCAAAACCAGTGTTGCCAAAACCAAACCAGCTAAAAAATCAGTTAAAACAAAAATTAATTTGAGGTTACTTGGATCCGGAAAAATATTTAAGTAGGTAACCATTACAAAAGAACTATTATTTTTTGTATTGAAACTGGAACAGCTGTTTTTTTTAAAGACTTGCGTTTTAAACAAAAATAGTCCAAAAAATAATTTTTTACTGCAAATGCAGTTTTGGAGGATCAATGTATTCAGCATTTAAAAAGAACACACTCATTTATTTCATCCTCGACTGTCATATGCAATTTTGAATTTGAATTATTTGGTTGTTGACAGAACAAAACGCTACTTCATTCTTAAGTTTAAGTTACTCCGCATTTCGCATTTCTTACTTTCGCAGAATGCCTTTAAATTATTTTTTTTTTTATGGAAGCACATTTTAAGGTTATCAAAAAGTATTACGAGTATATACCGAAGTACAAATAAAACAAAACAAACAAAATTTACCCCCGTCGATCAAAAAAGCCCTTAAATCTGGGGGGAAAACTACACTTCACTTTTTAGTTTTCTGTTCGTAGCACCCGTTGACAGTTGGCACAGCGTGAGCGGAAGCACTTTCATTGGTGGAACTATTGCCATCGAATAAACTGAAAATAGAGTTTAATACAATCTGATGGCGGCCATCCAAAATTATTTTTAAGTATTTAAAAAACACCTTTTCTAAGATAAGAAAAACCTTTTCCCAAGCAATAAGTCTTATCTATATTCGGATGATGCGATAAAGTCCATAACATCACAATAAAGACTATAAAGACTTGATAATGAAAACAGCACAGGCATAACATCACGTACGCACCACATCATTCAACAGCAACAGTATAAATATGACTTATTTGAAGAAAAAGATTCGGAATTGTTTTAGCCACAAAGTTGTTAACTTCTCAAGAAATTAAGAAACTTCTTTTTTTAAAGGAAAACTTGTTTTTAATTAAAGAAACAAAATTTGTAAAGTAGTACACAAACATAACCCATTATAGGTCAAATTCTCGTCCATACTTTGTATATACCAATAAATAAGAAACTCAAATAGAAAGGATAAGTTGTCATAACATGTCTTATGTTGTCAAGGAATTGTACAATTATGACTTTACCGTCAACGTAACGGAACCAGTGGGTCTATGGGTAGATTATTTATTATATTTAATAACTTTGAATACTCAATTTTCATAATAATGCTAACTAATCTTGTATCCTTTTTTTTCAGGTAAGTTCGTAATCGCTCAAGCATGTCAATAAAAAAAAAGTTGAAGAATTGGAAGACAATAGTAAGAGAGCTACTTTCTGTAGTCTTTTTCTTTATGGTAAATCCAATGGACTGAATTGTAAAGTTTTTACCGAATGGTTATACATACTCTCAAATATTTATTTGTCAGACATTCGTAAAACCGGACGCCAGTAGAACAAATATTTATTTTTCTGGAAATAAACCTTTAACTTTCAGGTATGTAAGTTTACCTATGTGGCTTTTTACCTTCTTTAAATTTTAAAGTAAATCATTTGCTTGTAAGCATTTAGATCAACTTTTACTCTCTCTTAGCTGTCACAAAGAAAAAGAAACAGAAAACAAATTTAAATGCGTGTTTTAGATCGAAAGTATCACGCCAATTTCACCTGAAACAATTCACGTTTTCCTCAGTTGGAATCGTCACCATACATCGGTCAAGATAAAGAGGACCAGTAAACAGTGTTACCACTTAGACACATTTTTGCATTTAAACGCATACAATTTTCCCCATAACAAACCATCTGACCTGACACGCTATAAATGACTAGCCTCTTACGAAAGCTCATCAATTATTCAGTAGTTTCCGACAACGTCAGTGTCAAATGAGAAGAAGAAAAAAGTAGTGACAATTAAAAACTAACAGCCGTATTAGCCGTAACTACTCTCTAACTCATAATGTTACCTAGCACCTAGTTAAATAAATAACATATTAGTTAAAATTTCTTGTTAATAAATGAAAATAACTCATATAATAACTAACTGATGTTTTCTCTAAAAAAGCTGCTTAGGGCTGGCATCACCTAACCAAATTGTACTAAAAACTATTACATATTGGCTGGCTAATACAATTTCAATTTCAATTGTAACAAGTGATATAGAAAAAAAAAACACAAGAAAATAAATGTTGAAAATCTATATTTATTTTTAAATGTTTTATTTGTAAACATTGTCTAGGGTTTTCTCGTTTTTTGTGAACTTTCTTTTTTGAGTTGGGGCGATGGTAACCGACTCCTCCCTTTTTTCTAAAGTCACCAGGACTTTAAAATTCCAAGCAGCATTTCATAGTAAGTAATGAAACGAATTCAACAAAATCCAACTTCTGTTAGGTATTGTTACTCAATTTTGTTGTTTCAACAGAGGGCGAGCTTCAAGTTGTCGTTGTTGTGAACCAAATAAACAAAATTTCGGTACATATTTCCTAATTTAAAGTGAAATTTAATGCTTTATTTCGTCTCTTAGTTAATTTTTTGTCAAAAGTCGTATCTAAAATATTTTATTACTAAGAGCCAATACCTATCCCTGAAAATTTGATCGTCTGTCATATTAATTTCGGAAAAATATGTCTTGACTGTCGCTTTAGATTTGACTTAATCAGCGGTGACTCTAATCTAACTATTTCCTAACATAAAGTCAAATGTTATGCTCTTGAAATTTAGAGTCGAATTTTTGGCAAAAGGCGTCTCTAAATTGTTTTATTTCTATCATCTCTTCTCTATGTATATAAAATTGAGTTGCAAAAGCGTTGTGACTGTATAACTCACGAACGGTCAAACCGAATTCGATCAACTTTTTATGGTTTCTTTGGATAGTCCCTTAGTTGGTTTATCTTAAGTTTGAACGAAATTGGTCAACGCATTAGTGAGCTATGTCAACATCTGATTTTGTCCATATAAAAAAAAATTTAGGCACCTATGAGCGTTTGCTGGGCTCTAATCGCGTAAGCACAAAACGATTGAACGACATCGTCTCGACGATGCTTATACATCGTATAACAAATAAAAAACGATAATCGTTGAAACGATTCGACGATCATCATTTTTTGTTGCTTCACGTTACTAATTCAAACGCCAAATACCCTCGTCGAAACGATTCGATTGAACGATGGCTATTTTGCAATCGTTTCGTCTTTTTTGGTGCGTTTTTTCAGTTTAAATTAGGTCTGAAATATCTATAAAGAAAAATTAAAAGAAAGACCCACACCTATAGAGGCGACTCGCTCTATCCGAGTTGTAAAAGAACACATTATTTGCAAAAAATAAATTATTCCACTTGGATTTCCTTTATTAGTTTTATAATTTTTTTCTAAACAATTCAAAATTATCAACACTTCTTCTAAACACTTTCACGTTCACTTAAAATTGCACTTCTTCTTGATACTAATAGAGGCCTTATTCTTTAGTACCTATCCCTTTTTAAATTATATGCCCCATTCCATGTCAATCAATGACAACAAAGAAAAATAAACAAATTCAAGAATAAAAAAAAACAATTTCCATACATTTTTTATTTTTTAGGTGTCAGACTTTGTTTACAGTCATTTTCAAACTGTTCAAAATGAAAACGACGAACGATTCGATTGAACGATACGACGATGATGTTATATGAAGCAAACTAAAAACGAGATCGTTTTGTACAATCGTTTCGACGACTATCGTTTCATAAATTACGCGATGAGAGCCCTGTATGTTTACTGTGTGCTGATGGCATACACACGCAAATACATGTTGCATCGCATATATGGATACAGCTGTCAGTGAGTTATTATGTTACGTTTTTTTTTTTTTTTTTTTTTTTCATCGATTTCGCATTCTGAACGGATGTAATATTAGGTAACTGCTCATAGCGTGATAATATAGAATAGGAAGCTTAAAAATACTACATATTCCCACTTATCATTTAGTAATGTCACTGGTTAAAATGAAAAGATTCATCTTTGACGTTCAAGAGGTACGAAAAAATTCTATCTATTTACATGGAGACATCCAAAGATATAATGAAGATATCTAGAGGTTCTTCTGGGATCGCAAATACCACAAAGAAACAGTCAGAAGAGGTTTGGATTTGGCAGACAATCATATATCTTCTTGTCTCTGTCTATCTCTATCTATAAAAATAAGTTGTATTGTGTTTGAAATTGATGTTTTCTGTAATGAGCGAACCGAATTAGTTTCAGTAAAATTTCATGAAAGGTGACGTCAATACCAAGGTTTTTATGTACATACGATGTTTGTATGTGTATTGGTTTATAAGTTATAGGCATAGTCAACTGACGTGAATTTGTGCGTGTAGGAAGTTGTCAATCTCTGAAACCAATCAAACGATTTCAATGAAATTTTGTGGATGTGCAAATTCAACTTCATTTATGAGGTGAATATCTACTTCTATGGGCACACTGGAGCTAGTGAGTGAACTGGTGAATGTGTTACAAAAATTGTTTTATGGCGAGGCAACGGATGAACGGAAGTGAATTCTCTCGAATTGATTAAATGAATTAATACGTAAAAATCTTCAGCTTTAACCGGGAATTCAACATGAGACTGTGAAATTTATATGATATGTCTTACACAATCACTGGACTACTGAAACAGTTGATTGATTACGTGTGATCAAGTGATCACAAAGATGAAAATGGTTTATGTTTTTGAATAGGAAATCCGTACCAAATACCATCAACATTGATTGAAATTTATATTTTAACGCCTAGCAAAGCAGGCGGGGATCCACTAGTACCTATACTATACCAATTTCTGATTCTGAACCTCTGTAAATTTAAAAGACATTTATTGCGCAATATGTTTTTCATTATGTAGACACGACCAATGAAATTCATTAATGCTACTAAGCTTTAATAATCACACAGAAAACTGCTATCACTCTTCTTCAAAGAAATTGTTGCTCAAACTTTAACATGTCAATACCCAACACATGTATTGGTGTCGTTCAGATTCTAGTTCAGTGAGTATGATTGCAACTTACCGACTGACGTATTCCAGGTTTTATTGATCTAGATTGGTCACGTGAATAATTTTCTCAGTTGACGTTTATAGAGGGGTAGTCCCGTAGGTAGCCGACAAATCTAGTCAAAAAAGTTCTGCCTGCATACCTACGTTGACTTTTCAAAGGGTTGACTTTCAACCTCGAGAATACAAAAATTATTCAAGTTTACTAGTAAACGCGTTCGTATACCTAGTCCAGACAAATTTAGTTAACATTTTACATGAACTAGGTATCCCAACGCACCCTTTACAACTACAACTACTTATATCAAAAAAACCACTCACAAGTGGTAACACTATCTCTGAAAACACTGATTTCAGTGTGCACAAGACAGTAAACATTTTCGTTGATGGAAACATCAAAGATGTTCGCTCACTGCACTGCATATTTGAATGACTTTAATGCAACAAACTGCCCGAGTGCAGCAAACATGAAATAGTGATCGAATCGAGTCAGACACTCATTTGGACTCTGCGCAATGCTGTTCAGATCATTCCAATCCAACTTTGTGGTCAGACACTTGCTTTCATCGTGCGACTTGACGAGGCGTCAATTCCCCAATGCCGCATGTGAGAAATGCAGCATATCCAGTTAGATGTCAGTTACCGTGATTTGTGCGCGCATGTTATTGTAAACGTGTATGTGCGTCTTGTCTATCGCATTATTTACGTCACGTTAATTTCAATTTTTTTTTTTTCACTTCTATTCGCCTGAGGCCATATTTGTCAACGTCATCGGCACATCGTTTGGTGTCAATAGGCTTGCGGTAATTTTCCCTCGTACGATTTTTATTTTCATTTTTTCTGCTTAAAGGTGGAGCTGCTCTGTGGAATTATAGAAGTGTTGAATAACCATTTCTACTCGACTGTCAGTCAGCTCATTTGTGTTAAGAAAATCTATCAAATCTTAACAAATTAACAGAAATTTGAAACAGTGCCCATTTTTAGCGACCGAATGTTATTACCGACAGGCAGGGTTGTCTGTCCTGTGTTAACAATACAAAATCAGCAGCCCGTATATAAAAGTATACTTGTAACAGAAAATTATTAAATAATTAAAATAAATTTGATGCCATATACCTAATATTAATGCAATGTCGCTTTAGTATCATGATTTGAAGTTATGCCCTGCCTAACCATAAGCCCCTCTAGTCACCAACACGACATTAAGTACCAATTTTATTTTTATCATGAAATATAGAACTTCTTTAGTATTATTGCAAATCATTATATGTAACAATGTTCTATGTTCAAATGCCATTGAATAGTTTGTGCAAAAAAGTTCTATGTCATTTGTACTATGGGTATTTTGGTATGTTATCAAATTGGTCACAATGTTCTATGTTGACATAGAACCTTATAACACTATCATTTCATCAGAAATATCAAAAAGTTGTAAGTTTCTTTCGGGTACAGAGCTGCCACCTTATTATTATTAGATTGAATTTTATACAGTTCTGGTAGCCATTGAAACATAGAACAGTTTGGTATATACAACTTTTTTTTTTTCATTTTCTTTGACATAGAACATTATAGTTCTCAGCCAGCGATGTGTTGTCAGTAGTGCGAATAAAGAACGATAACTGAATGATTGTTATGTTCAATTTGTCCTAGAAAGTTCGCCACTTCGACTGTGTGCACACCAGGGATGGAAAATGACATTTTCCAGTTGTACTGAAAACTGTTGTGAGATTGTACTGAAATGGAGCTAATTGTATTGAAAACATTTTTTCGTATAAAAAAGTGAATATTTTATTTTTAAAATCATACAAAAAAAAAAAAAAATAATAATAATAACTAACAGCCGTATTAATAATTGTCGCGTAACTACATGTTAGGTTAACTAATGGCAAACACATGTTAAACTCAAATTCGTATTAATAAACATTTTTAGAAGATAACTAACGCTTCGTAACTATAACATAACTAACTTACGGTAGGAGGTCTGTTAGCGAGTCAATAACTCTAATATGCTATTCACAGCGAGCCGAAAACCTGGTTTTCGCGAAAACTTCATCGAAAACAAATGTTTTCCCATACATATTTCAGTTGTCAAAACGAGTCGTTTAAAGGACCATTCACATGAGAGCGAACTGCGAATAGGCGAATTGCGAACAAATCATTTTAACTGCATTTATGAATTGAAAATTTGTATTTGTACTATCACAAAACCATTATATTTAATTAATCTAACATCTAGTCTAAAAAAAACATTACTCTCAATTGATTTAAACAGCTAAATTAACAATTAAAGCAATTTTCCCGCGAATTGAAAAATCTTGCCGCGAACTGTCACACTTTATTCACAATCCACACAAAACAGTCGCGATCCACAAACCCACGAATGAAAAATTCGTTCGAACTTAACCTTCAAAAATTAAACTGATACGCGGGTATCTGCGACCAAAAAAAGTTTTCATGTAAATAAAGTGTCAGAAACCACGAATATTCGCGTGTTCGCGAAAACACTGAATAAATGTCACAACTCACAACTTAAAATCATTTTCCACGCTGATTGATGGTCTAATGTTATTTTGAAATGCTCTGAATTAATTTTATTTATTAACTAGCTGACCCGGCAAACTTCGTTCCGCCCAAATTTGTTAATGTAATGAAAATAATAATTCCGAGCATTCACAATGCATTTCCTAATTTATGTAATTCGGCCAATTAAAATTCTTTATTCAAAAGTCATATTAAATGCAATATAAATAAATGATGAATAGCTATGTTGATTTGTTTCAATCAAACCGCAATGATTTTGACGTGTCGGCCAACTTTCCGCTTTTTCACTAAATTGACAATATGAGAAACATGGGAAATCAAGATTGATGCCACAAATGCACAAACATCCATCCATTATCCTTGTAATAAATTATTTGTCATAGTGAAAGCGATACGCACGGGAAATTGAAGTCGCACGTGATATCCACGTTAGATAGAGGTAAGCCCGGAACGTCTAAATAATTCAAAAATTCAACTAATCTCCATAATGTTTTATTTTCACAACAAAAGGTAGTATAATGTACCTACTTCCTTTGCCCGTACCTTTCGTATTAAATATTGCTCACATTTCGCAAATTGCTTTATTTGGACAGTGTCCATTAATAATTGTGTTTTTCAAAGTACCACCTATAGGGTCAAAAACTATCCGCAATTTAAAACTGGAAGCATCCATATCCATTTACAAAATTTCAATCAACTTGGTAGAGCTGTTTCGGAGATCGGCAACAGCGCCACCTATCAGGTCCAAAAGTATCCTTTCCTTCAAGCGGGAACGAAGAATATAAATCTACAAAATTTCATTGAAATCGGATGAAATACAACAATACGAACAAAACAAAAGAAGAATCATAAAAATTGACCCAGTGGTTATCAAGTTATATCATCATCATCGAGTTTCATCCCGAAAGAATTATAGGTATGAATTAAGAAGATTATTATTAAAGAAAATTTAATTGAACTGAAAAACGACATATACGCATACAACGCCACATGTTGAGGATTTTCCGACGATGTGCACTAAGAAATTCAGTTTTTGTTAAAAATAATAAATTAATTATTTTATATGTATTTTATCAATATAATAACTCCGATCGAAGCATCTGTTTTAAACGATATTTATTTTGTTTACATCCTCGTTGACGATATTTGCAGCACGCATTCTGTCAATGTT
This sequence comes from Cheilosia urbana, assembly GCA_946477585.1. Taxonomy (NCBI): domain Eukaryota; kingdom Metazoa; phylum Arthropoda; class Insecta; order Diptera; family Syrphidae; genus Cheilosia; species Cheilosia urbana. Next base: position 49,412,075 of record OX297855.1, read on the forward strand.
ATGCCAACGCCATAAGGTTACATCAAAAAAGTTTGAATTGTAAAAGCGCTATGGTTACATTAGATATAATTTAATATGGTGGTTTAGTATTCTTAAATTTTCTAATTTTCCGCGAAAGTTTCTTAACTTTTTCTTTCATTCTTCTTCTCAATAACAAACACAACAAAAAAAAAATTAGCGAAATCGGTCCAGCCGTTCACGCGTGATACCGTGACCAAGGGAAATAGGGATTCATTTATAGGTATATGTATATATAGATTCAACATTGGCACATTTGTTCGAACAGCTTGACTCAATGCGATTCGTTCGAAGTCCATTTCTCGCTCCTATTCTCGATTAAATGTGTCAAATCAAAGCTTTGTTGCGCATTTCATCTGACATCTCCAGTTCATTATCCGATGTCACAGTGCGAATTCGATGCAAAATATCGTCAGCCATAATATCATCTTTGTATAATCAAAGTACCTACCTATCTACTTCATTTCAAAAAGTTACTTAATGTAACATAGTAAACATAATTTATAAGAACAAACTTTTTGGGTATACCTATATTTAAAAAAAAAAAAAAAAAAACTTCAAAATTGTTGACAACAACAATTTGCTTGGAAAATAATTAAAATAATTGACAACAACAATTGCTTTTAAAATTCAAAATATTTTTTTTTTATTTGAAGTGTCACTTCTTGATTTCTATCCAGTTAATTTTTTTTCAAAGTGTATTTCCCCATTCAAACTTTAATTTTCTAATTTTCCGCGCAATTTTCTTAATTTTTTCTTTCATAACATTGTTCTCCTGACAATAACAAACACAACAAAAAAAGAATTAAAGAAATCGGTCCAGCCGTTTGTGCGTGATGCTGGGACCAAGGGAAATAGGGATTCATTTTTATATATATAGATAGATGTATGTATATAAAGGGATCGTGGTGTGTTCGAATGCTTAAAACTTGAATACGACTGGAGCAAATTGGATAGGTAGGTACTTCCTTCTGTAAGTCTCTAAAAATTATCAATAGGTGGCGCTATGGGCGCATATTTCGTTTTTCAGTTCAATTCAATTATCTTCTCTAATAATAATACACATAATTCCTTCGGTGTGAAACTCGATTAAGTTATAACACGTTAACCACTGGGACAATTTTCGTGATTCTTTTTCCAACACTGGCGTGGACTACGATGCGCCTGTTGAGAATTGTATAAATAAAAAAAAAAAAAACAACAAAGAAAACACATAGAGACAACAATACAACAGATCGACATACATCACATCATAATAACCCCTAAAACCCCAACCCCAACAATCACCCCCACTCACCCTAGACATATACACGTTTTGATAGGAAAAAACACCAAATTTGCTAAATATCACACTTCCTTTTATTTTAATAACCATTGCAAAACCAAATCACGAATGCTTGTTTTGTATCATTTCCGGCACTCACAAACTAAGGATCATGGTCAAGGAAACCCCATGCAAGCGCGCAAGGAATCGAGCCGAAGGAAAGCAACCCGCAAACAACAAACACAAAGCACGTTGGAGCAGCAGAGATCACTCACCAAACTCAGAGCCGGGCAGCATGTTGGTTCCCAACAATCATCGAAAAGGAACATCGGCTCATCATCCACTTTAAAATTATGAAACATAAACACAACGTACGTAAAATAATGTCGAAATCAAAACACTGATCACAAGCGGCAGCGGCACATTGACACGTATAGGAGATGTGGAATAATGCGTAGAATGTGCATTGGACTAGTGGCGTGAATATTCATTTAAAAGGTTTAAATCTAGCCCTAAACAATATTCACGGCAACTAGCTGCAAGGCACAATTCCAAAAAAAAACACTAAAATTAACTACAATCATTCCACGAAAGATACAAATTTCAACACGCGGCAAGAGCAAACGAAGTAAACGATACGAAATCACAAAGCTAAGTGTCAAACAGTGTTGTTATATCGTGGGATTTATCCCTTTTCGTGGGAATTTCGATGTCCGAAAAGCCTTCCGTGGGATAAAGGGGAAAAGCACAAAATCGTGGGATTTTGAGGAATCTAACAAAAAACATTCAAACCTTTTTGCTGAAATTTCATGAAAACACCTTCATTTCACCATGATTATCAACACTTCGAATGTGCATAAAAAACTTCTCGTATAAATCGTCTTTTATCAAAATTTTCTAGCACCAAAAAATAATCGTAATAATGTTACAAACGGTGATTTTTATACTAAAAGTTAATTAACCTTGATTTTTTTCCTTGTAATACAAATTTTACTTATAAAAACTGGATTTTGAGGCAAAAAAGTATCGTGGGAGTTCAAAAGGGCGAAAAGGGAAAAATTACCACGCTTCGTGGGATAAATGAAGGGAGAGTGCTAACAACACTGGTGTCAAATGTGGCGAACCGCCAATATCAGCAAAACCCGCTGACTCTCTCCAACCCTAGGCATTAACTGTTACATATATGCAAATTGAGGCACTTATAAGGATTTCTTGTAATTAAAAAAGTAAAACACTAGAACAATATTATGTACAAAGATTAATAAATAAAACCAATCGCAAAAAATTGTATGGGTCACTGACGCAATGTACACAACAGCTGTTTTCCAACATATAGAGAACCGAGATTACGTCAATTCTCAGTATAGAAAATCAGATCACTCGCCAATCAATACGGATTAAAATTCATAACGTTACCTCTTAGGCAATAAGGAATCAAAGTCAAAGTACACCCCCATACCCTCGCAATAATTTTTATTTCCAACTCGACTCAGTTCGGAAAAAAATGTTTTTATTTTCTTGCAACCAATCATGATCATTTTTCAAAAATATTGTAATCAAATGAACTTATTCCTAAAAAATAATACTATTAACAAATAACGAATAATTTCAAATTTAATGGATAAAATTCTATGAACGCCGGCAGCAAATTTGCCCATAGCGAAAGTGGTTCATATTTTTTAGGGTGTTTTGGGGAGTCTGAATTTTTGAGTGTCGTGACATTTACCAATACGAATTTCTATGAATTAATACAAGTCCTTTTTCTATTATGCTCACATGATCTATATTGATACCTACGTGAGAAAAAATAACAATTTTGTCAAACAAAAGAAAAGGTGGGTGTCTTCTTTCCAAATTGGGCAGATAATTTGTACGTAGCATTTTCTACATAAAGGGTTTTTCAATAAGAGGTGTTATTGTGAAAGGATATGGTCCTGTAAGCATACTCGTGGTGGCCATTTGGCTGATGTTTTTCATTACTAACGGCATACCTTCCTCTTTACTATGAAATAAACATCCGATCATTTATCTCAAAAAATGTCATTTTCTTTGAATACCAAAATAACACCTCTTATTAGAAAACCCTTTCGTTGTCCCACCGCAAAAGTGTCGGCGTTCTTATTAAACAGCGTACAAAACTGATTTTTGAATTGCACCAATATTCAGTATTAATCTTCCTCAAAAGTTCCCCGATATTCTTTAAGAATAAAAGAAATATATTTTTTTTAGTGATTTCCTTTGCAAATTCCGTAAATTAGTTCATTCCATAATTGGCATGGGGAATTGCAAAATAATTACGCGTTCACATATCCCGGCCAGATAAGCAGACGCAATAATTCCGCATCCAGCGCGCTGCCACTATATACGCATAGTCGCCAGTCGGCTTACCACGATCCACTCTCTGCACCACACAGCCATCCATGTATCTATTGATCTGTTCTCTGCCTTACAACTTACTTTTGGGAATCTCTCGTCTGCTAGAGAACATCATCAATCGCGGGCACGTAGAAAATCCACTCCAGCTGTAAGAAATTCACACACCGATCGACTCTAGCATTTTGAATGAGATTTCCAGCTATACTGGTGTTCCCCGTAACCATATTGTTGGTCTAGATTGTGGCCGAGGAATGTGCGCGCACTGTATTTATTATGTGGCGTGCGTTTGCCGGTCCATCACGTCACCTTGAGTCGGAGGGGGAGCACGAATGCATCTGGCTATTATCTAGCTATTACCAATAATCGAACGCGCATTGTGGTTTTCGCCTTCGGTCAGGTAAACAAGGAAATACAAAGCACCTCATACAATACCAGCCGTACCGCCGTACCTACATACATGATTTTCCTGTGTTGTACGTTTTTTTTTATTTTTTTTTTTATCTAAAGTGGTCTTGATTTCCATGATTTCCAAGTCCTCCTCTGGTACGTGTGAAATTAAGTTTCAAGTTTCAAGTTTCAAGTTTTTTTTTTTTTTTTTTTTTTCAAGTTTCAAGTTTCAAGTTTAATTTATTTGGTAAAGTACAAATAAGAACAATAGTCTTTTATAGTACATTAATGCTCAACAAAATATACATTAAAATTACATTAAATTTAATAGCGAGCGAAGTAAATATAAATAGAAACATTAAGTGAAAATTTATTAAATGCGCTTAAACAAAAAAAAGAGAAAAAAAAAATAAAATTTAACACGTATTGGAGGGGTGTAGGGATTGGTCTAATAAAGAAAGGACAAGAAGGGAGAAAAGTTGGAATAGAAGAAGAGAAATAGAGTAAAAGAAGAAATACGTAAATTACATTATTGTGCGAAATATGCAAATAGTGCATTTTTAAATTTTTCGGCTCCAATTATTTGCTTGACGGTGACAGGTAAAGAGTTCCAAAGTCTGGCAGTGTGGACAAGAAAGAGGCGTGATGTATTCAAAAAATTAGATGAAGGCGTTATGAGGTTGAATGTTCGCGGTGACTGGACAAATTGCAGTTTCTGGAATAGATATTGTGGTGAACGGTTATGTATTATTTTGTGCATGAATACACAGCACCTAATTTCCCAATAATGTTGAAATGAACAACCAAGGACAGTTTCCTACGAGCTTTAATAGCAATGTGCACCTCTGTAGTGAACCATGGGCATTTTTTATTGCGCACCGCAACTGTCTTGATGGGGACATGAATATTAAAAAGATTGTGTATAAAAGTTTGAACAATTTCTACTTTTTCATTAACATCTGCTACGAAGTAACAGGAATACCAAGGAAGTAAACTTGCATCATATTGTAGGATGTCGTTATTTATTGCTGCATAATCTCGGTATTGAAAAGATTCCTCCAGGGGAGCGCAAGAGAGGTCAATATTGTAGGTGCAGAAAAGGAGATCATGATCAGATACCCCCTCTAGAGATAATTGATCACAAAGCAAGACGTTGGAGAGGTCAGAGACAACTATTAAATCAAGAAGACTTGGCTGAGAGCCAGGCGCAAAGCGCGTAGCGTAGGAGTTGACCACAGTCAAACCAGATGAGGCAATATAATCTAAAAGCTGATTAGATCTGTTATCACATTTGAATAGATCTGCATTAAAATCGCCACAAAGTATAATGTGTTCGTAGGAGGCTGAAAATTGTTGAACTGTACAAAAAAAATGATCAAAAGAACAATTACGGTTGGGACTATAAACAACACCAAGTATGCATTTTACATTGCCATTCGAAATTTCAACGACTAGATATTCCGTGTCATTACCTATTGATTTCCCTAATATTTTACATGCCAAAGAAGTTTTGTGATAAATTGCAATCCCTCCACCAGTAGTGTTAGTTATTCTATTATGCGGAACCAGTAAATACCCTGAAATGCCGTAGATTTTGTCATAATCGCTTTCATTATCCAGTGTTTTAAACCACGTTTCACTGACACAAATAACATCTACTCCCGAATCTACAAAAGTATGTCGAGCATAGTCCAATTTAGATAAGCCAAGACTGCGAGCATTAAAGTGGCATACCTTAAAACCATCACAAGCATTGACTAAGATGTTAACTAACGTTCGCACCTCAATCCTATCACTCACACCAGATAAAATCCTATTATGGATCATCAAAAAATAAAATATATATAACTATACCATCAACAAATAATCGCAGCGCGAAGTACCTTAGTCTAGCACTATGTAATCTACACATAAAAACAGATAAAGAAAAGAAAGGAACAGAACATAAATAACATAAATACACATAAGAAAATAATGAGGAAGTATGAAAATGGTATGAGAAAGGGGAAGAAGAATGGGGATCATAAAAGCATAACATTAGATGAAATTACAAGTTTTAATATTATGAAATAGAAATTAAAGCAAAATACAATAACAAGTTTGAATCGCTCCAATAAACAATAAAAAGAAACAAAATAAAAAAAAAAGGCAAAAACAATTAAGCAGATGTCGTACGAACGGGAACAAGCAGCAGCTCTTACGAAAGTTTCGCAGTTGAAGTAATTTTCAGTTCGTTGTCATTTTTACTCTTCTTAACATATACGAACCCATTTCGTGTTCTAGCTGAGAATATTAGACCCTCACGACGTAGCTGAAGAGCATGGCGTAGCAGAGAACTGTTCTCCTTAGTTAAACTCTCGTTGATGTAAATACGAGCGGGAGCAGAAGCGGAGGCGGATGTTGTGTTGTTGTCAGCAGATGCATCATTTTCTAACTGGGCGAGTGTAAGACCATTTTTTGCACGAAAAGCAGCTAGTAGTGCACTTTGTTCAGCCTGAGAAGAGAACCTGATCAGCAGGGGGCTTCGACCATCATTAGATTTATTTCTCAGTCGAAATGCCTCAAAATGGGAAGTGATGTTGTACTGCAGTTTTCCGGCTATGTTTTTTACCATCTCAGTGGGATTTTCTTTTGGTCTTTGCGGGATGCCGCGAACAATCACATCGCGGAGGCGCTCTTTTCGCTGAAAGTCAGCTAGTTCCTCTTTTAGTTTGCGGTTGTCGTCACGTAGTTCCAAAATATCGCTCTCGAATTGTGCCACTCTGTTATTAAGAGAAGCAATGGCTTCACACAGTTTGTTATTAAAGCTGCACTCCAATTCAGAAAGCAGCGATTTAAATTTATTAATTAAACTTATTTCCAAGTCACGGAGATGGTCAGATAGGGATGGTTTTTTATCGGTTGTCTTTACAGGTGGTGGAGTCACTGCAGCAGCCATAGCGGACTTCTCTTCGAGTGTCTGTTGTCGAGTAGTTGACATGTTTTGACGGGCAATAACACAAATCACAAAATAATTTAACACTTTTATATGTTTTTCTTCAAAAAGTTCATGCGTTTCACGTAGTGCAAATAATGTTTGGATTGTATTACAGCTAAATATTGCTTGTTTACGAAAAAAAAAAAAATGGTTAAAGAATTACTTTTGTGACGGAGCGATTACAAAGCACGTCTATTCACTTAACATATTCTCTCTCTCTCTCTCTTTAGTTTTTTTTTCTGCGTTTTTATTCTTTGGGCTTGCACTTTCTTTGCTTCTGTGGTATTGTTGAGGTTTTTTTTTATTGTGGCAGGTTCGCTGCAAGTGGTTTTAACTTGTCCAACTGCTGAAGCTGATCAAAGCGATTCGATTTGAATTTACTGAACTGTTTATAACATGTGTTTCTATATTTGGTATACATAATTAAAAAACGCGACTGTTATTGAGTTGGCTGCACTTCAGTAAGACCGTGGTGTAGAGATTTTTGAAAATACCTGTATGGGGTACGTTCCACATGGTGGCAGGAAATCAAAACTTCATTGTTGCGCTATTTGGTTTCACTTTTCCAGCCAGCTATAGTGAATCTTTCAAAAGTCTATTAATCTTATTCAAGTAGGTTAAAGCACAATTGCGCATCTACCATTTTTTGTACTAGTCGCAGTGAATTGTTCACTCGGTTGAGTAACCCTTATGTTACCGTGCCGAGTACCCGGGTACTATTTCGTTTTTAAACTGTCATAGTTTTGGTAATATTGAATATTTTTTATTAAGTTCTCTTGACATCTTACAAAAAGTTGTGCAGTTGCAATAATTGCATGCTGAAGATTCTACTGAACTTTTCATTGCTGAGTTGCCATGTAGCATGTTTAAATACCTAAGATTATGACTAAGCATTATCCATAAATATCTTAAGAGTACAGCGTACAGCTTAGTCCATCCCAAACTAAGGTAACTAATGAAGGGGATTATGGAATACTCACATTTTTAGCATGAGTACCCGGGTACTCTGTACGGCAGATACAAGGTGTAAATTTGTATGGTAACATAAGGGTTTTAATGTCGGTGTGGCAGTAATTTAAAAAATTAAATTCTCGCCTGTCAATTCAAAGAACCAATTTGTCCTATACCCTATTCAAACCGAGCCGAAAACCGGGTTTCGCGAAAACACTCGAAAACTTAATCGAAAACAGAAGTTCTCCCATACATATTATTTTAGTTTTCAAAACCAGTCGTTTTACCACGAAAACGAATCCGTTGTTGGATTTACAATATTAAGCAACATCAGCAGAATAGCTGACCGAACAAATGTCACAACTCGCAACTTAAAATCATTTTCCGCACTTAAATGCTATGATTTCATTTTTTTGTTAATTAATGCGATGAAAATTTGTAACCAAAATAGCTCACACAGAGCTTACACGATAATGGTGGCTCACAGCTGATTGAAACTTCAAACGACGAATTTTCGACGAAAACACGGCATTAGAAAATTTATTTTCTATATTTGCATTTCGTTTTAATTGAAAAAGGTTACCAACTGATTGTAAAATAAAACAATTGAAAGACACAACTTCGTGCAAACAACATTTCTGAATCACATTAAAATATGCATTACTGACTGTAAGCAATTATTAAACTAATAATTTCATAAAAATTAGCAAAATATTGCTCGTTCACCACTTCCTTCGCCCATTTTATTTTGAAATCGAAATCGAGAGTGGCTATCTTTATAAGAATACCGACATGCAAGAACTCTTCCATAATTCCCAGGAGTAAGAATGAGATAACAAATCAGACGCCTAAGTCGTGGATTTTCTACCCACAATTATAGATACGTAAAGCGGAACTAAAAACGAGTTCCGGAGACCAATATTTCTGCCATCACTTGAAAACATTTCTATAGGTATCCGATTTTAAACATGTAAAAACAATTTTATTAATTAGTTTCAGTAAATTAAAACAACAAATCATCATTTAATTATACGAAAAAAATAAATAATTGTCCATTCATCACTTCCGGTGGCCAATTTGTTTTATAGGAAGGCGGAGTGGGGTTTCGTTAACCATGTCTATAAAAATAACAACAGGCGGAGCTTTCCTCCTACTACTCCTAATTCCTACTGCGTGAACAAAATAGCCGATCAAAATACGTCCCACATTCTTTTGCGTGTTAGGTAATGCTGTCCCTTTCATTCAGGCGTCTATTTATTATTGGGCATCCATTTAATCTACCGTGCTAGGAATGTGTGATAGTTTAAGTGCAGCAGAATTAATAATAATATTCGTCTGCTCAATTGATTTAGGGTAAATATTAACCTGTATAACCTAAAGCCTTTACATACTAAATTCTCAAGTATTTAGCAATTTTTCAATACAGCCGTATTTAAACTTTATGAGGGTCATTTCATTTTTTTTTCATTTTAAATTCATTTTTATTATTTCTTTCTTTAACTTACATACTAGACAAAAACGATTAAATCTAATTTAAAACTAACATTTATCTTATTCTAGCTTACTGGCTCTTAGCGAGCGCTCTAAACTTAACAATATGCTTAAAATTATTGCCTTTCGGCCTTAAATCTATCTATATCTATGATTTGTTTTGTTTTTTAATTTTCAAGAAACTTTAGAAAACTTGAATTCTTTATTATTGTTTTGTTTAAAACTACTTAAAGCTACCTAAACTACTTAACCTACATTGCCTATAATCAGGGTGGTGAGCAATCTTATCGATTGGTCACTATCCTGATCGCGTCCTTGGTTGCCTGTCGGCGCCCACAAAAAGGGTTCATCCGCGCCGCCGAGCCTCGGCCGAGGCCATAAGCGTCGGTCAAGTCTCGGAAGCACTCTTTCATGTTGGCTAGCCCGGCGCCTCCCAAAAACCCCCTACTCTAACCCTAAGCCTACCAACTTAAATCTAGCTTAAAACTAAGGAGGATGCTACGTAAGTAGCGCACCGGCCCGGGAGAGCGTATCCACTCTCACCTCTTCCTCAAGCCACCAAAATTCGGTGAACTGCTTTACCGTATCGACCCTGTCCCGATCCGCAATCCTTAATAAGGAAAATCACCGAATAAGGAAATTGTCAATCCTATTCAGACGGGCCCCATTGTAACGGGTGATTTTTTAAGAGGTTTAGAACTTTTTTTTAAAAAAAAAACACAAAAAATTCGAAAAAATGAACCTTGCAATTTATTGTTTAAAGATAATTTCATGCAAATGTTGACCGCGGCTGCGTCTCAGGTAGTCCATCCGCTGAGTCCAATTTTGGCATACTCTTTCACACATATCGGCCGGTATCTCACGAATGAATGCATGGATGTTGGCTTCCAGTGCGTCAATCGAAGCGGGCTTGTCCCTGTACACATTAGCCTTGACATGTCAAATCGCACGATCTAGGCGGCCAATTGACCGGCCCGAAACGTGAAATTAACTGTTCACCAAACTCGCCTCGCAATTGCGCCATTGTTTCGCGTGCTGTGTGGCATGTGGCACCGTCTTGTTGAAACCACATATCATGCAAGTCAAGAACTTCCATTTCGGGCAAAAAAAAGTTTGTTATCATCGCTCGGTAGCGTTCACCATTGACAGTAACGCTGCGATTCGCATCATCTTTGAAGAAATATGGCCCAATAATGCCGCCGGCCCATAAACCGCACCAAACAGTGGCTTTTTCGGGATGCATTGGTAGCTGTTGCAATGCTTCTGGCTGATCTTCACTCCAAATGCGGCAATTTTGCTTATTTACGTACCCATTCAACCAAAAATGAGCCTCATCGCTGAACACAATTTTTCGATAAAAAAGCGGATCCTCGGTCGGCTGGCTTTAGTTCTTGCACAAGCTGTATCTTAAAAGGCTTTACGCACAAATCCTTCCGCAAAATTTTCCACGTAGTGCTGTAACAAAGGCCTAACTGCTGGGAACGGCGCCGAATCGACATTTCGCGGTCTTCTGTCACACTAGCTGATACGGCCGCAATATTTTCTTCACTACGCACAGTACGTTAACGTGTTGGTGGTTTAATGTCCAACAAAGTAAATTTGGTGCGAAATTTGGTCACAATCTTCCGAATAGACTGCTCAGAAGGTCGAGAATGCCGATCATAAAATGGAAGCAGCGCGCGATGAACATTTCGAACCGAGCACGAATTTTGATAGTAAAATTCAATAATTTGCAAGCGCTGTTCATTTGTAAGACGATCCATGGTTAAATTGCAAACCAAACTGAAGCTGTTTGACAGTGACACAAGGTACTAAACACACGTCAGCTGTCAAAACCAGTGTTGCCAAAACCAAACCAGCTAAAAAATCACCCGTTATAAGGTCCTGTTGGGATAGTATTTTATGTACTGAGATTCAGGAGTTCTAAACAACCCTAGATAGGCCCTGAGGCATTGCCTCTCAAACACCCGAATCCTTTCCATATAGGACGGCGCTATATTGAACCACAAGGGACAGCCATAAGCGATGATAGGCCTAATAAGGGCCACGTAGCAAATGACCTTCACCCTGGTGTCAAGTTGACTGCTGCGAAACAGTCTCCTTGTCAGAGCGTAGGCCCTCTTAGCCCCGGCAAGACAAGCATCTATATGTTTGTCAAAATACAGATACTGGTCGAGCCGGATGCCGAGATACCTGACCACGTTTTTTACCACCAATGGTCGTCCCTGCTGTCCAATAATTTTTAATTTTCTCCAGTTTTTTCTGGTGTCCCTAGAGGCCCCAGCCAACTTCCAATCATCGCAATACCTCTTAATTTGCTCGAAGTCACGCTGCAGAAGGATGTTGATGACCTCGATTTTTGGTCCTGACCTGTACGCCACTAAATCGTCTGCGTACGCTATAGCGTGTCTGAGGGAACCCACCAGATCACTTGTGTAAATATTAAACAGGACCGGAGAATTCACTGCTCCCTGTTGTAAGCCGTTTTTAATTTCGAAAACCCTGCTCGAAGTCACGTTGCCAGCTTTGACAACGAACTTCTTTCCCATAAGCATGTCATAAATCATATATAGCAAAGGTTTTTGAATGCCCAAGACTTTATGAGGGTGATGAAGTCGCCATTCACTACTTGTACCTATATCGGGATTTGTTAATAAAGTGAAAGGATTAACTTGAATTAAACTTAGAATATATATTGGTATAAATAATATAAAGCAGGAATGATGACAACTTCAATTGCCAACCCCATTTATTACTAAATAGTATCTTGTCATTGTACCTACGCAATTTAAGAATTAGGAAATCAACAGAGATATCGAAAAACTGCGAAACAAATGAACTCGAGTTTAGTTGGGCGGAAACCGAAAAGTGGAATCCCTTGTGATACCTATTCAAACTATTCTTTAAAACGTTGTACGGACATGTTCCAGAACGAAAAATCCCATATAAAAGTTATAAAAGTGAAACAACGAAATTATGAACTAAAAATTTTGCTCTCCTTTTCGTTTTGCAGAACGCAGCTGCGTGAGTAAATGACATTTAAACATGCATCTGAAAATTGTCAACAATCTGTAAAAATGTTTTCCTTTATTCGTTACTTAAATAGATTTGTGCTAATTCCATATGAAATGACAGCCATTGAGAGTAAAGACAGTCACATTAACTTTCCATTTGAAGCCGATAGGTATAAACCCTGTAAGGGGAAACGTCATCGCAGCAACGTCAATTGTTGTTATGCTATCTGACAGTTGTTAGCTAATTCTCCAATATGAGGTCTGTTCCTTTACTTTTGTAGTAAGAATGGAAAATACTGTCAAAATGGCAATGGTGGGGATAAATTCGCTCACAAAGATAGACACTTACGAAAAAGTCAGGGAACGCTTTTGTAGTAATCTTTAAAAAATAACAGATACATAATTCAAATATTCAAAAAATGGTACGAAAAGTCCTTAAAATGTCTATTAAAATCGAGGAATTTGTTAACTTACTAAGAAAATTAGTTAGGTATATCATCTATCTGGCGAAGAAAGTGATCTGGAATTAATCGAACTTCATTTTGATGAATACGAGTATGTGGAAAAGTTTGTACTGATTGAACTACAAGCATTCAAAAAGAGGAAAAAGCGACACTGCATGAAGAATTAAATGGATGAGATTGTTCCTTGTTCCAGCGAGGAAGAATTTCGTCGCCACTTTCGAAAGAATCTTGAGGGGAACATTCAATTTTATTTTGCCGCCTATTAATACCATTTTGATACGCAAGAAATCAAAAAATAATCCACGCATTATGCCAAATGGGACAACAAATTTCAAATCAGCTGTTATTTGTAAGGTGACTGACAGCTTTTTCACTTCTTACACCAAGAAATTTGTTGAGTAAAAATTTCTCTATTTTACGAATTTTTCGAGTTAAGAAACGGCAATGAGTAAAAATTCGTAAGAATTCGTAAAAATTCGTAAGATTTAAAAGTAAAGGAACAGACCTATGGAAGCTATATCGAGTTAATATTTCAGGGGTATTGCACCATTTAACGAATCATTAGGATCATTTTAGACTTTTGTGTGGAATACTATTGGTTTGAAATTTTATTTAGCTGAATATAAATACACTCCAACAAAACTACACGCATATCAAATCCATTCCTATATAGGTACCTAGTCGCTATAAGCAAATATTAATTCTGCTCTTTCCTTTACCTAATTTAAATGTCAATCTCCAATTCAATAAACCATTCCCTAACCGTCTGGGGTCGCCTACGGTCTTGCAAACGCAAGTCCGACTTTCAACAGAATCCACTTTTACATTTGAAATGAAAGCGATCTCCTGCCCAGTCACCGAATCTCAAAATTTATTATTTAAATACGCAATGTAATACAGTGCACTCGGGAAAACGTCAACTAATTAAAACCGCGGGGGTTGACGTTTAAAAAATTGTTGACGTTTACGAATGTAAAATTTTTAAATAAAAAACATCTGCTTTTAAAAGTTTTTATTAATTATAAACTAAAACGAAACATAAACAAATTCAAAAAGGAAACAAAAAAGGCATTCAACCTGACTAGAAACATAAAACACAAATAAAAAGATAATACGTGCAGTTGCAACTACTTTTCTACTCTACTTATAAGGGGAATCACCAATTTCAGAAATGATTTCATAAAATAAATGTGTGTGTGTACAAATTTGTGTATTTTAACTGCTGCTAATCTCAAAATTTTGTTTTATTCAGAGTTGACGTTTTAGAGCTTTGTGGTTGGGTTGACGTTTTAGAGTAGGCATTAGGCAATGTAAAAAAAGAGGGTTGACGTTTTGGGATGTTGACGTAAACGAGCGTTGACGTTTTCCCGAGTGCACTGTATTACAAATCCTTTTATGCGTCCCCCATTTCCGTTAAATAATTGAACACAAATCCGTCACCGTCTCTTTTTACATCGAAACATATATAATATATTTGCTGCTTTATCGTCTTTATCTTTGCCCTCGTCATCATTTCCCTTAGAAGGGCAATTATATGAGCATAGTTCAGTATTTCTCATACGCATATCCTTTTTAGCATCAACCCACCCATACACAGAAACATCAAAGTGAGCGAATGTTTTCGACATCTTCTCTCATTTTGCGAAAAGTAAATACGTAAGTGAATGTATAAGTACCCCTATTGAGTAGATGAAAAAACCGACTAAAAGTCGCATACGAAATATGCAAGGGAAAAAAAAAAACACAGATAAGAAGAAACTCCTCGAACATCCTACAAGAATGTCCCCGCCGGGCATTGTTTTATTACAAAAGCCATGGAATGTAAGAAACCATAGCACTCCGCCAGCCACACCACCACCTCGCATCTGCTGCAATGACATTCTGAGTAGGACAGAGATGTACCTAGACCTAAACTCCATATCATATATTGGCTTACACCACCATAAGAGCATACTTACAACAAGTCCTTTGAACGCTGTTTGTATTTTTGTATTTTTGTCTTTTTAGGGCTTTTTTATGGGATGCCTTGTCTTTTCTTCTTTTTTTCACCCCGCGCACATCATGCCCTCCCCCTTAAAGCCCTTATTTACACAGCCAACGCAATAAAGGGACGAGTGCCTAAAAAAAATTTACAGAAAAGCAGAATTTAAAAAAACCGACCAAAGACATTTACTATACCTATATATCTAAGGGGTCTCTGATTTGTTGGTCTTTTTCGAAGAGGACTTACATCAGATAGCGCGGAAACAAGAACATATCTCTAAAGTTTCGCGTTATTGTGTTATTTACGTCGCGGTTTTTCGGGCACAGATTCCATCTCTGATACTCATCAGGGGATTTTACGATTGTTTGTTCATTAAAAGGGAAAAAAAGTAGATTTTTAGAACATAAGCTTGTTGAATGATGATTACAATAATGAAGAGAAATGCGAGCGCACATCAGAGTCGGAACCAGGGAGGAAGTGGAAACTCATAAAAAAGCACTATCGCCTCTTGAGGATGGTAACTGGGTGTACTTACTTGGAGTACGGCCTGTACACATTTGCATAGTTAATTTACATGTGACAGCTTCACGGCTCATATAATCTACCGGTCATTTGTGACTATAAGAGCTCATATTGTTGAAGAACCGTGAATCTGACCATAATAGTGAGGAGGTTTCGTCCAAATGGCACTGGATCAAAAGCTATGAATGCATTTACGCACGTATAGCTTTTAAATACTGTTACACCGTGTTGAACCCACCATTCAATCATGGGCAGGTTTATGGAGCCCGGTACTATGTTTTTCGAATCCTTCAGCGTATCAAGATTAGAAAAGATTTCAATTCAATTTTCAATAATAATCCCTTTATTTCGAATTCAATCCTTTATCGACCAGTTCCAGTTTTTTTACTTCCACGTTTTTGCGTTGCCCTAACCTCTTGAGAGTTTTTCTTTTGACAGACGTAGTTTTGCCTGTCAGTTTGACAGCTTAGTATGTCTACCTGCATAGCTGGGCGTTTAAACGTTTTCGTGCGCAACGGTTTGCTTTATGATATAACATTAAAAACAAAAGAAATTTTCGTGTCCGCGAAAAAAAAAAACAAACAAACGAACACATTTTCTTTGACGTTTTCACTTTTCTTGCTTCATGTAAACTTAAAAACGAACAGATTTTATCATCTTGGCAAAAGAAAACAAACGACAGTTATTTTCTTGACGTTAATCATTTTCCTATTTATTCATTTTGAATTTGGTGGTGTCAAGATTGTGCTAAATATTTTATTAGAAATGCTGGCAAAATAAGGCCTCTATTAGTATCAAGAAGAAGTGCAATTTTAAGTGAATGTGAAAGTGTTTACAAGAGTGCTGATTATTTTGTATTGCTTAGAAAAAAAATATAAAACAAATACCTAAATTAAATTCAAAGTGGAATAATTTATTTTTTGAAATAATGTGTTCTTTTTCAACCTCTATAGAGATCATAGGTGTGGGGTTTCCTTTAAATATTTCTTTATAGTTATTTCAGACCTAATTTAAACTGAAAAAAATGCACCAAAAAAGACGAAACGATTGCAAAATAGCCATCGTTCAATCGAATCGTTTCGACGAGGGTATTTGACGTTTGAATTAGTAACGTGAAGCAACAAAAAACGATGATCGTCGAATCGTTTCAAGGATTATCGTTTTTTGGTTGTTATGCGATGTAGAAGCATCGTCGAAACGATGTCGTTCAATCGTTTTGTGCTTACGCGTTTAGAGCCCTGAATAACGGTGAGCCATTTTGTTCCCCAATTTTTTCAAATTTAATTTTAATTTATTTTGTCATTTTGACAGGAACCATGTTTCTAATACCCTTTTCACAACGCAGCGAAAACCGTGTTTTCGTCGAAAAATCGAAATTGCATATTCACGCCGAAAAATAACTAGTTTTCGTTTGAGGTTTCAACCAGCTGTAAGACACTAGTCGTGAAACTTCTGTGTAAACTATTTTGTTTACAAATTTCGATCGCATTAATCTATCTATATATATAAAAATGAATCCCTATTTCCCTTGGTCCCAGCATCACGCACAAACGGCTGGACCGATTTCTTTAATTCTTTTTTTGTTGTGTTTGTTATTGTCAGGAGAACAATGTTATGAAAGAAAAAATTAAGAAAATTGCGCGGAAAATTAGAAAATTAAAGTTTGAATGGGGAAATACACTTTGAAAAAAAATTAACTGGATAGAAATCAAGTAGTGACACTTCAAATAAAAAAAAAATATTTTGAATTTTAAAAGCAATTGTTGTTGTCAATTATTTTAATTATTTTCCAAGCAAATTGTTGTTGTCAACAATTTTGAAGTTTTTTTTTTTTTTTTTTAAATATAGGTATACCCAAAAAGTTTGTTCTTATAAATTATGTTTACTATGTTACATTAAGTAACTTTTTGAAATGAAGTAGATAGGTAGGTACTTTGATTATACAAAGATGATATTATGGCTGACGATATTTTGCATCGAATTCGCACTGTGACATCGGATAATGAACTGGAGATGTCAGATGAAATGCGCAACAAAGCTTTGATTTGACACATTTAATCGAGAATAGGAGCGAGAAATGGACTTCGAACGAATCGCATTGAGTCAAGCTGTTCGAACAAATGTGCCAATGTTGAATCTATATATACATATACCTATAAATGAATCCCTATTTCCCTTGGTCACGGTATCACGCGTGAACGGCTGGACCGATTTCGCTAATTTTTTTTTTGTTGTGTTTGTTATTGAGAAGAAGAATGAAAGAAAAAGTTAAGAAACTTTCGCGGAAAATTAGAAAATTTAAGAATACTAAACCACCATATTAAATTATATCTAATGTAACCATAGCGCTTTTACAATTCAAACTTTTTTGATGTAACCTTATGGCGTTGGCATAACATTGACAGAATGCGTGCTGCAAATATCGTCAACGAGGATGTAAACAAAATAAATATCGTTTAAAACAGATGCTTCGATCGGAGTTATTATATTGATAAAATACATATAAAATAATTAATTTATTATTTTTAACAAAAACTGAATTTCTTAGTGCACATCGTCGGAAAATCCTCAACATGTGGCGTTGTATGCGTATATGTCGTTTTTCAGTTCAATTAAATTTTCTTTAATAATAATCTTCTTAATTCATACCTATAATTCTTTCGGGATGAAACTCGATGATGATGATATAACTTGATAACCACTGGGTCAATTTTTATGATTCTTCTTTTGTTTTGTTCGTATTGTTGTATTTCATCCGATTTCAATGAAATTTTGTAGATTTATATTCTTCGTTCCCGCTTGAAGGAAAGGATACTTTTGGACCTGATAGGTGGCGCTGTTGCCGATCTCCGAAACAGCTCTACCAAGTTGATTGAAATTTTGTAAATGGATATGGATGCTTCCAGTTTTAAATTGCGGATAGTTTTTGACCCTATAGGTGGTACTTTGAAAAACACAATTATTAATGGACACTGTCCAAATAAAGCAATTTGCGAAATGTGAGCAATATTTAATACGAAAGGTACGGGCAAAGGAAGTAGGTACATTATACTACCTTTTGTTGTGAAAATAAAACATTATGGAGATTAGTTGAATTTTTGAATTATTTAGACGTTCCGGGCTTACCTCTATCTAACGTGGATATCACGTGCGACTTCAATTTCCCGTGCGTATCGCTTTCACTATGACAAATAATTTATTACAAGGATAATGGATGGATGTTTGTGCATTTGTGGCATCAATCTTGATTTCCCATGTTTCTCATATTGTCAATTTAGTGAAAAAGCGGAAAGTTGGCCGACACGTCAAAATCATTGCGGTTTGATTGAAACAAATCAACATAGCTATTCATCATTTATTTATATTGCATTTAATATGACTTTTGAATAAAGAATTTTAATTGGCCGAATTACATAAATTAGGAAATGCATTGTGAATGCTCGGAATTATTATTTTCATTACATTAACAAATTTGGGCGGAACGAAGTTTGCCGGGTCAGCTAGTATATACATAAATTAAAAGATTTGGTTTTTAATTTAAACAAAAAACTTTTATTACTTAAAAAACTAATGAGAGTAAAAAACGTTTAATTCTTACAATAAAACGAAGTTCGAACAGCGTAATGTTCTACTGATGACTGAGTACCCTGAGTCTCGTTGATGTCCCCTTTATAGTGTTATTGCTCTGCGATCGTTCGCCAGATGTTTTCCCTGGTTCCCACGATCGGTCGTCACTATACCAGATGTTGTAAGTGGAGTTGATCTGGTAGGGGTTGGATGGTGCAAGGTGTTGTATCGGTTGTCTGTTGTTCCTAAAATAGCTTGGGAATTCACTTCAACCCCCTGCATTCCTTGGTTTGGTGTTATTTTGCTTCGGATAGCTCAGCGGCGGAACTAGAGTGTTAACTTATAGATATTTTGAATGTACACAAATGTTCTCATAGCGTCAACAAAACATGGATTTCATAGCAAAACAATTCACTGTAAACTGTAATAAATAATGAATGCAAGACACCACCTCATGTCATTTGTTTTGTATTTCGATGTTTTGTTAACAGAATTTATGCCAATCATCTTGAATTACATGTGTCCGTAGATAAACATTTTGTATTCTGCAACAAAAAAAAAAAAAAATGTTTTCTTAAATATGTAGTTTAAAAGAAATACCAAGTAAATTGGTTGAAAAATACGTGAGTTATACGTAAACGCACAAAATATCAGATTATAATTGTAAATTACAACTGTTTTTCACTTAATACCGAATTTTACCTTTGAACTCGCTTTCCATACAAGTAAGTGCAGTAATAAACAATTTCACCACTGATAGTTCTTATATTATAGTGACTAATTTTACGCTTGATTGAGAAATTTCTATTTGATGAAGTGAACTCATTTATAGGGAACTTTATATTATGTTTTAGCAAATGGTGAAACCTGAATTAATTTTGGTTCATTATATATGGAGTTTGATATGCCGCTAATTATATAACGGTCAATAGAACTCTGTCAAAGTCGTGAGGATGAGCAAGAATTTGGAGAGAATTGTACCATGGAGCACCAACAGAAAAAAAAAGAAAGTTGATGACCGCATGTGAACCTGTCTAGGTACTTGTCAACTTACCAAAAACCAGTTAAAATCAAGAAGAGGTGGCTGAAACTATAGAGACTTTGTCGGTGATAGATTTACGAACGAAATCAATTATAAAGTGACAGAAGCGAAAAGACATCTAATCTTTAGAAAAATAAATCAAAACTACACCATTACACATATTAGTTAGAATTACCCAATACCCATTCTCTTTCTCTTTCATAAAAGCAAATGCCAATGGATTTCCCTTACAAACTATTTTCAAAGAACTACATCAATATGCGCCAACCTAATTGGATGACAGTTGTGGCGCCTTTTACAATCAAATTTCCATAAATATCCTTCGTTCCGATGCTGAGCGATAATCCGCCTTTTATTCTGTCAGTTAAACTACTCCACTCAACTTATTGTGACAACTGTCAACTGTCAGCTGTCAACTCTGATCACAATTCTGATAAAATCGTAGCCCAAACACACTGGATGCAATCATCCTTTCCAATAAACCACAATTTTAATAATCCACTCCTGGACAGTGTGCTCATATAAAACCCAAGAAAACACACTGGCAGACAAATAAATTCACACCAACCACAGTGGGCACAGCTACGTTAGGTAGAGAGCCTTAAAATCCATCTAGCAACGAAACCCCTTAAACGAAATCATCGTTCCGTAGGAAGAGCACTTTAAATGATAGTAAATTGCCATTAAGCTCGCTATTAACTAACAATAACGACTCGAGATCCGCACACACACACGCGCCTAAGAGCTGCTGCTGCTGTTTAGCACAGTGTACTCACGGTATACCACTCAGGACCACACACACGCTACATTCATTTGAATCAATAAAAGTTTTGAGAAATCTCTGCGAACATGATCGTAAAATCCGAAACAAGCTGAAAGGTGGAGCTCCGTTGACACTACTGTCCCAAAAGCGGGACGACTCCACAACCGCACCATCAAGTCCCCCACTTAAGTCGGCGAATTTATTGGCGACATAATGTTCGAAATTTAATTCGCCCACAGAGGGGAACAGACGTTCGATTGTGCGCTGCCACTCAGTGGTCAAGGATAAAGGATTACCAGCACTGCCGCAGAGCGTAACACTTAAGCAGCTTTCCTAAGCGTTCTTGATTCAATTACCCCGACCGTGGGCAATCTGGTTCAGAGATAATTTGACTGGCCATGTTGGAATTAGCTTGCCTTTATTGGTGATTTGAGTTAATAGTTATTGTGAACGCGATTAGGTTACACGCACGGAATAGCTAAAATCCGGAGAACAGTTGTGCGAAAGCAGAATTTTATTGCTGACCGGGAAGAGGGGGTGACAATATTAGGGACAGCGTTTTGCCAATAAAATCACATTTATGTCGAAAGACGTTTTATTGGTTTTTAATTGGCAATTGAAAACGGTTAGATCACCATTAAGCTTGTGTATACACAGAACTGGAAGTTTTATACTTTCCGCAGCGACGGCTCTATTTTTATAGGAAAAAAAAAATAAATAAATAATTATTTAATAAATAAATAAATAAACGCCATTCCGCTGCAGGATAAGCAATAGTAAGCGACAGCTTTTCTTCATCATTTAGGAACACAACTATTTCGCCTCGTAGGGTGTGTGTGACGGTTGGAACTAGAAATGTCAATTATGATCACTTGTTCCTAAGGGACTATGGTTGCTTTACAATTTGTTTCAGAAGAAAGATACAAATTATCATACATATCTCTGAATTGTAAAATGTGTGGTAACAAAACCTACTGCAAATTTATATACGAAAAAAAAACTATCTGTTTATCTTTTCTTAAAACACCAAATTTGACTCCACCTCAATTGATACAAAACTTTCCAGATAGTGAAACTGTTCGACATCACAATTTTTTCCCGATTACAGTTGATTTGCGAAGCGCTTTTTGATGTGAAACATCTATTGGCGCGATTTGGGAGTAGAATCGACTCGAATGCGATGGAAATTACGACGTGACGGCGGAAATGGGCCTGTCGCCATCATTATGCCGCCATTCTCGATCTCGACTCCTAAACCACTCAACCGATTTCAATGAAATTTTTTTGGTGTGTATGGCTGCTTGCAACGTGAAAGATAGAATAATTTTGGACCCGATAGGTGGCGCTGTTGTCGATATATATATTTTTTTTAATTCCTTCAACTTAATTCTTAAAGTGAATATATACTTGTATGGGCACACTGGAACTGGGGAGTGAACTGATAATCCTAGTTCTTACAAAGACTCTAGAACACTGAAGCCGTTTATTAAACTAAACCTTAGTTGTCTCTATATATATAAAATAGAGTTGCAAAAGCGTTGTGACTTTATAACTCACGAACGGTCAAACCGAATTTGATCAAGTTTTTAGGGTTTGTTTGCATGGTCGCGTAGTTGGTTTATCTAAAGTTTGAACGAAATTGGTCAACGCGTTCGTGAGTTATGTCTGATCTGATTTTGTCCATATAAAAAAAAAACGTAGGCGCCTATGAGCGTGTGTTGTATGTTTACTGTGTGCTGATGTCACACACACGGCAAATACACTTTGCAGCGCATACATGCATACAGCTCTCAGTGAGTTATTATGTTACGGTTTGTTTTTTTCCATCGAACTCGCATTCTAGACGGATGTAATATTAATTAATTTGTTTATCATTTAGACACAAATGTACGTACGTGCACATTTTATTCGCGCTTGCAGGGAAGTGTTGTTGTTTTGTTGTTTTTTGCATGATGTTTTATATAGTGTACTAGCTAAACCCCGCCGGCTTCGCCAGGCACTGGTAGTGGTTCTCTTTTTTTAATTTGTTCGGTCTATCAATTATTGAACATCGTTATTACCGACACTTAGAAAAAAAAATCACCTTAATTGGTTGAAAATTACGGGCGACAGAGGGAAACATACACTTTTGACACTTTGTTTTGTATATAAAGGGTGTTCGCGAAACAATTTTCGAATTTAAAATTAAATAATAAAAGATTCACAGGTTTTTATATAATCGTTTTTATTTTAAAATAAAACATACAAATGCGGATTTATGTTTTGAAAATAATTGAAGTTAAATGTTTACCACGGAGACGAACACACTCATTTAAACGAAACACCATATTTGTGAAAACTTTTTTGCAAGTTTCTTGCGAAATTCCTCTGATTTCGTTGCGAATATTTCTTTTCAGTTGCAATAAATTTCGCGGTTTGTTAACGTAGACTTTAGATTTAAGAAATCCCCATAAAAAAAAGTTCGCAGGTGTTAAGTCTGGCGATCTGGGGGGCCATGGGATATCACCATAACGACTTATGACTTTTTCGGGGAAAATGCGCCTTACAATGTTCATTGATGCTCGCGAAGTGTGTGGTGTAGCACCATCCTGTTGAAACCATGTCGATCCGTTTACCCATTCATTGTTCTCCAACTCAGGTTCCAAAAAGTTTTCCAACATAGACGAATAGGTTTGGGAATTTTTTTTCTTAGTGAAAGACGTGGATTTGCAATAACATCACGACGAACTGCTTCAATTGTTTCGTCAGTTCTCACAGTTCGCGATACACCTGGCCCGTGTCCCACTACAGGTCCTTGTTCACGAAAACTTCGCACCCACTTGCCAATAAGTTGCGTACTAGGACAATCCCGTATACGCCGAATATTGAAATGTCTTGCGAATAGCCACGGGAGAATCGTTATTTTTAAAATATGCCTCTACAGCAAACGCACGATGCTCCGCCGACCAACGATCCATGGCTACTAAAATCCGCACGACGCGTAAGTGTAATGAATACGCCTCCCCCCTCCGCCGATACCCCTCTCGCCGTTTATTCAAATTCAAAGTCGAAAATTCTTTGGCGGACACCCTTTATAGAGATACTAGCTGACCCGGCGAACTTCGTTCCGCCCAAATCTATATAAAAGTTGAGCCTTAAAATTGTTTTCGTTTGTCGCCAATTCACGCCTTAACGCATTTACCGATTTTAACCAAACTTTCACACATCTTTGCTATTGTTCTATATATGATTTTTCTGAAGTTGTGTTGGTAAACGTATGCTTGTGTACATAATTTGTTTACAAAAAACGGTGCAAAAAAAATATATATATATTTGTACTGTAAAATATGTTTTTTATTTTGTTTTGTCTTATGAGAATAATTTGTCAAATCACTTTTTCGGATTTCCAGTTGGGTTTTTTTCAGTTTTCTCAACATTTTGAATAATTGTAGTTGTACGGTTCCTACGCTGGAATCGGAAAACTTATGCTTGCGTGAAAAAAAAAAAAACATGAATTGACAATTGACAAAATAAACCTCGTAGCAACAACAACGCACTGAGGTAGGTCTTCCCCACCGTTCTAATCGCCAGTTGTCGGGCTTATACTCGTCGCTCAGTTGGCGCAAGTGGTAGTCACTTGGTCAATTGGAGAAAAATCGAAATGCAAGTTCATTTCCTGACAGGGGAAAAACAGAAATGTCTTTCCAAATGGAATTATATACGGAGAATTGACTGTCAGAATTCAAAACTATTCAAAAACAATCACTTCAAAGGAGTCTGATGATGAATTAGTGGTGTAGTTCGAAATAGCTATCATTCCTACCAAAGTGACTGTGTCTACAAGTTGTTGTCAAGAGTTCTTCCCTCGGAAAAAAAAACAACAATTCATAAACTGAAATTCGACATAATTTCCCAACAGAAATTGTCAGGGTGAATCCCAAACAAGCGAGAATCGTTGTTACTCCTCGCTTCCCCCACTCATGAATTTGAGTAATTTTTTGTTTTTTTTTTTTTGCCTCAACCACTCAAACGTTTTCAATTAAATTTTGTGGCTGTGTATGGTTGGTTATAGTTTCAAAGATAGATAGATATTTTGGACTTGATTGGTGTCGCTATTGTCGATGTCCTAAACCACTCAACCGATTTGAATAAATTTTGTGGCTGTGTATGGTTATGTGGCATTCGATTGGGCGCTCTCAGAGCAATTTTTATGTTCGTTTGGTACCAAAAAAGCTATCTTTTTCAGATTTCAGAGCACTTTTGCGAATCTAGATATTTTCTTAGATTTACCAATACAAGTGCATTTGAGTTTGACAACTGGTGGAGGGCGTAAGGCATTGCATCGGGTGAATCTATTTTTGTAAATTATTTACATATGTATAAATATTTAAAAATCAATCGAGACGCAAATTACGAATGTTTTAATTTAAAATTTAACCAGTGAATTGCCAGTAAGAAAAGCTGATGGTATGGATGGTTTAAAAAATAGGTGTCTAAAAGAACTTCCCAAATCGGCCATTAGATACTTAACATTTATTTTTAATGTCTGTATTAAAATCCAATACTTCCCAAGGGCTTGGAAAATAGCTAAGGTGATACCTATTCCAAAACCAGGAAAGCCACCAGATAAATCAAACAGCTACAGGCCAGTTAGTCTGCTGAGTAGTGTTAGCAAAGTGTTTGAGAGAGTACTAAAAGGAAAACTTACCATAGTGATGGAAGATAATAATATTCTTCCAAATGAGCAATTTGGTTTCCGAAGAAATCATAGTACATCCCATCAAGTGCTTAGAGTCTGCCAGCACATTAAGCAAAATCGTTCCTTGGGAAAATCAACTGGCCTAGTGTTGCTGGACATTGAAAAAGCTTTTGATTGTGTATGGCATTTGGGTCTTGTCTATAAGTTGTTGATTTTTCGTTTTCCCCCGTACCTAATAAAACTTGTCCTGAGCTTCCTTTTCGATAGTTTTTTTTTTAAGTGTTCGTGAACTACTGTTATTCTGTTTGTCATAGTGTCGTTGCTGGTGTGCCTCAAGGATCGGTTTTGGGTCCAATATTGTATAATATTTTTATGTCTGATATTCCAAGACTCCCTTATTGTGAATTAGCTATTTTTGCGGATGACAAGGCAATATATTCTTCGCATGAGTTTAGTCTTAACGTGGAGACAAACCTTGCAAATGCGATTCAAATATTGCTAAGTTATTACAATAGCTGGAAAATTAAATGCTGAGAAGGTGCAAGCTATCTTTTTCAGCAGAAAACGAAAGATTTGTTTTCTTCCAAGCAATCGGCTAATTGTTAATAACACAAGTATTAACTGGGTCCCATCCATCAGATATTTAGGCATTCATCTAGATACAAAACTCGCATTTAAGGAACATACTGCTAAAACAATACAAAAAGTGAGCATAGCAATAAACATGTTGTACCCCTTCATAAACAGAAAGTCCTTACTGAGCAAAGCCAACAAGATCGTAATTTTTAAAGTAATTTTTCAGTCAATCCTTTTATATGGTTGCCAAGTATGGGGTAATTCAGCAAAATGTCATCTCAAAAAACTACAAGTTTCACAAAACAAAATCTTAAAAATGATGCTAAATCTTCCCCCGCATCACTCAACCACTGATCTTCATACCAGAGCAAATGTGGACTTGATTCAAGATCGAATTACAAAGTTGACCATCAAATTTCTCCGCAATTGTGAGATCTCCGAAAACCCTCTGATTCACGACCTAAATGTTTAATCATGTTCTGATTTGTTCTGAATGCTTCTTTGTTATCAAAAATTATTATTTGTTATTTATTATACCTATTATTTATTATTTGTTATTTATAATTTATTATTTATTATTTGTTATTTATTTTTTTGTTATTTAATATTTGTTATATATTATTTATTATTTGTCATACATTATCTATTATTTGTTATTTACTTATTTATCCATTTATGTATTTATTTATTTATTTATTTATTTATTTATTTATTTATTTATTTTTTATTATTTATTTATGTAATAATTTATTTATTTACGCTTATTTATCTATTATTTATTGTTTAATATCTATTTATTACTCATTTATTTATTATTTACCCATTACAATGTACCTGCTTAGTATAGATTTGTTACTTCTTATTATTTATTCACTATAATGTACCTGCTTAGTTTTTAAGGTTTCTTTTTCTTTCCCTTTTCTAACTCTATTTTGTATTGAAGGTTTTTAACGTATTTTTCCTTCAAAGTATATCATTGCATAGTATTATTGTTTGTAATCATGATTTAAAATTAATTTTTCAGTAGAAAGATATAATATAAATATCAAATCTCTGTATATAAACTGCGCGGTGGCCCACCAAATGTAAATCTATAATACGAAAAATAAATTATCTATCTCTATCTATCTTAACCAGTGAATGGAAAACGCTTTGAAAGGTGTTGAAGGCTACACATATTCGAATCGCATGAATATCACAAAAAAGGGCAAGTGACGTTTTTATGTTCGATTAGCCACACGAAATCTGAAATCTGAGAGCGAATCTATAGAAGCCCAACCGAATACCACATTAGTTACAGTTTGATAGATAGGACACTATTTTGGTATGGTGGGTACGGCTATATGCAAAAGAGACTGACGTCCGTATGTGCACTCATAACTCGGGAATAGATCGTGCTTCGTGGATTCGTATTGACCCAAGGAAGGACATTTATGCTACTTTTTGTCGTGAAAATAAGTTTACGGGGATGGGATTGGGGATGGAACTTTGCATGGAGAACCGCATTTAAAAAAAAGAAGATTGAATAGAAATACGGGTAGTGTCACTTCCAATACAACAAAAGTTAGGTATTTAAAATCTTAAATTTTTTAATTATTTTGATATGCCGGGCTTACCGCTACACAATTTGAAATTAAAAGTCGGCTCAGTTATAATTTTGTTGCGCAACCTCAATCCACCGAAATTTTGTGACGGAGCGCGTTTGATTTGATTGTGAAGAATATCAAATCAAATGTCATGCAAGAGAAGATTTTAGGTGTAAAAATTCAAAGGCAAACATTCTAATTCCACGGATTCCGCTTATTCAGAACAATTTGCCATTCGTATTTAATCTTATCAATTTCCCGTTTCGCTATGACAATTAATAAGTCAATCGCTGGAATTTTATGGAATCAATCTTGAATTCCCATATTTCTCATTAAGTCAGTTATATGTGGCGTTCCTTCACTATGCATTGATAAAAACGTTAGTGTTTGCAAGTTTGCTTTAGTTTACATTAAACAATAAATATGAGTCGCGGTGAAAGGAACAACAAAAAGCTAGCTGCTATCTTGGGGGTTATAAAGAATAAAAAGGTAATTTTTATATTCACATAAGTTTTAAGATATATCATAATTATTGATTACTTTTTTTTACAACAGTATAATTATGTATCCTCTTCGACTTCAGAGTGCTTCGAAACGGTTCATTTTATATTTTTTCAATAATATCAGCACCTGTTCACAACAAAAGCTCAACTGAAAATGATTTTTTTTCTTTGCATATTATTTACAAACTTTTCACGATTTTAAATGTAAAGTGCAAATCTTATTTATTTGGTGAAACGAAATGGACGAATTGACAAAACGTTGTAATTTTCAAAAACATGCAAACTTTGAAAATTTGTGTTTGGTGAAACGAATTTCGCGAAGAGGGAACATTTCCAATTTTGCAAAGGAATAATTTCCTCTTTGCAAATTTGCGTTTGGTGAAACGAAATTTGCAAAGATATGGTTGGTGAAATGGGGCCCGTCCCAGTATTGTCTCTGGTATCTTCTCTTTCGACAGAGTTACATGATGTGCACAGGATGAGTAAATCCTCTCTATGTGGAATAAATTTAAACTGCATGAGTTCTCCACATAGTAAATTACGCATTGTAAACATTCTAATGAAGAGAGGCGATAAGCGTATGTATGAATGACCATCACGGCTGAACCACTGAGGCTTATATTCACACCATATGTTTTTGTGGTGCTCCGGATGGTTTATGTTTATTTTAGACCCTATAGGGGGCGCTGGGTTCGCTTTTTTGAATATTCTTATTTATGGATCGATTTGGCTCAAATTAACCCCATATAACACTTAAAAAAAAGGAAGTTTTTGCAAAATTTGGACCCGATAGGTGGCGCTGGGAGGTATTTACGACAAGTCAGATTTCCCTGCATATCAATTTTGTATCAACAACATGAAATTTAATTGTAATAATATTTAGTTGGCGTTGGTTGTCTATACTTTTTTGAATTTGACGTTTCAGTAATTCATTTCTTTTAGCTGTACAATAATTGTTCGAGAAAAACTCCAAATTAGTTTTTAATCAATTCTAAATAGGTAAACAACATTTCCATTCGATTTCCGGCACAAATAACATAACCAAGGAAAATGTTCTTACTGGGCCAAATTGTATGATTCTTCTTTTGTTTTGTTTTAGCTGGTGTATTTCAGGCTTAGGCAGTCTGTAAAGAAAGCACTATTTTGGACCCGATAGGTGGCGCTGTCGTCGATCTCCGAAACCGCTCAATCGATTTCAATAATATTTTGTGGATGCGTATGGGTGGTTCCAGCTTGAAGGATAGGATACTTTTCGACCCGATAAGTGGCGCTGTTGTCGATCTCCGAAACAGTTTTATTGAGGCTATTGAAATTTTTGGGATGAGTATGGTTGCTTCAAGTTTGACAGAGAGGATAGTGATGGACCCTATTGTTGGTACTTTACAAAACATAGGCGGGATAGGAAAACGGGTTGCGGCACTTTTTGTTCAAAAATAAAACCAAACGCTATTTCTAAAGTTGTATAGTTAAAAATATTAATGGACATTGTCCAAATAAAGCACTTTGCAAAGTGTGAGCAGGGCTTAATACGAAAGGTACGATCAAATCTGTGTGGGTACAACTACGTGTAAAAGAGACTGACGTCCGGATATGCACTCATAACTCGGGAACTGATTGGTCGATTTTTATGATTTTTGGTTTAAATTCGCATGTGCCCAAGGAAGGACATGCTATGCTACTCTTTCTCGTGAAAACAAAACTTTATGGATATTAGTTGAATTTTTGAATTCTTTGGATGTCCCGGGCAGTTATAATTTTTTATATTTTTTGTAACGGAACGCGTTTGATTTGAAGGTGAAAAATCAAATCAAATGTCATCCAAGCGAAGGTTTCGAGGGGAAAATTTAAAGGCAAACATTCTCATTGCTCGGATTCCCCCTATTCAGAACGATTTGCCATTCGTATTTAAGCGTCTTCAATTTTCCGTGCGTCTCCCTTTCAATCTCAGAGATGGTAACCCCTACCACAAAATGTTTCATATGAGAACGGATCGTCCGATTTGGGCAAAGAGTATTGGATACTCCTTGGATTTGAGCTATCTTTTCTTTGTTGTGTTTGTCTACGCCTAAGGAAGGTTCATACGACGAAAAAAATGGAAAATCTGAATGGCAAATTGGAGAATTGTAGAAATTTATTTTCCATATATTTTGTACTCCCCGTGTTATTTTAAAAGAAAATTTTTGGATTTGATCGTAGTATATTCAGTGAGATCGCATTTGTCAAAAGATATTTTGGATCAAAAAATGAATTTCTGGTGAAATAGTGAATGCTCCAAATTCAAATTATTTTAATAAAAAAATCAATATTGGGCGGGACGAAGTTCGCCGGGTACCCTAGTTTGAATATAAAAATATTACAGAAAAAGTTTAATAAATTGGAAATATTTTAAAATAATTATTCTTGTATTGCTTTGACCTGTAATAGGTACTGCGGAGATATTAAAAAACAGCCCCATATTTTTAACAGCTTTTCGAAGTGTACTGATAGCAACACCTATGACAACTTCCTTTGATAAGTTTTCTGTAAAATAATAAATCACTACCGAGTCCCGAGCCCCGAGCCCACAACATCGAATTTCACAAGGCAAGAAATCACATTTTGATTGATAGCCCCAAGTCACCAATATCAACCGATAAGGATCTTCACCTCCTTCCGTAATGTGTGCGTTGCGTTTTCGTGTGGTGTATGTATGCCAGTGTATATATATCCACTTTAAAGAATCAACTACGCCGCATCTTGGCTACTCCTACTTTAGTAGGCTCATTTAATAGATCTCTATCCCTGATCACAGTCCAACGCTGCTACCTTATGTTGCCGCGTTTTCATTTCAGCCACGTTTAATATAGCAGAACAAATCTCGCATCATAGACCACCCAAACAGGAAGCACATAAAATGAAAAGCTAAAGGGAGTAGATTCGCATTATTGAAATATATTCATGCAACCGAACCGATCACAATCGATGAATATATGGTTGCATGAAAACTGGAAACCGAGGAAGACATCTCAAAGCAGCAAAGCGGAATAGGTATTCCTTTTCTTCAATTAAGCAGTCGGAATTTATTGCTATTATTAACGCGGCAGGACTGCACGATATGATTTTTAGGAATGAAATCGAAGATATAGATGTACGTACTTAGATTGGCGAGGTGATCTTGGTGAAGATACTTCTGAGAAGAATTCGACGGGTAAATTGTGATTGGAAAGTCGTGCCCGCCGAACGCTTATAAATTGCTCTGTTGATTATTCTTAATGGCTGAATGCGCGCATGTGAATTTCGTTACAATGTAACGCAGTTATTGAATGCTGCTGTTGAAGGTGTAAATGGCTTTGAACTTGTGGGCTGCTCATCATAACTGAAAGTGGTGCTATTAGTCGGGGATATGCGAATCACGTTTCCATGCCCATCGAAACGATTATAGGTAGGAGGTACCTTCTACAAACTACATTGTAGTGTCGTACACGCTACGTACTGTATTCTATTGAGTAACTAAACCGATTTCAAAATAGTGTGTGGTTTGCAAGTGACCCCTCGCTGAGTAGTCCAACACACTAACCACAAACACTAAGCCACTGCGCCAAAGGCTTTAAAGTAAGGAATTTCAAATTTAAAACACGAACATGTAAGTTTGATTTTCCGAATGCTAAAGTGTGTGGCGAAAAAAGGAAACAGCCCTTACGCAACTTTGATGAAATTGTAATTTATAAAATGTACAGATAGTCTAAAGCCCTGGTATCTAGTGCTGTAATTTTGTTTTGTTTTTATAATTCATTTATGTAACAACAAAGTTATAATAATAATAAGAAAATTTGCAGATAAGGTTGGTGCCTAAGTCCTAAAAAAAATATTCAATGAGCTTATACAAAAACTTTATCCAGATGAAAATGGAAATTGCCTTTTTTGATAGACTTGTTTTGTAAATGCAAATAGTCCAAGGATGTTGAGATATTATTATTTTTCTGCAATGCAATATTGCAATATTACTTCACAAAACATTTTTTTATTGGTAAGTAACAATAGGTAACAAAAAAAGCTGAATACGAAAATGATAGCATACCTACAGCGAAATTACTCACTGGCAGTCGGAGGCTATACGCATATTTTTCAAAACTATTCAAACAATCACTTCAAATGAGTCTGATGATGAATTAGTGGTGTAGTTCGAAATAACTATCATTCCTACCAAAAGTGACTGTGCCTGCGAGTTGTTGTTAAGAGTTGTTTCTCTCAAACAATAATTCACGCATATTTTTGTCAGATTGTGTATAGGTAGTCTCCGATTGTAAAGTTGAAAGCAGTGCTGCCACAAAGAAAAAAGAATTGCGTAGTAAATTTGAGTAGCAAAACTCAAAAGTCCAAAATATCATTTTTTTTTTTCGAAAACAAACAAAAAAACACTTAATTCTTTATTCAAAGTAAATATGTTTTTAAGGACTACTAGTACAAGTATAGTTGGTAAACTATATATGTTACAAAACTATAAACAAACAAAAAAAAACATTAAAAACTTCACTACTTTGCATGCAAGCATTGCCTTAAAAAAAAAAATAGTTCATATCACAAAATTATTAATGTAGGATCTTTGTACCAATAGCAGAATTAATATCACATGTTTTTTTTTTTTAATAATTCAAAAATTAAGCTTCGTGTAAATTAAGTAACGCATCACTCGCATCATGATGCTGATGATGCTTTGCATCATGTTCATTAATGCAAACTATTGGCATCACTTTTAACGTCAAGTGTTCATTATTGCAAAGTTGATCGAACTGATGCGCAAACATAACGCAAAAAAGCATCACAGAAATACCTGATGCGCTGTTGATTCGCCGGCAAAAAAGTAAGAAAAATGCCGGAAGTGAAAGAAAAATAAGTAAATATACATTTTTATTAATAACTAGATTACTATGCTTTTGAAAGACAAATTTATAAATTTTTGTTGAAGTCGTTATATTATTTTTTTCACAAACAATGCGTTCTAAAACTCAAACGACACATTCAATCACCAACGCATCAGCATAGCAAATAAGCAGTGATGCCGCATCACTGCGCAAATGTTTGACGTTTCTGAATTTACACTTCGACACCCATATTTCGTTTCTTTTTGAAACCAAACATTTTGCAGCCATTATTTTATCTACTGTCTCTATTTTAAATGAGTTCGTCTTCTTGTTCTTTGTTAAGCTTAACAGCCCTATTGCGAAGATCATCTATCAATCGGTTGACGATTGACAAATTTATCAATTAAAATTGATGTTGGTATTGCGAAAAACAATTGATAAATATATAACCTGTGAACATAACGCCAAAAATAAAGTTATTGTGAATGAAAACTCAACTTTGACAGTTCTAAAATATTTTTGATTTGAAGAGTGATCGTTAAGGATTTTGCAAACAAATTAATTAAACAATAATTACGAGTGTTACAAATCTGTAAAATTTATTGAAAAACATCATCATCAGTGGAATTTTCAAATGGCAAAATGTATATACATAATAGCCCTTAATAAATAACAACAATAACAATTGAAAACGATGATGTTCAACATTTTCGTTTAAGAGTCGTCCTTATCTACCCCGAAATTGCGATTGATAGGAAAATTCACAACTACCAATAAAATTGTTCCAGATTGACATTTACAATACCGATTTGTTAACCGACAATTGCTGCACGTTAACAGTCGATCAACACTAAATTGATAATTGATAATTGATCGTCGCAATACCATTTAAAAAAAAAATATTTTTGTTTAATTTAATATGTTTTTATTTATTTATTTATTTTTATATTGATAAGTATCAACTATCAATTGATAGTTGATCTTCGCAATAGGGGTGTAAATCTGAAATAAATTCTTTAAGCAGCTGTGCTGCTATGTGGAAGACTGAGACGTTTTTTCATTAAATTGGAAACTTTTAAAAACAGTGGCTTGCCAGATTCCAGTCAAATTCAAACTTTTAGCTTGGTCCGATTGTACCTTGGTCCGAGTGCCAATTTTAAGAAAAATACAAAGCACACAAAAACCGGTTCTTCTGTGAAATGTTGGATGTTGCTCTTCTGATCATTTCTCTTCTCAGTTTATTTTTGAACGTATAGCTGTAGCTGCACGAGTCTGCAGAAAAAAATAATAAGTATTGTTTTCAGTAAAAAAAAAAGTAATTTTTTTATCTCTTTTCTGAAGTAGTGTAGTGCTGAGTTTTCTGTCTCTTTTCCGCTATTTTAATGGAATTCGGTAAGTGTATTGATTATCTTTATGTAGGAACACATAGTCGTACGCATGTGCTCTAAATCCTACGTTAAAATTTAAATGTTTTGGCGAAAGTCGTGTAAGTATATCTGGGACCTATCATAGTGCGTGTACCTTGGTCCGGTCTAAGGTGCACGTTATTCGATTTTTTTTAAACAAAATTTGTTTTCTATGTTTTAGGAAAATAATGCCAAGAAGTAAAATAATAAATAATATTGAAGTTCTTTGTTAAGTTTTTTTTATTAAATAAAGTTTTTTTGTATATAAAATTATTGTTTGAAATAAAAAAAAAAATAATAACAAGCATAAAAGCTTTAAGATAATAGTTAGTTTTTTGCTGTTTTTTTTTTTTTAATAAAATAAGAATGGTACCATTTTCACTTTTTATTGAAAAAAATTAAAGTTTTCGCCTTTAAACTTCAGGAATCAGGATCACGTCTTGTACCTTGGACCGTTTAAGGTTAGCATATACAAGTTAAGTTCTCTAAGGAGTGGTAAGCAATATCCTTTTTTAAGTTTCGCCATATTATCATAGAAGAGACCTCAGATAATAATTAAAAAACACAAAAAAAGCTAATGGAAAAACGTCACATAAAATATTGGCAAAAAACTGAAATCCGGACCAAGGTACAATACCTTCCTCTACTTGTTGGGTATAGTAGAATAGAATATAAGCTGGTGTGGGAAAGTGAGTAAAGATTGAATATACTTTCGTTTGTTATTATTATTATTGTTGTTATTATTATTATTATTATTATTATTACCGTAAACTGGGGTGCCAGTGCCAGTTTTTGAGGTTTTTGTAAAAAAAAACTTTTATTTCTGTACTAAAGAAACAAAACAAGATATACCATTTTAGTCTTAAGCATTAAGCAATAAAGGCAACGTTCTCAAATTCTCGAAAGGGCTTAGGATTTTAAACATGTAAGCCTTTAAAGTGTGGCACAAAGTTGCCCCACGTTTGGGGTAACTTTGTGCCACTGACGAAATCCTTCGCTAATCTTGTCAAAATGTAAGTTTGGTTGAATTTTACACCATATACCATTAAAACACATGATAACAACATTTTTTTAAGAAAAAAGTGAAGGATTTCTATTATATCTATTATATATAAAAAAAAACTAAAAGCGTTAAACATAAAAATTTTAAAAAGATATGTCGGGGACGCTATAAAGACTATAAAGCTTTGTGTCGGTCCATAAATGATATTCTGCATTCAGGGCCAGTCATGTTTTCCTGGAAAGGAGTTTATTTCCTCCATAATTATGTCTTATAGCTTTTGCCAATTCGTCTTGGATCAAGAAAAGTGACTGGAAAACTATAAGCGGATGTAGTAACAACTCTTCTTCGGCACTGAAAACGGTTTGACGTCCCGCAACATTTGAATGAGCATCTTATCCTTTATATATAAGAGTATTGCTATGAATACCGTACTTTTCGCTCGCTTTTTGAATTGAAATTCGTCCACTTCGGACGTCCTGCACAGATTTTTTCAAATCTCTCGGATGAAATTGCTGTAGGGCCGTCCTCCTATCTTTTTTATAAACTTTCGAGGCATTTCGGCTCAGTTCTGGAACCTTCAAATTTAAAATTAAAAACAAGGGGTTTCTTTGGACCAAGAACGTTGTACGTGAAAAAGAAAATTAATACACAGGGGGTAACTTTGTGCCAAGTTAAACACCAAGGAAGGTGGCACAAATTTACCCCATGAACTTGCGACCTTATTGAAAAGGGGACGTAAAAATTAAAATAATAGTTCTTACTAATATTAACTTTAATATTATTTATCACAAATAAATCCTAAAATAATATAACCCACCTTCAATTCCGTAGCGATTATAGTTTTTTAGTTGTAGATGAAATTTGTCGCACTAGAATTTTTTCGGGAAAAATTTGATTTTGAATCTCATGTCATTATTCAAAAACGTAAAAGCAAAGAAATTGATGAATATAAAATATTTACTGGAAAGCTTTTCCAGCAGCTTTGCACAGCGGAAAAACGTTCATATTTTATGTGAAAGTATTGGTAAAGTGAAATTGAATGTACAAAAGTACGGTTGGCACAAAGTAACCCTGCAGGCACAAAGTAACCCCAGCTTACGGTATTATTATTATTATTATTTTTTTTTTTTTTTAAGAAAAATTCCAAGATTTATGCTGACATTTCGTGCTTAAGTGGCAGCGCTGGTTGAAAGTGTCTTGTTTTACTCTTTTTAAATCTTCAAAATGGGTCAAGCCGTTTGGGCTACTCTCCATGTGTCCAGTCAGGTAGAAAAGAACCTGACCAGAGATTTCTGAGTTGTTAAAAGTCTGCAGCTAGGCTGAAATTCTGCAAAAGCAGACAAATCACAAATCTGCACTTGTGGCAACGACGGATGCCTCGCTAGGGCCGACTATTTTAAATTAAATGTTATTAAGTCATCTAGATTACGAAGTTGTGACTCGAAGCTTAACAAATGTCAGTCACTACAAAAAATACGGGCAAAAAATATTCTTTCATGTAATGTAAACTGCCATTTGACAAAATTAGCAATTAAAAAATTGCATGGGAAATGATTTTCTCAGCTTCCATTCAATGTCAATACAAAATCCAGCGGATAGATAAGGTCAACCCTGTGTCTGGGTTCATTAACATTTCTCACATAAACCCCGCAGTTTAACTTCCACATCACTAAGCATGCACATGCATGAACAAGAAAGAAAATAACATAAATAACCCATCAAATTAAATATTTATTAAAGATTTGCCTTAGTGATTTGCCATTTTATATTGATCGTAAATATCTAATTTACAATCAGCATCTATAGTCAACGATCCATGATGAGGACCACAATGCCTACAAGGCAAACTGTCAACACAAAAGCTATAAAAATCAAAATGCTTATAACAATAAAAAAAAAAAAAAAAAAAAAAAACAAGGAGAAAATATAAATAAAGAAAAATCTTTTACTATCAGATATTTGATAACTTTTATTGAATCCTCTTCCCCAGTGGCGGTTTGTTTTGTTTTTATTTTATTGCGAACGTAAAACTCGATTCAATTAGTTTATGTCCTCGAGTTACTAACAGAAACTCTTAAATGGGAAAATAAATTCCAAGCTGCTGAAATCCATATAGTCACCTACCACCATAGCACATAGCAACTAAACAAATCCATTGAATTGCATTCCCAAGAAGAACACGAAACGAAAAGCAATTGGCTTCCATCAGCCACTTAAACACACACATACACACACATGCGGGCAAACAGACGGGCATCGACAGCGTATATCTCCTAATCTGAGGACAATGTGAAAATTAAACCCTAATCCACAAACCGTCCACCCATAAAAGATACTTAATTTCAATTCGTTGGGATTTGAGAGAGCTTCGTGCGTTCCCCTCCGACGAGGCAAGGAGAATTAGCACATGCAGAAGCTGCAGGGTGCAGGAAGCAGGACTCTGGTAGCTAAAGGTGCTTTTGTTGCCGAA
Source organism: Cheilosia urbana (assembly GCA_946477585.1). Classification (NCBI taxonomy): domain Eukaryota; kingdom Metazoa; phylum Arthropoda; class Insecta; order Diptera; family Syrphidae; genus Cheilosia; species Cheilosia urbana. The sequence goes on from OX297855.1 coordinate 49,449,958, forward strand.
TTGGTTGTTTTTTGGTAAAAAGGATTTTTGGTGCTCTGTTGGATGGAATCTTTTGTATTTATCTCTTAGATGTGCTGCAGCTTGAAGTCGAAGACATCTGCTTGATTTTTTTTTTTTTTTTTTTTGAGTAGATAATTCGGACGACGCTATACGTCATTATCGTCGTCTTAGATGTGGTTTCTGTCTGTTTGAGGAATTTTCGGTCTTAGGAATATAAAATTATCTATCTGGGTGGGGGATATGAATTTGGATGACCGTATCTTAATTGCGATCTCCGTGATGGATGCACGGTTGAATCTTTTATGATTTTATGAGCGCACAGTTTATTCGCGTACAGATTGTATGCACTCCCTCTGATCCAGATCAGAAATGGAAACAGGGCTTGGAGCGGTGCTCATGATTAGAAATTGGCTGTGTGCTCCTCTGTTTAATTGACCTAAATTGGAAATCGCTACCCGGCCTACACCCCCTACACAGACACGGTCCACCAGGAAAGATATTTCTTTCGATTCTCATTCTTAAGAAGGAAATCGTCGAGATATCGCACACAAAACATAAAATTGTAATAGCCAGAGTCACCCACCCACAGTCTGCTCTTGGTCTCAATTAAGCACAATATATATGCAGCTGCCGCACAGTAGGGGTTAATAGTAGATGACCACTTTGATTGGTTTTTAATTAACTCAATGTTGGGGATTGCAATTACAAATGGTTGTATTTTTTTAAATGGATCAAAAATAAATCAATGGCGGGTATCTGTGGCCTGATGGGAAATTTGAACTGTATCTCAAAGTAGTAAGTTGATGCTCGAATGACGTTTGATTCTTCTGCCGAAATGTGACGTTTTATTGGCTTTACCAGAGGGCCGGTTGCTTCCTTTAACTGTATTCAAGTTGTTTATTTCGCCTAATGAACAGGTTGATGTGGATTTCATTCGCCACCAGTTCAATTGTCTTCAGAGTTGATCTGCCATCTGCGAGTGTTTTCTCACAAAGGGTCAAGTTAAATTAATTTAACACGACAGTTTTTGTAGTAATTCTTTATTCACAAATTTGCTTAGTGTAGTCTAAGTTGTACTACTCGTGGTCGGCCAGGGTTGAACTGAAGTTAGTTTTACTTTTACATTTGCTTTTATTAAGCTTTTTTTTTTATATACAATTTGACTTAAGGCTGAGTAACAAATGGTTAATCTTTAAATGTGTCGACTCAACAACAGGGGCCTAACGGTATGCAATGCTTGTTTTCTTAAATCTATACTACCTACATAAATTGTACTTATTTTCTTCTGGGATTCATACTCGTAGTATGCATCGTTGTCTGGGTTCAAGGTATATGAATAGAAGGTAATATATTGCGCATCTGTCAAAATTTCAAATTTCAAAATGGCGGACCATTGTGACTAAAGACTATGGCAGAGCATGTAATGTGATACCAAAAATTAAACTGAAATTGTTTAAATTTTTTTTTTTTTTTTTTCGACTGTTTTCTATAAGTTGGTTATACTGACTTTTTATTCTAAAAAACATTCTACTTCGGAAAAATATAGCTTTAACCTTCTTTTCACAGTCTACATTTGAAGACAATGTTAATAATTCTTTTGAATAATGTTTGCAATAGACAATAGCATCTCCATTATATTTGTTAAAAATTGACTCCATTTTCTGCATTTCGATCATCAATTTGTCTGTGGGCTTTTAAAGAAATCCTTCACTCAACTGATCTGTCCAGGTATACGATAAGTCTTGGGGAGTATTGACTACAGCGCTATCAACTGTTAAGTCAGTGTCTTTTTGATTTCCTCAAAAGCAATCGGTACGCTCGTGGACCTGATGCGTACATCGCAATTGCATTTGATATGTCTTCTTCCAACCATTTCACACGTTTAGTAGGGCATTCTAGCTTCCTGATTTGACATTTTGTAAACATCTTGCTCATCGATTTAATTATTTGCCCCTGCTTGTAATTATTTTTTCTTAGGCTGATGATTTTAGATTGTAATCCTCGCTGTAATCTACCAAATGAATAATAATAATTAAAAAGAGAATACATTACATTGCAAATGCGAAATCGCTTACTGTTCGTATGAAGGAGAATCGGTTTGAGTACTGGAATCAATAACTTGAGGTAGTGAACATGGATGATATGGGGTGATTTCGGACTCCAATGTACCAAACGAAAAACAAATGAATAAAAACAAGATCAATACGAAATATTTCATTTTAAATGTTTTCCTTACTGCTCATTTAAAGGGAGTGATAGAATCGCTTTGTGTACGGGAATCGACTAAAGCTGGTGCCAATTCCATAGTACCTACATATTTCCATATTACTATTAGTTGCTATCTGTAGTGCGGAATTTGTAGAGACTTCATTGTCGCTTGGTGGTTGTTGACCTTTTCCAATTCACTGACATCAGCCTGAATTTTGTTTGCACTGTAACATTAATCAACACATTAAACAATTCCATTGAAAATTCGTGTAAATTTAGATGATACCTTGTTCATTTTTTAGTGTCCTGCTTTTTTAGCGGCCAAAGAAGCGAAGGTGCCACATTTGGTCTAAGACGTTTCGCTTTAAATTTTAATTCAATTTCTAATAATAATGGATTCACTGCATAGTTATCATTTGGGGCAAAATGATTTGACCTAAGGGTGTTTAAGTCCAGGTGTTGATGGACTGAAGTTCTTGGGTTTGTGCCTGTCTATTTACACGGTGTTTGTTTTGGGGTTGTGTGTGGTGGAATATAGAGAGGTGTTACTCCAGGAACAATGTTCGGAAGTTTTACCAAGAGGTAAAAAGAACGTGTCATGCCAACAAGACCCGAACGGAGACCTGTAGAGACGAACAAGGAAACCTTGTAGTAGAGTCACAGCCGGTGCTGAGGACATGGAAAAACCATTTCTGCACACTGCTAAACGGCGAAGACGACACAAATTCCGCTGTCAGGCAGAACGAACCATTCAACCTGGACGATGAAAGCCAAGACTTCCGTCGACCTGACCAAAATGAAGTGAGGATAGCAATATCCAAACTGAAGTCCAACAAGGCTGCTGGACCGGACGGCTTAACTGCCGAGCTGTTTAAGGCAGCGGGAGATGACCTGGTAGAGAGCATACACCAACTCGTCTCCAAGATTTGGTCAGACGAAAGTATGCCTGATGAATGGAACCTCAGTATCGTTTGCCCGATCCACAAGAAAGGAGACTCTCTAAACTGCGCCAACTATAGAGGCATCAGTCTCCTGAACACTGCGTATAAGATCATGTCTGCTGTACTGTGTGAACGCCTGAAACCATTCGTCAACGATCTGATAGGTCCCTATCAGTGCGGTTTTAGGCCCGGTAAGTCCACGACCGATCAAATAATCACACTACGGCAGATCCTGGAGAAAAATCAAGAAGTCCAGATCGATACTCACCATCTTTTTATCGATTTTAAGGCCGCATATGTCAGCATTTATAGAGACGAGCTATACAGAGCCATGTCTAGTTTTGGCATCCCTGCCAAACTTGTCAGATTGTGCAGAATGACGATGGAGAACGCTCGCTGCTCCGTAAAGGTCGGAAACAATCTCACCGAGACCTTTGATATCAAAAAAGAATTTAGACAAGGTGACGCGCTGTCATGTGACTTCTTCAACATCATTCTTGAGAAAATTGTGCGAAACTCACAAGCCAACACCAGAGGCACAATTTTCCATAAGTCTGTGCAACTGCTTGCATACGCTGACGACATTGACATTGTTGGCAGAACACAGCGAGCTGTCACTGGTGCGTTTGCAAGTATTAGTACAGAAGCGGCAAAAATGGGTTTAGTGGTGAATGAGGGTAAAACAAAATATATGCTGTCAACAAGAAGGGACACACGACATCGACGAATCGGGCAGAACGTCACGATAGACAGCTATAACTTTGAGGTAGTTAGGGACTTTGTCTACCTCGGCTCCGCTATAAACTCTGATAACGACATCACATCAGAAATCAAACGAAGAATCACACTTGCCAACCGTTGTTTCTTTGGCCTAAGACGGCAATTGATTAGTAAGGCCTTGTCAAGAAGCACTAAGGAGATTCTATATAAGACTCTCATCATCCCTGTCCTGCTCTATGGCGCAGAAGCATGGACCCTAGCAAAAACGGATGAGGATCTTCTTGGTCGCTTCGAACGCAAAATTCTTCGAGTGATTTTTGGTCCCGTTTGCGTTGACGGGATTTGGAGGAGAAGATTTAACAGCGAACTCTACGAGCTGTACAGCGACATCGACCTGGTCAGAAAAGTACGCATTAGTCGTCTAAGATGGTTAGGACATGTAGAGCGAATGGACACCAACGCTCCGGCCCGTAGAGTCTTCGATTCCAACCCGGAGGGACAACGCAGTAGAGGAAGACCTCGCCTTAGGTGGCGCGCTCAAGTGGAAGGGGACCTCAACCAACTTGGTGTGCGCAACTGGAGGCAGTTAGCCAAAGATCGCGCTAACTGGAGAGGCGTATTGGTTGAGGCCCAGGTCCACCCCGGACTGTAGCGCAACCTTAAGTAAGTAAGTAAGTGTGTCTGGTACGCTGTCAAGTGTGTGGTCATAAATAACATGGAGCAGATTATTCATTGTCACATTTGGACCTGCGCAAAGATTGTCCAAACTAGACGGTCAAATTCCGTGCCCCTACCCGATTTTCCCCGCAAATTTTGAATGGCAGCCCTCTCTCGCGTGCTCTTATTTTTCCTGTCTGTGAAGACGTGTAATTAATGGCCGCCGGTAGGCACTATTTCAATAACGAACAATTTGTATTTGTTTTTGAATTTATAACAATAAATAGAGTAAAGTCGGGCAATGTGGACCACTCGGCTAATATGGACCACCAGCTTTGCAAACCTCTCAGAAATGCAATTGAGGCGAATATTGCTTGCGATTGTCCGTGACCTCAGGGTAGTTTCAGCAGTCAGAAGGAATGCCTCTCTGAGTTGTGATAAATAAAACAAAATTGAAGGCAGTGATCATTTTTTTTCGTAAGTGATTTTCCTTTTTTGATTAGTTAAATACATCTTTTTCTGTCCATTCTTTTATAAATATAAGAAGTGAATATGTGTTCTTAAGTTCATAATAGTAAAATTATTGTAATAAATCACGTTTTGTTGCAAAGTAATTTTCTTTAAAAAAAACGTGTTTCGGGTAATATGGACCACGATAGCAGAGGGTAATATGGACTTATTACATACTACCCGCCGTTTTATTAAAAGGAGTCCGATATTGATTTTTTTCACCTTAAGGCCATGGATTCGAGAAAAAAAAAACACCAAAGCAAGAAAAACGCAAGTCATGGAGTCCGGACGATTTGAAAAACGCTAATTAAATGGTGAGGACAAGTTTTTTGTGACTATTTAAAAGCTTCAAAATTAAATAATGTACCAAAAACTACTCCTAAGAATTTTAAAAATTGAAAGTACTAAGAGTTCGACACTGGTAAATTTTAAGTTAGGTCGAAGACCAGTTTTTCCAAATACGTTTGAGAAATAGCTTGTGGAATATGTATGGACCATGTGGTCCATATTACCCGCCACTTTTCTTTTTTGCCGTTTTTGAGTTACTTTAGTTTTTGTTTTTTATTAATTTTATATGAAGTGAATTAATGTTTTTGTTGCTATTTTTTTAACATAAATATACTGATCCTTTTTTTAAATAAACATCTTTAATAAAACTTACACCGTTTGTGTTTTATTAGCAAAAATGTGAATGGTGGTCCATATTACCCTACTTTACTCTATAAAAAAAAAATGTTGTCTATAGTTTTTTAGCCAGCTTTACTTGTTCTCTATCCATCTTCGGAGCCAAAATATGTTCATCCATCCACATTTCAGGTTTTTTTTTTTTTTAATTTTGTTTATATGAACTACATTTTTGACAGCGGAATTCATGCAGCAAGGTAAACCTAGGTTTCCACTAGGACAAAAGTGAATTTTGGAAACTATTCCCGCACATTGCATACATTTCTGTTAGGCTTGGTGGGTGTTTTCAAACTCGTTTTTTTTTACCACCATAATATTTGTACACAATCAAAATACGATTAGAAATTCTGTAGTTGAATAACACTTCACAGTGTTGAATGATGTTACTTAGGAATAGTAAAAATACAAATGCTATTCATATTTAAAAAGAAAACATATTCATTTTGGAAAGCAAATTCGTAAAAATACGAGTACGTAAGTACCTATATGATTAAATTTCTAACGCGGACGAAATTGTTCTGGAAAAGTGAATTTCAGCGATTTTTTGAAAATGCCGCAAATACCGACGAACAAGGCAAGCAGCAAGCCAAAAAAAATATTTCAACGAAGCCAAGCTGAAGAACGAGAAGCACATAGAGAAGTCTACAGAATGGGACGTTGTTGTTGCAATTTGGTACTACTTTTGATTTGAGAGCCTATAAACATTTTTTGACATTTTAACCCAGTTTTTAGTTGGAAAAGGCGCTTCGCAAAATTTCCGACTGCTGGTATTTCCAAGCATTTGCCTGTCACAACACTATCATAGTTCAAAAATTCTAAATTTGAGAATAGCTTTAGAAATGGCACTCTGATTGAACGATATCATTCACAAACAGGATAAAGAGTAATGGTCCAATATGACTTCCTTGGAGGACGCCGGAGGTTACAGATATATTTTTCGAAATATGACCACGAAACTTTACATTTTGGAGTCCATCCGAGAGGAAGGAGGAAAGCCAATTTAAAAAGAAGACTGGAAAATCCAGTTTTGTAAGTTTATATATCAACAATTTATGGTCAACTAGATCAAAAGCTTTGCTAAAATCAGTATAGATAGCATCAACTTGGTTACCTTTACTGATTTCAGAAACAACGAAATTCGTGAATACTAAAAGATTTGTTACAGTTGACCTCTTTTTAACAAAGCCATGCTGATTATTGCAAACAAGGGATTTACAGTAAAAATTTAATCTTTCGGTAACTAGAGAGTCAAACAATTTTGGTATAGAAGATTGCTTACATATACCTCTATAGTTTTCAATTTTATTTTTCCTTCCAGTCTTAAAAATGGGAACTATAAAAGAAGTTTTCCAAGCAGATGGGAATGTGCTAGTACGTAAAGACAAATTAAAGATATGGCATAGAATTTTATATAAAGGAAACGCACAATTTTTTAAGAAAATTAGGAGGAACTCAATCTGGACCAGGGTTAAGGCTAGAATCCGAAGACGCTAAAGTTTTGAAAACATTGTCTTCAGAAAATTCGATAATATTAAAAAGAGAAGTATGGGAACCATCAATATAATCAAAAAATTGCTCATCTATCAACGAGTCATGGTTCGAATACTGATTGGAAAAAATTTGCAAAGTTATTACAAATAGTACCGGGAGAATAATCAAGATGTCCCTAAAAAGAGAGTGCGGCTGGAAAACCATCACTTCTGTTTTTTGAATTGATAAATTTCCAAAATTTATCAGGCCTAGAACTAATACTATTCTGTATTTCATTTACATATATAAGGTATGCATGGTAGAGAGACGTTTTCAACTCAGACTTAAGCCCTCGAAGCGTAGTCCTCATTCGCCTGACTACAACGCCATTTTCTATATGCTCGATTTTTTAATGTTTTTAGGTTACGAGGAATATCGTTGTCCCAAGGACATGAATTAGTATTATTTTTTATGCGTACAACAGGCACATATTTGAAAATAACTAAATTTATAACGTCATACAATTTGGAGCAATGTCATTAATGTCTACTGACAGATAAGGATCCCAGTCATAATTGTTGAGCTCTGCACAAATATCACTATAATTGGCATTTTTGAAATCAAATCTGAAGGATTCACAATTAAAAATCTAATTAAAATTTAATTAACAAAAAAGGTTTAAAGAAGGATTATAATGGGTGATTTTTTAAGAGGTTTAGAACTTTAAAAAAAAAAAAACACAAAAAATTCGAAAAAATGAATGAAATATTTATTTGAATCGATAGTTTGAACCTTGCAATTTAATGTTTAAAATTTCATGCAAATGTTGACCGCGGCTGCGTCTCAGGTAGTCCATCCGCTTAGTCCAATTTTGGCATACTCTTTCACACATATCGGACGGTATCTCACGAATGAATGCATGGATGTTGGCTTCCAGTGCGTCAATCGAAGCGGGCTTGTCCCTATACACATTAGCCTTGACATACCCCCACAAAAAATAATCTAATGGTGTCAAATCGCACGATCTAGGCGGCCAATTGACCGGCCCGAAACGTGAAATTAACTGTTCACCAAACTCGCCTCGCAATTGCGCCATTGTTTCGCGTGCTGTGTGGCATGTGGCACCGTCTTGTTGAAACCACATATCATGCAAGTCAAGAACTTCCATTTCGGGCAAAAAAAAGTTTGTTATCATCGCTCGGTAGCGTTCACCATTGACAGTAACGCTGCGATTCGCATCATCTTTGAAGAAATATGGCCCAATAATGCCGCCGGCCCATAAACCGCACCAAACAGTGGCTTTTTCGGGATGCATTGGTAGCTGTTGCAATGCTTCTGGCTGATCTTCACTCCAAATGCGGCAATTTTGCTTATTTACGTACCCATTCAACCAAAAATGAGCCTCATCGCTGAACACAATTTTTCGATAAAAAAGCGGATCCTCGGCCAGCTTTCCAAGAGCCCATTCACCAAAAATTCGGCGTTGTGGTAGGTCGGCTGGCTTTAGTTCTTGCACAAGCTGTATCTTAAAAGGCTTTACGCACAAATCCTTCCGCAAAATTTTCCACGTAGTGCTGTAACAAAGGCCTAACTGCTGGGAACGGCGCCGAATCGACATTTCGCGGTCTTCTGTCACACTAGCTGATACGGCCGCAATATTTTCTTCACTACGCACAGTACGTAAACGTGTTGGTGGTTTAATGTCCAACAAAGTAAATTTGGTGCGAAATTTGGTCACAATCTTCCGAATAGACTGCTCAGAAGGTCGAGAATGCCGATCATAAAATGGAAGCAGCGCGCGATGAACATTTCGAACCGAGCACGAATTTTGATAGTAAAATTCAATAATTTGCAAGCGTTGTTCATTTGTAAGACGATCCATGGTTAAATTGCAAACCAAACTGAAGCTGTTTGACAGTGACACAAGGTACTAAACACACGTCAGCTGTCAAAACCAGTGTTGCCAAAACCAAACCAGCTAAAAAATCACCCGTTATATGAGTCTTCCGGAACTAGAGGAGTGAAACTCCTGGACACGAGAGTTTCGTCACTGTTGTTAGTAAAGATGAGATCCAAAGCACGATTCATCATATTTTTGATGTGATTCACCTGCAGTAGACCAAGTGATTGGAGCCCATCAACAATCAAAGCACCAATTGCAGATAAAGAGTTGACAGGGCTGAGATATGTGCAGTCCAAATCACCTGATGTCCATTGAATATTTGGTTGATTGAAATCACCAAAGATGTAAATTATATCCGTTGATGATAAAAGGCTCACAACGAAGCGAATGACATCAATATATCTAGTTATAACATCTAATTTCGTACTAGGTGGAATATAGACGCAGACGATGTATATTTTAGCGGTAAGTGTCAGATCAAAGCGGCTGCAACAAATTTCGATGTTATTATAGTCGCTGAGGTCAACTTCTATTGCCTTATAGTCTTTAAGAACGGCTATAAGCGCACCACCAAGCCGCTTGTAAACAGTGGCGATTCCTCTCAGTTAGCTAGTTTAGCGGCGCTAAACCAAGAAAATATGCCAAGAAAATAAATTCTTTGAAATACATTTTATACGCAATATACAACAAATGACGAAGTTAAAATTATTATGAATATTAATAATTGCAACAAACAATGGAATACTAAATAATAAAACTATCTACATTATTTCCAAATCATATTTTCCTACCCAAACACACAACACATTCTCCCATACAAAAATGTTCTCTTAAAATTTTCTTTAGCGTTAAAATTTGCGATACCATATTCCCTGCATACACACACACAGTGCACACGCACAATCCAAAACTCCCTTAAAAAATGTCTCCCGCTTGTAGGATTTTAGCGCAAGAAATTGCGCTACCAAATTTCATACAATCTATATGAGGGTGTTTGACTACCAGTCGAAGCAAAGCCCAGTTAAATAAGCAGAAGGGATAGCGCAAACAATTGCGCTAAATCGAAAGTGGATTGTATTGTATTGTAGTGTATTGTGTTTTGTGTAAGCAAGCACGTTGTTTGCGTTCTCTTTTCTTCTTTTTTTTTGTACTTTCGTATGTTTCTCTTTCTAGGGAAATTGCAGTAAGCTAAGAATCTTAAAAGTTAAGTGCGAAATTTTGTAATTTATTATTTTATACCTATTTGCGTGGATTATAAATGCGAGTAAATAATATATTTGTGGTGCTTTCTGGTTTTTTTTTTTTTGTGAGAAGTGAGATGGAAGTAATGCAAAGGGAGAAAAGTAATTTTATATAGATCATAGTGAAATATTCATAATGTGACAGTTATTGTAAGATAGACATTAGTTTTGTTTCATTCCATAGGTACAAAATTTTGTCGATAAATAAGGGAAAATTACTTTCTCATATTTCAAAGCAAATGCTATGTTTTTATTTGTTTGTTTCGTATTATTTGAATAGGAACATGTACCTAATTATTAAGATAAATAATAGGTTAGACATAAAATGGAATCTGCAACAATAACTGCTAAAACAAAATCCATAATTGAAGATCTACAAGGTGGGCTAAAAGAAGTCATCCGTATTGTTTGGCTCTCATTTTTTTTTTCTAAATAAAACATCGATTCTGTTTTTTGATTATGTTTGTTTGAACCTTTCGAGTTTTATTGGTCAAGTCGAGAAGATTATATCGGCCGTCACAATTAATTGCCATACGGGCTCGTTTTATGGCATTTTTCATCACTTCGGCGAGAACTTCGGGCGACAGATTCTCGCACTCGTGTCGAATGTTGTCCTTAAGGGCTTCTAGGGTCTGGGGCGACCCGGGAACGCCGCCTTTAGAATATCGGTTGTGGCTTGCGCAGTGTGTGTCGTTGTGTGTTGTCGTTTGACCAGCGGCGCTCTCGAAAAAAAATGGCCCCATGCACCATGCAGTAACTTTGAGTGGGTGTAATGGCTCCTCGTGCATTACTCGTGGATTTTTGGTGCCCCAGAAGCGATAGTTTTGCTTGTTCACGTACCCGCTGAGGTGGAAATGAGCCTCATCGCTCATTATGATTTTGGTCGAAAAATCGAAAATTCGAAATTATTCCGCGTTCTTGGGGAGTGCATCGCATGGCTTGTTCACTTGTATTCTACATCTGTCTAGTCCACAAATGTCAAAACAGATTTGACATTGGCGGCCATTTGCAAAAATAAGAGCATCTTCCAATAGGGTGATCTCTTTTGGTATTAGAGAAACCATTTGGAACGCGATCGTCGATCGTGCCCAAAGCTATCAGGTTTAAAATCAACGTATAAGGACCGTAATAGAGAGTATAATAGATACTTTATTGAAAATCAGTATTCCCTTTACGAATGGAAAACTGAAATATTTCTATTTACTGAACGGGAAACCATTTAGTAACTATCGCCAAAAAAACAATTGTCCTGAAGAATTAATTAAAAATGTAATTGAAAGCTACCCGAACATATTTGAATTCACTGAATTAAAGAACGAATTGACTGTTTTTCTATGAAAACACAGACTCTGTACAGCCAACAGGTGCAAAAGGAGTTTTTGAAAGAGCTGAAAGAAAGTGAGGAATTTTACAATGGAATTTAAATGGATTTTTTTTTATAGTTTTAAAAAAAACTATTTTATATTTTTTATTTTTATTTTAAACTTCCCCGGAACACGTAGCTAACCCACTGCTTAAGACAAGGAATCGCCACTGCTTGTAAACACTATTTGCTGATGATCAATCACAACGGTTTACATCAAAGTATGAGGGAAAAATGATGGAGTTACTGAATTCATCGTGTAAGCCAGTCTCCGTAATTATAATAACGTCATATGAGCAACTATAAACATTTATCAGGAACTTTGGGCACTTTTTCCGTAATCCCCTTAAGTTCTGGTAGAAGAAGGCAATTTCCTTAAGTTTTTTGAAGAGGACGATTGATCATTATTCCTGCTCATCCTATTATTCCAGTTAGTGAACTCTTTTACAAGAATGTCCCTTGGCCAAAAACTTGGATTTAAAAGAGTTTTGGCAATAGAAGGTGGAACAATTAATTTAAAAGAGGCTGAAATCCGCCCAGGGGGTCGATTCTGGTTCTGTAAAAAAGTGAAACGAAAATGTTTTCACCCTTTCACGCGCAATTTAGATTCTCGTTCTATGAAAATGTGAAACCAAACGTAAACATTTTTCATATGAATAATTTCTTTTCACGGCCCTATTTGGAAGTGAATCTTTTTAGTGAAAGTTTGAAAATTGACAACCCTCTTTCATACAACACAGTGTGCGGTATTGAATTCACCACGATATGTTCACTTATTGAACGAGAATCGCATTTTAGTACAAAGTGAATCGAAAAAATGAAAGCAATGCGTGAAAGCGAATGTGAAAACGATTTATTCGATTCACTCTTTCACCGAACCAAAATCAACCCCCAGGTATATTATTCGCAATTCGCTGTTAGGCATAAACACCTAATGCTGTTTGTATCAACCCCTTATTATTGATATAATTAATAATCACCCCTATCGTGGAATACGGCGTATTTGAGATTCACTTCACATACTCGATTCACTTTCACTTTCCATATGCATCGTGAAATCCGCCGGGTGAGACTGTCTTATCGACAGGCATTTTCGTTCAAAGTTGGTCGGAAAACCAGCTGTTTTGCATTAAATGGCAGCAGAGATAGAGCAAAGCAAATTAGAATTTATTTTACAGAAATCAAATAAAAAATAAATGGATAGTATATTTGAGTAGAATATATTTAACAATGTGGAGCAAAGAGCATCCAACGAAAACAAAATGCATGCATATTAAGAGGAACTACAAAGGACATAATGGAACTTTTGGATTCGACGTGAGTTTTCTGAAATACAATTGTTATTCAAATTGTTTATAAAGTTTATTTATCTCTCAGATTTACTAAGTGCTTTCAGTTAAATAAAGTAACATTTTCATGTTTTTTTATGATGTGTTGAACTTACAATTTTACAACAAACGATAGGATACGCAATGAATTAGCTGCGTATTTGAAATGTCAAAGTTTGTATGGGGAGTTTCACTTCGATCGTTTTCTACGATCGTGTTAAACGCATTCACTTTACCGACTGGTGAATCTTTCACTTCGAATGTATTCTACGATGCCAAGTATTGAATTTGGGTGAAACGTTCCCCCCGGCGTATTCCATGATAGGGGTGAATATCAGTGGACTTAGTGCCGTATTCCAAGCGTGATAAAAACACTGCAAACGGAGGTGGTACAATCCTTACAACACAGGCGTCATTATCATTAATAGCAGTGGATAACGGAGTATTGACATCAAGTAGAGTATTGTCAACCAAATTAAACGAATCTTCTATATCAGCAGTCGGACCAAAATTGGTGGCAGCAGGTAAGGATCCTGATCCTGAGCATGAGGGCAAAACAGTGTCAACGGGAGTGACTTTGATTGCAGTACGAAGCGACTCACCCGAATACGAGTTTGAACGAAGTACTCTTATTTCTATTGTATTTAATATAACTTTTTAACAAAGAATAATAAATAAATAATAAAGTAGCATGTGCAATGTGCATGCTGCGAATTATTATTTCCATTTCGAAGTTCAACGGGTCAGCTACTAAAAATAATAACAAATCAATTGGAAAACATATTTGTCGGCAGAGTTGATACTATGAAATACTGATCCTTAGGAAATCCTATGCAGGACAGGCAGCTTGTAGGTAAATGTCTCTGCTCTCAGTTGACCATCTAGTTTGTATCATCTTTGGTCCTGCGTGCATGTGGCTTGAGTCGGATCTCCTCCTACCGTATTACGCACATGTAACTTGGGTCGGGTGTATTCTGTGGGACGCTAAAAGTATTCGGCATCGATCGTGGGAACTGATCGCGTTAACCTTTTATAGGTGGTCAAATTCTCTAGGCGAAGAAGAATGAATTTACCACATAAATAAGCTCATTAAATGACTGCGCGACTTGGAATGTCTATGTCTAGCCTATTTTACTTTGCTGCGCGGCAAAATTTGACTAGTAAGTGGACAGTTTCTTAATGTATACCTATACATATAAGAAAACGTGGCTGCTTTCAGCCTAAGAAGTGGTCAAAAAATTATTGACCAAAATATTCCAATGTTTGAGGTGTCCGACCTGCCCAAACTAACTGGATTCACTACCCTAATCCTATGGTGATGTCAAAAGGTGCAGGGAAATAATTCCCCGGGAACTAAGTCCACTGAGGGACTTAGGTCCCACTTAGTGGGAAGTAAAACCACTTTCGTGAAGTGGACTTAGTTCCCATGTAAGGTGGGAACTGAGTTCACTTTCTTATGGGAACTTAGTACACATTCAAAAATAAGAAGAGGGAACTAACTTCCAACATTTAGAATTGGAAACACTTTTGTTTAAATAATCACGGCTGTTTTTCTTTGACTATTTTCAGAGTCTTGCAAGCTGAATTTTTTAAGTTTTATTCTGTATGACAAAATACTCTATTCGAAATTGGCAAGACTCTGAAAATAATCAAAGGAAAATTGCGGTGATTTTTGGCGCAGGGACATAAGTCCACGAGCATAAACTCACGCGAATTTTTTACTTTTATTTTCTCAAATTTTCGAAGGCTAAAACAAAAAAGTTGTTTGAGAAAATAAACTGTCATTTTTAGCCTTCGAAAATTTTAGAAAATAAAAGTAAAAAATTCGCGCGAATTTAATACTTTTATTTTCTAAAATTTTCGAAAGCTAAAACAAAAAAGTTGTTTGAGAAAATAAATTGGCATTTTTAGGCTTCGAAAATTTGAGAAAATAAAAGTAAAAAATTCGCGCGACCGGTCATGGTGAGCGTAGATTTTTCTTTGATTTCTTTCAGAGTCCTGCAAACCGAATTTCGTTTTTAAAATGTTTTACATATATTGCTCTGCCTCAGTTAAAATTCAATTTCTCTTTAGTTAATAAAAATTGCGAAAGTACCAACTTGACTCTTTAATTTAACTTTGTTCTTAGTCGACAGTGAGAATTTACTTCACATTAAAAGGGAAATAAAACCACTCCGAGTTTTCGGAATTTATTTCCCACCTTACATGGGAACTAGGTCCACTTCACGAAAGTGGTTTTATTTCCCAATAGGTGGGAACTAAGTCCCTCAGTGGACTTAGTTCCTGGGGACTTATTTCCCTGCACCATGTCAAAATACGAATGTGGAATTCAGAAAACAGTTCAACAACAAAATACAGTAAGAAAGTAAGGCGCCGAAGAGGTGAAACCGCACAACTCCGCCAGATTCGCGCCGAACGCGATGTCCTAATTATAAGCCCCAACAGCTTAGGTGCAGAAGAGCAATGGCAACACTTCAATAGACCCTTCATAAGTGCATCAGTTCTGGGGTTATAATGTGGCTGATTCCGCTGTTTAAAAGAACATCGCCGCCTAGCAAAACAACAACAAGAGGCGTACACTTTACAGGCATCCTTCGTAACGTCAAAAAGTTGGTCTGATTAAAAAAAAGACCCCAAAGTTGGCAAAGTGACTTTAGATAAACAACTTTGAATTTTAGTGAACTATATTGCGTTTTACCTAAACAAACTGCTTCATCAATTCGTTGGAATAACTAAGAATTCCGGTGTAAAAATAACTTAAAATTAAATCATCTCGTCCCAAACATTTAACCTCGACTGTTCAATGATCCGCGCAAAATCAGACAATCCACTACGGCACTACCACACTACACCGTATTGTGCCCACCTCCACCATACCACCGATGCCGATACCATACCGTACCGTACCGATCCCATAGCCCCACAACCGACATGCATGAAAACGTGACGGTATTTCAAATTCGTTTGCCGTCATTTCAGTTTGATCGAACTCATCAGAGGAGACAGACAGAAAGACCGACCAAATCCTGCCACCAATAATCATTCTGTCTGGCTGTCTGTTCGACTTGTCTTGTATGTGTGGTGCATTGTGCTGTATACTGTTCTGGGTTGTGTCCGGACTCCGGACCGGACAGCATGACACCACATGCCAGTGATGCCAGATCGGGGGATTTATCCCTTTTTGTGGGATTTTCGCTCTTCAAATAAGCTAAAAGGGTAAAAGGGATTTTTTAAACCTCATAGTACAAGAAAAGGGATTTTACTTTTTGGTCAATTTTTGTTCATAATTTGCTAGTTTCATTAAGAATACAAAAATTAGTCAACCTAAGATCAAATTAAATATTATCATGTTTATGCAAAAAAATCATTGAAAACGTATCTTAAGATGTATTTATTTTTGTTAGCTTGCATAGTTAGGTAATGTATAATGTAACTTGTATTTGGTAATAAGAAAAAAGACTAAAAGCCCGATTCTGGTAAACCTCACTGATACGTCACAAGTCACAAGACCCTCACAAGGAACAAGGTGAGGTGAAATTTATTTCATGAGGCTTTCGTATTCTATCAGCACACTCTCAACTTGCGAGGCTCACAAAAACAATCGAAAATGTGATATCCTATGGAGCAGGTCACAAAATTGAAAACCAGTTATAACGGTTCATAAGTGACAATATTTGTATTGGATGACACTGGTACCCTATTTCAATACACTTAATGTCCCGAAATTCCATTTAATGCTATATTTATAATCATTTCGGGAAATATAGATATTTGTTGGGGCATTTGATTTGTGACAAATGTCGGAAATAATTATTTTTCTTCAGTTCTAAAACATTTCTGTGTTAATAAATATTTCGCGTATTCGCGAATCACAATAAACCTCACAAGGTCTTGTGACTTGTGAGGGCTCCCAATGGCAGAATCTGGCTGTAAATTTAATGAAATAGATGCTTATTTTAATTTTATATTTCGTGGGATAAATTTGGGATTTTTGAAATTTTGGCGAGGGATAAAAGGGATTTTTTGGGTATAACCGTGGGATAACCTGCTTCTAAAGTCTGGCATCACTGCCACATGCATAGCGATAAAGCGCACACAGCGCGCACTATTCCTCTTTACTATATACGGTAAACGCTAAAACCGTCATGCGCAATTTAGTGATACCTCACGTATTACATAAGTGCATACGTCATGTAACGCGATGTGATCTCTTACATGATGATCACCTTATCACAAGTTATTTTCCCGAGAGCCTCACTTTGGTCCTTTTGCTTGCTATTCCAGGGGTTTCTTCTGGCAGTGCAAGCGAATAATGTATACCATTGGCAACGGGAGTGAAATCTTTTCCACGTCGTAG
Organism: Cheilosia urbana; assembly: GCA_946477585.1. Classification (NCBI taxonomy): domain Eukaryota; kingdom Metazoa; phylum Arthropoda; class Insecta; order Diptera; family Syrphidae; genus Cheilosia; species Cheilosia urbana. The sequence goes on from OX297855.1 coordinate 49,467,340, forward strand.
CCAGAGCGTCGTCGTCGTTGGTCGTCTTGGTTGGCAATGCAGAAGGAGGCAATGAAAATGTTTCGCTTCGCTTTTAACAATTTAATGGAATTTACGTGAGGTGGAGAATATATAATTGCTGGGATGGTAATGCTCCAGCAAACGATAAACAAAACTCTGACTAACCTGGGTGGAGAAGACCTTATGCTTGTTTTTCTTTCCTTCGATTTGCAAGGAGGTTTGCTCTTCAATATGAGTCAAGGTGGTCTTGGTCACTTGGTCTGGAAACGATTTTATTTGCAAATAACTATGTTGAGTGTTGTTTTGATGGTATTGTCTTGACAGTTGACAATATCCTTACTAATGATATCGATTTGAACAGGCATTACGTTAAAATTCCTAACCCTATAAGCATGGATTACAAAAAAAAAAAAATGTGTGTGTGTCAGCTCCGACGCACAAACGATTATTATGATATACCTATATCGAATAGAAAAAGAGGGTAAATGAACGCATCTTCTAAAATAATAAGAGAAACAAACATATATCTGTAATTATTCGGATTATTTATATTACTTCGAAAAAAGCGTATTACATATGTAAAGTACAAAATAATAATTACTAATAACTGAGTGAAACATCTAATCAACAGTAACAGATGTGAATTTTTAAATAAATCTGCAATTGACTTTCTATTTTTACCCTACAAAATTCTACCCCCACACCTACCTACCAAACACACCGAGTAAATTAGTCATATGCCCATAGGTTAAGTTAGGTTAAAATGGCTGTCGGCTAACTGGTTAGGTGATATCACGTGAATCTATAATTCATTCCTCCTACTCGTTGAACCAATTGGAGCTTCTTATGAAGCGTAGTAGATTTCGGATGTCTGTGTTTTTTAGATCTTTCAGATCACTAAAGTAGAACGCTCCCAAGTGGAGTTTTCGTCTTTGTGAGAGAGCCGGACAAGTACAGAGAAGATGGAGAATAGTTTCCTCCTCCTCCAATATGCCCATAGAAGATTTTTTTTTCTGTCGGAGGTTGTTACTATCCGATGGAGCACTCAGACACAACTACTGGTCCATTGATTAGATGTTCGGCACTCACCACGTCAGCCCCAAAGATCCGCCACCTGATGCGAGCAAAGGCAGGACAGCTACAGAGGAAGTGCTGTTTCTTCATCCTCTCCACAGGCAGGACATATGGTGGAGATGCTCAAGCCCAAAACATTTAAGTGTTTGGCAAAAGCTTGGTGACCCGAAAGGACGCCCACAAGCAGTCTACAGTCGCTTCTTCTGAGAGACAGAAGGAAGGCCGCCGACCTTTTTCAGATGTCCGGACGCAGTCGTTTGGTCTGTCTACACCCAGCACAGCCACGCCACCGACAATCGTGTTCGCGAGAAACCCAAGTATCAATGGATGACTTAACCGATGAAGGCAGACCCAACGCAGGTTCAGGTCCTAGAAATTCTTCCTCTGAACCCAGCCTGGCAATCTCATCAGCTATCTCATTTCCAAGGATACCAGTGTGACCTGGGACCCAAACAAGATACACTGTATTTAGCCTTCCGACTAAGTTAAGAGAAAGCTTGAGTTCGAGCACTAATTTAGACGAGGTAAGAGGGTTAAGCAGCGCTTTTAATGCAGCTTGGCTGTCGCTGCAAACGCATATACTCCTAGCCCTCCACCTATTTGTCACAATATAGCGCATAGCCATAAGGATAGCGAAAATCTCCGCTTGGAAGACAGACGCATGGTTTCCTAAGGGGTAGTGAAGTCTAATGTTCTTGCTTTCGACGAAGACTCCAGAACCAGACCCCTGTCCGGTTTTGGAGCCATCTGTAAAAATACGATGCCATTCTTTTCCTGGCTCAGAGTCTGGCCTAAGCCATTCCGTTGCCTGAGGAAAGTTGACGTGGTAGTTTTGTCGCAGTAGGACTTATGGAGTCATTGCGTCAGAGGGCATATCCATAAGACCGGGGTCAAAAGATAATTCTCGCACAAGTTCTTCAAAACCCCAATGCGCGTGGTACCAAATCCCACCATAGAAGATAGAAATCAAATTTTCAATTTATATGTGCTCTAACAAGAATTGAAAAATCTCGCAAATCATAATTCAGAAAATCTTCCACAGAAAATGAAATGCACATCGAACTACTCACAAAGTAGGTACCTGCTCATCTAATTCATAAAAGCAACAGACAACAAAAACAAACCGGAAAATATTATGAAATCCAACCAAAAAGGCAGAAAAAAAAATACATTACAAAACCCACCCCTCATCCAAACTCTGAAATCGGAAAGGGAAAGCACCATAAAACAGCAGTGCAAATGCATACGCATTCACTTGTGTGGTTTGCCCTTTAAAAAATAGCAACTACCAGCACTGACACCATTGCAACCGCCACCATTGAGGTTTCTGCGTCAGCCAACTGAACTCTAAAATCTAAACCAACGAATAGTACCATAGTCTCTCTCTACATCGATAGTCTATCGATCGTTTTTACTAGGTATCGATACTATCGGTGTTTCAAAAAAATTATCGATACTATAGAAACGCATTTATGATTGAGCAAAAACTCAGTTTCGATACTATCGATAGTATCGATAATTTTAAGCCGAAACTATCGATACTATCGAAATGTTGAACTATCGTTACGCCTCAAGCTCGGGTATTCAACTATCGTTACCCCTCAAGCCCGAGTGTTACACTTGATTTTACTCCTCATAAAATTTTCGTACCGGGCCCTATAACACAAATCTATTCTTAAGGAGGTAAACTCCAAAAAAAGAAGAAACAATTGCACTTGAGGTGAGGAGCAACATTTAGACAGTTTTTATTTCATCGCCAGTGGCCAATTTATTCTTTACAATTATAAATGTCATCTGAAGTTGCAAATATGATGACGTTTAAGTATCTAGTTTTGTAGGTAGGTAGGTATGTCTTAACAGCTTGCTGACTTGATGTGTCTCAGTCTCAGTATTTAGGTTACATGAAGAGCTTTTTCAGTTGATGTTTATGGAGGGGTAGCCGACAAATCTAGTCAAGAAATTCGTAACAGGGTGCTAAGTTCACAGTTCGCATATAAGTCTGACGTATCAAAAGTGACGTTACCGACCAATCTTTTTTCATTCGGGGTACTTCTAGTCCGGTCCAATCTAAACTCTGTCCAAGAAAAATTGTCAGTACAGGGAAGATAGGATGTTTGTCTCTCAGTCTGGTTGCAATGACTTACATAAATCGGTCCCTTTTTAAAGCTCTCACAGGGTTGCCGTAGTGTGTATGATAATTCGCCATAACTCAGAGAGCAATACTGTTAGGGTTACCATCTTCCAATTTAGCCAGGTCTCATCAGTAAAATAAATCTTTCTTTTAGATATATTCTCTAATTTTTATTACTTCGCGTAGATATCTTCGTCTCCCAGAAATAATGTCACTTCTTTCCAACAATAAATTCTTTCGCTGACGTTTGACGTTTGACTAATTTAAGTAATATTTATAGATCTTTTTGCAATATTGCATGCAAAGTTGATCTGCTTAGTTTTGTTATATTTTCACTTTTTTGTACTTCCAATAATATCTGGTCTAGCGTTGGAAGGTCATTATCCATAAAAAACTGATGGACTATCCGCCTAATCGCACATTTGCCCAAATCATCCACCTTGCTTGATACCGGAATTATTTTTCTTCTTTGTTGGTGAATTGTGGCCTTTGATTGCTTTTTCCCTTAAAAGCCTGTATACAGTTCGTTCCGTAATAAGAAAAACAGTCGCCGCATTTCCTACGGCTTCCGATTTAATTTTAAAAGGCTATAGAATTTTTCACTTGCATCAACAATTTGTTGTTTCTTTTCTACACTTAGATCCTTTGAAGACTTTGTAGCCATGTTTCTGTTTATTCATATGCACAATAAAGTTAACTACTTAGATGCACTATCCGTTATTGAGATAACAACCATTGTTTCCGCCTTATATACATAAACAGGCAATTAGAAAAAATTATATAACCACGACGCAATGTCATATACCTAAACAGATGGTAAAAGGACTGCACTTGTGCAGCTCTACATACATTTTTTAATATAGACATATATACCTAGATTACATATTTGTTAAAAAATTATTACCCGTCAATGCAGAACTTCGCGGAAACAGTAGCAAAAAAAAGGATGATAAAATCCTTTCAAGGCATTTACTTTACTGGAGAGGAGTGACCGGATGTGGTACAACCCAACGACCGAAAATATACAGTATAGGTCTACCTGCTTCATCATTTTGATATTTCAGTGTGAAAACAATGCTCTACAAAGTGAAATATGAATTTATACCTACCAAAACATGCAGAAATATGACCTTACGAATAAGGCTGAAAATTTGTACTTAGTTTTCTATAATAAAATATTTCATCAAAGTTTATCCCTTAAAATACCATGCTTTTGCATGAATCCGGTTGAGTTGCCCTAGTAATCACTATTAATTTATTGCAATATCTCTACAACGCACATATGATCACTTGCTGCGTTAGTGAAATGAATGCATTAAAACACCTCACGAACAAACATTATTTCTAAAAGACAACATTCAAAAATATGTTTTAACTGAATATTATTGGATCTTTCAGAAATACAAACAAATTAAAACCGAATGGCAACACCCCACATAATATGCCGCTCTCAAAAGCTCCAAAAAGCTCCAAAAAGCACCAAAACCGAAAGTTCTTTGACAAAATTCAAAGAAAAACCCTTAATGATATGCTAACATTGCCATATGGTAACACTTCTCTGATGTGCTTCAGTCACTCACACTGCTTATTTTGGTTGATGATAATAGCAAGCGAACACAAGCGATCGTGCTCATTCTGCCCGCGACTGTGTGGCAGACTGTTTGTGGAGGGATGTATGCGAATTTCAGGAAAATTACAACAACAAAATTCCTTGGAATGCCAGTGGTTTCGTTTTTATTTCAGTGGCAAATCTTGTGTTTGAGTGCCGTGAGAGTACTACAGGCACCACTGGTAGAAAAAAGAGCTTCCCATAAGGCCTGTACTGACAATTTTTCTTGGACAGAGTATAGTCAACTAAAGATAACTTAATTTTTGAATGTGCCAATGCCAAATGTCTCTCATTGGAGAATAAACAGGTGCTTATCGTAAGCCGCGTCATTTTCTTTGGTTTGTTGCTTCCTTTTCGGAGATGTTTGAATTGCGTGAGAGGAAAATAGTAGGAAATAAAGTGCACGACTGGGTCGAACAAAACTTTCTCGATTATCTAAAGTTTGGTTGGTTGTTCTCTTATTTTATTAGATAAGTAGGTCTGAGAAGCAATGCTAGATAAAAGAAACGCTTCATGAAATATAGAAAAAGTTAAATAAAATGAATTTTTGCGTCATTCATTTGATATGGTAATTCATATAACAATGTGAGTTTTTAAAAATTGAAGCTCTCAGCAACAGGCAATTGTCAGAGTTATAAGCGCCTACTGCAGAGAGTATCCAAACTAGAGAGCCAATTCCCGTGCACCTACCCGATTTTCCCCGCAAATTTTGAATGACAGCCCTCTCTCGCGCGCTGTTATTTTTCCTGTCGGTGTAATTAATGGCCGCCCGGTGGCACTTTTTCAATTAAAAATAATTTGTAAATGCATTTATAACAATAAATGTAGCACGAATAAATGTTGAGTATGGTTTTTCATATAGCTTTACTTGTTCTCTATCCAAATTCGGTTCTAAAAAATGTTCATCCATTCACATTTCAGGTCTTTTTAATTTTGTTTGTATGAATTACATATTTGACAGCAGAATTCATGCAGCTGAACCTTGGGGGTTGTTCCATAAATAGGTTAACAACATGCAAGTTAAGCCCGGGGTTCTACTAGGGCAAAAGTAAACTTTAGTGGTATTCGATTGGGCGCCTCAGAGCACTTTTTTTGCTCTCAGAGTTTTTATGTTCGTTTGGTACAAAAAAGCAATCACCTCTATTCTGAGATTCGAATTGAATAGAAAGTTATTCGATTTCCTCCAACTGACATTCCTTGACATCCCATGCCTAGGAATTGCCTCAGTATGCGTGCGGCAGCAATGGCGCTCCTTTGATTTGTACAGGCACTAATACTTAGGAAATTCCTAGGCTGTACAAGGTCATAGGAAGTTTGTGGGCAAATGTACCGTTTCTGCTCTCAGTTGGCTCTCTAGTTTGGTTCCTCTATGGCCTACTGTACTATTTTATAAGCTCTTACACTTTATAAGAATTTTGAGTACGAGGACAAGCTTAGTATAGGAGTTTCTGTTTTCTGATCTGTTAGGGCAAGATCTTATTTTTGACTGGAATAGATTATTGACACTGGTTAAAGTTGTCAATGATTGAAAGTAGTGTTCGTTATAAAGGTATAACGAACACTATCTATATGTCAGTGGCGATTCCTTGTCTTAAGCAGTGGGTTAGCTACGTGTTCCGGGGAAGTTTAAAATAAAAATAAAAAATATAAAATAGTTTTCTTAAAACTATAAAAAAAAATCCATTTAAATTCCATTGTAAAATTCCTCACTTTCTTTCAGCTCTTTCAAAAACTGCTTTTGTACCTGTTGGCTGTACAGAGTCTGTGTTTTCATAGAAAAACAGTCAATTCGTTCTTTAATTCAGTGAATTCAAATATGTTCGGGTAGCTTTCAATTACGTTTTTAATTAATTCTTCAGGACAATTGTTTTTTTGGCGATAGTTACTAAATGGTTTCCCGTTCAGTAAATAGAAATATTTCAGTTTTTCCAGCTAACCATGCGTAAAGGGAATACTGATTTTCATTAAAGTATCTATTATACTCTCTATTACGGTCCTTATACGTTGATTTTAAACCTGATAGCTTTGGGCACGATCGACGATCGCGTTCCAAATGGTTTCTCTAATACCAAAAGAGATCACCCTATTGGAAGATGCTCTTATTTTTGCAAATGGCCGCCAATGTCAAATCTGTTTTGACATTTGTGGACTAGACAGATGTAGAATACAAGTGAACAAGCCATGCGATGCACTCCCCAAGAACGCGGAATAATTTCGAATTTTCGATTTTTCGACCAAAATCATAATGAGCGATGAGGCTCATTTCCACCTCAGCGGGTACGTGAACAAGCAAAACTATCGCTTCTGGGGCACCAAAAATCCACGAGTAATGCACGAGGAGCCATTACACCCACTCAAAGTTACTGCATGGTGCATAGGTCCATTTTTTTCGAGAGCGCCGCTGGTCAAACGACAACACACAACGACACACACTGCGCAAGCCACAACCGATATTCTAAAGGCGGCGTTCCCGGGTCGCCCCAGACCCTAGAAGCCCTTAAGGACAACATTCGACACGAGTGCGAGTATCTGTCGCCCGAAGTTCTCGCCGAAGTGATGAAAAATGCCATAAAACGAGCCCGTGTGGCAATTAATTGTGACGGCCGATATAATCTTCTCGACTTGACCAATAAAACTCGAAAGGTTCAAACAAACATAATCAAAAAACAGAATCGATGTTTTATTTAGAAAAAAAAAAAAATGAGAGCCAAACAATACGGATGACTTCTTTTAGCCCACCTTGTAGATCTTCAATTATGGATTTTGTTTTAGCAGTTATTGTTGCAGATTCCATTTTATGTCTAACCTATTATTTATCTTAATAATTAGGTACATGTTCCTATTCAAATAATACGAAACAAACAAATAAAAACATAGCATTTGCTTTGAAATATGAGAAAGTAATTTTCCCTTATTTATCGACAAAATTTTGTACCTATGGAATGAAACAAAACTAATGTCTATCTTACAATAACTGTCACATTATGAATATTTCACTATGATCTATATAAAATTACTTTTCTCCCTTTGCATTACTTCCATCTCACTTCTCACAAAAAAAAAAAAACCAGAAAGCACCACAAATATATTATTTACTCGCATTTATAATCCACGCAAATAGGTATAAAATAATAAATTACAAAATTTCGCACTTAACTTTTAAGATTCTTAGCTTACTGCAATTTCCCTAGAAAGAGAAACATACGAAAGTACAAAAAAAAAAAAAGAAGAAAAGAGAACGCAAACAACGTGCTTGCTTACACAAAACACAATACACATTACAATCAGCGTTGCCACTTACATCCTTAGCAAATGTAGTACAAACGAGAAAAAAAAGTAGCATTTTCAAACAAAATGTAGCACATGTTTTTTTTGTAATTGAAATTAACTTTCTCTCATCAGGAGCACTACTGTGTGGAAGACAGCATAAGTCCAGCATTATATGCAGATAGTTCTTCAAATAATTAAGTTTCCTAAGCTATTTTCTGTTTGTTTAATTTCACCGATATTGCCACAATGTCGCTATTTTGAGGTCCACATTTCAAAATAAGATCAAAAACCCCAATCGACAAGCGCCACTGGTCATTAAAAGTGTCCAAATTTGCTTTCTTACAGGGAAACTCCTTAAATAAATTTAAAATGGTTGGCTCTTAAGAAATGTAGTACTTTTGGGTAACAATGTAGTATGTAGTACGGCGTTAAAAAATCCAGCAAATATGTAGCACAGTACTACATATGTAGTACAAGTGGTAACGCTGATTACAATACAATACAATCCACTTTCGATTTAGCGCAATTGTTTGCGCTATCCCTTCTGCTTATTTAACTGGGCTTTGCTTCGACTGGTAGTCAAACACCCTCATATAGATTGTATGAAATTTGGTAGCGCAATTTCTTGCGCTAAAATCCCTGTTCCCTGTTAATACAAATAATCCCACACACTTTTCGTCGGAATCAAGTACTCTTTTAGATGTTTTTTTTGTTAACAATTCTAGTGATATTTTATTTTATGACCAACTTTCGGCACCCGTTTTTTCCAAACACGATCTTCTTTTTCTAACATTTGACTTTGTCATAAATTGCTCCGTCTCCAACCACGAATACAGAGATTTTAATAACATTAACTATTCTCTGCTGGAAGTAGAGGCAAGTTGTGTTGAATGGGATCGTGTATTTTTCTTATCTTCTCCTTTTGATCAAATTCAGTTCCTTAATTACAACATCTCTATGTTATTTAATAGGCATGTTCCATTGAAAGTGAAGCCAATTCAGAATGGCCAGTGTAGTTGGTTTACTAATGAAATTAGGGATCTTATGAACCTACGAAATCAAGCTTATAATGAGTGGAAGCGTTACAGATTAGATTTTCACCTCTGCCTCTATCGTACCCGGCGCAAACAGGTAGTTAGTAAAATAAGGGCTGCTAAGCAGAAATTTTATAAGGCTAAATTGAATCCCTCGTTGACAGGTCGACAGCTTTGGAAAAATCTTCGTGCAATAGGAATGGGCAAAAATAACCCTATTTTGGACGATAATTTAGATCTAAACACTCTTAACAAAAACTTCGTTGAACTTCCTTTCCCTGATCTTAATGTAGTTCCTTCAAGTCCATCCGTCTCTTCTAGTACATTATCTGACACTTTTGATTTTTCTTGTGTTTCAAGACCAGATGTTGTTGCTAGCTTGTTGTCAGTGAAGTCAAATGCGGTTGGTTTGGATGAAATACATCCTAAATTTGTTAAAATTATCCTACCTGTAATTCTGCCTGCCCTCACCCATGTCTTCAATCATATTTTAACAACAGGGGTGTATCCTTTCCAATGGAAAAACGCAAAGATTGTTCCTATCCCAAAAAGTCCAAATAGTAAAGAATACCGTCCTATTTCCATTCTACCTTATTTTTCGAAGGTTTTTGAGAGGATAATGCAGAAGCAAATTAACTGCCATGTTCACTCAAATAGCTTACTTTCATCGATGCAATCTGGTTTCAGGAAAAATCACAGCTGCATAACCGCGGTCATTAACGTAGTTGAAGAGATAAGAAGGTCTTTGGATGAGGAAAAAGTGACCTTTTTAGTTCTTTTGGATTTTTCTAAGGCTTTTGATACTGTCGATCACTATAATTTATGCGAAAAGCTCTCTACGTTGTTCGGTTTTTCACCATCAGCGGTTTCATTAATGTCGGCATACCTAAGGCTAAGAAAACAAGCAGTTTCTGTAGGACATCACTCTTCAGACTTCCTTTTCACCTATCGTGGGGTTCCACAAGGCTCTATTCTGGGTCCTCTTCTTTTCTCCCTTTATGTTAACGAGATCCCAAAATTAGTATCGACATCGACATCAATACACATGTATGCGGACGATGTACAGATGTATCGAAGTTGTCATCTTGGTATGATTGAAGACTGTGTTAATAAGATTAATATTGACCTACGGAGGATAGCCGATTGGTCCGATAGGAATGGGCTATTTCTTAACCCCAGTAAAACTAAGTGTGTTGTTATTAGCAAAAAATCCCTGGACCTTTCTTATTTTCCAGAAATAACACTTAACGGCTCCAGAATAAAGTATGTTGATTCAGCCAAAAATCTAGGAGTTATATTTAATAGAACACTAACATGGGATACTCATATTAATATAACCGTTGGCAAAGTTTACGGTGTGCTACGCCAGTTATGGACATCTCAATATTTCACCCCTCAAAAAACGCGTGTCATGTTAGCAAAAACACTTGTTGTTCCAATTCTAAGCTATGGTTGTGAAATTTATTGCAACTGTGATGCTGCCAGCAGGAGGAAGCTTAATGTCGCATTTAATAATATTGCGCGTTATGTTTACAACCTGAATCGTTTTGACAGTGTTTCAAATTATTCAAAATCACTTTATAATATGACTCTTGACAGTTTACTTCGTTTTCGTTCACTTGTTTTGTTATCTAATGTGGTACAGACACATCAGCCAAGTTATCTTTTCACTAAATTGTGCTTTAGTGCATCTAACAGATCCCAACAACTTGTTCACCCTCGAGTCGCGTGTCTAACATCGGAGCGACAGTTTTTCACTCATTCCATCCGCTTATGGAACTCCTTGCCTCGGCATGTGCGAAGGTTAGGCGGCACTGAACAGTTTCGGACTGAGCTCAAGTCCTTTTACATGGAGTTTCCCGACTGATTTTGTTTTTAGTTATTCTTTTTTTATTAACTTTAATAATTTGAATGGAGATGTATGTATATATTGTTTTGCTTTCTCTCAATAAGTACATTTTTTCTTTAGAAATGTTAAATTTGTAACCTTTTTTTTCTTTTTTTTCTCTCGGAACATGTCTTTTAGAAGCTTGTATCAGAATTTAGTTTTTCGTTTTTAAGCTTTCACTATTATTATAAGATAGTTTTATGTCTTAATGTGTAAGCATTCAATTGAAATAAATGAAATGAAATGAAAAAATGAAAATCCTACAAGCGGGAGACATTTTTTAAGGGAGTTTTGGATTGTGCGTGTGCACTGTGTGTGTGTATGCAGGGAATATGGTATCGCAAATTTTAACGCTAAAGAAAATTTTAAGAGAACATTTTTGTATGGGAGAATGTGTTGTGTGTTTGGGTAGGTAGGAAAATATGATTTGGAAATAATGTAGATGTTTTATTATTTAGTATTCTATTGTTTGTTGCAATTATTAATCTTCATAATAATTTTAACTTCGTCATTTGTTGTATATTGCGAATAAAATGTATTTCAAAGAATTTATTTTCTTGGCATATTTTCTTGGTTTAGCGCCGCTAAACTAGCTAACTGAGAGGAATCGCCACTGCTATATGTAAGAATTCAGAGATTTGTTTTTGAATGTCTGCAATAAGGTTATGACCTGAATATCCCGATGGACGTGTGTTTTTCTGATTCTCTAAACAAAAAGTGGTTGGAATTATTTTAAGGTGCACATTTAAAGTGGGGTATTGAGTTTTAAAAAAATGTATGACCACAGATCAGATTTTAAGAAATCATTTTTGAGAAATAATTAAAAAACTGATTTAGTCGAATTTTTTGAGAAAAACTAAGTACGCGCTCTTCTTTAAAATACTGATATTATCTGAATGTGTATTTTGATCTAAATCTGTAGAGCGGTTTTTGTAAAATTTGTACCAAATATTGCAATGTTTAGTTTGAGAAATACTGTTTGTTAATTATATAGCCGAAAACTGAAAAAAGTTGTTCGGCTATGATGTAAGCATTGCTTGGTTTTTACAGATTTTATCGAAGTCAAAAATGGGGTTTTAAGGCTTAAGCCTAGTATCCTGCTCGCGCTAAATTTTATCTCCCATACAAAATTTTCTACAAAGACAAAATTTAGCGAGGCAGTCTAGCAAAGCAGTATCCTGTTCGCACGCTAAATTCGTAACTTCATATAGATGGGCCAATGAAAAGTCTCCACTCATTTAGCTCACGAAATAAATGTCCGGTGCATTAAATCGAAGATAAATTTTGACATAAAGAACGGAGGAAAGATTTTGTGTTGTGTTTGCTATGATTTTTTTTGGCGGAAAACGCAGTAAATGTTTGCGGGATGAATAAAAGAAAACGCAAAACCAAACAACAGAGCCAAAACAGAGATATAAATATAAATAAAGCGAATCGAATTTCAGGTGGACTTATGCTTTCATTTGGCTTCTTCTTTTGTTTAATAACAAGTGTATCACTATGGTAAGGAGATTATGGAAAGTTTGAGGACACATGTCGAAGTTCTTCTTATAATTAATTAATTATTCTTACGTCTTTCAAGCTTGAAATTCGAAAATTCTATTAAAATTACGTTTACTGATATCTGTCATGGTACTCATGATTCATAAACATATGGGTTTTGTCCCATCTATATCATGTTTAATAATAATTTAGCGACCATTTATCTTTGGTGTGGAGATACAAAGTGGAGATTAAGGTCGCTAAAATCGGTCGAGCAGGATACTAGGCTTAAATATCAATTTCGGTTGAAATGGTTTGAACCGTTTTTGAAAACATCGAACTGGTATGAACATTTTTTATTTTTATATCGCAAAAAAAAAAAAAAAAACTCCCGAACCAAACTCCAAATCCGATGTTTGAACGAAATCCAAGCAGCCGTTTAGGCTGTACGCCTCGCGACATACGGAAAGGCAGACAGACTGGCATCATTTTTTTATTTCCTCTTTCATCGTAATTTAAGAATTGATTAACATTTCGAGTTCGAAGTTTTGTCCATGTTACTACGTAATCAAGAAAGATAAAAATGGCTGAGTGCCCCAAGAAATTACAAAAACTTCTTAAAATTAAAACGAAACACAAATTGAAACAGGTGAAATTGAACAAGGTGAAATTTTGTTTCCATGCCGAACCCATGATTTTTCAGATTCGGACCTTAACGAACGACCAAAAAAGATTCAATTCAAAGCAGAAGATTTGCATTACATATACAATAACGAAGACTGAGGCTATGGTGAGCAGATGCCGCTTTTAAAACAAGGAAAACTTTACTTTACCACAAATTAAATTATAATGGGTCAATTCCTTTACTTTTTGGTTTAATATTGGCAATATGTCACATTTTTCTCATTGCTCAACGAAATGAAAATGAAATGACCTTAAATAAAAGGAACGCGTTGAGCCACAAATTTGAAAAATGCTCATTTTTGCTAGGCAGGAATATTTAATTATCAGTAGAACAAAGTACGAATTTATATTATTTAATAGCAAGACTTAAACTATTTTTATTGCAGAAAATAAAGAGTTTTTTTTTTATATACTCCTCCCGGGAAAGGCGAACCTATAACGCTTCAACAGCGCCCGAGATGCCTGCAGATGTATGTTTGCTCTGCACTTAAATTGCTGCAAATTGTAGTCTTCTGGAAATATATCCCCAGGAAGCGAGTTCCAAAGTTTGCTTGTCCTGTAACAGAAGGAGTTTTGGAAAGTTGATGTCCTCGCGGTTGTCAAGTGTACTGTATGGTCATGAGCATTAGCAGCCTGTCTTTTTAGGCGCCCAAAAGTTGCATTTCGAGGGATAATGTCTTTGAGTTCCTCAGAACATCTACCATGGAAGTACCTATAGAACAAGCATAGGTCAGCGACTTATCTTCTGTGCACCAAGGGTTGTAGATTCGATGTGAGTGTAGGGTCTCCAATGAGTCGACCTGCTCGTCTCTGTATGCTATCAAGCAGGTTAAGTGAATGTTTTGGGGCCGAGCTCCATATATAAGAACAATATTCCAAGCCTGGTCTAACCTGTGCTTTGTAGAGAAGGAGAAGTTGCTTGGGGCTAAAGTACCTCTTTGCTCTAAATAGGTAGCTCAACTTTGCGGACGCCGATCTTGCGATATAGAATATGTGGTTATTCCATGTGATTCCTGAATTGACTGTGACTCCTAGAAGGTGCATTGAGTCCTTGTGATGGATTGGATGGTCATCCATTTTGATCTGAGGAACTGTTGATGCATTTTTTCTGGAAAATGTTGTGAGCTGTGTCTTGTTTGCATTAAATACAACCAAGTTGTCCTTTCCCCACTTCAAGATTTTATCCAGATCATCATTTAGAGAATGTAATTTTAAAAAAATACTCGAAGGTTTTATAAACCTTAGATCTCCACTGGTCACAACAAGGCAATTCATTGCCGATATACAACAGGCAGCAGAAGATAGTACACCAACTGGTCAGCAACGTAAACAAGCATCGGTAAAATATCCCATAGAAATTAGGGAACTAATATTAGAAAAGAGAAGAGCCCGGAGAAAATGGCAAATGACAAGATATCCCGGCGATAAAACTATATTCAATAGACTTAATAATAAACTTAAAAAGAGTATTAGTGAATTTAAAAATAGATCTCTAACTAAATACCTTTCCAACCTAACTGCTGACAAAGTCACAGACTACTCCCTTTGGAAGGCTGCCAAATATTTAAAAAGACCTCAAACGCAAGATCCCCCGTTACGAACATCTGATGGGAAATGGATCGGCGACCCAAAAGAAAAGGTCAAACTTTTTTCAGAACATTTGACAAATGTTTTTAAACCTTTTCCACCTTAAACTTAAGCTTTTAATTAATGCTTGTTTTAAGCTAAGATATGTTCCACATCACTGGAAGATAGCGGAAATTATAGTTATACCTAAACAAGGTAAACCTCCATCAGAAGTCACCTCTTACAGGCCAATTTCACTTTTACCTGTACTATCCAAAATTTTTGAGAAACTGCTTCTTAAAAGACTAGATAAAATCATAGAGCAGAGAAGGCTTATTCCCACCCATCAGTTCGGGTTTAGAAATAAGCACTCGACAATAGACCAGGTACATCGTATAACAAATATTATAGAAAAATCATTAGAAGAAAAACAAGTTTGTTCTGCATTGTTCTTAGACGTTGCTCAGGCTTTTGAAAAGGTCTGGCATAAGGACTTAGAGTATAAACTTGATAGGGACCTACCTAGACAATACTATGAAATACTTAAATCTTATATTTCAAATAGATTCTTTAGAGTTCGTTATGGTTCAGCGTATTCTGAACTTAAGGAAATACAAGCAGGAGTTCCACAGTGAAGTGTTCTGGGACCAACCCTTTACTTATTGTATACTAGTGATATACCACATAGAAACGACACGATGATAGCCACATTCGCAGACGACACTGCTCTTCTATCAACTGATAGATGCGTGACTAAATCAACAGAAAAGCTGCAAAATTCAGTTAACGAAATATGTGATTGGGCACAGCGATGGCGAATTAGACTCAATGAGTCAAAGTCCACTCATATCAATTTTACAAATAAAAAAATTATAAATGTTCCGGTGGTTATTAATAACCAAGTAGTTCCTTATTCTAACACAGCTAAGTATCTGGGTATGAATCTGGATGCTAAGCTGAAATGGAAGGAACATGTGAAGAAGAAAGTAGAAGAGTTAAATATTAGATATAGAAAACTTTATTGGTTGCTAGGACATAACTCGGAAATGTCCATTGAGAATAAAATTTTATTATATAACCAGATATTGAAGCCTGTTTGGACATATGGTGACCAATTATGGGGTTGTACAAGGAAGGCAAATGTAAAAATAATACAGACATTCCAAAACAAAGTCCTTCGGGGAATAGTAAATGGCCCATGGTATATTAGAAATAATGACTTGCATCGTGATTTGCAGACTGATCTTGTAACGGAGGTAATTAAAAAGTACGCAATTCGTCACAATGAGCGTCTGCAGATGCATATTAATCCTGAAATAGAAGACGTCTTAAATGTACGATACAATATTCGTAGATTGAGAAGAATTAAACCTCACGACCTTATAATCTAAATAATGAGAACCCGTATTCAAATTGTAATACCTTCTCAAACGCAACTGAACGTTGAAACTAAAATCATTTGTCGATCTTTCTTTGATTGGTCATGATTAAGGAGGTGTTTTTAGTGCGGTTAGAGTCCCACACTACTCTGGGTTTCTAACCCCACTGTGTCTTTCGAGATTTTCACCTTCAGTAACAAAAAAGAAAAAAAAAAAAAAAAATTTAGAGAATTAATTTGTTCACATCCCTGACTGTGTGATGTAGCCGTATTCATAGGCCCATTGTTCGAGATGGAGGATATGAGAGTGCTGTCACCGCAAAGCTGTAAATACTATTATTTGTCGTTCCAAGCAAATCGTTGATGTGGAGAAGAAATAGAGTTGGAGAAAGAATAGATCCTTGGGGCACTCCTGCATTTATAGCAAACGAATTGGAAGATACACCATCTACAACAACTTGGATCGATCTTCCCAGAAGAAAATTTTGCATCCATCCGCAGAGTTGTTGTGGTAATCCGTAAGATGTAACTTGCCTAATAGGGCTCTATGCCAGACTCGGTCAAATGCCTTTGATATGGCCAAGGCTACGACTCTGGATTCGCCGTGTTGTTCAATTGATTGTGTCCATAATGGCATTACGTAGCTTAGCAGGTCGCTAGTGGAACGAAGGCTCCGAAATCCGTATTGCCTGTCGCTTATTAATCGATGGCCTTCTAGATATTTGATTATTTCGACATTTATTGCCTTTTCCATTACTTTAGACAGCATTGAAAGCAACGCTATTGGACGATAGTTTTGTGGCAGACACTTCTTCCCTTTCTTTGGAATAGGTTGAATGCGAGCGGTCTTCCAGCAAGAAGGAAACGTCTTCTGGCAGTACGACATGCTAAACAGCTTACAGAGTACAGGTGCAAGTTCTGGTGCACAGTTCTTGAGTACTATAGCCGGGAATCCATCGGGTCCCGTTGCCTTATTGCAATCGAGGTCTTTAAGGATGCGTTGAATTATTCGAGGCCGAAATTTCACTTCTGCCATCGATGATTGTATCCTCGGGATATTTGGTGGCTCTAGCTGTGCAGAATCTAGGGTGGTATTCTCTGAAAACATGCTAGCGAAAAGATCTGCCTTTTCTTTAGGTGTTGTTGCTAGCGTGCCGTCTTCTTTTACTAGAGTTGGAAAAGAAGAGCAACTAAAGTTATTACTGATTGCCTTTGCCATGGACCAGAATGCGCGTGAGCCGCTAGGACATCCAATAACTTTGTTAGTGACTCTTTCACTGTAAGTTGTCTTCGCCGATTCAATAATTAGGTTGCATCTATTTCGAAGAATTGTAAATTCAGATCTTTTTAGTTCTGAAGGGTTTGACCGCCATTCACGGAAAGCCTTGTTTTTCGCTGCGGTAGCTCGCTTACATTCTTTGTTAAACCACGGTTTATTTGAAGCTAATTTTTTGATGCAATGTGGAATATAAAGTTCCATACCGAGTAAAATAGTTTCGGTTACGGATTCTGCGCACATATTGACATCAGTGTCTCTAAAGCACATATCAGCCCATGGCAACGAAGCGAAGAAATTACGCTTGTTTCTTATAAAATAAAAAGTCAGTTAATAACTGGTATTTGAACGATTTGACAAACATCTGTCAGCTAAACCAACTAGCCCCAAGAAATTTCTTTTGTTTTTGTTTTATAGAGGGGAAATGTTTTGTTCTCTTTTTGGCTCTCTGTGCTCTGAAGTTTTACTAAATTTGACTAAGCCTAAAAACAGAGCTATTACATATATCTTATATGTATAATTATCGAATTATTAAACGTCAATTGCGAGAAACCCCATTGCGTAATGATGTCTTTAAGTTTTTTTTAGAAAAATTTCAAAACCACACGTTTATTATATTTTAACAGCAATTTTAAATATCAAACACAAAAAAATAGTTTTCCCATGTTTTTGAGAAAAGTTTCCTGTGTGAGTGTCGTCGTGCTTGGGGCCCAGGATATACCTATATTTGCCAATTCATACAAACCTGCAGTAAACAAAGTCTCGTGGTATCCCGTCGCGCACTCTTTAGTGTATTTTAATTAGAAAATAACAGAAGGTGAAAGAGCATTAAAAACCTCGTGTCCTCACATTTATATTTCGAGAAGAGTTAATTCATGAGAATTAGAATTCACCGCTTTCCCCTTTCTGTTTGACACGAACCCTACCTACTCATTATATATGTAGGTAGGTATACTATACAAAAATACATCGTTTACTTTTGTCCTTATTTAAAAAGCATGAATATAAATATGCAGGCGTCTAATTAGTGCAATTTCCATCTTCAAAAACACGGTTTCGCCTATACCTACACCAGCTTCAAGGTACGTCCTTGATCATAAACGCCAAACGATGAAAAAGGCACAAACAAAATATATAACAAAGCAACAGCATCATTAAAGCATAGTCTTCCCCTTGTGGTACTCTCACTTCCTGTTGGAAATTTTTAACTTTTTTATTCGGCGCTTTATCCTTGCATGCACTTGAATTTCGACTCCAGTATGTCATTGTACAAAAAAGCCGTAAAATTTCGACATAAACAGCATTTTTACCTTCTGTCGGAGCACCTAAGAGAATGAGCAGAATAGAAGGAAAAACAGTGAACATGAAACTCCGGTCGTTAGGATTGCACTTGAGACCCAGTACACATTGAGCAGGACCAGAGCTAGGACTGAGTAGTAACTTTAAATTGCTGCTTGGTTGTTGAGTGCAAATGGGTAACAGTACAGCTCTCAATTCGTCGGAGGTGCGTAAAAATAATAATAGGACGCTGTTGAGTTGAGTTGTTTGTCGAAAGAAAAAACAACGTGTCGCTGCAGTCGTTTGGCATGGCATGGTATCGCTTTATAGCCCTCAGATGAGAAGTAAGGCGAAAGACTTCTTGAAGTATTCCCCTGAATTTTGTTCCTTTTATGCGCATTTTTAGTTGAAGATTTATTTTCTATTTTGGTTTCAAATTGGAACAGCAAAAAGGACTGGTTGGGTTAACGTATATGCGAGTGTATTCTCATTGTATATAGGGTAGAAAGTTTTGTCTAACTTTAAAGACTCTTATGGTTGAGCGTTTCTTATTTAAAAAAGCTGCTTTCAATTAATTGAGGGAGGTTGTTGAAAAATTTCCTATTTTACAAAGCGTTTCAGGAGGTGCGACTTGAGGCTGGTTTAATAGCGAGCTTGATGGTTAAAGAGTTGTCTGCTAAAAGTATATAAAACCTTCCTGAAAGTTCGGAAGGTTTTTGAAGGTTGGAAGAGCTAAAAATTTAGCCAGTATAATTTAACACTCATTCTTCGACTTTTGCAAAAAGTTCGGTGATATGCCTTAAGCATCATTGATACAACAGACGAATAAACTGCTATTTGCGGAACAAAACTTTCAAGCACCCAATGAAATACCTCGTAGGTATGAAACGCACAAATTACATTACATTACATTTGCTTTTATTAAACTTTTTGTATATACAATTTGACTTAAGGCTAGGTAGCAAATGGTGGTGAATAGTTAATATTTAAAGGTGTTGGCTCAACAACAGGGGCCCAACGGTTTACAATGTTTGTTTTCTTAAATCTATTTTACATATATTGTGGTTGTCTTCTCAGATTCATACTCGTAGTATGCATCGTTGTCAGGGTTGACCTCAGGGTGTATTTGTACGTTTTGTGCGTTCAAGTCCGGGTGTTGATGGAAACGCACAAATTTTCCTTTTTTTGTGCGTTTCCATCAACACCCGGACTTGAACGCACAAATTTTCCTTTTTAACTTTTTTTATTTATTGAGATATATTCCTTAGGTATATATTATCAAGCATTTAAATTATTGCGGATATTTCCTCTTTAATGATTCCTTTCTGTAGTCAGGATACAATTTACCATGTTCCTGCACATAACGTGAGAGAAATTGCTTCTGTTCTTCCTCTCCTGTGACAAGTCCCTGAAAGTCTTGTACCAACTTGACTGCCCTTTCTACAGTATCGTTCACAGCTCTTAATTGAACATTTAGTTCCCATTCAGAAGGACTGAAGCTACTATCAGACGGTTTGTAGATATACACAAATTTCATTTGAGTATCGCATTCGCATACACTAATTCTATACAAATTCGTACACTAAAAATGCCATTTATGTATTATACAGGGTGTCCGCCGGGAAGGTATACTACTTTGTTTGTTTATAATTTTTGATTAAATGAAAGAGAATGGAACTTATATGGATAAATGTTTTATTTAATGTCGGCAATTATATATGGAATATAATATAAGGTAAATGTCCGCCTCTGTTTGTCTCACAAATGCGAGCCCTATTGAGCACATTTTTCATTACATTCTCACACATTTCACGCGGTATTTCATTAATTTCATTACGAATATTTTGTTTGAGTTGCTCAAGCGTTTCTGGTTTGTTTGCATAAACCTTGCTTTTTAGATATCCCCACAAAAAGAAGTCCGGAGCAGTCAAATCAGGTGACCGTGGAGGCCAATCAACATCACCATTTCTTGAAATAACTTGTTGTGGAAAGAGGCCTCGCAGCATTTCCATTGTAATCCTGGCTGTATGCGATGGCACCGTCTTGTTGATACCACATGTTAATCAAGCCCAAAGGATGAAGTTGTGGCGTGGAAGCAAATGCAAATCGTTGTGCAAAATTGTCGCCAAAGTTGTTCTTTGAAGACCAAGCTCCTGAGCACGGCTTCGAATTGAGGTTGATGGATTGTTTTGAACACTTCCTTGAGTAGCAGTAATGTTTTCAGCCGATCTTGCAGTACGTTGTGGTCCATGCTTGGGCCTATCACCTATACATACACTCTTTCTTCGAAATCATTCACTACACGATAAATAGTGCGTTTTGTTGGAACGTTGTTTCTCCCAAAAATTTCACGTAACTTTCTCATCGTCACAGTAGTGGATGATTGATTTTGATAAAATGTTTTAACGATTAAAACACGTTGGTTTATCGAATATTTTTCCATAATACTATATACTGCCAAGACTAATGTTTGCCAAAATGGCGGCAAAACAAAGTAGTATACCTTCCCGGCGGACACCCATTTGTAGTTCAGACGGTTTGTGTATTTTGAGAACAAAATACAAATTTCAGTTGCTTTTTGTGTTTATACACAAATTCGATTTGCACATAATTATGCTATTCACAAAATGATACACAAATCGTTCGTGTATTCCATTTGTTGCTTTCAAATTTGTGGTTCAGACGGTTATGTATATAATACATAAATTTATTCACAAACTTTTTCGTATACACAACCGTCTGATAGTTGCTTAAGAATCATTCACTTCCAAACAAAAAACAATTTTTTACTTTTGACGGTCACAAATTCGTCCAGAATTTTATCTAAAGAAAATACAAATTATGATTAAAAAAATAAATAGTTAAATGTTCAAGTTTTAAATAAGATACCATAAAATACCATAAAGGATATCACCATCTTTACCGACAGTCAAGTCGCGATTAAATCCCTGGATTCTGTCGTCTTCAATTCAACAACTGCCCTCAATGCCTCAATTGCCGACTATCTCTGAACGAGATGGCGAAACAATTCAAAATTCACCTTATATGGGTGCCGGGCCATAGAGACATTCCAGGTAATTGCATCGCCGATGAGCTCGCCAGACAAGGCACTAATATGTCGACTCTACCAGAAAAGAGGAGTCTCTATATGCCTCTTGCTACTTGCAAGCTCCTAATTAAACAAAACGCATTAAGCGCTACTAATCGCAGGTGGTCTAGCTGCTTAAAGTGCCACACCTCGAAACAGATCTGGCCTCAGCTGGATTCCAAGCGCTCAAAAAGTCTCATTACACTGAGAAGACCCATAATAAGCATTCTAGTAGATGTCATCACCGGACACTGCATCATAGGGAGACATGCTCTCAGATTAGGCCTCCCTTCAAATGATTTCTGCAGAAGCTGTATGGACGAGGAGGAGGAGGAGACTATTCTTCACCTTCTCTGTACGTGTCCAGCACTGTCACTCCGTAGAAAACTATACCTCGGAGAATATTTCTTCGACAATCTCAGCGAACTCGCAAACATAGGTATCAACTGCCTCCATCGCTTCATTCTTAGCTCCGGCTGGTTCAACGGGTAGATAAGGAGTCGATATCGATCCTGTGGTAACACAATGGGCCTAATTTGGCCTAAGTGAGGCTGCACTTGAGGCGGCCTGCCACTCTAACCTAACCTAACCTACCATAAAATGAGTTACGCATTTCATCCTTCGAAGGAACATATCTCTTAGAGCTATCTAAATAACTATCCTTTGTTAGATTGTCTACTGTACTTGTTTTCTTTGTTTTCATTTCTAAGTCAAAAGACCTGGAGGTCTGATCTTCTGATAAAATTACTACTTCCTCAGTAAAATAATACAAATGCTGGACATTTTTTTTTTATGTTGCATTTGAAATTGACGAATCCACACGTTCGTAGTCTCTTTACGTTTTTATAAAATTCAAGTCTTGAAAGGGCACCTTAACAGCCAGATTACGCTGAAGCCTTGGTTTTATATAATTTGTGATATATTTAAGACCTTGCCTTTCGTTCTTGCTTAGTTTAATCTGAGACTGCAATAGGTATATTTTTACAGAACAAATTGCTCTCGCCATCTATCTTGCTTGATCCATTGCACCTGAAGGTCTGATCTTCAATTCCTTTTCTTGTTATCGTTTCGTCCCAGAAATATGACAGAAATCTCAATGAGTTTGCGGTAGTCGTCCCTCACTCTTGTTTTATGCAGTTCAATAGAATATAAATCAAGCAATTCACTTATTGTTCAGAAATGCTGTTTTTAAAGTTTCACTGCAAGTTTTATAGTTCGAACTTCGAAGAATTTATATTTTTCCAGTTGTCGCTTTTGAAAAGGGGAAACGTTTATCGTTTATTAAATTTTCGCTTCAAATGAACTCTTTAGAATAAGTTCATAGATGTGCTGTCGACACCCAAAAAGTAGTAACTCCCTTTCAAATTTCTGTTCTAAAAGCACCATTGAGCCGACCTGTATTAGATGCTGTTGTGTCACAACACATTATCTGTGCCTTATTTTCGAGGTTCCAGTCATTTAATAGAAAATGCTACAGATTGTTCTTTTCCTGAAGAATTTTTAAGCTTCGGCTCAAAAAGAAGCTGATCGTTACTGCCAAATGTAATAACTATAGGAAGTTGTTCTTCTTACTTTACTTCTTACGGTTACGGCACATCATTTTGGAAATCGGTTTTTATAGATGAAGCTCTTTTGTTTCCTAACCTGTATTCGAATACGTTGGATCGAGGATTTGATTGGAAATTCGTCAACATTAAGTCCGAGTGCTTCTAGTGTGACCTGAAGAATGTAAACGGAATCTTGAATGGTTAACTGACATCTGTTTAAAGCTGATACTATCAAATTCTTCTTCCGCGTTTTTTGGAAGTTTGAGATTGTAATCGCTCCCGATGTTATTGGCAAATTCGTTTCATGGCTTTCATCACTGTTGGATTATGTGTCTGTTTCGTTATTAAGTTCTTTTAGTGTAGTAAACAGTCGGTTGATACCGAAGAGCTCGATGGTAGTGTCGATTTAAGCAATCTCTTCTCTTCATCTAGCATGCTTTTTTTAACCACCCTTTTTTCCTTTTCCATTAATTTTATATCCACATTCGTTAGGCTGTCCTCCAGGTTCTCTCTATCGAAGCAAACATATTCTATCCTCCTCAATTTTAATTTTAAGAAAGGCATCAGCATGAGATTATCTAAATTGTTTGAAAAAACTTTTTTCCGGCTTTTAACTAGCTATGTCCTGATTTGTTTTGGCATTTTTTTTTTTTTTTAGATCTTTCCAAAGCTAATAGAATTTCACAATATTTTTTACTTTTTAGCTTTCATGAATCACAAGGTTCGCACTTTCACTCACTGTTAATCTAACTTTGCGAATATTACAAAATAAAATTGACGTTTTGAAGGAAGTTTAGCATCCGTTATTTGATGCTTTATATTCCACTAAAAAAATACTTTTGACACATAATTGCCAACACGGTCCATTTAAGACAAAGTCTTTGTCTTTTCCAGTGTTTCTTTGTCCTTTGTCCTTCCCGACGCTTGCTCAGTCCCAAACCTAATTTATAAAAAAAGAAAACTGATTCAACAAAAAAATTAAAAAATAGCATAACGTACATTGTGAACGTCAACGTATACAATTAACCTTGGTTATGCGAGAAAATATTTTTAGGTTATTTTAAGGTAGTATGTTTTGAAGCGTACTAAAACATGAATTTTTTTTTTATCCATAAGCAAAATAGTTTTTAAACCGAATAACGTGTGTCAAATCTTTAATCTCTGTTGGAAAATTAAATCTTTATCCCAATGATGATTCCTCCGTCCCATCGTTCGGTATATTTGTCCGAAGTTATATTTTAAGTTGGCAACCGTGCGTTTGGCACTTCATTTTAGTTGCACTATGACATCTTTTGTTTTAAAAAGTAAAAATATAGGTACCTATATAATACGACATAAGTGGTATCGATGCGAAAAATGACAATTTATACCTACGAACTAATGTGCCCCAAGCAAGTGCTATTTTCCTATATAAATTGCATGGCTGCTTCGATCTAAGTAAATGGACTCAAAAGACTCCGAAGGCTTTAGACTCAAAAAAAAAAAAAATTAAAAAATCCGTGTGTGTACGAAAAAAAAAGTTGACAAATAAGGGACACCCTATAAATTGTATATTACATTTTTCAAAGAGTTAAAAACACATAACTGGGACCTTTTCTTCGCAGCTGCGAGTTATTTTTTCTCCATCATTCCACTGAAAAGAGTGTTAATTGTCAATAAAGTGAAACTCCTTAACGTATAAGTAAACCTCCCCATTAAGCCCTCATAATGACGACTAATTAGGCAGCCTATACACAAAGAGATAGAGAGCAAACCCCATCCGACTTATTTGTCGACCGTTCCTATTTGGCAACGCTATAGAAACATACTAATTGGCAGCTAAATAAAAATGATCTCCTCTGCCAACCCTATATATCAGGCTTAACTTGCCCATGGTGTGGTGTGTATATTCAATCAGTGCCACTGAGGGAAAGAAAGGATTTTGGTCGCTTTGATGGGGCTGATGGAAAAAGGACTTTTCCCATTATTTCATTTTCCCATTTACTGTGCGAAGAAGAAGAAGTTTCAAAAGTGACAATTAAAATGTTTTCCTTGACTGAACTAACGCTGCTTGAATTTTTTGTTTTGTTTGTTCTCCTTTCAGACAGAGATGTGGGCATCAGTCCTAACAACCGACGATCATCGACGAATCCTTTAGAAATTACAAGACGCCCGCCTACTGGGGAGTCCCCAGAGCTCACAAATAATCGTGGTAACAATTTCTGCTCAGTTCCACCGTTTAAAGACTACAACCCGTTGCCGTCAACGCCGCCACCTTCGTATACACCAAGAAGGCCTCAGCAGCAGCACAACCACCACCACCACTATCGGGAACCAGAAGTTTGTAGTAACGCACACAATGGTGGTACTAGACCGGTGCCAATTGGAGCCGTTGGAGGAGTAAGAGAATCAGAGGAAAGTCTTGCAGCTGCAGGCAACAATCGATGTGGACGTAATGAGTCCGAAAGCAGTGATACCAGTGGGAGTCGAAGCAGTCCGAGCAGCACCAGCAGTAGAAGCAGAAGTAACAACAACAGTCCTAGCAGCGATGACGATGATGATGATGATGACATTAACAATGGACACTCAAGAAGAAATGCTACTCTTCGAGTAAACGGTAAGTACCATAACTAAAGTAGAGATTTGCTCGTAGGTATACACTTGTGGGGTTGGATGCAAATTGTCTCATTTGTCTGATTGTTTGTCAGGAAGTCATTGTCTAGGAAATGAGTCTTGTTCTTGGCTAAGGGTTGAAGGATATTATTATTGTACCAGCTGCTTGACACAGTTTACGAGTTTCCTTAGTTTTCGCCTAGTTGTTGTTGTCAAGCGGTATTCTAAATGATTAATTGGACATTTTTAAGTGGTGGACTCTTAAGTGGATGAGGAGGTTGGTTTGGTTGGCTTTTTGTTTCAAGATTTTCCGATCCATCGGAGATATTCGTAAGGAGAACAATCAGTCCGGTTTGTGGCCTTGTGGGTGAACAACGTGTTGTTCTCGTGGTCTTCCTTTCACTTTGTTGTTATTTAGTTTGTAAGTTCTCTGATTTAGGTATCTACTTTCGGCTCTTGAAAGAAAACAGAGAGAAGTATTACATGGACAATACGTTTATTGTCCCGATTACTTGGCCTACAGTTGTTGGATTCTGCAATTCAATTCAAGTTTTAATGTAACTGATATGACATTGACATCTACAGCATAGATAGCAGCACACTGAACGGTGGCTTTTCTTGTGCAATGAGCAGTGCACTGCAGTTAATTTCGTTTTATTTTCATAAGTCGCTTCTATCAGATGACATTTCAAAAGTTTGGAAATTTCAGGTGTTGTTGAAATTTTCCGGTTGGAGTTCATTTGAAGATTAAATTTATCTTGCATAAAATCAATAAATGGTTTAGCTTCTGGAGTTGCAAAATTGATATTGAAGTCTCCGCTTATGATCATTGGTAAAAGATGATAATCTCCCAGCAGAATTCTCGAAATTTCTTCTGAGTACGTTGCAAGGACGAAATGGAGAAATTTTATTTCACATCAACAAAAAGCTGAAATTAATATGCCCCAGCTCATAAATGTATACAATGATAAAAACGTATGCAATGATAAAACACAGTGAAGCATTTCCGTCCCCGCAAGTTAAATGCGTGGAATTACTCCACCAGATTCCAACAACGCGCGCTTAGATGTTTAAGCCTGGTATGCACCTCTCCACAAACGAAATATCCCATACAAAAGTGACACAACGAAATCATGAACGAAAAATTCCGCTCTCCTTTTCGTTTAGTAGTACGCAGCTGCTGCGAAATGATGGCGGAAAAGTAGGTAGTTGTAGTAGATTGCTTGGTACAATTCTCCACTCTTTTTTCGCACACGTTTAATGTCCGGGACATTCTTTGCTTGCGGAAATTTGGCATTTGTGCTGCAGTGTTGCCAGCTTTCATAAGAGGGTGGAGTCAAATTGAGAAATTTTGAAGACGAAAATATCCAAACTCAAATATGAAAATTAAAACTGCATATTTTTTGGTAATTTTAATTAAAAAAAAACAATACAAACTCGTAATTGAGAGCTTTTTTTTAGTTTCCATTTTGCAATATTATTAACAAAAAAAAAAAAAAAAAAAACAAAAACAGCGAGTTTTTATATTAAACTACCTACTTCGAAATGGGTTGGTATAAATGTGTGAAAACCAATTGCAATGGATTTCCGGCGCAAGTGAAAAATATGTTTTTTTGCGGCCAACAAAAAGAAACCAAATTCGGATTTAATGTTCCATTTGGCAGCAAATCTGAAATCTCAGATCAAAATCTGAAATGCCTAATAATCGAAAAAGACAACTGTTTAGAAAGTTTTAGTTATACGAAAAAAGTACGTTCACAATGAAAAATGATTATAAATTTCTAAGGATCCTGAAAATCGCAAAACTTTAAATAAAGTGAATAGCGTAAATTACTATAGATCCGAAATGACAATTTTAAGGAGCCAAATTGGAAATAAATAGCCAGTGATGGTAACACTGCTACTTGTGTATCAGCTGATGGAAATCTACACAAATTATTTTCCGCTGCCTTTTCGCAGACGTTTCGCTGTCCATTTGGAGACCACCGGAAAATTTCGTTTGTGAAGAGGTGCATACCACGCTTTACAAATCAAAAATAAATAAAGTTTTTTTTTTTTTTTTTTTTTTTTTACCGAGGGTAGGTGAAAATCTTCCAAAGACACTATGAGAAAAGCAAGCGCGTGCTCATAGTAGTGTCAGATTTTTACTGACTAAAAACACCACCCTTCGAAGAATTGTTAGATACTGCAACTAAGATATAACTTATCAAGCAATTTTTCTATAACGAAATAACAACTTTTGACAGGCTACTTTCCAATGAAAGATCCTGCATGTTCCGCAATTTAGACGCGGTTAATCTTATCGTGCCAAGTCGAACGGTTTCGTTCTTTGTAGCCGGCGCAATAAATTTTTCTCGTCCAAAATTTGTCGGACTGTATTGTTGACATGTCCGATTAGTCGGTTTCTATGCTTTCTCGCGAAGCTTCTAGTTTCAGCTTCAATTGTTGGAATTCCGAGATCTCTGTGGATATCGTCGTTTCTAATATACCATGCTGCTTGTACAATTTCTCTAAGCACTTTATTTTGAAAAGTTTGTAGAATATTGGCATTTGTTTTCTTGGTACAACCCCAGAGTTGTACACCGTAGGACCACACCGGCTTTAGCACTTGCTTGTATAGAAGCAGTTTGTTTTCGGTACTGAGCTGGGAATGTTTTCCGAGTAACCAGTACATTTCTCTATATTTGATATCGAGTTCTTTACGTTTCATTTTCACGTGCGAATTCCATTTCAGCTTTGCGTCGAGTGTCATTCCCAGGTATTTGGCCTCGTTTGCAAAGGGTATATTCGGGCCAAGTTTAGGAAAATTGGCAAGTCATTAGTTTTCTTATACGTGAAATTCACGTGAACAGATTTAGTTTCGTTGAGGGCGATCCGCCAGTCCCTCGTCCATTCATTTACCTTATTCAGTGCGATTTGAAGTTTTGCAGTCGTTTCTTCAATTGTATTACCTACTGCTAGGATAGCGGTGTCGTCGGCGAACGTAGCGAGAGTAGTGCCATCTTCTCTTGGTATATCGCGAGTATAAGTTAATCACTACACCGAAATAATTAATAAAAAAAATCTTTTCTAGAGCAGTTTGCTCTGACCTTTATTGAGTTTACTTCTTAACTAACTACAATCAATAATTTTATATTCGATTTTACCTCGGTACTTTGCATTCCTAAGGTATTGAATTGAATTGCAACATGAATTTCTGTGGAAATTCGCTGTATCGAGGCAGACGCTTTGTCAGCATTTCCGTTGCTCGTGTTGATGTTAACTCTTCCCCTCTAAAAAACGATCGTCATCGGTCGTCAGAAGTATGGTAGGTTGTTGAACTTTGGGCTGCTTGGATATTGGAGATAGTTGACCTCAGGAACGGAAAGTCTATCGATGATTGTTACTGGTCCATTCGTCTTTGTTGTCGGTTGTTCAATTATGATTTCTGTGTTGTTTCTTCTTGGCAAGATTTTGCATATGATCGCTATTGTAATAAGTAGTCCTAGTACGGAGATGAGGGAATATGTTGTTACTCGTTGATTATCGTTTTCTGTTTGTAGAAGGTGGATCTTATTGGTATTGTTAATATGGAGATCCTTCATCATTTCTAGTGAGAGTAATTCACGGTATTCGTTTTCCTTGGGACTGGTTTGCAATATTGCCGGAAGTGGTTTAATCATTGAGGCTTCTTTGGAGATGTATTGGATTCCGTTCAAAGTGATGGTCATGTTATGGAATTTTACCAAGAATGTTCCATTTAGGTTGTGTGTTGTGTTATCAAATTCAAGGGTGCCGATGAATTGGTTCAATAGCATTATGCCCGTTGATATTTCATCTATGGTCGGAATATGATGATTATTTATTTTATTGCAAGTAGCTGGTAGACTTTTTAATAAATTAGGAATGCAAGTATCGTTTGTAATATTGACAATATTTTTTGAGTTACAAATGGATAGATTGTTAAAAGTTTTACATTTGTTTGTTGTTCCATATAATTTTTCATTATTTCTTAAAATTACCTCGTACAATGTTTCTGTTACAATGTTTTTCTTTTTAATTGGCTTTATTAACAAATTTTCGTAAATTTCATTCGTTGTTAAGGGAATGTTTATTATGTAGAGGATTGACGTACTATTGCTTAAAACTTTTATATCTGCAAAGTCTAGGGCTTCTTCTATTGTTGTGTAGGGTAATTTTTGTTCATTAAATACTTTGGTGGCTAATTCTATTTCATTTTTTGACAATATAAAAGAGTTTATTGTACCTAGTTTAGCCCAATGAATGGCATAGTTAATATTCTCTAGTTCTTCTTTTACAATTTTGATTTTATATTTGAGATTTGATATAATTTCATAATTTATTTTATTATTATTTTTAAGTAAGTTTTGGATTTCATTCTGGATTCTCGTAATATTGTTTATTCGTTCGTTATACAATTCATTAATAATAACCTGTTTATTGTTGTTTTTTAGAACATCTGTAATTTTTTCTTTTATTGTAACAAAGTCATCGTGGTCTGGGTTGCCAGCAATCCATTTCCAACCTTTGCCTATAAAGTCTAGAGAACGTTTCGCTATTCTGGGTTGTAAGTTATGTAAAAGATTACGGATTTGTTGAATTTCATGTGATATTAAGGGAAAAAGGATTTGACTTTGGGTTGTTTCGAGATTAAGGACTGGTGATATGTCGGAAAGGAATTGCTCATATTGTTTAAGATTAATGCTATGTATTAACTTGAAATGTCCATCTTGAATTTTTGTTTGCCCTGTATGTAGGGAGACAATTTGGGAGTTTGAGAAATCCATGATCTGGATCTCCGCTCGACCAAAATAGATGGTGCATCTGAAAGAGAATTAGTTTCTTATATTACTTTTATGGACTATTTTTCCGGATTCTGTTACTATTGTAGAGTTTCTATTTTCCTTAATGATTTCTTGTCTATACCTATTTGTTAATTTTGAACCTAACCGTTTGTTGTTTTTTACATAAATGACCTGTCCTATCTGATAGTCCTTCTGCGGTTTTCTTTTTTTATTATGATATTTAATATCTTTTTCCTGTTTTGCTTTAATTTTCTCGATGTTAATTAAACGTGTCTTTTCAAATTGTTCCGGGTTTAGTCTGGGTATTCGCCCATAGTAAAGTTCTATGGGCTTTTTACCTGTAGTTGAATGGATAGTAAAATTGTATTCGTTAACGGCTCGCTGTAACAGTTCTTTGAAAGACCGTGAAGGTCCTTCCGATTTGAGACATCTCATAATCTCAGATAGGGTAGAGTGAAAGCGTTCGACTTGGCCGTTCACTTCACTTTTGTATGGTGGTGTTTTGAAAATTTTGATTTGGAGGTCATCTTCTAACATTGAGGTTATCGAGGCTGAGTTAAGAGCCTTTTCGTTGTCTATAACAACGACTTCGGGGACACAAAAGTAGAACAAGATATCACGTAAAGGTTCCTTGATATCTTCGATTGAACGGGATGATATTATTTTAGCCTGTGCGAATTTCGTGAACTTATCGACGGCGGTCAACACGAGGTATTTTTCCGTAGAAAATATGTCTATATGGAGGATGTTACCAGGATAGCTAGGGATCGGTGTGTGATTCAAATGTGGTTTGTTAGGATGCCTGTCATATTTATTCTCCTTGCATGTTACGCATCGGTTAACTAGTGTTCTAATTTTTGAGGACATTTTAGGGAAGTAATAGTTTTCCAACAGTTGAATCCTGTTTTCTTCGGCGTTACGATGTGCTCTTCGATGTATCTTCAGAATTTTTTCTTCTTGCTCTATTTGGCCGGTTATGTCTTCAACAAATTTTTGGGTGAATCGAATACGATAATCTTTAAAATGTAACGGATAAATTTCTTGTACTCGTCCCATCGTCATTTCGTCTGTTAGAAGTCCGTTAATAGTATTTGGATTAAGGTATCTCTTGAAAATGTTAATGATGTCGTTTGTTGAGTAGTCTTGGCGTATCAGAATATGTCTTGTATAGTTGTCAAAGGGGTTCTGGATTTGATAGCTATTTTCATTTCCTATCTTGAGTAAAAGTTGATTTCGAAAAACGTTTATAGGGATTTCTACAGATGGAATTAGGTTTTGCGCTGAACTGTCAGCACTGTGTTCTGTAGGGGTCATTGAGTGTATTTCAGTTTTTGGGGGTCTCGAGAGAGAGTCAGCAACCACATTTTCCTTACCTGGTTTATATTTTAGCTCATAATTATACTCCTCCAATATGGCTTTCCACCTTTTCATTTTGGAGTTTGTATTTTTGTTACTTAGAGCATAGGTAAGTGGTTGGTGGTCTGTGAAAATGTTGACTTTCCGGGATCCGTAAAGGAAGTTTCTCAAAGAATTGAGGGACCAAATAATCGCCAGCATTTCTTTCTCGTTCGTGGCATAACCTTCTTCTGTTTTGCTTAAGGTTCTGGAGAGAAATGTGATTGGCTTATCATCCTGTGAGAGGACTGCTCCAATGGCGTAGTCGGAAGCGTCAGTTGTTAATTGAAAGCTTTTGTCAAAGTCTGGATATTGAAGAATAACTTCTTCGGAGGCGAGAGAGTTTTTTAATTTGTGGAATGCTTCGATGGCATCTTGATTCAACTGAATAAGTTTTTTCTTTGACATATTTGCGGACACATGTCCATCTTCCCCTCTTAAAAGGGATGTCAGTGGTTTTGCCAACTTTGAGTAATCTCGTATAAAGCGGCGGTAATACCCTGACATTCCGAGAAAGGATCGAAGTTCTTTTAGGTTTTCAGGAATAGGTCGATCAACTATAGCTTGTACCTTTTTTGGATTGGTTTTTATTCCGAATCTTCCAATAATAAACCCTAAAAATTCTACTTCTTTCTGGAAAAATTCGCATTTATCGAGCTGAATTTTCATATTTGCTTTTTCTAAGGTGTGAAATACTTTTTCCAGATTTGAGAAATGTTCGGTTTCGTCTTTCCCAAAGATGACAATGTCATCAATGTAAACATAGCAACATTTTCCAATGAGGTCTCTTAGAATGTCATCTAGCGTTCTCTGGAAAATGGAGGGGGCGTTCTTTAGCCCAAATGGAAGACGAGTAAATTCGAACTTGCCATTATTTACCGAAAAGGCAGTTTTTTCTATATCAGAATCCTTAAGTGGGATCTGATGGAAACCACTTTTTAGGTCCACTATGGAAAACCATTGATTTTTACTAAGGTTTGCAAGGATTTCGTATATTTCAGGGATTGGATACTTGTCGGCGATAGTTATAGCGTTTAGCTTACGGTAATCAATTACCATTCGAAACTTCTTTTCTCCTGAAGCATCCATTTTTTTGGGGACAACCCAAACAGGAGAATTGTAGGGAGATCTTGATGGTCTTATGATACCGTCTTCTAATAGTTTCCGTATTTCTTTTTCGACTTCATTTTTAAGTGCCATGGGGTAAGGATATGATTTCGAGTACACGGGGTCTCGAGTTGTGGTTCGAATTTCTCCTTTGACCATGGTGGTATAGGTTAACTTTTCGTTTGGTTCCGAAAAGAGATTGGGGCATTTATGAATAATTTTAATAAGTTCGGAATGTTGTTCTTTAGTCATGTGGTCGGTTCTAATATTTATGTTATTGACAAATTGTGATTGATGTTGTTTGAGCGGAATGGAAATTCTTGGATGAGAGAAACCAGGGTGAATAGACATATGGTTTCTACTTGTGTTAATGATAGCATTTAAATGTTTTAGTGTGTCATGTCCTATGATACCATCAAATGAAATAAGACTAGGGAGAATAAAAAATGTAATTTTGTCAGTTTGGGGGCCAAAAAGTTGAATAAGTGCATGATGGGTTATTTTAATATTTCCCCCCACGGAGTGAGCGTAGAAGGGTTTAGCATTTAGTAGGGGATTCTTTATGTGACGTGGTTGAACGTAATTCTTGTTGGAACCTGTGTCAACAAGAAACTTCAGGGTCTCTCCACTTCTAGAAATGTGTTCGAAATAAGGAAGTGAAGAGGGCGTTAGTCTAAAAAATAGATGTCATCCAGTTCTTCGTGTTGGTCAAAGTTTTCTCCTCCACTCTGTTCAGTGTATTCTTCTAGTGATTCGTCATAATTTTGGTCTTCCTCTGCAATTTCTGTCTCGTAGTCTTCCATGGATTTTTCTTCGTCACCGAGTTGAGCTGTGTGATGGATTCGCTGCATCTTTTGTGGTTGGTGTATTTGCTGCGAATGTTGTCGTTTTTGTATGAATTGTTGATTCCTTGGTCTATTTTGATAGTCTACTTTCTGAGTCCTCAGGGAGTAGTCAATGGACATTGGTTTCGGTGGGAGAGGTCGTTGATTTGGTGGTATTCTTTGTTGTTGGTACCTAGGCTGGTATTGGACATCTCTATAGAGTTGAGGTTGTTGTGGAGCACGAGGGTTGTGCAGTAAGTGGGGATAGAAATTGTGTCTAGGAGCTGGGGCTGGTGCAGGTCCTGGAGGACTGTTCCTTTTAGCGGGAACTGGAGGTGCTTGTTGAGACGATCTGGGAGAACTGTGGGAATTGTTTGCGTACTGGGCGCGAAAGTCTACGTTTTGTAGTTTCAAACACAAATGCAGGGCCTGTGGAAGGTCTGCTGGTTCACGTATGCTAAGCAGGCGAGGCAGATCTCCTTTCAAACCCCTGACGAAGGTATCGAGGGCCTTGTCACGGTAGCATTGAGTCATGTTGTTCATAGCATCTTGACTCATTTCCATTGATCCCAGTTTGTTTAGGATTAATGACAAGTGGTGATAGACGATCTGATAGAATTCAGAAATCGTGCTATTGCCTTGCACTAGCGTTGTCATTTGATATTCAAGGGTTCCTAAGTCCCTTTTATCCGCATAGTGAAGAGTAAGGCATTTCGAGATTTTCTCCCAGTT
The DNA here is from genome assembly GCA_946477585.1 of Cheilosia urbana. Taxonomy (NCBI): domain Eukaryota; kingdom Metazoa; phylum Arthropoda; class Insecta; order Diptera; family Syrphidae; genus Cheilosia; species Cheilosia urbana. Next base: position 49,502,100 of record OX297855.1, read on the forward strand.
AAGAGGCGTGTTGTACGACTCTAGCACGACGTCGGCATGTCCTACGATTTTGTTGCGAATTACAGACAAAATGCCATAGTACTTGGGAGTACCCCTAACGTGATCATAAATTTGGATTATTCTCTCAACACTCTTCTTCCATGAATTGAATTCATGAGCTTGCCCAGAGAATTCTCGTAGACTTTTAACTACGTCTGGTATTTTGTCAAGGTCGGCTAAATTATTATCAACTAAGTTGATGGGTTGGTCGACTTCGTTATTGATGTCGGCCGCGGGATTCATTATCGAATTAAATATTTGTCTTCCTTGTATTTGTAGCGTTTCTGCTACTAATCTGGTGATTAGTTGAACTAAATCGTTAGGATTAATACCTTGAGCAAGTTGGGGGGCAGGTTGGGGAGCAGGGCCAGGGATAGGTGGATCTGCGACGTGTTCCAGGCGTGCTGGCCTAATAAGGTTATTTTGATTTGCCATATTGGCTGAAACGTTTCAAAGTATCTAATTTGAAATAAAAGCAAGAGCACGGATGGAAATAGATAACGGCAAAGAAAGAGGAACGATTTTTTCAGATGTTATCTTAGTTCTAATGTAATAAACTTGTTTGAATAATGTTTTGTTAAATAAAATCAATTAATTAATCAATAGGTTTCTTTACACGGTTTTTAAGTTGTGCTTTTAGGATTTAACTTCACTTGTTTACTCTTATTATTTCTCTTATTATTTCAAAAATTGATTCACTTCTTAGAGCTAGACTTACAATAATAGTATGAAGTGTTGCTCCATGTGTTGATTAACGATATTTTTTGTTTTGGTGGTTCTTCTATTCCTATTCAGGCGGCTGCAGCTTTATAGTTGCTCCTTTTTGTCCTTGGTTATCGGGCTACTGGGGGACCTCTTTTCTGTTCCTTTTTATCCTTGGTTATTGGACTACTGATGGAACTCTTTTCCTGAAGTTGCGAATTAATGTTGAACGTGTAAGTTCGAAAGCCACACAATGGGCGCCAGTTAATCACTACACCGAAATAATTAATAAAAAAAATCTTTTCTAGAGCAGTTTGCTCTGACCTTTATTGAGTTTACTTCTTAACTAACTACAATCAATAATTTTATATTCGATTTTACCTCGGTACTTTGCATTCCTAAGGTATTGAATTGAATTGCAACATGAATTTCTGTGGAAATTCGCTGTATCGAGGCAGACGCTTTGTCAGCATTTCCGTTGCTCGTGTTGATGTTAACTTATATAACAGATAGAGGAGGGGCCCAAGGACACTTCCTTGCGGCACGCCGGCCGAAATTTCCTTAACCTCAGAGTATTCGTTTCCATGTCTTACACGGAAGAGTCTATTCCCGAGATATGATTCTAAAATATCATATAGGCGTACGGGAAGAACTTGTCGTAATTTAAATTTTAAGCCGTCATGCCACACCTTATCAAAGGCTTTTGAGACGTCAAGGAATACGCTTGAGCATATCTTTTTTCTTCAAATGCTTTCTCAATTACGTCAGTAATTCTATGCACTTGGTCAATCGTTGAATGCTTGATTCTGAACCCAAACTGGTGGTCAGGGATAAGATTATTATATTCTATAACCGGTTGTAAGCGCTTTAGTAAAATTCTCTCGAAAACTTTGGATATAACTGGAAGAAGGGAAATTGGTCTATACGACTTTACTTCATTTGGCGGTTTTCCTGGTCTTAAAACCCTTATGACCTCCACAACTTTCCATTGGCTCGGTAGGTGTTTTAGTCTGAGCGCGGCATTTATAATATGAAGAAGCTTAATTAATGCTTTTCTTGGTAGAGCTTTGAGAACTTTTCACGTTTTAGTTCCCTTAGCGTTGCACTTGTGAGTATTAAATCGTCGGATAGTAATTCCGCCGCAATAACACTGTCGTGAACCGCCCGACCATCGTACGGTTTAAAGGTTTCTTCTAAATGGGCGGCAAAAACGTCCGCTTTTTCCTTATCTTCCCTTGCCCATTCATTTTGATTTATTTTAATTGGCGGCGCGGGGATTTTGGGCCTTTTGGTGCCTTTTACAGCTTTCCAAAGTGAATAGTTGGAATCTTTTTTCGCCGTTAAACTTTCAAGGTAAGAACCTATCGCACGATTTTTAAAGTCCTTAATAGCTGTCTTCAACAAATTGCACAAATAATTCAAATGTGTTTTATGTTGCGGGGCGCGACTCTGTTGCCATTTTTTACGAGCCTTCCTTTTTTCGTTAACCAATTCTTTTATTTCGGGAGGATATCGTAGACCGTATTTGGCCGGCGCTTTCCTTGGATTAGGCGTATTATTCCAGGAAGCGAGCTGTACGATCTCAACGAAGCGATCTACTTCAACCTCAAGTTCATAGGGTGTCGTAAGTGGAACGCTCAGTTCAACATTCTCTTCAATTTCGTTCCTAAGAGCTTTCCAGATAGTTGTTCTACCAGTTTATCTCGCTGGCTCAAGGTTATTTACTAGTTTTACGCTCAATGTTAAAATAACCGGTGAATGATCAGATGACAGATCAAAGCTCTCTTCAACTTTATTGTGGTTGGTAGATATTCCTTTCACGACGAAAGAATCGATCAGGTCAGGTGTTTTTGAAGTATCAGTTGGCCAGTAGGTCGGTTTGCCCGTCGAGTGGAAATCACAACTATACTCCATACCTGCCCCGTATAGCATTCTTCCTTTTCGCGAGATATATCTAGAACCCCAGAACGTGTGTTTTGCATTAAAATCGCCGCCAATAATGAAGTTTGGTTTGAGCGATTTAAGCAAGTTAGTATAATCAGTTTTTTCAAGCGCGGAACGCGGTGGACAGTAGATAGATGAAATTCTAAGAGTACGCTGACTATTTTTTACTCGAATCGTGCACAGTTGCATAGTTTCAAGCTCTATCTTCAGGTCTTCGTATTGTTCAATGCAGTCTTTAATAAACAATGACGATACACCTCTCGCCTTTCCCGAAGGGTGACAAGCGTGGAAGTCATTATAGCCTCTTATTTTCAAGCTCGATCCCTTTTTCACGTGAGTTTCAGAAATCAAGCAAATGTCAAGATCTTTCTCGCGTATGAATATTTCCAATTCGTCGAGTTTTTGCAAAAGACCGTTTGCATTCCAAGTGCATATTTTTAACTTTGGTTTTTCATTCATATTTTATTTGATGTACGCGTTTTCCGGGAATTATTCTCGAGCTTAACCAAGCGATCGAGAATAATTTTATTTATTTTGCTTTGTTCTTCAAGTTTCTGGAGAACAACTGAGAATACATGAGAAACAGGGTCCGGCGAAGTTTCAACGTTTTTAGCTCCGTCGTATGCCGCGGCCTGAGCGTAGGTCTGCACGACTGGGTCGCACGAAACTTTCTTGTTAATCAAAAGTTTGGTTGAGTCAATTGGTAGATAGGTAGGAACTTCAGAAGCAACCGTATACATAAACTGTAAGAAGGTATTCTTAAATAAAGTTCACTTTTAGGTTATTCGTTCGATATGGCAGTAGGTTCATATCAAATAACTATGTGTAACAGGCAATTTTTCCAAGTTCTGGTTAGAGAGATATAAGCGCCTACTGTACTATTTTATAAGCTCTTAGCGAGCTTCCACACCGGATGGAACAAAACGCTTTATTTTATTTTCCTGCTTTGTTTTGCCTCATTCAGTGTGGGCGCGCGTATTTAAATGTGTGCATTTAAATTTCAGAAAATGTCTAAGGCATTTTGTTCCAATCTGTGTGGCTGCAGCCTTACACTTTACAAGATTTTTGAATGCGAGGACAAGCGTAGTAGGACTTTCTGTTTTTTGATCTGTTAGGGCATGATTTTATTTCTGACTGGAATAGATTAAAGACGCTGGTTTAGATTGTCAATGTTTGGAAGTATTGTTCGTGATAGATCGATATGCATTAGCAGTTATAAACTGAATATCCCGATGAACAAGTGCAAATGAAGTGCGATTTTCTGATTGTGTAAGGCTCCAAGGTTGGAATTATTTTAAGGTTCATATTTAAACTGGTTGAACAAAAAGAAGTGGGTAATATTTGCTAAAAATACGTTTTGCGTTGCTATTATTGCATTTTTAATGGAGGTGCGGTGTTGAGTTTCTAAAAAATATATGACACATATCGGCTTTTGTAGGTAGTCATTTTTGAGAAATAATTATAAAACTGATTTATTCGATTTTTTTGAGAAAAACCAAGTACGGGATCTTATTTAGAAAACTAATATTACCTATATTAAGTACGCATTTTGATCAATATCGTTAGAGCGGTTTTTGTAAAGTTTGTCAGACAAAACAGTACCGAATATAGCTGAAAACTGGGTATATGTAAATGTACATGAATCCACAAAAAAAACAAAAACAAATATCGGCAAAAACTTCTTTTCAAAAAACGTAAAAAAATACTTTTTTCTAAAATCCATTATACGATAATACAGAGACTAAGTTTTCTATTAAGTTGGAAAGGACCGTATTACCTTAGAAATGAATTTTTGGTACATCCTATGGACCGTTTTCGAGATATGTATATATGCCCAAATTTCAAAAGTACCATTATTAGATTTTTAAGGAAAAAAACTGAACATGCAGTCTTGTTAACCTAACCTGCTTAAATTTCAACTTTGCTTGAAATCATTGGAGCCGTTTTCAAACAATTCAAACTTGTATGAACATTTTATAATGGAAGTAGGAAGGTATAATTGTAATATTGCGGTTACCTTGCAAAAAAAAAAAAAAAAACGCCCCGAACTGTAAGCCCACAAATTCCAAATCCGAATGTTGAAGGAAATCCGGGCAGCCGTTTAGGCTGTAGGCCTCGGGAAGAACGAATAGACAGACATACGGACAGAATTTTGCGACCCACTTTTTTGAGTTTCTCTATAGATAGCAGTGGCGAGGCGTCCATATAACCCCATTCCTACCGACTTCCCTTTTTAAATTTCCACCAGTCAACACTATCTACCAAAAAAACAAATATATAAGTAGGCACATGAAACCCTACCAAATGAATTTTATAATCACAAAATGGTACACACACGTAAGCCATCAAATAAATATTCTGTGTATCCATTTTCATCACTCATCGTCATCGTCACGACAAAGCGAAGCGCGAAGGTTAGCTAACCCCAAATATGCCGGGTTATTAAAGCTCTCACTGGATAGTTGATTTTGAGAGAACATTTACTTGTTATCTCTTTTCTTTTTTTCCTGAGCACTGTGTTTGACACCTCATTGTTCAACACCCACTTCGTTATGAAGAAAATACCGCGCTTTTCTTCCCAGTCTCACTAAGTTGACTATTTTTGAGTGAACATTTTGGCTCTGCGAAATAAGGCCCCAATGAAATAAGGCTCCAAAAGAAAAGTGAAATAAGGCCCCAAAAAATTATACAGCAAATAACAACAACGATTTTTAATAGAATTTGGGGTGATATTTCCTTTTTTGGGGCCTTATTTCTTAATGCAAATTGGGGTCTTATTTCTTTATGAAATAAGACCCCAAAAGATGAAATGAAACAAGTCCCCAAAATATTTTTTTTATTATTAATTGTTACCCTTCCGATATGGAACGCGTATATTGAAATAACACCCCAAATTTGGGGCCTTATTTCATTTTCTCTTTTGGTGCCTTATTTCATTGGAGCCTTATTTCCTACAGCCGAACATTTTGTGTGTATCTATTTTATTTTTATTTTTTTTCGCTGAGTTCTGTGTATGGGCAATATTGGTCATGGCGCATGGGGAATGGCGAATGGGGATGTGGCTATGAAAAAAATAACACGCTTTTCTTCGAGTTATTCGATACCTATTCGATTTCGTTGTCCTGGCAGGTAGTATGTTGAGGTAGGTAAGGGGAAGTGTTTTGGTTTACATTACATTAAAAATTTAGTTGACTGATTGCAGTGCACGACTTAAAGTCAATTTAGTATTGTGAACCCAATTTGCAAATGTTCAATGTATGGTTTTGTTTCAACAGATGTAAGTCTTTTTACATTTGTATGGGATTAATAATTTTGCTTCGACTTCCCACTTGAAAATGTTCACGCTACGCCACTGATAGATAGGTACTCTATAGCATTCCTATACTTTACGGATCCTCATACTCTTATTTCACTCTTTATTGCGTTAGTAAGGTCCCGAAAGAACTGTTACAGAATCTTTCGTGGGGGAATTTTGAAATTCGTAGAAAGTGGTATCACTGAATATATCACGTCCTACGAATTTCGAAAGCACAAAATGTACCCTACGACGGACTCTTTGATAGACCCGGTTGGCTACAAGGAAGTTATGTTTATTTCTGTTTTTGTTAATTGTTAACGATTCTTGTCGATCTTCAAAAGGAACTAATCAATTTCGGGTCCTTTCCGTTTCAGGTGCATACTGTCCAGATCTGCTTAACGCTTGTTCATTGATACTCCCACCCAAAGAGACTGATTCATCACCCGAACGCCAAAGTCCAAATTCCAGCAGGAACCATTGCAACCGACCGATTCCACTGTACCGCCCCTCATCGGTGGCAGCGTACTCATCCTCGGACTATGCTGAAATCGACGAACTTTCCATTCCAATCGCTTGCAACAACAATGTCCTCGCACCAGCAAAGAGCACCCCAGAACTATATCACCAAAGACCGTCGACCAACGAAGGATGTGTAACCGATTCAAATACAGCACAGCAGCTGAATCAAATGGGTCAGAATCTCAGCCTACGTAGGCCACGTATATCATTGACTTGGGTTCTGAGAGAGCAACAGAATCAACAGCAACAACAACAAAACCAGCAACAGCAACAAGATCATCAGCAAACCGAACAAGAAGTCGAGCATCAGAACAACAACAACGCGGCTAGGATTGATGGCAAACCAAAGCTATCAGCTGGGATTGAGTTCAAAAAGAAACTCAAGACCAAGGCCAAGGAGCAAGAGAAGCTCTTCAATGAGAAGTATGTCAGCAATCATAACCTGCAGGAGTTTCAAGAGAAACGCGAGCCCTCTAAGGATCTCATGTTTGTCTGCACTCCGTCAAGACAGCCGATATCGGTTAAGTCTGGCGATACAACTACCGCACCGGACTCGATTAGTAGGCGACGCGTCGTGCCAAAGAAGGTACTCGAGAAGAAATGCTTCAAAGCGAGCGAGAGCAATGTACTAGAGAAATGCGAAAAGGAAGATGCAAAGTCCCTCAAGGGCACCTACTCCGAGCCTAGTCTAATAGCGGCCAGCGAAGGCCACCACCGTCGGCACAGACACCGCAAGCGCCGCGACCGAAATCGTGTCCAGAAGTTTGGGTACGAGATACGCAATGTTGATGAGTTCCTGTCCAAATGTTCGCTGGCTTCACCGGGCAACATTCCCGTAGTCTTGTCATCGTCAAGCACACTCTACCAAACACGGCCTGGGGGATATCAGATAGAGATCCCCCTGCCCCTGGGTATGGTAGTGAATGCAGTTTTCAAGAACCAAAACTGGCTGTATGTACAAACGCCCCACGCCGAGGAGGGTTACGTGGGATATGCGGCTTGCCTTCCACTTGGCATCCTTCCCCCAGCAGCGCGGGGAAACTCCACCTCCAAACCGACTCCATGCTGGGAGACAAATGGCGATGTTTTTCCACGTCCCTGCGGAAATATGACCGACAGCGAGAAGGAGATACGCCTTCGCGGTGGCACACGGTCCGATGGAGCTCGAACACCTCGAATGAGGCGTCCCCCACCCACGGGCACCCTCGAGCACCACGTCGATAAGTTGTATTTACGCGCCGCCAGTCAACCAAAGCTCACCGAAAAGGCATACGCCCAGTTAAAGTCAACAAACCTCTACAAGAAACAATCACCCAAAGGAGTAACAGTGGCGCCTACCGTCACACCAGCAGCGTCACCAGCTGTAGTCAACTCGTGCAATGCCTCCGTCAGGAGCTGCAATGATGAGTACGTTATCCTGCAACAGCAAAAGGCAAAACTGCTCCAGAAGCAGCAGTGTCTGATGAGTCAAAAAGCAGCTATAGCGGCAGCAACAGCCTCGTCTCAAACTCGAAGTCTGCGTCAGACTCTGGTCGCCATCATGAGCGACTATGCAACGGAGAGTATCACGCTGCAGAAAGGGGAAATTGTTACGCTGTGCGAATGCCGCGAGTCCAAAGACCGACGCCAATGGTTCTACGTGAGGACTCGCGACGGCCGCGAGGGCTATATCCCTGCAGAGGTTGCCGGTCATGGATTTCTATAAATATGTACCCAGCTCTTATCAGATTCAATCTGATATCGTTTAAGGATGTGTTATTTTATTGCATTATGTATTTTATGGCTTCTAAACTTAACTTACCAAATGTTTGTAATTTTTATTGCTCCACAACGATAAGTGTATAATGAAGATGTAGAGATTTTATTAGTAATCGCGTTTGCTATAAGAAAATGTGTAATTATTATAAAAGGAAACAAAAGATTATTTACTAATAATAATGCTAATTTATTAAATACATACTATTCGAGGAGGTTTGGTTTTGTTTTATTGCAAGTTGAATGTTTCAGGTGAGGGGAAACTATTTTCTGGTCCTATTTTAAAACCGCATTTATGCAGAGCTTACGTGAGATGTGGAAAGCATGTCCTTCTCGCATGCAGCTCTTTTTACGACGAACAGATACCTAACTACCATAGCCTTAAAACTTGGAAGCAAGCTGAGCATGCGAAGCCATTCACATTATATTTTTTCGAGGTGCAAGAATAGTTCAGGTAAATGTGATAAAGGTTCTAGAGATTACTCGGGGGCAAATAGTTAGTATATGAAGGAGTTACACCACTCTGCTGGGGGATCTCGACGAAAGCAACATTAATGACAAGAATCACGAGCTTTCAACAGTTGGTCCTTGTCGTTTCACTGCAGAAGGTAGACTTACGATTTGTTGGGAACTTTAGTCCCTTCTACCCAACTTTTGCATGAGGCCCCGGTTATAGCCATACACGTAAAACGAAACTGTCAAACTTTTCTTGCTTTACCACTTAAACTAAATGGTTGAACTCAATCTTCGTCTTAAAATGTTGCTATGAATTAAAGAGTATCAAAAAAAAAAATGATCTTTAAATTTTCTAGAAGAAGAATTTGTTCATTTTGCCGTGATCGGAAAAAGTTTTGTTGGAAATATTTAAAAAATATTTTTCTAGAAAATTTAGGGATAGCTTGCTAATTGTTTTTGTTATTTATAAACTAACTTTATAATTCATAAGCAACATTTTAAGACCAAGATAAAAATACAAAAGAAATTTTCTAACTAAAAATAAAGTGCACGACTTGGTCGAACAAAACTTTATCGTTCGTTAAAAGTTTTGTTGGTTGTTTTCTTGTTTTATTAGATAGGTAGGTAAAGATCTGAGAAGCAATGCTAGGTAAAAGAAACGGTTTATGAAATATAGAAAAAGGAATACATAGGGTTAAGTCAAATTCACTTTTAGTTTTTAAACGTTGAAGCTCTAGAAGCAGACAAGTGTCGCAAGTTCTTGTTAGAGAGTTATAAGCGGCTACTGTTCTATTTTATAGCTTTTACACTTTAAAAGTTTTTGAGTACGAGAGCAAGAGTGTAGTAGGAGTTTCTGATTTTTGGTCTATTTGGGAATGATTTTCTTTTTGACCGGAATAGGTAGGTAAATGACGCTGATTTAAGTTGTCAATAATTGAATACTTCCAGATAGATCGATATCTTTACATACCTACCTTTAAATATGTATATGCAATAATTCAGAGATTTGTTTAAATTTGTATATATCACGATGAACGTGGGTGCGTGTGCCTATGAAGTGGGATATTGTGATTGTTGGAATTATCTATTTTGAGGTGCATATTCAAAAAGGTTGAAAAAAAAAAAAAAATAGAAGTGGGAAATATTTGCTGAGAATAAGTTTTGCGTTGCTGTTGCATTTCTAATGGCTGTTGCAATTTTAATTTTAAAGTGCGATATTGAGTTTTAAAAATGTGTATATATATGAACAGAGATCGGCTTCTGGGTAGTCATTTTTGAGAAATAATTAAAAAACAGTTTTATTCGAATTTTTTGAGAAAAACTAAGTACGAGGTCTTAATTAGATTACTGATATTATAGTAGTTATATATGTAATTTGGTAAAAATCGTTAGAGCGGTTTTTGTAAAATTTGGCAGACAAAACAGTACCAGACATTGCAATGTTTAGTTTGAAAAAAAAATTTTGTTAGCTATTTATAATTATAGCTAAAAACCGATTATAAGTCCTTGTTCGCGATATAAGCATTACTTGGTTTTAAAGTTTTATCGAAGTCAAAAATGGGGTTTTTCGAGACATGAGCAGTTTTTAAAATTAGCGTTTTCGGTGATTCCAATTGAAAATTAAGGACGCAACAATTTTAAGAACATCAATGTGTGTAAATTCAGAAACGTCAAACATTTGCGCAGTGATGCGGCATCACTGCTTATTTGCTATGCTGATGCGATGCACAGTTTATGCTGATGCGTTGGTGATTGAATGTTTCGTTTGAGTTTTAGAACGCATTGTTTGTGAGAAAAATTAAAATAAAGAGTTCAACAAAAACTTATATATGTCTTTCAAAAGCATAGTAATCTATTGATAAAAATGTTTATTTACTTATTTTTCTTTCACTTCCGGCATTTTTCTTACTTTTTTGCCGGCGAATCAACAGCGCATCAGGTATTTCTGTGATGCTTTTTTGCGTTATGTTTGCGCATCAGTTATAATGAACACTTGACGTTGAAAGTGATGCCAAAAGTATGCATTAATGAACATTATGCAAAGCATCATGAGCATCATGATGCGAGAGATGCGTTACTGAATTTACACTGTTACTCTAAGTTTGCATTTTGGTCAAAATCGTTATTGCCGTTCTCTAGTAAACAAAGGAAAACTAAATTTAAAAAAAAAATCCTTTTGTCAAAAATCCAAAATAAAAAAGGACCCCGAACTGTAAGCCCACAAACTCCAAATTCGAAGTTTAAACGAAATCCGGGTAGCCGTTTAGGTTGTAGGCCTGTGGAAGGACGGACAGACTGGACAGAATTTTGCGACCCACTTTTTTGAGTTCGTGTATCATCGTAATGTCAGAATTGATTAAAGTGATTGATTGACGAACACAATATCTTTCTCTTACTACTTAAAGGAAAAAGTACAGAACGTACACAATCAATATTGGTTATGCGAGAAAATATTTGTTAGGTTATTTTTAGGCAGTACTAAAATACGAGTTGGGTGTGCAATTTATAAAATTTTTAAAATTTGTTATTTCAGTTGGAAAACTAAATCTTTGTCCCAACGTTAATTTCTCCGTCCCATTCTTTCGGTATATATGTCCGAAGTTCTGTTTCAAGTTGGCAACCGTGCTACACGATAAATAGTGCGTTTGGTTGGCACGTTGTTTCTCCAAAAATTTCACGTAACTTTCTCATCGTCACAGTAATCGATGATTGATTTTGATAAAATGTTTTAACGATTAAAACACCAAAATGGTGGCAAAACAAAGTAGTATACCTTCCCGGCGGACACCCTGAATATTAAAGGGTACTCTGACAAGCATGTAAGTATATCACATGTGCGCCTATTTAACCTCTCCAGCTACCTCTCAATCCGTTCATATTCGAATTTCTAAATTTAACCAGAAAGCAAAAACTAGCAGTAACTATGAAGTTCTGCCGAGTAGAAAAAGTCGTCGTAAGACGTATATTCGAAGAGAAATTCTGGTATGCGGATTTCGAGAATTGCAAATTTCAGTTTTTCGCATCGCATCTGAGATTTCGACAGATAAACGTAGGTATGCGAGAATTTTTGAGAATTGGGGTGCTGCCATTCAGGCTGACGGCTTCCGTTTGTTTCTGGGGGATTCAAAAAGAAACGTTCCAGAAAAGCAGTAGAAACGATAAGTTATCAGTGGCCACAATTCAATCAAACTTTTGGTAATCTTCTATATACATATATAATTCTTTCGGGGTAAAACTCGATGATGTTATAACTCGATAACCCCTGGGACGATTTTCATGATTCTTTTTTGGTTTTGTTCGTATTGCTGTATATCAGGTTTAGAAAGAGCGAAAATTCTGGAAAATTGCCGTGCGGTCCTGATTTGGCATCCGATAATTCTTCCTATTTAATATTTATTTTGACTTTTCTATCTTAAAAATTAATTAGAAAACTACGTACGTAGTAGTTGGTTGACAAAATAACCACTTTGCCAATTTTCATGATTCTTCTTTTGTTTTGTTCGTATTGTTGTATTTCAGGTTTAGGCAATCTTAAACGATAGGATACCTAATCTTCGACCCGATAGGTGGCGCTTTGGCGATTTCCGAATCCACTCCACCTATTTTAATCAAATTTTGTGGATGTATATTATTCATTCCCGCTTGAAGGATAGAATACTTTTCCACCCGATAGGTGGCGCTGTCGCCGAAATAAACTCAAACGCCATTTCTAAAGTTTTATAACTAAAATGATTAATAGACATTGCCCAAATAAAGCACTTTGGGAAATGTGAGCAGGACTTAATACGAAAGGTACGGGCAAAGCCGTGTGGGTACAACTACATATATAAAGACTGACGTCCGTATGTGCACTCATAGCTCGGGAACGGATCGTTCGATTTTTCTGATTTTTTGTTTAAATTCGCATCGGCCAAATTAAGGACATATGCTACTTTCTGTCGTGAAAACAAAACTTTATGGGTATTAGATTGGGGATTAGTTTGTATAGCATTTTGAAAAAAAAAAATTGACTGGATATAAAACTCCCTCCAACGCAACAAAAATTATTTAAAATTTGTAATTTTTGAATTCTTTGGCTTACCGCTACACAATTTGAAATTGAACGTCGGCTCAGTTATAATTATGTTGCGCAACCTAAATGCACCGAAACTTTGTAACGGATCGCGTTTGATTTGACTGTGAAGAATCTCAAATGAAAAGAAAATTGAAAGACGCTGGAAATTGTTTTTTTTTTTTTTTTTTATAATTTTACTCGCGCTCAAGGGGTTATGAATACCCTTATAATGCGGGGCACAGCGCGGCATTCAAGTTTTTAGGAAGAGAAAGAGGGATAGGAAAGAGTTTGTGGCGCAGTGGATATTCTCCACGAGTGGCGTCCTAATAGCTAGGGGAGAATTGTTGATATTTGGTGGCATCAATCTTGAATTCCACTGTTTTTAATTTGGTCAATTGTATGCGGCACGCGTCGTGTACTTTAGTGTAAAATCTGAAGTTTGGTCGACACGTTAATCATTGCGGTTTGAATGAAATACATCGACATTGCTACCTATAGGTACTCCAAAAATTTCTATTGAAAAAGTATAAGTTGTGATAACGAATTTGAATTGACCGAATTACGTAAAGCATCAGCATGAGCATTTTGTATGCTCGAAATTATACATTAACGAATTTTGGCGGAACAAAGTTCGCCGGGTCAGCTAGTGTTAACATAAAAAGTGAAAATGGAGGCGTCATGGAATTTGACAAAACATAACCTGAATAAGCCTCTTATAATGAGCCAAACTGTTGATTGTAATAACCGCATTTTATCACAACTAGTCTCGCTTGTGGTCGAAAATCGACCATAACTTTTTATATATTCGGGTCAATCACAGAATCCATCGTATTCGGAAATTTGCTACGAACTCCGAAAGAACTGTTACAGAATCCGTCGTAGGGGAATTTTGAAATTCGTAGAAAGTGGTATCACCGAATATACCACGTTCTACGAATTTCGAAAGCAAAAAATGTACCCTACAACGGATTCTGTGATGGTTCTTTCGGGGTTCGTAGGAAAATTCCGAATACGACGGATTCTGTGATAGACCCGATTTAATACTTAAAAACGTACCACAATTTTCGATATTTACGTTTTTTTTTTTATAAACGACAAAGCGACAATAATAAGTTTTACTCATAATTTACATTTTAATACGTAACTATTAAAATTTATAGCAAACTATTTATTTCGAAAAATATTTTCCATAGGAGGTACCTACCTTCCTAACATCTTTGAAAGAAAATTATACACCCCTATCGAGGCATCCGTTCGGAACCGAAGTTTGTACGATCTGTACGAAATCGGAGAGATTCCATTCGAGGTATCCGTTCCGATACCAATTTCGGAAAATGTCTCCGATGAAATGTGGCGCACCTTGTAGCATTGCGTGGAACCGCGTTATAGCACTTACTTTTGACAGCCACACGGCAAATTTATTCCGAAGCTCTCCGACAACGAATTGTTGCGGAATATTTTCATGTGAAATGAACGCGTTTTTATGCTTCATTTATTTTATTCCGAAACGGATACTTCGAACGGTATTTGAGTTCCGATCGGATTTGACTTTCGTATCGGAATGTTCTCCGAACGGATACCTCGATAGGAGTGATACAGTTGTCTACTTTTAGGAAGTAGTAAATTTCATTCCTTCGAAAATAGGTTCTAATCTAAGATGATTTTTATTCGAATACGTTACTATGGTCAATCATGCGCTATCCAAGGAATTTCCATAAGTATAAAAACGAGCAGTGGACAAATATCTGTTGCAGCAGTATACTGCTCTCCTAGCTATAGACTAAAGAAAAATGATTTTAAAAGTCTTTTCCGCATATTTCACAATAGATTAATCGCGGGAGGGGATTTTAATGCCAAGAATAAATATTGGGGATCTAGGTTAACAAATACTAGAGGCTGAGAATTATATGAAACTATTAAAGAAGTCGGCGCCAAATATCACTCAACGGGGAAACCTACCTACTGGCCTACAGATAGGAATAAAACCCCAGATCTTGTTGACTTCTTTATAACCAAAAATATATCTTCAAATAAAATAAATATAGAGGAAGGTCCTGATCTTCAATCAGATCATTCCTCAATACTTCTTACACTTGGCGATAGAATAATAATAAAAGAACATAGCCCTAAACTAGTTAATAGACTGACTGATTGGAACCACTTCAGGCAGAAATTGGAAGAATGTATCCAATTATCATCAGCTATTCAAACGGAAGATCAACTAGAAGAAGCAGTGCAAATATTTACACTGGATATACAAAAAGCTGCATGGGCTGCAACTCCCAAAAGAACAAAGAAGATTAAACAAAACTCTTATCCTCGTGAAATATGTGAAATTATTACAGAAAAGAGGAAAGCTAGAAAACGTTGGCAAC
Source organism: Cheilosia urbana (assembly GCA_946477585.1). Taxonomy (NCBI): domain Eukaryota; kingdom Metazoa; phylum Arthropoda; class Insecta; order Diptera; family Syrphidae; genus Cheilosia; species Cheilosia urbana. The sequence continues at coordinate 49,517,242 of OX297855.1, forward strand.
AGACAAGGGCACCAAGCGATAAAACCACACTGAACAACTTAAATAATAAGCTCAGAAAATCTATAAGAGATTTTAATAACGAGTCTTTAAAAACGTATCTTACCAGTCTTACAAATGATGCTAGTACCGACTACTCGCTCTGGAAGGCAACAAAGAAAATGAACAGGCCAATAGCTCACATTCCGCCAGTAAAAACCAAAGAAGGTAACTGGGCAAAAAGCAGTCAAGAAAAAGCAAATACTTTTGCAGAGTACCTTGAAAACGTCTTCAAACCTTATGAAGATAAAGATTATCAAGAAAACGAAGAAAGGTGAGAAGAAGACAGACCTATTAGGCCGGTAACAGCTAAAGAACTTGCCAAAGAAATTAAAGAGGGCATAAACATAAAAAAAGCCCCAGGGTTCGATTTAATCACAGGGGAAGTTTTAAAACAATTTCCTCGAAAAGGTTTAAAAAAGCTAGCGCAGATTATAAATGCTGCATTTAAGTTGAGATATGTGCCAAGCATGTGGAAGGTCGCGGAGGTAATAATGATACCAAAACCAGGTAAACCACCTAGCGAAGTAACCTCATATCGCCCAATATCGATACTACCAATGTTGTCCAAGCTATTCGAAAAAATGCTGGCAAAACGTCTGCAAAAAATAATTGATGAAAAATTGCTAGTTCCAAATTATCAATTTGGGCTTAGAAACAAGCACTCTACAATTGATCAAGTGCATAGAATCACAGATAAGATCGAAAAAGCATTCGAAGAGAAAAATGTGTGCTCTACAATATTTCTTGATATAGCACAAGCTTTCGATAAAGTCTGGCATAAGGGACTGATCCATAAATTACAAAGGCAACTGCCTGGAGTCATATATAAGAGATCGATTCTTCAGAATTAAACAAGAGACAGAGTACTCAACATTAAGAGGAATTAAAGCTGGTGTACCACAAGATAGTGTGCTAGGTCCAGTGCTATACCTTCTGTTTACTAGCGATCTACCTGAAATTGAAGAAACTACTATAGCAACTTTTGCAGATGACACTGCTGTGCTTGCTGTTGGAGCAACTGTCGAAATTGCAACAGAAAAGCTCCAAATGGCAATAAACGGTATTTCTGAATGGACCAAAAAGTGGCAGATTAGGTTGAATGACCTAAAGTCAGTCCATATTAATTTTACGTATAAAAACGTACCACACATTCCAGTATACATTAATAACAATGTAGTGGAATACTCAAATACAGCTAAATATCTGGGCATGACCCTAGACGCTAAACTGCGCTGGAAAGCGCAAGTAAAGAAAAAGAGAGATGAGCTGAACATGCGATACAGTAAAATGTATTGGCTTATTGGGAGATATTCATCCCTGTCCAACTACAATAAATTACTGCTATATAAGTCTTGAAACCAGTATGGACCTACGGGCTCCAATTGTGGGCATGCACATGCCAATCAAATTTACAAAAAATTCAAGTCTTCCAAAATGAAGTACTAAGGAACATAGTTAATGCACCTTGGTACATACGCAACGCTGATCTACATAGAGATCTAAATTTTGAAATGGTTGAAGATGAAGTTAAAAAGGTTGCCCAAAGGCACAGAAGTAGGCTTCTTAACCACGTTAACGTTGAACTTACAGAACTATTAAATACTGACAATGTAATCAGAAGATTGAGGCGGGTAAAACCCCTTGATCTATAAGAGTTAGCCAAGGCCAAGAGATTATGTCTTCAAACAAAAAAGTTTCGAAATCCGACAAACGGCGGATTCTTCTTCTGAATTTTCCAAATATTTTAAAAATAAATTGCGATTTAGAAATACATCTTGATCACCTGGACATTTTGGTTTGGCTTTTCTATTCGCACCGTTGCTAAAAGACTACTATTCAGTCGATTGACTGCCTCTTTTAGCAGTGTCAGACTTCCGTCTGCCGTTTACAATTGAATAAATCCGTCGTTGTTGTTGTTACTATGTAAATATTTATTTCAAAATATGTGGGTAAATATAAATCTGATATCTTCTGATTACACTCAAATTTGGGGATTCTTAATTTCTAAATTAAATTTTGTTAAACTAATTTACATTTTATTGTGCCTACTGCACAACGAACTTTTAAAAATTAAATTTTGGTATAAAAGTGATTTTGCACAAATGTTATTTATCGTCCTTCCGTAAAAGTGTGAGGACTCTCTTTTCCTTCTGTTTTGAATACGATGTAAGATACATTTTTCCCGATAACATTCTCTTAAGGAGTTTGAAATATTTTAAACCATTTTTTGTTCTCTTATTTCAATAATATATGTGTGGATTCTGTTTATTTTATCAGTATTTAGTGTGTTATTATTTGCTTTCTATTGTTTAACTTATTGCTTATTTTGTATCATGTGAATAGAATGCGAACTAATGCAATTCGATATTATGATTAGGCTCCATTACTTCAAACAAAAGAATGATTATCTGTGTGTAACTCTTCTTAATAATAATTAAATAGAAACTATAAAATTAAACAAAATCTATACGTATATACAATTATAAACAAAATGTATATTAAGATCAATAAATTTAAAATTATTCCATAGCAGAATGTCACAGCTGAACAAGAATCTTTCAGTCATATTTTCATTCATGAACAATTTGAGCAAAGCAAGTCATTTAATAGAAATTTGGCTTTTAATTTTCAGTTACATCGATTGTTTAGGTTTTTTTTTTATATAAAAAACAAGAAAAGAAATTATTTATTGCTTATTGAAATTGCTTATTGTTTGTTATTTTTTGAGCGAGTATTAGTGTCGAATGGTTTTTGATCGTTTAGTGCATCATACCTATAGTTCTTTAACGTCTAAAGATTGCGTCGATTAAGAGTCTTCTTTAAAATGAATTCTGTACAAGTGACGCTCGCTAAAGGTCAGACGCTAATGTTTTTTTCCGAGGATCAAATCGTTCATAACAGTTGCTTTACCTTGGCATTCGAAAATGAGGGGTTGTCATTACAAAACTGAAAGTATACTTTTTAAGCCAACTTTACATTTAGCTCAGTAATATTCATACTTATGGTGTTTTTCATTGAAGATCCGAGATCTGATTCTTGGAAAAAACGGACGCTATGCTATATTTTTTTCCACACAAAATTTGTATATACAGAATTGTCGTTATATCCGAAGTCGCTATATCAGGATGAATTTGTATGAAAAATATAGTGTAAAATCAAGGGACTCAGAATTTGCGTCTTTATATCCGCATTGTTGTTATAAGCGAATTTCACTGTATTAATATACATATACAAGAAGTCTTGTGCCATCATCGGAATATTGTTTTGCCATTTTTCTGCAGCGCGGCAACTAAACAAAAACACATGCACTATAGATAGAATGCTGCCAGTAAATTTTCTTTTATGAACGCAATTACTGCCGAATTTCTGCAATCATAATGCAGTTCCTTCACATTTATGTCATTGACTTAGCTTATAAAAAAAATGTTTGTTATCAGGCAGGAAAAGTTATAAGTAAGTTTCATTGAAAGTTTGCAAAATTATGATATAAAAGTACCTATATTTAGAAGCAGGGTTCTGTAACTTGGCCAAATATTATGCAGTCTCTTCGAAAATGTATTTCTGGATACAAGTACAAACAGTTTTCTGCATTGTCATCATAAGGCGTTTTTCTTTTTTTTAGTTCAGAGCACAACCTGAACTTTTATACAAAAAGTTTGTGTTTCTTTTTTAGCTCAGATATATCAGAGCTCGAATTAGTGTTTCTTTTTTTGTTCAGAGCATGATCAGAGCGCGCTCTATGAGCTCAGAATTAATTGACTGAAGGCGTTTTTCTTTTTTAGTTCAGAGCACAACCTCAACTGTTATACAAAAAGTTTGTGTTTCTTTTTTAGCTCAGATACATCAGAGCTCGAATTTGTGTTTCTTTTTTCGTTCAGAGCATGATCAGAGCGCGCTCTATGAGCTCAGAATTAATTGACTGAGCAGGCTGAGTAAGATCCTGATTACACATATACATTCACACTTCCAGTCATATTTGAGAGAAAAAAATTTGAGGAAAAACAGAAAATCATCAGAACTCATATAGCTCGAGCTCAGTTCAGTGCTCCGCTCTGAACTAAAAAAGAAAAACGCCTATAGAAACTAGAGGGACGACTCAAAATTTACCTGATGGAATTTTGCCCAAAACACACGTGCACAATTTTTAATGCAGTGGAAATAGTAGGTCTGTTCCTTTACTTTTGTAGTAAGAATGGAAAAGACTGTCAAAATAGCAGTGGTGGGGATAAATTATCTCACAAAGAGAGACACTAATGAAAAAGTTAGGGAACGCTTTTGTAGTAATCTTTAAAAAATGACATTTACATAATTGAAATATTCAAAAAATGGTATGAAAAGTCGTTAAAATATTTGATAAACTCGAGGAATTTGTTAAATGGGACAACAAATTTCAAATCAGCTGTTAATTGTAAGGTGACTGACAGCTTTTTCACTTCTTACACCAAGAAATTTGTTGAGTAAAAATTCGTAAGATTCTCACTGGAGGGGTAATATCTTGCTCTCTCGATGACGCTCGCTTTTACGCATTTTTCGAGTTAAGGAACGGCATTGAGTAAAAATTCGTAAGAATTAGTAAAAATTCGTAACATTTAAAAGTAAAGGAACAGACCTAGTGTGTAAATTCAGAAACGTCAAACATTTGCGCAGTGATGCGGCATCAGATCACTGCTTATTTGCTATGCTGATGCGATCGATTCAAAGTTTATGCTGATGCGTTGGTGATTGAATGCTTCGTTTGAGTTTTAGAACGCATTGAATGTTTATTTACATATTTTTCTTTCACTTCCGGCATTTTTCTTATTTTTTGCCGACGAATCAACAGCGCATCAGGTATTTCTGTGATGCTTTTTTGCGTTATGTTTGCGCATCAGTTTGATCAACTTTGCAATAATGAACACTTGACGTTGAAAGTGATGCCAAAAGTTTGCATTAATGAACATTTTGCAAAGCATCATGAGCATCATTATGCGAGTGATGCCTTACTGAATTTACACATAGAATCCACACGTTCAAATGGGTGAGAAAACCATGTAAATTCAGCATGCGTTGCAGTACTGCAAGTTTTCGTTTTTTCTAACTGCACAAAAGACCTTCCCACCACAGCACAGAAAAAGGAACAACTAAATTTAAAAGTATTTGTCATCATTGTGTTTGACGTTTATTTTAAATATTTTGCGTACAAAATCGGCTGACCAAAAATGGAAGAAAAACTAATAGAATTTGTTAAGGAAGAAATAATTTCTGCTAATCAATACAATTTGCGAATTTTATTGAATTTGTCATTTTAAATTCTCAGCGAATTTAATTACAAACAAATATCCAAAAACACATCAGCTGCTTAGTCGGCGAATGACAGTAGCCATATTAGCCTGTTTTACTTGCTGCGCGCTTAACTGCTTCCAGAAATTCTGCACATGTGTTCTGGGAATTACACATTCTTCAACTGTACGGTGATCCTCCTATCGGGTAATAAATTTGAATAAAAGATCGTGAGAGAAGATTCCATAAAGCACAAACTGACAATATTTTTTAATATTTCGTAAAAGGAAAAGATTATTGCTAGTGTTTACAAATAATAAAAAATACTTCCTCTAGATTTTACAGGAAAATGACAAGCCATTTATATGCATTTGACATTCGACACAAAAATTTAACTCAATACTCTGTACAGATTTGTTTGTTTACCAATAACAATAAAATATAAAAACTTTGCTCACTTCCATAAGACTACAATAAAACATAAAATTCAAACACTTGGCTTGGATTATTATATTTTAACTTTTAGTATTCGATATCGAGTACACTAAAACTAAAATGTAATAAAAAAAAAAATATAATAAAAATTGCTTTCACTCGGTTTTTCTTTTTAATGGATACTTTTCCCATTTATCGCATCTCCCAGCAACAGGATGCTGTATTTGTTTACTTTTTTGGAGAAATACTTGAACATGCGGACGCTGTGGAAACATCCATATTGTCGCAGATACTATCACATGCAGCCTCTTCATTTTCGTCGACATCGTCGAATTTCTTCTCTAATAGTACTTTCAGATTGCTGGGCTTTTCTTCATCACTGTTTATGTTGAGAACGGTATCGTTCATGCGATGATAATGTTGTTTGAATGAAGTACTTGGCCGGGAGTAGTCCAAGTGGTCGTATTCATCTGGTGGGGAGAAATTAATGGTGGTTTTAGTATTAATTTGACAATGTAGTGGGCGTCGTAGGGGTGGATGAAATTGTTTTAAATTGTTTAATGTCTGTCTTACCAGGAGAAAATAGTTTCTTTTGATATTCCTTAACTAGGGATGCATATTTTGTTAAAGGAGGAAAATAGGGAGAACAAGTTATCATCTGATTTCATGCAAAAACTGGGGCAATGAGTGACATTCAAGTTTAAAATAACATTTGCAAAACTGGGGATTAACTGAAAATCTGCAAAATCTTTTTAAATACGATAGAACAACAAAAAAACATTTTGACAAGTGAAACTGATCTGGCCCCAATTCTCAAAAAAATTCTCGCAAATGTTTATCTGTCTAAATTTCCGATGCGATGCGGAAACCTGAAATTTGTAGTTCTCGAAATCCGCATACGAGAATTTCTCTTCGAATGTTACTTGTCTGTGTTTTCCATGCGGATTTGCATCTCGTATACGGAATTATGAGTTTGATACTTATGTGGTATTCGATTGGGCGCTCTCGGAGCACTTTTTTGGTATGTTCGTTTGGTACAAAAAAAAAATTTTTCTACAGCGAAGAGAGGCATTGCATCGCCACATAGGGAGTATTTGCATGAAAAACCTGGCCAAAATTATTTTTCGTTATCTTTGTTACTTTTTTTTTTTTTTTTACTAGATCATTCTGGGAGGAGGAAGCATCCGTGGAGGATGAATCGATCCACTTCTCTAATAGACTTAATCTTAGTCTCTCCTTCCGTCTTCCTGATCACTGTAGCGTTTTTCAGGCGGAAATAATGGCGATAAAAGAGGTCTTATCTTGGCTAAGGGAAAACGTGATATCTGCTAAAGATATCCGTATCTTCTCTGATAGTCAAGCCGCTATCAAGTGCCTGGAATCAGTTTCCACGAATTCCATAACAGCCCAAGACTGTCGTTCGTCTCTCATGGAGATGGCGGAGCAGTTCAACATTCACCTTTGTTGGGTGCCGGGGCATAGGGACATTCCAGGTAACTGCAGGGCTGATTAACTCGCCAAACACGGAACTACGATACCTCTGCTCCCAATTAAGGATTCTTTAGGTATTCCACTCGCTACTTGCAAACTCAAAATAAAGCTGGACGCTATCGAAAGAACAAATCTTAGGTGGTCAACCGGCTCGACTTGTCTAGTGACAAAGCAAATCTGGCCAAAGCTGGATCTAAAGCGTTCTAGGCATCTGATCTCCCTCGATAGCAAGCATATTAGTGCTACAATAGGTGTCATCACGGGACACTGTCTTATCGGCAGGCATGCAAAAAGGCTTGGCGTATTCTCTAACGATTTTTGCAGAAGCTGTTTTGACGAAGAGGAGGAGGAGACTGTTCTCCACCTTCTCTGTACTTGTCCGGCTCTCTCACAGAGACGAAAACTCCGCTTTGGAGCTTTCTACCTTAGTGATCTGAACGATCTAAAAAACATAGACATCCGAAATCTACTACGCTTCATTAGAAGCTCCGATTGGTTCAACGAGTAGGAGGAATGAATTATAGATTCACGTGGTATCACAAGGGACCTTATAATGGTCTAAGTGTGTCGACTAACCTAACCAGTTAGCCGACAGCCATTTCAACCTAACCTAACCTTGTTACTTTTTCAACTTAAAATTAATATTTATTAAATAAAATACAGTTTCTAATTGATTTGTATTAATTTTGGCATATATTTTTGAAAAAAAAACCCGCTTTTTTTCTATTTGATTTTTTTTATTGTTCAAAAACTATTCGCTAGATTTTTATCATTCTGGAGCCTCTGGAAGAAGCATTTCTAACGTCTCTTTTCAAAATGGAATTCTTATTTTCGGATGCGTCTTTCTAAGAGAAGTGATTGGAGGATCAGAGCTGAGCAACAATCGATTTAGGACGTCTTTGTTACAATCCTTTTTAGCTTTTTGAAGCATACTGAAACACGGAAAAAAATCTTTATTCGCTGCGGCCACAATTTCATATTGCCTTCGCGATAGTCCGGCTTCAATGAACATAGAAAGAGCCTTTTGTATAGGCAATTTTTCTTTTTTATCCGTAAGGCTGTTAGAATATGCCTCTTTGTACTTTTGTGCTCTTCCAGGAGATTTAATACTTTTAAAGCAACAGTGTTACCGGTTGCTCTTAACTTCATCTGAGTTGCAAAAGCAGCAGGTCCACTGGTGATTTGATGACTTATCTCACCGAAAAGTGGAACCAATCTCTCCACCACTCTGGTGAAACGAAGATTGTTGCGCTTGATATTTCGAAAGCATTTGACAGAGTTTGGCACCAAGCTCTTTTGTCGAAAATGCGTGCCTATGGGATCGACGCGTCTCTTCTTCAATGGATTAGAAACTACCTTTCTGGCCGTACAATTCAAGTTGTGTTGGACGGTTTCAAGTCTGCAATTCACCATATAAATGCTGGTGTTCCCCAAGGCTCTGTTTTGTCTCCGACAGTCTTTCTCATATTCATCAATGATCTCTTGTCTGTTACTTCTAATCCAATACATTCTTTCGCTGATGATAGCACCCTCAGTTTTTCATATTCGTTCCCTGACTCACGTCCCTGCTCTTCGGCCGTGGATCTGGAACGGCGACGTATGCTAAACACATTAAATTCCGATCTTGACAGCATTATAAAATGGGGTACAATCAATAGAGTGGAATTTAATGCTTCCAAAACACAATGCTGCCTTCTATCATTAAAGCGAAACTTGAACCCTAACCCATTATCCATGAATGGGACTGGCATCGACGAAACCGAACGACTTTCCATACTTGGTATATGTGTCAACGACAAACTCCGTTGGAATGACCACATATATGAAGTCGCCAAAAACGCTGCGAAATGTCTAGGTTTCTTAAATCGATGTAAGAAATACTTTACACCCTTCGACTTAGCTACAATATACAAGGCCTTTATTCGGCCTAAGCTTGAGTACAACGCTCATATCTGGTCAGGTGCACCAAAAACTTCATTGCACCTACTAGACAGAATTCAAAAGCGCGCGATAAAACTTATAGGTGATAGAAATATAGCGGAGTCTATTGACCCGCTCGAACATCGCAGAAATGTTTCTTGCCTTTCTTTATTTTATCGATATTTTCACCATCGATGCTCTGATGAAATAGCTAACTGCATTCCGCCCCTTCAACAATTCTCTCGCAATACCCGTCACACATCGAATGCACATCAGTTTACCCTTAAGCCTACCTTCGGACGTACTGTAAAATATAGAGATTCTTTTGTAAGCCGAACAACACGCATGTGGAATGCATTGCCTCACACGGTTTTCCCCTCTCATTACAGCCCACAATTGTTTAAGACCAATGTGCACCAGTACCTCTTCTCTATCCTCCCTATTAACCCTTCCACTCGTGCTGTGCATTAGCATTATAAGGGAACAAAAACCCCTTGAGCACTAGTGAATTATAAAAAAAAAAAAAAGCAAGTTCTTCAGTTTGAACTGTTTCTCGAATATTTTTAATTCTTCTTCTTTTAGTCGATTCTTCAAATGGCTTTGCAGGTCGCCCTGCTGATCTGACACTCATAACTGGAAGTGTGAAAATCCCTTCAAGCCACTCTTTGTTTCTCTCTACAAACAAATCCTTTCTTCTGCTAGAGGCTAACCATCTTTGCTTCAAATCGAAAACAATTTTAGATACACTTGATTTATAAGTTCGAAGCTTTTCTTTTGAACAAGACATATCTAACAAAAACTGTTTTAAATAATAAAAAGGCATACGTTTAGCGCCTCCCAGCCCCAACCCCTAACACACCATTTTTGGTGCACTTAAAATAAATCCCAGTGTATGTTTTTATTCCGAAAACAATAAAAAATGAAAACAGTAAAGTAAAATTGCAATAACTAATCATTAAAACCATTGTATGGCGTATGAGTGCTTTTTTTTCACACTAAATCGAAAAACTAAAACGTTCATAAAATATCGGGTAGCAGCTAGTAGCAGCCAAATCTTTTTGCATTACAATGACAAATATTCAATCTAACTTATTAAATGCAAACAACCACAGAACAACACGGTATACTATACTAAAATTATTAAAACTCCAAAAAAATTGAAAGAAATACGACATCTTTTTGCTGTATAGCGTTTGAACCCGTATTGTAACAAAAACAACTACACACGATTTCCAAAAATGCATTTAATATGTCAATACATACCCACAGTAGAACTCACACTTAAAAAAAAATAAGATTGATATCACAAAAACTTGAAATCACTTACAGAGGAAGACTAACGAAATTGCATGCATGCAAAGAAAAAATGCCAAAAATTCAAACCGTTAACTTTAAACTCAGTTTATCACAATAAAAAAAGCTGCAGCGCGTTGACCCATGTATATTTAGGTTATGCTATAGCAAACTTTTACTTCTTGATTTTACTTTTTAGTAAATTGAATTTTGACCAGCTTTTCGGTGCAATTACTCCTATGTACATCGGGTGAATCTATTTTTGTAAATTATTTATGTATAAATATTTAGAAATCAATCGGGACGCAAATTTTGAATGTTTTAATATAAAATTTAACCAGTGAATGGAAAACGGTTTGAAAAGTGTTGAAGGCTACACATATTCGAATCGCACGAATATGAACACAAAAAAGAGCAAGTGACGTTTTTATGTTCGATTAGCCACACGAATTTAGAAGTCTGAGAGCGAATCTGAAGAAGCCCAAACGAATACCACATTAATAAAAAGTTTTGTTTTTTGATTTGTGAGTGAGAAAATAAGAATCAAAAATTTCAGGCGGATTTGCTCGTATACGAATTACCCTATGCGGAATTTGATAATTGGGGTCCTGTTGCCTTGCTTCTGCGCAGGATTTGTCACATCGCATAGTTCCTGTTAGTTTTGCAAAGAAAAGTTCTTTTTGCACTTCACTCGGCTAAATTTGTTTATTATTGCTTCGGGAAATTTTAAATGTAAACTAAAAAAGCTCTAAGCTTTCATAGTTCAGACTTTTCTCATAGATTTCATTATTATGCGCGTGTTTTCGGTGAGTTTAGAGGTGTTCATTTTTATGTACTTTTTCACAATTTTGTTTCGATGTAGTTCAGGCTTGAGAATTTGCGCGCACAATTTGTTACCATTGTCTCAAAAATTAATATTAAATCGAATTATCTACACTTATTCGTTTTTTTTTTTTTTTTTTTTTTTTCACAGATGATCTACATAGATCATTAGTTGTTGTTTTTGTATGCAATACAAGAACTGTACATGAACCCATAATTGTTGTAAACAAAAAAATCTTTAAATTCATTTTTATTTTCGAAATTTTTGTACATTCAAAATGTTTGCATTCGAAATTTTTGTCATTCGAGATTACGTCATGATTCCGTTTTGTTACTCAAGGATGGACATAGGTAATCTCCTACGCGGTCGAAGCCAACTAAATAGTTTCTCTACCGAGCCAAAATTCAACCGTCAAAGTATTTATAATCCCGAACCGATGAATGTGAATAAGGTATGGGCACATTTGGTTACATTCCAACGCTAATCCGCAAATTACTTCTTCGGGCTTGAATTTTAAAAAAGCGTGTAAAATCGCTTTGAATTGGGAAATGGCTGAAGGTGAGAACTAGGAAATCTCGCCAAAATGTGAAGTGCAGAACACGTGTGTGTTCCTCGTCAAGGTCAAAATGTACATTTAGAGGCCAATCATCATCAGCTAAGTTCTCTAAGCCAGTACAGCCAAGGAAGCAAAAACAATGTTATCGTTGTGGTAAAGATCATGATTCAGAAAGGTGTCCAAGTAAGAATGGGCATGAACATCCTAGCTAGTAACAAAAATGTCTCTTATTTTGGGTACCGGGACACGAAGGCATCACGGCCAACGAAAGAGCAGATGAACTAGCAAGGGAAGGTGCAAGGAAAAAAGGACAACCACCGGAAAAAGAAATAGACGAACCACTGACGACTATTAAAACAGCAAACAATCAGCGGACCAAAGTTAATTTAAGCAGACTAGGTTCGCCCGGTGGTCGAAAATCGACCACACAGTTTTTACATTATTTGATTTTTTAAGAGGTTTAGAACTTAAAAAAAAAAAAAAACACAAAAAATTCGAAAAAATGAATGAAATATTTATTTGAATTTGCGTCTCAGGTAGTCCATCCGCTTAGTCCAATTTTGGCATACTCTTTCACACATATCGGACGGTATCTCACGAATGAATGCATGGATGTTGGCTTCCAGTGCGTCAATCGAAGCGGGCTTGTCCCTATACACATTAGCCTTGACATACCCCCACAAAAAATAATCTAATGGTGTCAAATCGCACGATCTAGGCGGCCAATTGACCGGCCCGAAACGTGAAATTAACTGTTCACCAAACTCGCCTCGCAATTGCGCCATTGTTTCGCGTGCTGTGTGGCATGTGGCACCGTTGAAACCACATATCATGCAAGTCAAGAACTTCCATTTCGGGCAAAAAAAAGTTTGTTATCATCGCTCGGTAGCGTTCACCATTGACAGTACCGCTGCGATTCGCATCATCTTTGAAGAAATATGGCCCAATAATGCCGCCGGCCCCACTGAAAAAAAAAGGTACACCATAGTAGTGAAAAAGTTCATCAATGTGATGAAAAAATCAACAATTTTAGTCCAGTGAACTTTTTCATTAGTTTGATGAAACCGATTTCGTCAATATGATGTTGTTCATCATTCATCAACTTTGTTCATCAATATTATGAAAAATTCATCAATATGATGAACCCAAATTCCCCTTTAATTTCATAATGTTATGAATGTATTCATCATATTGACGAATTTGTTCATCAATATGATGCACACTTTCTGTGCTGTCAAATTTGTTTTCATGTAGTTGTAAGATTATTCACACAAATAAAAACATGAAATAAAAATACTGACACCAATATAAATCGTAAAGATAAAACCTTCCCACTTTCATGGGGATGCTAAAATACTTAAACGAGCATAATGTCATGAAAATGGTAATGGTAATATTATGTGAATTTAACTATTGAATTTCTTCGCATCCGAAAGGAAAATATTCAAACGAAAATCAGTTTCACCACGAAAGTCAATAAAGTGTAGTGGCAAAAACTCACGCGCTCAAGAAATATTGAAGATTTATAAAAATAAATTTTATTTCTGAGTTACTTTTATCACTCCTGGCACCATTTTTTTTTTTTTTTTTTTTCATAATGGATCCCAATGAGAATCAGAGAACGGCCATTTGCCTGCCATATGCATAGAGTCACAGGGTGCACGTGCATACATTTGTGTCTGAAATGTGTTTTTGCGTTTTTTGTTATTTAGTTATAATTTTATTGATCTATTCTGTTGAATTCTATAATGTTGAGGCGTGAGAGAACAATGTATGAGAAAAGTTTGGTTAAATAACAATATTACATTGATTTTGAAAATATTTCTAAAAAGCAAATATTTATTTACATTTATGTGTGTAATGAAATCACAACGTTATAATTATATAGCGAGCTCTTTTTTTTTACCATAGGAAAATCGTTGTGAAAATTCATGATAATTGTAGTTTTATTTTAATGACATATTTATTTAACGTCAAAAATCGACCCTTCTGCTAAGTTTCCACCGGAGAATAACTGCGAGATTTAGAAAAATTTCCGTAAATTCCGCATAAATCTCGGAACTTATCATACGAAAGTAATCTCATAAAAAGGGAGATTAGAAATAAAACAAACACACTTTTCACAGCTCGATATGTCAAAAGTTAAAAAAAAAAAAAAATTGAAGAAAAGACATCAAAAATGGAAAAATGTCTCTCTCTCTCTCTCGTGAAATGTAGTTTTCTCTCAAATGGACAGAGCCAGAGAGAATACGTCAAGTTAATCTTCTTTTATTTGGTGGAAACACTTCGGGATTAATTCTAAACCTCTTGTACTTAATCTTGGTATTTGTGTTCGGTGGAAACGTAGCTTAACCTACCTTTTAGAAGTATGTATTCTAAAACACGTACAACAACATTTTTCGATATTTACGTTTTACTTTTTACAAATGAAAAAGCTATATCAAGATATCGGAAAAATAAGCCCCTTTGAAAATTAGATAGTCTTACTCATGATTTAGCTTTTAAAATTCGCTATGAACATTTAGAGTAAACAGTTTATGCCGAAAAACGTTCGTTTACATAGTAAAATCATTGAAACGAAATCACTTGGTCAACACCTCCCAGATATATTTATGCAACTGAATTAAAGTTATACATTAATTGCATACCTTTAATTAAGGCTATGTAAATTGCATTCTTTTTAGGGTAAATGAGGCGCTCCATCGAAGATATAGATTCTAATTATATAAGTTTCATTATACTGATAACATAATAAATACTTAATGTATTAAAGCTATTTATGCAAAATTTGTAACATTTTATATAATGTGAATAATCGAAGTTAGACTATAGCTTTTTTATATTTCCACCATTTTTACACTTATATTGAGTTTTTTACGCTTCATTAATTGTTTTAAATTTTATATACTGCAGTTTACTTAGCAAAACCAGTCGCCCGTAGTAAATGCAAAAATAAAAAAGTTTGTTTATCGGCAAGCAATTATCAATACATTGTCTTAAATGCAAATGGATACTTTTGGGGGAACATTAATTAAAAGATAAACAAATAATTATGTGATGAAATCCTAAATCACATATATCGAATCTTTTAAGATATTCATCGTTCATCGTAAAAGCATTCACAAATTTCTTCTATGCCACCCTGTGTAGATACTTTACGCTTGATGAGCAATGACATACAATTATCTACGCATATATACATTAAAAGATTCATCATGCGTGTGTGAGTATAAATGCTGTACCAACATCGCGTGTGTACACCTACAGCATACATCATATTAACAATCTGTGCATCACATTGAAGAAACCGATGAAAAAAGTTCATCAATATGAGGATTCCATTCAACAATATGATGAATATAAAGGTGAATTTAATTTTTTTCATCAATATAACGAATTAGTTCATCTATATTATGAAGGCTTACATCAACGTTCTCCTTAATAAAAATTAATGTCTGTTTTTTGACGAACGCTGTCATCAATATAATAAAAGCCGTCATCAAAACGATGAACGTCGTTATCAATATGATAAAAATTCAAAACTTGGCAATCGTACTTGAATATGATGATTCCATTCATCAATAAGACGAATAAATCATCAACTGGATGAACAAATGACTATATTCATCAAAATAAGTGTTTGCGTCATATTGATGAAATGTTTTGATGAAATAATGAACGTAGTTCATAAAAGCATACGCTAAATTCTCTTCAGAATCCTGTTGAAAAAATTGATGAATTCATTTTCATCATATTGAAAAACTGTTCATCAATTGTCAAAAAGTTTTCATGAATTTGTTCATCATATTTATGAAAATTACGTCATATCAATGAATATCATGTTGATGAACGCCATTCATCAATACGACGCCGACTTTTTTTTTCAGTGCATAAACCGCACCAAACAGTGGCTTTTTCGGGATGCATTGGTAGCTGTTGCAATGCTTCTGGCTGATCTTCACTCCAAATGCGCCAATTTTGCTTATTTACGTACCCATTCAACCAAAAATGAGCCTCATCGCTGAACACAATTTTTCGATAAAAAAGCGGATCCTCGGCCAGCTTTCCAAGAGCCCATTCACCAAAAATTCGGCGTTGTGGTAGGTCGGCTGGCTTTAGTTCTTGCACAAGCTGTATCTTAAAAGGCTTTACGCACAAATCCTTCCGCAAAATTTTCCACGTAGTGCTGTAACAAAGGCCTAACTGCTGGGAACGGCGCCGAATCGACATTTCGCGGTCTTCTGTCACACTAGCTGATACGGCCGCAATATTTTCTTCACTACGCACAGTACGTAAACGTGTTGGTGGTTTAATGTCCAACAAAGTAAATTTGGTGCGAAATTTGGTCACAATCTTCCGAATAGACTGCTCAGAAGGTCGAGAATGCCGATCATAAAATGGAAGCAGCGCGCGATGAACATTTCGAACCGAGCACGAATTTTGATAGTAAAATTAAATAATTTGCAAGCGTTGTTCATTTGTAAGACGATCCATGGTTAAATTGCAAACCAAACTGAAGCTGTTTGACAGTGACACAAGGTACTAAACACACGTCAGCTGTCAAAACCAGTGTTCCCAAAAGCAAACCAGCTAAAAAATCACCCCTTATAATGATAAAATTGGTGTAGCAATATTTGACTTGAAGCGAATTTTACTATCTGTCTTTAAATAAACAATTCATAATAATTACTTATCGTATTCGGGTCAATGCTGAAATAAATATTAGTAGCTTATATTGTACTAAACTTTATTAATGTTGAAAAAAGATAGCAGTATATGAAAATGTGCGGCCAAGTTCCAAGATAGACAGGTGGCCAACATACAGAGGCATTCACAGAAACATTATTTTGTATTGAATTTTCTTGGTGCTACTATATATTGGCCAACTTCGGCAGGTGGCCAACTTGACAGGTTTCACTGTACTAAAATTAAAGAAAATGTAGGTTTCTGTATTTTTAAGTTTTTGCTTAAATGCAGCTGAATTTGATGCTGCTGCATTTGATGCCAAAAACTCGATTAAGTAAAGAGTAGTTGACTTTCGGTTGAAATCTTGAAAGACTATAATCCCTTATTTCTTAAAAGAAAATCGCGAAAAAACAGCAATGAAAACAAATATCTGCGCACAATTAAAGTCATATTATTTTCTCTTAGACTCATTTTTGATGAATCGAAATTGGTAATGCTTTTCTCCACTTTGTCATTTTTTACCATTATTTGTAAAAATAAATTATAAACACCCGCCAAATCTACCTGTTGTTGACTTCACTTGCGAAGAAAGGTTATTCCGTCAGAAGTCTATTAAAATGTGATTCTACAAAAGATTTCTGGTAACCCTTTTGTAATAGTAGGTTCCTACCTACCAACTCAATTCTCAATCAATTCTTAAAACAAAACTCAAATGTTCATCCATAAACATTTGAGAATGCAAATTTTTCCAAAATTTCCCTTTTCTCAGGGGTGGAAAAATGTATATCTAATCTTTGTACACGCCAGCGACGACGCTGTTTTGAAATCAGTCTACAGTCTTGTGTCGATTGGCGATCGATAGACAACTTCGGAAGCAGGGGTATATTAATTGTTTGTAGTGCACAATTAAATTAGGACTATAAGTCCGTCCGAACTTAATGGAACTTTGCACGCGCAAGTTAACAGGAGATATTTAGCTCTCTTTGCGACACACAATTCTCTTTTTAAATTTCTGATTCACATTCATACAGGAACAGGAGGCAGGACTTCGACTAAGCGAAAGAAAAATGTGACTAATCGAATTAGAACTACCCTTGCGCAAATTCTCTTTTCTCTTCCTTCGCTTAACTGCCACCATCATCTCATCTGTGATACAGGCCGCAGAGTAGCAAAGGCGAATTATTATCTTTCTTTGTATGCGTACAGTGTTGTTGTTGTAACCAAGGTAATTTAAAAATCTATTTTACAGAAACTTTTTTGAAATAATTATTCTTTTCGACCGATCTTTGAGTGATCTTCATTAAGTAGGGTTATTAGGTATGTTCTGAAAGAAATCGTGTCGACGATTTATATATAGATAAGTAACTTCCAAGAGGTGAGGTTTGGCCAGGGGCCAAGCTCGAGGTGGTGGATAGGAACTCCATCCCCCACCGACCAAGAGCTAGGGTCTGGGTTCCACTCGAACCACGAGACCCTGCTAAGGTACTTGCCCTTATGGGCTTCCAAAACCCTGGCCTTCCTGTCAAAGACTGGAAGGTCGTTGAAAACCCCCGCGGTTCCGATGAGGAGCCCAAAAAAACAGGTCGTTCTATGGTCATCTCAATGTCGCCTGAGTCCATCCCGATTTTCAGGGACAGGAACTTCCTGATTAACTTCGGCCTGAAGGAAGTAGAGTTGAAGCTCTTCAGGAAAGATGACCTCCATACCGCTGCAGCCAACGTGCGCAGCTCCACCGCATCATCCTCGGTAGACACCGATTCGCCATCAGAGGATTTGGATGCTACCATTGTGGAGAAGTCTGTATCAGATAGCAATGCCGCTAAATCTGATACAGATTAATCTTCACCACTCAAAACTGGCAACCGCCAACCTAAGGGTCCGTCTCATCGAGGACGGACTGGACATTGCCCTGATCCAAGAACCGTGGCTTGTCAAAGACCGAGTAACTGGACTCAGGGCTCCTGGCTATACCCTCTACTACGCGGAAGGTAAAGGTAAAATTAGAGCTTGCATTCTTGCTAAAACTACAATTAAACTTACTCTCATCCCCCAGCATAGCACAGGCGATCTTGCTGCAGCGCAGCTCACTCCCAACAACGGCGAACCGGTTTGGCTGGCGTCTGCTTATCTTCCATACGAAGAAGCTAGCCCGCCATCAGCTGAACTACAACAGGCCGTCAAACAAGCGGAGGACAAGAAGACCGGCATTGTGATAGGTTGTGACACAAATGCACACCACGACCTATGGGGCAGTACCGACACTAACCCTCGAGGTGAGTCTTTATTTGGTTATTTAGTAGAAACTAACCTTGTAGTCTGCAATAGAGGGAACAATCCAACCTTCATTGTTAAAAATCGGCAGGAGGTAATAGATGTTACCTTAGCCTCTCTTAATCTTTCCGCGGCTATCTCAAAGTGGGCAGTATCGGACAGTCCATCTTTCTCGGACCATCGATACATATACTTCACTCTAGACTGTAGCTACACTCCCAAAAAATGTTTTTACCGCAACCGGCGTAATACTAACTGGGTCAAACACAACTCGATCCTTTCTGCGAATCTAGCAAACCACACACCCTCGCCACCTAGCGATCAGACTGAACTAGATTTGCTCAACAACGTGCTCACCTCAGCCCTTGATAGGGCTTTCACGGGTTCCTGTCCTCCCACTGTAGTGAGAGAAGACAAGAAACCACCGTGGTGGTGCAAGCAACTCACTGCGCTTCGCTGCAAGAGCAGAAAGGCATTCAACAGAGCCAAAACAACGAAGCTAGACACGGACTGGGAAGCGTACAAAGATAGCCTAAGGACCTTCAAAAAGGAAGTCCGTAAGGCACAACGCAGCTCCTGGCGCAATTTCTGTGAGAACATTAACAACACCAGTGAGTGCTCCAGATTGCGAAAAGTCCTATCTAAATCCGCCCCCGTACCCTGCGTACTAAAAGACTTAAATGGCCAATGGGCAGAGTCAGATGTACAATCGCTGAATCTGCTCATGGAGGCCCATTTCCCTGGCTGCACGCCTGTCACTGGTAACCCTGACTTTAGCATGGATACCCCCTTGGGTACCCTTCCAAATGCAATCACCATTTGCGAGGAAAAGCTAAGGTGGGCTGTCAATAGCTTTGAACCGCACAAGTCCCCGGGACCTGATGGCATCTTCCCGGCGCAACTACAGAACGCCTTTGATATCGTCAAGGACAGTCTTAGGACGATTCTGGCTGGCTGCATAAATCTGGGCAGAATTCCTTCATCCTGGACGATGGTTAAAGTTGTTTTCATTCCCAAAGCAGGCAAGGCCTCACACACACTTCCAAAGGACTTCAGACCAATAAGTCTGTCCTCCTTTCTGTTAAAGACACTTGAGAGGATCATCGATCTTCACATCAAAAGCACTGTTGACCAAGCGCTAATATCTAGCTCTCAACATGCATATCAAAAGGGCAAGTCCACCGAGACCGCACTTCATTCAATCGTCGGCTCGATTGAAAGGTCCCTCTCTTTCAAGGAATATACTATGGCTATCTTCCTGGACATAGAGGGGGCCTTTAACAACATAGAGACCCGTTCAATTATCCAAGCCTTAAAAAAGCTAAACATTGGCGAACAAATATGCTGCTTAATCGGCCATATTCTCACCTGCAGAAGGGTGACAGCTACGTTCGGCAGCAGCGCTGTCGAAAAACTTGTGCACCGAGGTACCCCCCAAGGAGGGGTGCTATCTCCACTACTATGGAATCTAGTTCTCAACGAACTTCTGATTTCGGTGGAGCTTTCCGGTTGCAAAGTTGTGGCCTATGCAGACGACGTCGCCTTACTCACTTCAGGAAAGTATCCGCAGACTCTTTCCGATATCCTGCAACTCGCTTTACGTAAACTAGTAGTCTGGACCAACAGTTGCGGTCTAAGCGTCAATCCGACGAAAACAGAACTAGTTCTTTTCACTAGAAGGGTTAAGATACCTCTTATCACCCCCCCTAATCTCAACGGCACACCACTCGAGTTTGTCAAAAGTGCCAAATACTTGGGGCTGATATTGGACAGCAAGCTTTTATGGAGGGAAAACATTGCCGAACGTGCTAGGAAATCCCTAGTGGCACTCTACTCCTGTAAAAGGGCTGTCGGCTCGAGATGGGGCCTCCAACCCAACATAATGCATTGGCTTTACACTGCGGTAATCAGACCGATTATCCTTTACGGCATAATAGTATGGTGGCCGGCCTTGGACAAGATCTCCAATCTAAAGGCCCTTGAGAAGACTCAGCGCCTAGCATGCATTAGCATCACGGGTGCACTGAGGACATCTCCTACCGCCGCTCTACAGATAATGCTCAATCTTCTTCCTCTGGACATCGTCAGTAAGGAATACGCCGCCAACGCGGCAATCAGACTAAGGGAGGGTAAACACTGGAGAGGACAACCAACTGGACATGCCAGCATCCTCCTGCAGACAAGCCCCTTACCTAACACAACTGACTACCTGCCTACAAAAATCGTTTTCGAAAAAGGCTTCACAAAGGAAATACCGAAAAGATCCCAATGGGACTCACGGAATGTCCTACATGTAGGAGCACTGTCAATTTTTACGGACGGCTCCAAAACATTAGAGGGAGTCGGGGCTGGTGTATTCTCAGAAGAACTGAGCTTGCGCCTCTCCTTCTCCCTTCCGAAACACTGTAGTGTCTTCCAAGCCGAAATCACAGCTATTCGTCAAGCCGTGGCGTGGCTGTCGATTAATAGTATATCACACAGGGATATTGTTATTTATATTGACAGTCAGGCTGCAATCAGATCCTTAGTCTCCAGCGAAATAAGATCTAAGGCGGTGGAAGATTGCCGCGTATCTCTTAACGAGATATCTGGACAGTACAACCTTACCCTTTGCTGGGTTCCGGGACACTGTGATATCCCAGGGAACTGTGCAGCTGACGAACTTGCAAGATTAGGCTCCTCCGGTGTTGATAGCGTTAGTCTGTACAACGTACAGGCACCGCTATCGCACACTAAACAAATCATTAACGCGGACGCAACAAGAATTGCAAACCATAGATGGAAACATCTGGGATATTGCGACGTTGCCAAGCTCACCTGGCCGACCCTGGATACTAAAAGATCCAAGGAGCTTCTACGACTAAACAGAACTAGCATCTCGCTGGTTGCTAATGTCATTACCGGTCATTGTATTCTGGGCAGACACGCGCAAAGACTTGGATTGCCGTACAATGACTTTTGCAGAAGCTGCAGGGATGAGGAAGAGGATGAGTCCGTCACTCACCTTCTCTGCAGCTGCCCAGCTCTATCCAATCTAAGGATGGCGTACTTAGGAAACTACTTCCTCAATGATCTTAGTGATCTATGCGACACCAGCGCTGCTAACATTCTTAGCTTTATTAACGGAAGCAAATGGTTCACATGAGTAACCAGATAAGGAACCCCTAAACACCAGTGGTATGCACAATGGGCCGATCAACGGCCTAAGTGTTTCTCTCATCGAGAGCCACTTTAACATAACATAACTTCCAAGAGACAGAGAATACGTATATCTTCCTTCGCTTAACTACCACCATTCGTCGGTGACGCCGGCCGCAAAGATTATTGGTGTTGTTGTAATCAAGGTAATTTAAAAACACTATTTTACCTATTTTGCAAAACCTTTTTTGAAATTATAATATTTTTCGACCGATCTATGAGTGGCACGCTTCAAATTGGTAAAAAAATAAATGGAATTGGTAATCATTAAGTAGGTTAAATATGGTCTGAAAGAAATCGTGTCGGCGATTAATATATAGATATTGGGAACACCTAGAAACATTTAGAGTGACAAAAATAATATTAGAAACACCAACTAATAAACTGGCAAAACGACCGATTAACTCTGAAAGAGCGCAATTAAGTCTGATGGTGGGACTTAATTCAGGACACATCAATCTTAATAAACATGCAAATAGAATCGGCATTTCAGAAAAGTCAATATGCCCAAACTGCCAGGAGGAGTTGGGAGATATAGAACATTTCCTCTGCCACTGTCCAGCTACAGCGAGGCTAGGTAAAAAAATTCAGCATATTTTATACCAGACCTTACATACCTCAGAAATGTGGAACTAAGCGAAATAATGGAGTTCTCCAAGCGAACAAACAGATTTGCTGACAACACAAACCTTACATATAAGGGCTAGCCTTAATTTAACCAACCCCTTGCCCCCTGTCCTTTCACACATCCTAATATTATTCCGACAGTTTCTAAAAACCTAGAGGGGACCACAACGGGCCCATCAGAGTTCTCAGTGAAGAATGCAAAGCTCACCCTCACCAACCAACCAAAGGAATGGACATGAAACATGCTACAACTGCCAAAAAAAAATGATCACATTGCTACACTATGTTATTTAAAGAGTAAAAGATGAACCAACTGTAAACAAAAATTCAATTCAAATGCATTTATGAGATGGTGGAAAGTACTAATGTATTAAACCTAAAAAGTATTGTTGACGAGGGCTACTTTAATACTGTTGGAAATCCTGAGTCCGTAGAGTTATTGCTGTCTGGAAAGTTGCTGCGGTTCGAGGTAGATACGGGGGAATTTGCTTCTATTATTTCATTAGTTAAGTATAAAGAACTCTTTGGTTAGTTTAAATTGCTTGAAACTGAACAAAACTTTATTTCTGTAATAGGATAAGAAAGTTAGCAACCTTGAACTTTTCGTAATAAATGCTCAAATCGACTTTAACTCACTCCTTGGCAGAACTTGGCTAAAAGAATTGTATCGAAAATGGAGACAGTCAAATTTAGTAAATCAAGCTAATTTTGAACATAGTAATGTTATTAAGGAAATTGGAAACGAGTTTCCACGTATTATTTCTCTTAATCCGCCAAATCAGGTTATAGCAAATATTACAGCAGAGCTAATTCTAAAACATAATGCTAAACTAATTTTCCGTAATCAGATGCATGGAACAAACAAACATCACAACATCATTGGCATTGGAATGTGTACTTAAGCTCAATAAGTGTTCATCTAAAAATGAAGTAAAACTGACTTGGGTACGAGGACACACAGGGATCGAAGGCAACGAAAAGGCGGACTCCCTTGCAAAACAGGGGTCAACTGAAAAGTTGCTGGGCCCAGAACCATTCTCTTCAATTCGCAAAGGAATGGTAGAACAGCTGATTCACAATTGGATCACGGCAGAACACCTGAGAAGGTGGTCAACCGTGGAACAATGTAGACAGGCTAAAATGGCAACTAAGTGGCCGACCTGCTCCACTCAAAGAAGGGTTCTAAGCATGATTCGAAGAACATTGAAATGGGTGGTGACTTTGTTAACAGCACATGGTAGTTTCGGGTATCATTTAAGAAAGATGGGCCTTAGAGAGGAAGATACCTGTAAACTATGCCTGGAAGAACCTTAGACAGCGGCACATATACTGTGTCAGTGTCCGGCGTTGGCTGGCAAAAGAATGAGGATCTTGGGACATCATTGGGTCGAGACCCAGTCGATGAAACAGATCTCCCATAAACAGATGCAAGTGTTAACACTAGGAATTGAGCTCAGGGAAGAACTTTGGAGAAATCAAGAAAGTCTCTCTGGGTAAGATTTATAGTGGTAGAGAGACGAAAAGAGACCCGACAATGGTGGTCTGATTAGAATATCTCTCGAAATCTATATATACCTATATAATTTTCCGTAAGGCATACGATGTAGCATATAAGCTACGTGAAAAAGTTAAAGAAGACTTAGATCGATTGTGCTCAGAAGGTATATTAGTATACATGCATCTCCAATAGTGATAGCGTCTAAACCAGGAAAAGAAATACGTATTTGCATTGATTGTAAGGTTAATTATAAATCGTTTCATTGAAACTCTGCATTATCCACTGCCATTAGTCTCTTTCTCGATCTTTCGATTATTCGATTCCTACCAGCAGCTTAAGCTTTCAGAATCCTCAAGAGAATACTTCACTATAAATACTCATAAAGGGCTGTATCACTATCACTCAATTCCTAAAAGGCATTTCTAATATAACGTGTTACCTGGATGATATTTTGGCAGGTGCTTTCTCCGTCTCTAAAGGCAAATTAAAGGTTTTTCAAGTTTTAAACAAACTTAATTAGCATAACGTTAAAATAAATATTGAAAAGTGTTCATTCTCTCCAACAGAAATGAACTATTTAGGTCATACTATTTCCAAAAATGGACTGCTTCCTAATAAAGAGAAAGTCAAGGACCTTCAAAAAGCTCCACCGCCTAGAAGTTTGAATGAATTTCAATCCTTTATGGGATTAAAAAGTAGTCGCAGTAGCTTAGTGGTTAGTGTGTTGGACTGCTATGCGGGGGTCCCAAGTTCGAATCCCGCAAAAACCCAATTCCGACTTAGGGTTTCAACTCTTACTTAAAACTCATTTTCCCGGTTCAACTATTATTGATCCCCTCGCAACAAACCTATCCCCCCAACTCGAGCGGATTTGTCTGCCGACGAGAGGGGACTGGAAAATTGCGAAACAAATCTGCAACCAGAACGCCATTAAATGGGCCATAAACTCCCTGAAGCCTTATAAAGCAGCAGGTGAAGACGGCATATTTCCTGCACTTTTTTAGCAAGGAATTGATGTACTGGTACCCATACTCACCAAACTGTTCAGCTGCAGTCTAGCCTACGGTCACATACCGGAAGCCTGGCGGAAAGTAACGGTTAAATACTTACCTAAAGCAGGGAGGAATTTGGATTCAAGCCCGAAATCCTTTCGCCCCATCAGTCTCATGTCTTTTATTCTTAAAAGCATGGAAAAACTCATTGATAGACACATAAGGGATGCAGCGCTAAAACATTTTCCGCTCAGTAAGTCTCAGCATGCCTATCAACCAGGTAAATCCACCGAGTCAGCACTCAATGACTTAGTAACAAAAATTGAATCCTCCATTAATTGTAAGGAAATCTGTCTTGTCGCTTTCCTTGATATTGAAGGAGCTTTTAATTACACGTCCTATGAGTCCACCCACAGGACTCTCAACAATATGAATCTATCTCCCATTATTGGAAGATGGATAATGTCAATGCTGAATAGCAGAATAATTCAGTCCCGCATCGATGATGTGGAAATCTCGGCACTCACAACCAGAGGGTGTCCTCAGGGGGGTGTCTTCTCGCCTCTCTTATAGTCCCTTGTCATTGACGATTTACTTCAGTCCCTGACAAATCAAGGGATCTATGCCGTAGGATATGCCGACGACGTTGCAATCGTCGTCAGTGGTAAATTCGAAAGCACGGTCTCAGAAATACTGCAATACGCTTTATCTGTTGTTCAGAGATGGTGTAAGAAAGAATGTCTTTCTGTTAATCCAAAGAAGACAACTATAGTCCCCTTTACTAGACGGAGGAAACTTGATCTCCTGATTCGCCCTTCCTTGTTTGGCGAAACCATTGAATTCTCTCGAGAAGCCAAATATCTGGGAATTATCCTTGACAGTAAACTATCATGGAACCAGCAGATTAAACGTACCGTAAACAGAGCCACCAGATCTCTATGGATCTGTCGTCGTGTCTGCGGTAAAAACTGGGGTCTTAGGCCTCGGATGCTATACTGGCTCTATTCGCTCGTCGTAAGACCAGCGGTTACCTACGCCGCCGTGGTCTGGTGGACGAAGACTAATGAAGTCACCACAGTCAAAAAGCTATAACGAGTCCAACGTATAGCTGGAAACTGTATGACGGGCTGCTTACGCTCCACACCGACTATGGCACTTAATGTCATCCTTGGTCTAACACCTCTTCAAACTTATATTCAAATGGAAGCCAGACTGGGTGCTCACCGCCTGTTCCATTCGAACAACTTTGACCCCTATACCTATCAAGGAGGTCATCTGTCCTTACTCGACACCATTGAGCCTTCAAGCTCATTCAGCATGCCTCTTGATGACATGCTACCGGAATATGTCTTCCATAAAAACTTCTCCATAATCATCCCCCCCAGGGAAGAATGGGAGAAATACAAACCTAATCCATCTCAGCACGACATCATCTGGTACACAGACGGTTCTAAGATGGAATCAGGGACTGGCTCTGGAATCTACGGTGAGTCAAACCAGGTGAACTTGTCAGTCAGCCTTGGGAAAAACTTATCCATATTCCAGGCTGAAGTCCTTGCAATCAACCATTGTGCTAGAATAAACCTTAGTTCTAACACACGTAGAAAAACCATATTTATATTCTCAGATAGCCAAGCAGCTCTTAAAGCTCTCGACTTATCTGTCATCAAATCCAAACTTGTCTTAGAAACATTTTCAAACATCTATGAACTTTCTAAGAAAAACCTAGTCATCCTCCACTGGATTCCAGCCCATAGAGAATTTGAGGGTACCTAACGAATCGGCTGACTCACTGGCTAAAGTCGGAGCAACCACTCCACTCATCGGACCTGAACCCTTCTGCGGAGTCAGCAAAAGCCATTTCAAGAACTACATCAAGAACCAATCTCGTATAGAGTCTAACGAGATCTGGCAAAACACAGCTGGGCAGAATTGCACCAGAACATTTTTCCCCATTTTTCTCCTCCAGAAAATCACTCTTCTTGATTAATCTGGACAAAAACAACCTGAGAATACTAACAGGAATAATCAGTGGCCACGGTCGAGTGAAAAAACATCTCCACCGCATTGGCGTCTCACCGGATCCCATCTGTAGACTTTGTGTCGAGAGTGACGAATCCTCTCTTCACATAATCACAGAATGTCCGGCCCTTTGTCGTCTCAGGAAAAAAGTTCTTGGTGATGAAATCATTGACTTAGCATCTCTTGCTAATGTACACCCAGAGAAAATCCTGGTCTTCCTGACGGCCTCTGGGGTGAAAATATGGCTCTAGGAATTTATCAGGGAAGGCACAATAGGCTCCTCTAAGAAGCCGCAGTGACAGAGCTCATTGAAAGCTCTCCTGCCTCACAATCTAATCTAATCTAATCTAATCTAGGGTTTTTTTCCGCTGCGCTACCTCTCGCGAACGTCTGACAAACATCCGAGAGTATAAATGTCTTGAAAGAGCTTCTCAATTGGCCGTTTGGAGTCGGCATAAAATTGTAGATCCCTTCCATTCGTTCCAAAAAAATGAGAAACTCACACAAAACCAATGGTTGTGAGAAGCTAGGCCTAGGGTCTCCCCGGACCTGTTGCGCCAACTATTTATTTTTTTTTTTTTTATGGGATTAATAAATTATTATTGCATTTTGCCTTCCGAGCTAAAGGAGCTTTACTTTCTTTTGCAAAAATGAGTTACAAAACAGCTGTTGGTACAAAACTGTTTAATAGATTTGTATGACCCCGACAGCAATTCTAGCTACATGGTAACTTTAACGAAAATCTGTACCTGACAACAAACTTATTTCTACCAGCTGGTATTATAAATGTCTTGTCAGTGGAAACTACACTAAACATGCGGTAGTTTTAGCCTTGTAAAACTTCTACTACTAGTACGAGTATGACACTAAGGCCCGTTTGCTGATACTACTCATAGCGATTTAAGTTCTACTTTAAATCTTTAACGGGTCTAAGTAATTTCGTATAGAAAACTCGAATGACAAAACAAAACAAGAGTTCAATTTTCGACTGAATTTACCTCTAAGTTTAATCTAAAAGTGAACGTTTTCAAAAAAAAAACAACAAAATCCAGTGCTAAACGTAACAAGAAAGCAAACACTCACCGGGATCCTTGGAGCCTTCCTTCTGTTTAATTTCATCATAAACATGCTCCTCCTTCAATGGATCCTCAATGCTGTTGTACACATTGGGATTAGTGAGATCTGCGGTTAGATTTTTCTGCAGCATATCGCTGTTATAGTTGATTGAGTATGTACCAGCTAGGGAAAAAACAGAAATCAATAAACTCCTGGAAACCCGCGCCGATTAACTTACCTCTACTGCTTGCATTCGAATCGTCTCCATACTCCGAATTAGTACGATCTAAATTATTCATTTTCGGTCGCAAATTGTTAAGCAGGCGTGTATCTGGACCTTGGAAGCCATACACAGGATTATCAAAGTTGTGTCGATCCGGATAGGTTCCGTGAGGATCGGTGATATATTGAACGTGTTGAATTTCTGTTTTGAGGTTTGAAACACGTCGTCGATAGTAGAATACGACAGCGACAACAATACCAACAAAGAGAATTGCCAAAACAAGTCCCCAAGCAAGACCGGCGCGACTAGCTGTTGAAAGAGAATAGTATCACAACACTTTCGAAGAATTTGCATTTCTCATGAAACTCACATTCAATTTCGACTTCCTGAATTCTCTGTGCTGCCGTTGGGACATCACAATTTTCACCGGTGAATCCTTGTCGACAGACACAGCCCTTTGCCGCATGACAGACAAAGTTTTGACTCGAACAGGCACACGTAAGCATGCAATGTTGACCGTAGAAGCCCTCAGGACACACTGAAACATCAAAGAAAGTTTGTATTTCGAACTCTTTTTGAGGACAAGATCATCGTCTACCTTCTTCACATCGCGTTCCCATCCAACCGGGTTGACAAATGCACAAGCCGTCATTTTTCCTACATCCCATGTGATTCTGACAGCGACATCTGTGTGCACAATTCGGTCCATAGAAATCATTGGGACAGAGTTCGTTGCAATTGGCTCCCGTCCAACCCGGCAAACATTGACACTGTCCAGTGATGTGATTACATTCGCTGCCATGTTCGCAGTTACACTTCAGGCCACAGCCTGGTCCATACAGACCCGATGGGCACGGATGTTCGCAGGTGATTCCAACATATCCCGGCCGACAGACGTACTCTCCAGTTATATGATCACAACTCTTATTTCCTACAAGCAAAAAATGTGTCCTTTTAAAGGAATAGAAATTAAAAATTGTGCCAACAACTCACCATGAATGATAGCAGGACACTTCTCCTTGCATCCAGCGCCATAGAAACCCTTCTGACACGGTTTGGAACAGTCGTCACCCGTCCAACCCTTTGAACAAATGCATTTTCCTGTTTCGGCATCGCACGATGAATTGTTCAAGCATCTGCAAACTAGTTCACAATTCTCGCCATAATATCCAGGGGGACATTGTGTTTCACAATGGACTCCTAAACAACGTCCGTGTTTGTACGTGGTAGGTAAATCCCCAACAAACACACGACCAACAATACGGATTCAACAAAAGACGAAACAAAAACAAAAAGCAAATAGAAATTAAATTAAATTCGATATAAAATAAAACAAAATTAAATCAGAATGAAAAATCGATTTTAATTAATGAGTGTGGTATGCAGCGCATGCAGTTTTGTTATAGATTAAATAAATTAAGAGGTATAGTCATGCTTTT
Source organism: Cheilosia urbana (assembly GCA_946477585.1). Classification (NCBI taxonomy): domain Eukaryota; kingdom Metazoa; phylum Arthropoda; class Insecta; order Diptera; family Syrphidae; genus Cheilosia; species Cheilosia urbana. The sequence goes on from OX297855.1 coordinate 49,547,070, forward strand.
GTGATTAAAGTTGATAATTCTTCATCTGGCATTCATTTTAGGCAACTTGAACTAGCATTTGCAAACAGAAATTAATTTTATAAAACAATCAGAGTAGGAGTGTTTTCCGAAATAGCTTTAGGTCCAATTGAAGTGTTTGTAGACAAGCTGTTGTTCTTAAGCAATTTGCAGGGCCCGCTTCGTAATTTACGTGCAAAAAAAAAAACGACGTTACTCTTTGATTTTCCCTATTAAATTTGCCGATAGAGTTGGAGCTAATCATGAAAACAGATTTCAATATTTGACATGAGCATTTCCATAAAACCCATTCAAGTTTAGGAACATGTTTCCACCGTTCTTGTACTCGATTGCTGTGAGGTTATGCATTAACAACGGACTCGGAAACAAATTATTAGACAATTTGGCGACCGAAAATGTGCTGACCGAAGCAGCCGTTTAATAGGGCATTAACCAATAACGTTTTGAAAGAAGTGAAGAAATCCATCGCGACTTTGGCACATTTTTAGAAATAAAATACGTTGATCCCAGTTCGTTGTCCACAAAGAAAACATGTGCATCTTAAAAATAGCGTCACTGCTCCCAGTCGATGCCTACAGCAAGTTTTCCATAATATCAAACTACATTCCGAGCACAGCCTTTAGACGCGCAGTAATTTTATGAATCATTTAAGCCCGCAAAAAGTTGAATTCAGACCCAATCACCATGATAAGTATATAGAGTGATATGGAGATGGACATGCATGAAATGAGTTTAGATTGAATGCGAGTATGTTAAGTAATAATGATTGCTAATGAGAGTGTTACAGAGAATGAGACATTCTTTAAATTATGCATAGCACGTACCTCCCCAGTCGCTCTTACAAATGCAACGCCCATCGACAGCATCACATGCGATTGTATTATTAAAATCGCATTCGCACTTCTGAGCACAGCTGTGTCCAAAGGTTCCAAAGTCACACTTGCGCTCGCATTTCTTACCAGTCCAGCCGGCGGCACACGTACACGCTCCTTAAGGTGGTGATTTATAGAAAATACAGTTACACTATGCACGTTTCAAAATATCGTTCAATTAAATACCATTTTGTGGGTTACACGATGCGTTGTTCTGGCAGTCACACACACCGCTGCAGTCTTTGCCAAAGTGATTCTCATCACAAGGGCGATCACATTTAATGTTCTTCCAGCCGGGTGTACAGAAACATTGACCCGTTTCGGCAGAGCACTTTGCGTCATTTTGGCAGTTGCAGCTTTCGGCACAATCTTGTCCAAATTTGCCCTCAGCACACATTTCCTCACATTTGGGACCTCGATAGCCGGGCGCACAGAAGCACGTTCCATTCACTGGTGAACACTTGGCGTTGTTCTTACACTCACATGCTAGTTCACAGTTCTTGCCATATTTGAGGAACGTACACGGACGGTTACATTGGGAACTGGTCCACCCAGTCTGGCAGTCACATTTGCCATTCCACGGATGACATATCTCAGTGTGATCCATGTCACATTCACACGTTCGATTACAGCCTACGCCGTATTTATCTATGGGACATGTACGGTTGCTACAGTCGATACCCTCCCATCCCTGCTGGCAGGTACAATCACCAGTAGCCGGATTGCAAACAGCATCGTTCTGACACGCACACTCCTGAGTGCAGTTGAGGCCGAACCGGTTGTTTGGACACTGATCAAAGCACTTCTCTCCCATGTAGCCCGGTGGACACTCGCATTGACCACTAATATGGTGACACGAAGCATCGCCAAAGCATTCACAGCTTAGCTCACAATTTGGCCCATAGGTACCATTCGGACAGCGATTAGCACAAACCGAACCAATCCAACCGTCAGGACATTGACACTCACCAGTGTGTGGATCACATTTACCGTCGTTTTGGCAGCGGCAGTCTTGTTTGCATTGAACTCCATGCTTTCCATCTGGGCACTGGTCTTGACATCTTCGTGTATTATGCGTGGAAGGGTTAAACGTCAGCAAAAAAACAAAACATAAACACAAACAACTTACAGAGGTCCCGTGTAACCGGGAGCACAGGTACACTCGCCAGATACATGATGACAGCTGCCGCCATTCTCACAGCGACACTCTTCGAGGCATTTGGCACCATAGTGATCGGCTGGACAATATTCCTCGCATTTCTCGCCCACATAACCCTTTGCACACTCACAGGCCCCGGTATAAGCCTCACATGTGCCATTGTTCATGCATTCGCATTTCTCCTCACAACTTCGGCCCCAACGGCCAGGTGGACAGTCTAAAATGTTGTTTGTTTTAGTTCCAGGATGGTTATGTTAACACGATTAGATATAAGACTACTCAAAGCCGGTGTTAACAAAAAGTGGGAAATGCATTTTATTTTTTTTTGTTGTGGGGGAAATTATACACAACTATACAGGGTGGACGACACACTTGGGGGGTGTTAGTGGTTAGTGGTTAGTGGTTAATGACAGTTCAAGAGTTTATCTTGCTATTGCAGACAAAAATATAGGAAAATGGTCAAACACCTGTCGGTATCAGTCAACTTTAATATTTTTGTCCTTCACTAAAATTATTTAACACATTCTATGACCTAATAGTCCTAAAATGAACTTATAGTTAATGCTTATGTAGCGGCATCCATTTAGAAAATTTTACAGCTTGATTGACGAAAACGCCAATTTTTTCTAATGATAGCGCTAGATGCAAACAAAGGAAACCAACTGCGTGTGTTTGAAATGGGAAGAAGATACGTAGTTATTCGTTAGTAAACAAAGTTCATAAGTAATGAATCGCCTTAATCCTAGTATTCCTAATATTCTACCCTATATTTCCAATTATGTACTTAGTAAATTCCTATAGAAATTTAATAGCAAAATACCGCTAAACGTGCATAAGAGTTATTTGTTCCAAGTGAGACAATGAATACATAAAAAGCTTGTGTCAAATTGCGTGTAAAAACAACAAAGTTCAACTAACAAAAGCAAAGAAATCAAAATTTAAAAAAAAGAAAGAAATCTTAAAACAACTAAGCAATAAACACAACGGACACACACACAAATTTTCCATGAGAATCCCCCTTCAACGTACAGCTCACGAACATTGGTTTAGGGAAAAAAAAAACAACTTATAGTACTCACTTATATCACAAGCAGGTCCTCCAAAGCCGTGTTCGCATTTGCACTTATCTGGTGCAACACAGGTACCATGTTGACACTTTATTTTGCATACGGGTATGCATCCTTTCCCCGAGGAGTTCGGTTCGAAGCCATCTGTAAAAAAAACGAAAACAACATTTAAACAGTTTGTGCATAACTTGAAAAGAAAATCTCTACCGCAACACTCCTTGACTACCCGAGATTTGGACAGAACTTGCGTCTTGTTGACTTTTTTCTGTTTAAGTTTGTAGGTGGAACATCGTGGTGGTACATTCCAACACCATATGGATACTCGCTCCTGGAATGATTGCATTTCCGTTGTTGTAACCTCGACATTGTAACTGTTGGATGGAAAAAAATTAGATATTGTTTAGATATTTCAGCAATGTTTCACAGCTCCTACTGTCCGACTCTCTAGACTTACTTTTCCAACTTTTTGCAAACATTTGGCCCTTCTAGTTCGGTTTCTTCGACAGTCTCAGCATTGACGGCATAAAGAGTAGCAAAGAAGCCCAGCGCTATCGCTAGGTAGACAAATTTTATGACGTTCGTGTTCATGATTCCATTTAATGATGAGTGCTTCGGAGTAAGGAGCAGTATACGTATGTATATATAAGCGACAGAGGCGAATATGCGGTCTGTCGAAATTGCTCTGTTTTGAAGATAGTTTTTTTTTTTTTTTAACTCAGACTGGATGGTTGTGCATCATCTATTCGCAAATGCAGTCGATTTCGTTTCGTGGCAGTACAGGTATCTGAAGATGATTAATTTTTAGATAAAATTCGTGTTTATAGGTAAAAAGTGTAAATACTGCTTCGTTGAAGATTGCTGTTGAGGTTTTATGGCATCGTGCTTTCTGCAATATAAGAATAGAGAAGCTGTTAGTTTTCTGTCAGAAAAGTTAGTTTTGTTTTCAATTGGGGAACGAAATGGAATTTGGACTGAATTAAGTCGAGCAAATAGTGAATGAGACAGGAGGAGATTTAGACTAGAAAAGTTGATAAAAAAAAGTGCGAATCTGTTGTGAATACGATATTAATGTCAGCAACGTTTGGTTTGAATGAATCCGTTCATTATGAGTTCAAAGAAGGATCTGAAAAGAAGCTACTGCTATAAAGAGTCGGTGAAAAAAAATGTGAACGGACCGTTGAAAATAATAACAACAAGTTTCAAGTACAGCGAGTACAATAGCAACAACAACAAAAATCCTTCTTGTGGCTATAATCGACGACACTATACTCTGTCCAAGAAAAATTGTCAGTACAGGGAAGATAGGATGTTTGTCTCTCAGTCTGGTTGCAATGACTTACATAAATCGGTCCCTTTTTAAAGCTCTCACAGGGCTGCCGTAGTATGTATGATAATTCGCCATAACTCAGAGAGCAATACTGTTAGGGTTACCATCTTCCAATTTAAAATAAAAATATTTCTGAACGAAATAAATTCCAACAAAAAATTCTTTCGCTGACTATTGACGAATTTAAGTCCGAGATCTTTTTGCAATATTGTATGCAAAGTTGATCTGCTTAGTTTTGTTATATTTTCACTTTTTGTACTTTCAGTAATATCTTGTCTAGCATTGGAAGGTCATTATTCATAAAAAACTGATGGACTATCCGCCTAATCGCACATTTGTCAAAATCATCCACCAAAATCTTGATACTGGAATTATTTTTCTTCTTTGGTGGTGAATTGTGGCCTTTGATTGCTTTTTCCCTTAAAACCCTGTATACAGTTTGTTCCGTAACAGGAAAAACCGTAGCCGCATTTCCCACGGCTTCCGATTCACTTTTAAAAAAAACATAGCATTTTTCAGTTGCATCAACAATTTGTTGTTTCTTTTCTACACTTAGATCCTTTGAAGACTTTGTAGCCATGTTTCTGTTTATTCATATGTACAATAAAGTTAACCACTTGTTTAGATGCACTATCCGCTATTGAGATAACAACCATTGTTTCCGCCTTATATACACAAACAGGCAATTAGACAAAATTAGATAACCACGACGCAATGCCATATACCTACCTAAACAGATGGTAAAAGGACTGCACATTTTTTTAATATAGACATAATACCTAGATTACATATTTGTTAAAAAAATTACTACCCGTCAATGCAGAACTTCGCGGAAACAGTAGCAAAAAAAGGATCATAAAATCCTTTACGACCGAAAATAAACAGTATAGGTTTACCTGCTTCATCATTTTGATATTTCAGTGTGAAAAATATGCTCTACAAAGTGAAATATGAATTTATACCTACCAAAACATGCAGAAATATGCCCTAACGAATAAGGCTGAAAATTTGTACTTAATTTTCTATAATAAAATATTTAATCAAATTTTATCCCTTAAAACACCATGCTTTTACATGAATCCGGTTGAGTTGCCTTAGTAATCAAATCACTATCAATTTATTGAAATATCTCTACAACGCACATATATGATCACTTGTTGCATTAATGAAATTAATGCATTAAAACACCTCCCGAATAAACATTATTTCTAAAAGACAACATTCAAAAATATGTTTTAACTGAATATTATTGAATCTTTCAGAAATACAAACAAATGAAAACCGAATGGCAGCACCTCACATAATATGCCGCTCTCAAAAGCTCCAAAAAGCACCAAAACCGAAAGTTCTTTGACAAAATTCAAAGAAAAACCCTTAATGATATGCTAACATTGTCATATGGTAACACTTCTCTGATTTGCTTCAGTCACTCACACTGCTTATTTTGGTTGATGATAACAGCAAGCGAACACAAGCGATCGTGCTCATTCTGCCCGCGACTGCGTGGCAGACTGGTTGTGGAGGGATGTATGCGAATTTCAGGAAAATTACAACAACAAAATGCTTTGGAATACCAGTGGTTTCGTTTTTATTTCAGTGGCAAATCCTGTGTTTGAGTGCCGTGAGAGTACTACAGGCACCACTGGTAGAAAAAAGAGCTTCCCATAAGGCCTGTACTGACAATTTTTCTTGGACAGAGTATAGAAAGATATTTACATATTTAATATTGTGTCCACGTGTGGCTATATAGATATATCACAAAGCCTACACCTTTCCCCACAATCTCCGTTCCGCAGCCGGCCACAGGAATACAGTCCCCAATTTACTTATTAAAATTATATATTCCCATCCTAATACGAAGCCACAACCCATAATCACTGTACTTTACTTAGCATCGCAGTTAATTATTAACCATACATAAACAGTACGTTTGTTCATCGAACAAATGTATCACGCAAGTAGTAATTATTTATAACATCGACCAACTGTTCGACAACAAAAGAAATTCACTGTCAAGGTTATGGCATTTTATTTACTGCACTCCACAAAAATATTAACTACAATCACGGAATGTTAATTATTGGCTATTCGTGCAAGCAGCCTGACAATTATACAAATAACAATATCCTGCAGCAGTTGTTGCTATAATTGCAAATAATTTACTCCAATTCCACTGGTATAGGTATGATTTTCTTTCCACTAGGATAAGCAAGGAATTTCTTAGAACTTGAAAAGAGCACAGCATTACCAATGCAACGACAAAGATGATATTCGTAACGAGTTGAACTAATTTGTTGTAGGCAACATTGCTTAGAATACGATTCGACGTATTCGGCAAGAGTTCACAGAGCAAAAATCGGCTTTTTCGACATTCAAGGGCCTTGTGAGACTTGATGGTGAACGTATCGATGGATGTGTCGCTGTATTCGTCCTCCGTATTGGAAGAAAATTTTATGCGCCGCTTGGCTGGTGGCCAGAATGTTGTTGCATCGCCCTCATAGTTACCCGAGTCGCTGGATGAAACTAAAAACGTACTAGAAATGAAAGCGTTAGTTCGGGTCATTTGGTCACGTTTAAGAATTGAAGAACCTTTTAGGTAACTTTTCGGCAGCAGATGTGAGACGGTTGTAAGGACGATTTGTTCTCATTTTCTGTTGTATAAACATTTTATTTTTCGTTTTGAAATAAAATCAAAATGAATGAAGTTTTAGGAAAAGTTCAACGAATATTTTTAGCGAGTATAGAAATAGATGTTCAGTGTAAGTGACCGAATATGACATTCAGCTTTTGCAATGCTTTAGAGTTTAGAGTTAGTGGTGCCACCAATCGCTATCGCTATAGTCGTATAGCGGAAAACAAGCGAAAGACAAGCAGTCACTGGGACCCACCTTTTGAATTCAACAAATAGATGGCGCCATCAATCTAGAAAAATCAGGCTTTTTAGACTGTGGCGCGTTGGTCTGGAGGCGTTTTTTCATTTATTTATTTCACCAAAATTTACATTAGCTGTTTTTTTTTTTTTAAGAATATCTGGAATATTTTGCTTTAAACATCAATGCTGTAAAACAGGAGATTGAGACGGGTAAAACCTCTTGATCTATAAGAATTAGCTACGGCTAAGAAATCAGATATTGTTTTCAAACAAAAAAAAAGTTTAGAAATCCGACAAACGGCGGATCTTTCTCTTAAATTTGAAAAATAATTCAAAAATAAATTGCTGATTAGTCGGTAAGACTAGGTGCAATCCTATTGATGGCGAATGTCAGTCCTCCGGGAGTTTTTTTTAGATGAGTTAAAGTCCATCACTATTGCAGAAGCATCCCTCGCGTACTAGCTCTGCAATGTCTTTCGATGATTTTTTGATTTTTTACTTCCAGCGAATTCCCAACACAAAAAAAAAAAAAAAAAAAAAAACATCCATGCGATCAATGGAAAATGTTCTTCGGTGGTTCATTACTGAGGGAATTTATCCTGTAAAACTGGACACATTCAAAAACCTAGTTATATTAACTCAGCTAGATTGGCCTGGACTAGAACCTGAATGCAAAAAAATAGATTGGTCCGTAACGTCACTTTTCCTACGTCAGACACATAATGCGAACTGTGAACTTGGTACTCAGTCACGAATTTCTTGACTAAATTCGTCGACTACCCCTCCATAAACGTCAACTAATGTGGTATTGGTTTGGGCTTCTTCAGATTCGCTCTCAGATTTCAGATTTCGTGTGGCTAATCTATACTTATAATAAAACTGTAGGCAATTTTTCTGTTACCTAATGGCGTGAAAACTACTGCACAGATTTCGATGAAACTTTTTTTTGAAATGTTTCTTAATATTCTGTGCAACATATAGGCTATTCCTTTCATTGCCATGCCTATTTTTTGGAGCGTTTTTGACCAAAATGTGTTTTTTTTTTTTTCGACTTTACTGCCTTTAACTCGCCATTACTCAAATAATTCTTTATCGATGCAAACAAAACAAAATACTTAGGAGAGCCAACACTTTTATAGATATTTCAAGCCATCAGTCAGCTTTCTATGTCCTCTAGAAGCTGAACTACAACCTAAAATCTAACATTAAAAATATAAATTTATTTTCTGAAATCGAATATTATCAGCCGCCGCGGTTCTTGATCGTTGTTCTGCTTTGGGGTGGTTTTTGGTGGCGCACATCGCACAAGCAAGTTCATATGAAAAAAAAAACCAGCCACAACGTGTTTCTGAGGAAATGCGCAGATGGCTGATAATGATGACGTGTGGTGTGGTGGGGGACGTATGGTGGAGGTGGTGTATATAGAAATTGAGTTCATGGTTTTTCTTTTAATAGTTGTTATATTACCTACGTTGATACTTACAGTAAAGAATTGAAAAATTCAAGAAGTAAAGACGATGTAGGTGACTTATGTTGTTTGATTTATTTATTGTTGGTGTAGATACAAATTTCCGTTAAGGCTTTTGTTTGAGTGGTTGTTTTGATAGTACCTACGTGGTACCTACAGTAAGGAAGTGAAACTTCAGTACTTACGCTGTTGAATTTAATTTTCTTAAATTGGTGTTTTAGGTAAATAGATTCGTTTGATTTATTGTTTCAATGTCGACAATGTTCACCGCTTTTTTTAGCTAGATTGTTGATTTTAAACAAATATGCCGTTGAGAAAACGGTCAAATCTCTTTTATTGGAAACTACACAGTCTCACGGCGCGTACGAAGTTGCGGGCACAGTTAGTCGAACATAAAAACGTCACTTGCTCTTTTTTGTGATAATATTCGTGGGATTCAAATATATGTATTATGTAACCTTCAACATTTTTCAAAGCGTTTTCCATTCACTGGTTAGATTTTAAATTAAAACATTCGTAATTTGCGTCCCGATTGATTTTTAAATACTTATGCATAAATAATTTACTAAAAAAAGATTCACCCGATGCAATGCCTTTCTTTGCTTTTGAACAAATTCACGAAAACCTAAACGCCATCCACCAGTTGTCAAACTCAAGCGCACTTGTATTGGAAAATCTGAGAAAATATCTAGATTCGTAAAAGTGCTCTGAAATCTGAAAAAGATTGCTTTTTTTGTACCAAACGAACATAAAAACTGCTCTGAGAGCAAAAAAAAAAAAAAGTTCTCTCTGCGAGCATCCAATCGAATACCACATAAAAAAAGCTGTTCATATCACCCATATCATCTAAGCCCGTATCAAAATTGTGACAATTCAAGTCAGACAGCTGTTAGCCTTAGGGTATGGTGGGGCAGATTCAACACTTTTTTCGCAGATTTGAAATAACTTTTTTCGCAATAATATGTTTGAACACATTTTTTGATATTTTAAATACATACAATTATTAACCCAAACGTTGCCACTCACAGTCACAACCAAAGAATTCCCAAAGAAACAATTAATATCACTTAGGTACCTCATGTACGGTGTGCAGGAAAAATTGCAAAAACTTACTGAACGAATTAAAAACCGGTCTAACCACCGCAACTGCTGAAGAAGAACTGTCATAGTCTCATAGTTCGTGTACGATCTGAGAGTACAGTGTGGCACGAGAATAAAATAAAACGTTTTATTTAAAAATTAGACGCCTTTCTGTAATAGCGAATGTCAAAAGTGCCCCATCGGCGGAAGTATCCGACCCTACCCTACTAAGTTAGATAGTTGAACGTCGCCACTTTCAATGGAGTTGAAATGTAATTTTAGTGTACATTTTCCAACTCTATTTTATTTTGTTGTTAGGTACCTAAATAAAGTTTACTTGAATTATGAATTTTGTGCAAGATACATAAAGCGTTTTCCAATAAGAGGTGTTATTTTTGGTATTCAAAGAAAAATACCATTTTTTGAGATAAATGATCGGATGTCTATTTCATAATACAGAGGAAGGTATGCCGTTAATAATGAAAAACAACATCAGCCAAATGGCCACCACGAGCACGCATACAGGGCCATATCCTTTTCATGAAATTTTCCATAATCAAATCGCAAAGTGGCTGCCCTATGTCCTTGATAGCCTCACGAATTTTATCTTGCGAGGTCTTGAATCGACGCTGGGCTGTTAGAGTAGACCTTATCTTTCACGTTGCCCCAAAGGAAGAAGTCGCAAGGTGTTAAATCACAAGATCTCGGTGGCCAATTGTGATCACCTCTTCGAGAGATAACACGGTCCGGAAACTTTTCTCGTAAAACATCAATGGTTGTGTGGCACGTAGCGCCGTCTTGTTGAAAGTAAACGTTGTCCAGATCAATACCATCCAACTCCGACCATAAAAAATCATAAATCATCTCTCGAAATCGCAATCCATTTACCGTAACTGTTGATCCAACCTCATTTTTGAAAAAGTAAGGTCCAATGACCCCGCCGGACCATAAACCGCACCAAACAGTCACACGTTGTGGATGAACAATAACTCTTGGGTTTTCCGAGCCCCAGATGCGACAATTTTGCTTGTTGACGTAGCCACCGAGGTGGAAATGGGCCTCATCAGTCAAGATGATTTTTCGATGGAATTCCGGATCATTTTCATGCATTTTAAGGACCCAATCAGCAAAGACACGACGTTGTTGATGATCGGCCGGCTTGAGTTTTTGTGTTAACTGTACTTTATAAGCCTTAAGACCCGAGTCTTTATGCAAAATACGGTGTAATAACGTTTGTGGAATGGCCAATTCCAAAGAACGACGAGGAATGGACAAACCTGGGTTTTCTTCAACACTTTGGGCTACAGCAGCAATATTCTCAGTTGTTCTTGAGCGACGTGCACGGGTTTTATTCTTCACATCACTAACATGTCCCAACAGCTCGAATTTTTCCACCAATTTCTGTATTGCGGTCCGACAAGGCGCTTCACGACGACCAAAAAATGCTTTGCGAACTGTGACTGCAAGATTTTCACTATTTTTGTAGTTAATTTTAATGATTTCAATGCGTTGTTGAAGCGTGTATCGTTTCATTTTTAATCCATAATTTAATGGCGTAGTTACTACTTGTCAAAAATGTCAAAGAATAAAAGCTTCAAAGGTGACAGCCACTGAAATAGCGGGTCATTCAAAATGTAACTTATTTGCGAAACACCGGGGCTTTTTTTCAATCGCTTTGGTGTGACACCTATTTATCATTCATATAAATTTAATTACTATTTTTTTAGTTGTTAATTTTTTTTTATCAAATAAACAAACTCAAATATAATTGAGCTTAAAAATTCAACGTAAGTGTTAGTACCTATATTTTTATTATTGCATCCACTATTTTTTTTTTTTTTTTTTTTCAAACTTAAAAAAAAAACATGCATTTATCAAAAGATTTGTCTGAATAAAAGATCAGTAGAGACCTACGCATGTGCACATTTCATTAACTGGATGAAACCTTCAATCTTTTCGGAGGTGGTGCCAAAAAAATGTTCATGTGACGTTTATTGGAATGTATCAATGGATCAGCGTACTGTAGCCTAAATTGATCCCCGACTCATAGTCAAAACTGTGCCAAAATATGACACAATTTTTTGCCAATAAAGTCCACCAACGCTTTTTTTTTTAAAGTTCAAAATATGGTATTATATACAAAATTATATTATTTTAAAAAATGATTGCACAGCCCTAACATTTACACATGGTAGTTATAGGCGGCATTGACGGAAGTTATCTTTTGATTCTTTGCCACAATAAAAATAAACATACGTCTTATAACCAAATGGGCTGGCATAGTAAAAACTGCAGGTTGTAGGTATAATAATATATGCAATATGCATATAGATGTCATATGTGTAGCTCAATTAAAAAAAAAAATGTTTATATCAACAACAGCGCCACTAATTAGGTCCAAAACTATCCTATCTTTCAAGCTAACCAACCAAACGTACACATTTAAATTCATTGATATTATTTCTTACCAAAAGTATGATGAATTTCTATATCCCTAACTTGAGAAATAATTGGGTCGTCATACAAACTAGCAACAGACAGAAAGTAGCCTATGTCCTTCTCAGAGGTCCCATCTATACCTCTAACAAAAATTATAAAAATTGCGGTCGTAAAAACGACCAGATTTACTTTCGCATTTATAATATTAGTCAGGATTAGGATTATATCAAGGCTACCTTGAATTTTCTGTGCAAATGAGAACTGACAACAAAACTTTGATGGTATACTGAAGGTATACGACAATATCCATTCTAACAGACAAAAGTAGAGCCCAACACAATTTAACTTTCGGATCAGCACTCTCACTTGCTCTGTCAATAGCAAAATCAGTAAAAATGATATGAGCTCAAAATTTGGTACATCATTTTCGAACAGCATTGCTAGGTTTGCGGCTGATAGTTGTTTACATATAGGTCTATAGTTGGAAACAATAGCACAACTTATTTGATTTAGGGACTCAGAGCCTCGCATGATTATGACACTCCGCTTAGGTAATCCAAGAAAATACTGATACCATCGTCCCGGCAAATTCGCTCAACAGATATACCCCCAATCGCGTGATTAAACCAACACATCTTTAACTTTCTAACTTAATTATCAATTTTAAATGGTATGCCACACAAAAACCTTGATAAGATAAGCAATTAATTACAGACTTACGATAAGATTTCAAAATCATTAAAGAATCTTTGTATATGCACGAAATGCAATCATTAAGTCAAGATTGTGAAGTGTCAGCCAAAGATAAGAATTACAATTCTGTACACATTCATATTTCTGTGAAAATCAAGGCCCTACAGGCAAATGCATTCAAGCCAACATGTGGAAGGTAAATAATAAATATTCATCAATAAAGGACTAAATTATGGAAATGAAATCGAAGCGCCCGTATTTAAACATCTGGTATCTGGATCTGGAAATAGTATATCGTATATAGCCATAAACCATTCATTTACCCGCATAGTGAAATCCACCATAAAGTGCATGGATGGTGTAGCTACACATATTTTGAAAAAAAAAAAAAAAAAAAAAAAAATATATATATATATATATATATATGTATATGTATATCTATATTCAAAAGGGGACACGAACGAGATAATTACAACTTCTATTAATCTAAGCTGTAGTCGCAGTAGCTTAGTGGTTAGTGTGTTGGACTGCTATGCGGGAGTCCCAGGTTCGAATCCCGCAAAAACCCAATTCCGACTTAGGGTTTTTTTCCGCTGCGCTACCTCTCGCGTTTGGACTTTGGAGTCGGCATAAAACTGTAGATCCCTTCCATTCGTTCCAAAAAATGAAAAACTCACACAAAACGAATGGTTGTGAGAAGCTAGGCCTAGGGTCTCTCCAGACCTGTTGCGCCAACTATTTATTTATTTATTTTATTATTAATCTAAGCTAGCATTTTTTTGGTTGACGTTTGGCTGTCGGAGGCTTTATTTTGATTCTGGTTACAAGATTCGTTCATCAAAGCCTAGCTATAGAAGAACATGTATTAAATCTATTATCTCTATTTTTACAACCGTTGACAGTTGTTGTAATTTTTGTTTGAAAACTCACGGTTCGTTACTTTCCATCAAAGCCAGTGGAAATGCGTGATTTCATTTCATGCACGATAAAATCCTAATCTACCGAGTAGCACTTAGTTTAAGTATCTTCCCAGAACAACTACGACAGATCCTATAAAGTTTGAATAGGATTTTACGGATATATATCGTTGTTGGGCTTATTTTTGTTCGATAATGTTTTTAAGCAGCCCATACACCTCATAACGTCATGTTGTTATATATTTATAGTGTGCCACTGTTTATATTAAACGTATTAGGTGCTAGGAGTCTCAAAGCCATTTTTTGTTACAAGTTCTAAGTACTAATGACTTCGTAGAGTTGTAAACAATGTTCGATTGTGGTGGCGTGAATATTCGGAACTTTTCGGCAGTCTAAAATGGTGTAGATATAAAAATATCCACTTAGTATTTTTTAGTATTTTTATACTAGACAAATAAGATGACATCGTCGTAGAAAAGGAAAGCGAAAGGAAACATCAACAATTCCTTGGAAGGCTTATAGCCCCAACTCCTATCTCAAGAAACTAAACAAGGTAGGAAGTGAGCTTACAGAAATCAGACTCATGTTCACTTAACATCTTGATCCGAAAACAATACGAATTATAAAAACTTTCCGAAGATGCGATAGCCAGGGATGTCTAAATCGAACTGGGTCCAGTAAGTCAACCATTTTATTCACGTTGATATAAAATCTAGACATCCCTCCGCATTGATTTGCATGTTTGAACTGGTGGACTACTACTTGGTAGTATAGCTAAAGTACGGATAGGTATATCCCTAATGCCATCACAGCCAAAGATGCTGTAAAAAGATTTGACGTTGCAAGCTTGATATAGGAAATAGGCCGACAGAATATCAGCAAGAACATCAGTGGCAACTCTGCCATAAATAATTCCGCAACCGACGAGCCGGGTTTTATCGATTACGACATGACCCTGGGAGCGACGAGGACATGACATCGACATGAGCCTCCTCATGGCTTCTAAGTGATAATTATACATAGATCGCCCAACCTTACTTAGCCGTACAGTAGAATCACAGAAAGATGAACAGATACAAAACAGACCCCGTTCGGTTTTTCGAATTGTTTATCTTTTTCGAGAAACAAAATTTATTTAAAGTAGAAATGATCGCAAAATGACAATTAATAAAAAACAAGAAACATAAAAAGAAAATATGAATTTTAAAGGGTATAACAGATTCATGAATGCGTTTTTCTGAAAAAAATTATCTATTGTAGACTTCAAAGACAAACAAAAACCGTTCATGTTTCCAAGATTCTACTGTACTTATCACTATCACCTTCCTGTTAAACAGACCTTCCAAATTCTAGATTTTCCTCTTCTGACAAAAACTATTAGAGGAAATCTTGGACTTGATCCATCTATCTCCAAACTAGAGGACACGCAACAGAGGCAAGAATTCAAACAATCTTTTCCGTGCTACCGCAGCTTCTATACTGCTGTATGGAACGCAAATTTGGGGTTATTGTCATTTTAAAGAAGTTGAGAAATTCCTTAGGTATTCATATTCATATTTATTAATCGAAATTATTGTTTCACATTAAGATTAAATCTCATATTTACAAATTTATTTTAAAAGCTTTAAGTTTAAATTTAAGACAATAAGCATTTAAAGAACTAATAACATACATAAAGTAAAAGAAAAAATACATTAACATGAATTTAACAAATATTAGCATTTTCTAATAGATTTGAATAGAAGAGTGGCATGAACGAAAAATGTGCGCTCAGATTGCATGCAATTGAATCTGGGCCTTATTAACATACCTGTATAAGTACCTACTCTGGTTGTTGCGACTGCATAATTCCGTGCAAGAGGATAAGTGTTCTAAACTTAATGAGGTTATCGAAAGTTAGGCCCATTATGTGCAGAGAGTAACTGGATAATAGGTCGATAAAACGTTTTTTAAAAAACATATCTTGCTAAGCTATTGTAAATAACATTTAATTTGCGCCTAGTGTTGTAGTCAACATAGTAGAAAACCTCACGACCATACAATAGGACAGGTAATAAAAGGGTTTTAATGAGTAACATCTTAGTTTTAGTAGGTAAAGCACTTTGTGTGGACCACAGAAGTCGTATACCATTATAAACCTTTCCTATTGTAGCTGCTACATGATCGGTCCAAGTCAGGGTGTCATTAAAAATTATACCCAAATTTTTTGCCTTATGGACATATTCAATTGATGCCCGTTCTAATAAAATTGGTGGAAAAGCACATGTATCTAATTTATGTTTGTAGATACAAAGGGTCTTTGACTTGGACGGATTTAGGGACAAATTGTGCTTAAGAGCCCACTGCTGAATGACCTCTAGATTTTTGTTGATTAAGCTAATGGTATTATTAATCATATCCAACGGACAGCACATGAATAATTGAACATCTTCAGCAAACACGTGGACAGTAGAATTTTGTATAACCTGGGGGAGTTCATTCACATACCTAGATTGAAAATAATATGGGGCCGAGAATGGAACCCTGTGGAGCTCCGGCAGGTACACTAAGAAACGATGGCGTTATATTTCCTACTGCCACACACTGCTGACGGCCCGTTAAGTAGGAATGCAAGAGCTTGACTGACTGATACGAAAATCGAAATTTATGCAACAGCTTCTGACACAGAAGAGAATCGTCCACTGTGTCGAATGCTTTAGAGAAGTCCAGCAATGTCAAAAACGTTGGGCTATTTGCGTCCAGACCTTTGATAATTTCGTCGACAACAAGTAATACTGCAGTCTTACAACTTCTGTTAGCACGGAAGCCGGACTGAGCGAAACTCAAAAGATTGTTGTTACTAAGATGTGCTTGCATCTGTTTCAGAATCGCCTTTTCAAATACTTTGGATAAGTACGGTAGTATTGCGATTGGCCTATATTCAGTGTTAATACGGTTTTGCGTCTTGGGTATAGGAATTATTTTAGCTTTTTTCACGAGTAAGGGTAATCACAAGTCGTAAGTATTTGATTAAAAATATGCGTGATATACATCAGAAGGAAAGGAATGAGAAGTTTTAAGAATTTAGGATTAATTTCGTCCAAACCTATCGCATTTGATTTAACCGATAGGTACTTTCTGAAGCGAATCTTTCGACTTCCATCTTGTACTCCGAACTATATGCTGCATTTATAAACCGGAGTTCCGCCGCTCTTTTTGGATACCCTGAAGCTGCATGCAGATAACATTGCAAAATTAGGGGAGATGGATGAAGGAAGACTGCCAATGATTGTCCTGAAGCATATACTTTCAACAAGAGGTCACTTGGTGCAAAAATGGGAGGAGTTAGCAGCTAGTTACGAAGTGAGCTTGAATATCTCAGCTGAAAAACAGCTTTCGATGATTGAACCTATGTTTACCGACATCCTGAAAAAGCGGACAGTAACATGTACGACAGGTTTATCACCCATATTGCGAAGATCAACTATCAATTGATAGTTGATACCTACTTATCAATATAAAAATAAATAAATAAATAAATAAAAACAAATTAAATTAAACAAGAATAAATTTCTTTAAAGTGTATTGCGACGATCAATTATCAATTAAGTGTTGATCGACTGTGAACGTCCAGTAATTGAAATGACTAATCGGTATTGTGAATGTCAATCTCGAACAATTTTATTGGTAGTTGTCAATTTTTCTATCAATCGCAATTTCGGGGTTGATGAGGACGGCTCTTAAACGAAAATGTTGAACATCATCGTTTTTAATTGTTATTGTTGTTATTTCTTAGTTATGTATACATTTTGCCATTCGAAAATTCCACTGATGACATATTTTTCAATAAATTTTTACATATTTGTAACACTCGTAATTATTGTTTAATTAAATTGTTTGCAAAATCCTTAACGATCATCCTTCAAATCAAAAATATTTTAGAACTGTCAAAGTTGAGTTTTCATTCACAAAAACTTTATTTTTGGCGTTATGTTCACAGGTTATATATTATCGTTATATATCAATCGTCAACCGATGATCTTCGCAATAGGGCTGTATATCTAAAGCTCATTCATCGCAACATAGGCTGGTGTGTAGTAGGTTGAACTATAACCTGATTGAAATTCTATTCTAGATATCCATTCCGATACAACTTTCGACAAATGACATTGCGTTGTACATATCGCGTTAGTCAGTTCCTCTTGACAGTTAACGGCACATTTTTCCGAAGCTGTCCGACAGCCAATGGCTTCGGAATATTTTTATGTCAAATGAACGCGTTTATATGCTTTATTTATTTTGTTCCGAAATGGATACCTCAATTTATTTGTTTTTATTTATTTTATTTTAAAAAAATACTTGATGGTTTACACAGTAAGATATATTCGGCCCTAGCGAGGTATCTGTCAGAACGGAAAATTTTCCGCAACGCATACTCTTTCGGAGGCACAAATTCCATTGGTGTTTGACTTCGGAAGGGAAATAAACAATTGCAATGATGCACCGCACTCCAATTCGTAAACAAAATCCGCAACCAATTTCTGTCGGAGGATATCGGAAGCGGTCCCTGCTGTCAAAAATTAAAAAAAAAAAAAAAAAATAAAAAAGAACTTCATCGTAATCTAACGTAATTCGCCGATATGCGTAACAAAATGTCGGAACAATTCTTCGAACAGTTGTTCCGAAGAATATCTCGCAGCAAAAATCCTCACAATCGTATAAGATCGGTGAATTTTCCGTTCCGACGGATACCTCGCTAGGGCCGATTATATCTTTTAAAATAGGGTCAATAATTCTGAAAATAACGCATCAGTGATTTGCTGATGTTACCAGTTATTTCGATTCTGAATTTGGCGACAAAAATTTGCGGTTGGTTATTAATCAAATCCCAATTGCGCGAATGACTGGCTTGGTTGCTCCTCTATTGCGTACTGATTGCATTATCTTTCCAATGCATATTCCATTGATATGACGAATCAAAAACTATACTCATCAACACTGATTAACAATTCCAATCAATCATAAGCAATCCAGCGGCCAGTTTTGCCTCAGCCCGCCTGCAATCAATACACCACCATAATGTACTGGTGTATAATTTTCCCGACTCAATTTAGGAAGTGCCCATTCACTTCTTGCAAGTGGCCAATTACAGCCGCTGTACAATTACATGCGTCTGCCTCATGCATACAAGTGCGTTCCCAAGAATAGGGCTCTTTAAATGCAAACGAACATCTATTGAATTAAAAGAAGCTATGCTGCGAGTACTCAGAAACTGTTCACGCTGTCACGCGCTGCAATGACCTGGTTTACAATGCGAGACAGTACGTCCCATGAAAGCGGTACCTCATCGTTCCAGCTGGAGAGACGCGACGTTGCATGAGAACAATAAATGTCATATTTGAAGTCTTCAAACCTCAGAATAGAACTCATTAAGCGACCGAAACAAAGCACACATGTGATGCAGACAATGAAGACACATATGTTCAAACAGGTAAATGAGTGACAGTCAACTTAAGTTCAAGATTTTCAGCGTGAAATTCTGTAAATCGAGGCCACATCAAAATGTAAGCCAAGAGCTTCGTCCAAAAAGATATCACATTTCACATTTACAATTTTCAGTGTTCGCTTGTGCTGAATTGAAAAACGATTGTCAGCAGTCAGCACCTTAATCAGCGGCATACAACTTTATCTCCAAGATAAACTTAAACTCTTTTTTTTTTTAATAAACGAAATGACATGCTTACTCAATGTGGATTTTGTTTGTTATCAGTTCATT
The DNA here is from genome assembly GCA_946477585.1 of Cheilosia urbana. Lineage (NCBI taxonomy): Eukaryota > Metazoa > Arthropoda > Insecta > Diptera > Syrphidae > Cheilosia > Cheilosia urbana. The sequence continues at coordinate 49,566,737 of OX297855.1, forward strand.
TTCTTTGTTCCACTTGCTAAGTGTATAACGATGCGAAAAATGTTTAGTTGGCAAAACATTTATCATCCCATCCCACGACGTCATTCATTAACACAAGAGGAAAATAACAACATTACTCACCAGTCACCAGACAGAGGGCAATAATCAGACGGTCCGTGCAATTCCAATGACATTTGCGGTGACAACTGACAACTCTGAAACAAACGAAACTTTCCCAAACAATCAACCGAGTGTGTGGTTATACACTTCTATCTGCGTGCGACTATAAACTGTACGTGTATAGATTTTAAGTGCGGAAGTCCGTAATAATTGATAATAACGTTTCGTTCTTCTTTCAGTGGAAGTTAATATCCAAACAGAGCGAGCGCTTTATGTGTGTGAACACTGTTTGACAGCGGGTTCGCATATACAGTCTGTTGGAAGGGAGCCGTTAATTTCAATAATAAACAAATTTCAAACTGTATCGTTTTTGATATTGTTATTTTTATACTTTGGAACAAGATGAATATGCGTTTTAAGGTAGGAGCGAGACTCTAACTTAACTGTCATATTGATGGTCCCGAATTAACGCGGTATGTTGTGATAACTCGATGAGTCGCTGAACGAAAGAAACTACGAAACAAGCAAAACTGTCGAGAGCGGCAAAAAGACGTCAGACGTCAGAGTCAGGCGTCGAGTAACTTAATACATCAGCCCGGCGTTCTTTGTGACTACCGAGCCGAAGGGCTAGTGTAAAGTTTTGCTTTGTGGTGATGATGTGCGTTGTGCATTGTGCAATGCCAATTCTTGGTTGTTTATCGTTGCGTGTTCAGCGAATTTAATATCTTTGCATTCAGTTGGCATGTATGCGTCCCTTGATATTGGCATCAGTGAACTTCAGTTTATGTTTACGGGCAACAGATTTTCAAATTTGAAACCAATCCGACTGCGAATGACGTTTGTCGATTTAGAAATACGTTGAAAGACGTAACAAGTCACGTGGTGGGTAATAAATAGCTTTTCATACGTTTGAACTGTGAACCAGCGAATATTCGTTAGTTTTGACATTTCCGTCGAAATCATTTTAAGTGGTATTCTAGTTAAGGTAAAATTCGAGCGACTTCTGATATAGGATATAGGTGTGACAGTTTGCGGTTAAAAAGTATATACAAATTGAAATATCATCTAACACATCGTATACGAGTACATGAAAATGCGTCACTTCATCTTCTGTGGCGTCAAAAGTCACCAACAGTCTAGTTTCTTCGACGAATTCAGAGGTCATAAGGGATTTGTGTTCAAGTAGATATATGGTGGCGGGAGAGCTTTTAACAAACCAAAGGCAGTTTCATCAACAAGTCCTTTGCAGGGAAAATCAAGCTCCTAAAGAACATGCGCACAAAACTACTGGTTTGATGAATAGTTATGAAGCAACATTACAAGTCCAGACCGATACTTGCCACTTTTCCATTGATATTATAACAACAACTAACCGATGACCTATACGCGGCAGATATCGATATCGGCTAACGCGGTTTCCGCAATGGCGCCATGGCGGTTACATTTCAAATATATTTACTTGGAAATCACCGTTTTTGTAAAATTTGCCAAGTGCCTTTAAAAACTAAAATAAATGGCAAAAGTGCAAAATTATCGCCGTTACTGTAACATTTCAAACACACACAAAAACTGTGAGGTTGATATTTAATGTTACGTGGAACAGCATTTATACTCACACACGCATCATGCGCCTTTTAATTTAGGCGTTCACGAAGAAGCATATCACATTCCTCATCAAGCCGAAAGGGCTGCGCTGCTTTTCGACGTTTCAATATTATAGTAGAATAAAAATTAGAATGCTTTCTATAATTAATAATAATTAATAATAATTAATAATTGAAAATAATAATTGAATGAATATTTGTTCCCTCTCGGTAACTCGACCTTGTCCAGCCACCCTGATGTGTTTATGAACCTGTAAAGATTAGATAAAGAGACATCCGAAAGTTTATGTTTGTCATGGAAGTAGTATCTTCCAAGTGTTTTGTTCCTCAAGTGACAGAGAAGTGGGCATTGACAGAGGAAGGTGTTTACCTCCTCGTCTCCGCAACCCCGGCATCGTCATTCTTGAGTTTTAAATTTATTGTGTGGTTTCTTAGGAGGTTGTGAGTTGTGAACTGTTAGGGCCCTTGCCAGTTTATATATCGACGTTCCATCCAACTTCATAAGCTTTCTAGTCCGACTAGGATTATATCCCGGCAATAGTTGCCGTGATATTTGGCAGGTAGTTAATTCTTTCCACCTGTTGTTGGCCTTAATGCGGATTTTATTTTACACTCTTTCTGAGATTACAGAGTGGTGGTTTAATCGCCCAATCTTGATCCATCTCATTGCCAGTTTTGTCATGTGTCCAGGGACCCAGCCGAAATCACTAAGCTTTCCTCGGCAGCGGCGAATAAGCTTCGATTTTATTTCAGAAGCACACACTGCTTTTATAGCCGCATGGCTGTCAATAAATATGGTAATATCATCATTTGGTATTGCTGACATTGACAGCATATGGGCAGCTTTGCCATTTACCAGAACCTACGCCTGAAAGACACTACTGTGATCACTGATCAGATCAGGCTATCTGAATTAGTGGTATATATTTAACTCTTCAGAGAAAATTCCAGCACCTGTTTCCCAGTCCATCTTAGATCCATACTTGTTGATATATTGATTTCCTTTTTGTGGATTCATCTGTGTTTCGCTTCCCTGCTGGGGAAAATAGCAAGAGAATAGTTTAGCACAGTCAAGATGGGGAGACAAATGGTCAGAAGTTACAGCATCTCACAGGTAGTTGTTCAGAATCTGTGCGTGTCCCAGTTTGTAGGGTCTCAAGCTATTGGTTTGGCTGATACTGAGGTCACTTATGGCTACAGATTCTTGCATGTATAGGTCTAGCGGTATCAGGCTGAGAATTGCCTCCATTCCAGCAGCAGGCTCTTCCTTGTTGCGCTGTTTTCTCATACTTTAAAATTTAGAATTCAATAGAATGAATTATTTGAATAGCTCGACTTAATAATCATAAACGCAAAAAAAAAAAAAACATTACCTCAATGTATGTATTTGTATATGCACCATGTTCTCCGTTTGAATATCTTGCATTCGGGTGCGAAGAAATGCAACTCTTAAATTCACAATTTTATCTGTGTTACCATTTTCCTGACATCATCTTCGTTTAGATATTTTAGCATTCCCATTAAAGTGGAAAGGTTATGCGTGTACATTTCATATAGATATCAGTATTTTTATTTCTCAACCAACTTACAAACACATGAAAGCAAATTTGACAACTCACTAAAGTTCGGTCACTATCATGCTTATTTTGACATTCGAACGAATAGCCAATTCATACAAATGTCTCTATTCGTTCGAATGAACTTGTGTGTATTTTGATAGACATTCGTTCGAATTGGCTATTCGTTCGAATGTCAAAATAAGCATGATTGTGGTTACAAAATACCATTTGTGTTTCCCGAAATAATAATTAAAAGAGCTTAAACTAATTCCCCACTTTAGTCACTGTTCCATCCTGCACTGGAAACAGTACGCACTTAGTCGAATCCAAATTCCAAATTATAGTTTTTTTCCACTGCACTACCTCTCGCGAACGTCTGACAAACATCCGAGAGTATAAATGTCTAGAAAGAGCTTCTCAATTAGCCGTTTGTAGTCGGCATAAAATTGTAGATCCCTTCCATTCGTTCCAAAAATGAAAAACTCACACAAAACGAATGGTTGTGTGAGAAGCTAGGCCTAGGGTCCCTCCGGATCCGGACCTGTTGCGCCAACTATTTTTTTTGTTTTTTTACATACCTACTACAAAAGAAATGAGCAAGTGTGCGTGACTCCATGAATTTTTTGTAAAAACAGCTTATAGGCAGCCGCCTTTCCATTGGAAAGTTATATATCTCCGTATTCCATCATCTTTGGTCTATACACACTGTTACTGTTATGGAAACATTTCTGAAATGTTGGAAGTAGGAACAGCGCTTAAACTATAAAAACAATTTCTACTTGGGTACAACCTCAACTTTAATTGCGAAACCGGAGGCAGTTGGTTAAAGACCGCTCTAAACTATGGTTTAACTTGTTGATGAAAACCCTGGTTCAATCTGGGGGTAATCTCCTTATGGGTAGGTAGACAGGAGGTACCAAACCTTTTTAAGCCATGTCATGCGTTTATTATGAACAAGTCATTAAAGGATCTGCTCGATATTGGGTACCTCATGTATTCAGATGTTCCTTTTGCGATGTACTCAAGTCCCCTTAGCAATTTGAAGGATATATCTTATTTCGAAACCCTTGTATTCGCGATCTAGTTCCTCAGGTAAAAGTGAAAATATAAAATAAACACCAAAACTATAAAGATCGACAAGTTATAGCTCCTACTGTATTAACTTCTATAAAGGCACATAAGGATTAAGGTCTCTGAGGAATTATTTACAACCTTTCCTTATTTTCTTGCCAAAATTTCCAGCTCCTCCTTTATCATTCCTGCAAATGCGCACCAAATTCCAACATGTCCTGTGTAGACACTGTTCACCAAAATGAGAGAATTAAGCCCTTATAGGGGGCATACACGACACAGACATGTCGTTGCAAATTAATATATTTGTCTCTATTAGCGGTGTGTGTATCCTATGCCTATCCTTTGCAACGCCCGTCTGCGTTAATTCAAAACTTTTTGAATTTTCCTTGGTCTGCAACGACATGTCGGTGTCGTGTATGGCCCCTATAAGGGTTTAATTCTAGCGACAAACAAATGAGACAGAATCATATTAAGTTGCGTAATTAAAACCACATTCACAAAATAATCAAATGGCCCCTTCCTGAGACTGACTGTCTAGCAATTTTACAGTGTGTATAACATAAACACCTTCGGCTGAAAGAAACTTAACCACTCGCACAGACGCTGTATACAAGATTTCGATTTTCAACCTAGTTTCCCGGAAACTGAATAAATTATTATCTGATGCTCCACTAAAATCATCATCAGTTTCCATTCATTAACCGACACTACCGCGGCACAATCATCTGTAATTCCTCGAAATGCCCACAAGGTAAGTTTGAAATTTTCTCAATGAATTAAGCAACCATACGCATACCGCTAGCAATCGTAGGAAAACTATACATCGATGGGAAATCACAATCAGCGGCTCGATGTCTATATTTATTTACTACGATTTCCACGAACTTTGTGTGTGCAAAATGAATGACTAATCGTTCCGGCAGTGCAAAGCCAACACACAAACAGACGCACGTTCAGATAAGTTTTTTAAAAGTTGTTTTCCATAAATATATATTTTTTGCAAGCTTTGCATCATTTACACAAACAAATAAAATAAACGACGCATGGCTGAGCTATTCCACGTCAACTTAACATCAGTTCGCGCATGTATTTGTTGGACTCCATATATATATATATTTATTTAAAGTTTGCAATCATTTCCATCCCCGCTGTCGACGGGGATGAAAAAAAAGATATTTTCATCTTTTGGGGGTAAGATTCCTGGAAACACCGGTGAGTGTAGAAGAAATATAATAATTGCTTAATGTGATAATTGGTCCCCAGAGGGGTCAGATTTGTTATTAGTCTGATGTAAACGATCTTGTTGTTTTTTTTTCGTTCGCAAAATGAAGAGAAGGCATAATTTATGACGACTATAGGAGAGTTTTTGTTTTTTTCTGCTTGCGAAAACGAACGTACGGTGACGGGAAGCTAAATATGTCAGCCGAGTGTTTGACATTTGGTAATATTTACGACATTTTAGAAAATAATGACGCGACGCCATGTGACTGAGCGATGCTGGGTTTGTGATAGTTTGTCATTTGACTAATTGTTGAAATGAAACGACATTTAAGTGTTATTAAAAAGAAAAATCAGTCTGGTCTCTGGTGGTCTGGTAAATGTTTTGCACACGAAAGTATATATGTATACGTGTCACTATGACGCTGTAACACATACGTTTGTGAGTTCAAATAGCCACACATCCATGTGATTGTGAAATGACACTCTATGAAAGGTGGCTTACCTGTGTCATTTTACCTACCCCACCACGCAAAAAACAGAACTTCTTCAGTTTCTGTATGTTCAACGGGCCTTAATGTTTTTAGTTTGCAAAATATGGGAAGCTTGAACGATCTTATTTCGGAAGTTTTTTATGTGGAAATATTCCTCCAATACGTTGATAAACCAAGTATAGGTGTGCATGCATAATTCCTATAATAGAGAATTTATTTAACTCAGTACGGACGTGCGGTTTCGGTTTCGTCTTTCTCCTTGATGTATTTGTTTTCAACTGAAAAGTTCGTATCTTATCGAGTTTACAACGGAACTCCGTTTAACAGCGTTTTAACGTGACAATGTGTGCAGTTGTTGTGCCCCATAAAACTTTGGAATTCACTTATTATTATCTATTTCGCCTAACCCTTGACAAATAAACGTAATACCTTGTAACGTATGGAATGGAACAGCCAAATACGACAAAGACTCACTGTTAGAAAGCATTAGACAGGTATGACTACACTGCAACTTGTATGGAATCGAAAAAAACATTTTATGAATGATTCGCAGAATTCCATGCTACTCGGTTAGCCTATCCCGGTTGCAGTCACACTATATGCATAAAACAATGTGACTTATAAATTGATTTGTGGACTTCCTTGTTTATGGTGGGATTCCACTTTACAGAATACAAAGACCAGACAGCCATCTAGCGCAGTATCTATGTGCTAAAATGAAAAAAATAAAGTGCACGACTGTGTCATACAAAACTTTCTCATCAAAAAATTGGTTGAGTCGATTGGTAGGTAGGTGTAAAAATAGGTAGTGGTAAATAAAATATACTTTTAGGTTATCATTCGATATGGCAGTAGGCAGTATCAAATAACAATGTGACTTTTTATAAGTATTCTCTCTCAATAAGAGGCAATTTTCGCAAGAAGCCTACTGTACTATTTTATAAGCTCTTACTTACTTTATAAGATTTTTGAGTACAGGGCCAAGCGTAGTTGAAGTTTCTGTTTTTTGATCTGTTATGGCATTATTTCATTTTTTACTGGAATAGATTAATGACGCTGGTTTAAGGTGTCAATGATTGCAAGAAGTGTTCGTAATAGTCGATATCTTTATATGTATTATGTATGTATAATTGTATACATATGCATATATGTAAGAATTCAGAGATGTGTTTTTAAATTTCTATTAGCAGTTAGGTATAAACTGATGGTGTTGTTGAACGAGCTAGTTCTCGTAAGGTGATAACTTTTACTTGGCTATGTACAGCGGAGATAGTAAAAGATTTAAAATACAAATCGTGTGTCGCTTTCTTTAAAGTCACCATCACTTATCGCACAAATTTGTCGGTAAAATCATACAAACATAAATGAATATCTAGTATATGTACAATTGTACATGCACTCACTTTTATTCGTATAGGCTTCAAACCTGTTCTTACACTAAACCCAAAAAAAAGTCAATGTGACGAAAAAAACATCAATTTTGGTCCAGTGAACTTTTTCATTGATACACATGAAACGGATTTTATCATCAACTTTGTAAGAAATTCATAAATATGATGATGATTCCATTCATCAATATGATGATGGTGAATTTAATTTTTTTCATCAATATAACGAATCATTTTATAGATTAACCATAATCTATAAAATGAAGGCTTACATTAACATTCTTCTTCATACAAACTTTTTTTTTAATGAACGCGGTCATCAATATAATGAAAGCAGTTATCAATACGATGAACGTCGTTATCAATATGATAAAAATTCAAAATTTGGCAATCATACTTGACTATGATAATTCATTCATCAGTAAGTCAAAATAATCATCTGGATGAACAAATAACTAAATTCATTAAAATTAGTGTTTGCGTCATATTGATCAAATGTTTTGACGAAATTATGAACGTGGTTTATAACAAAATACGCCAAATTGTTATCAGAATCCTGCCAAAAACAAATTATTTCTTCATATTGAAAAACGGTTCATCAATTGTTTAAAAGTTTTCATGAATTTGTTCATTACTTTTAGTTAGTTAGTTTAGTTTTATATGACTTTATTTCATAAAAAGTACCTATATTTAGATAGATTTTTTATTATGTCTTAAGTCTATTAGGTTTGGTCAAAGCCGTCCACCAGATGGCATTATTATTATTATTATTTAGTTTTAGGTATTTTATTTTTGTTTTTTTTTAGAATAACACAATGAATTCACAATTTTGGTCTAATAAATAATATAGTAATCACTGCATTATTTTATTTATTTTAAATATTTTATATAGCGTAGGGCATTTACAGAATATTTATATAGTTCTTCCAAACCATGGTCTCCATTTAAAAAACTTAACATATCCAACATCTTTAGTACTTGAGATCCAAAAAACCTCACACGAAATTCTCTAAGAATAGGACATCTAGCGAGGAAGTGAAACACATCCTCTCTTTCTCTTACTGGGCTTCATTATTATATGAATCGTATAGGTGATGACCTGTCTCTTCCAGTATAGTGCCGAATTTTAGTTTTAGGGATATACAATCGTCGCTCCATAAAAAAACGTAGGTTAAGTCCGCAGTTTTGTGCTATTTCTTCCCATTCTTGGACAAGGCCTCCTCTTGTTGAGGTTACATGTGGGAAAGTATTACTCTTGGTAACTGGCCTTCCTTCATTACCATTACTTTTACAATATAATTAAAATGTAATTTAAGTGTTTCCAAAAACAGAGGGGCCATCTCAGTTTTCTAGGTCAAGCATATAATTGGGGGTGTGACTTGGCAACCTACAAAATCTTTTTATGTAATAGCGTTGAAATTTTTCGACCGAGATCGAACATTCAAACTCGAATTTTTAGACCCAATTTTCAATTTTGCATAGAAAAGTCATCCTCTAAGTGGAAATCCTTCTAAGTCGAACATATTCTTTTGACTCTAACTCGAATTTTCCGTCCGAAAAAAAAAAATGTTTCTCCCTACCGCAAGTGTTTCGTCGCGACGATATTTCTACATACAATCCATATCTATATCTATAGATATATTTTTGTTACCTAATGGCGTGAAAACTACCGCACAGATTTCGATGAAACTTTTTTTTTAATGTTCCTTAATATTTTGTGCAACACATACAGCCCTATTCTGCTATTCATCGGGGGGAATTTTTCTTCAATTTTCACTGAACGCTATTCTACTATTCATTCGAATTAATTTGGATTCACTTCGTCAATGTCGGTAATACTGCGTGGTATTCTCTTATTCACGTGAACGCATACATCCTATACAATTCAGATCCGCATGTCAAATGATGCGGATTTGAAAGTAAATGGAACGTTTGTCTGGTTGGTGGTTGATAAAATGTAAGTAAAAACTAATTTATTGGGGGATTATTTGCTTATGAATAAAGATTATTCATTTTTAGGTGTAGAACAACAAACAGAGACCAATTTACAGCAATAATTTCCACAATGAATATCCATATCTATTTGTTTATATTTTTTGTTTTTAGTTAACCAAAATACTTTATCCAACTTCCAAAGATTGGCATAAATAGAGATCAAATTGAATATATTTATTTCAATTTCAAAAATAAATTCTAATGATTTTCACATGAACACGTGCTAACTTGAATGCCAAATTGGTTTGGGTAATGTAGTTCACCCGATGGAAAGCAGAATGGAAAGGCAGAGTCAAAGGGAATCGAGTGGGTGAATCGAATGTACGATTCACGTGAATAGCAGAATAGGGCTGATAGGCTATTCCCTTCATTGTCATGCCTATTTTTTGGAACGTTTTTGACCAAAATGTGTTTTTTCTTCTGACTTTACTGCATTTAACTGGCCATTACTCAAATAATTCTTAATCAATGCAAACAAAACAAAATACTTAGGAGAGCCAAAAACAGCGACAATGTGTTTCTGAGGAAATGCGCAGTTGGCTGATGACGTGTGGTGTGGTGATGGACGTATGGTGGAGGTGGTGTATATAGAAATTGAGTTCATGGTTTTTGTTTTAATGGTTGTTATAGTACCTACGTTGATACCTACAGTAAAGAATTGAAGAATTCAAGAAGTAAAGACGATATAGGTGAATTATGTTGTTTGATTTATTTATTGTTGGTGTATATACAATTTTCCGTTAGGGCTTTTGTTTTAGTAGTTGTTTTGATATTACCTACGTTGTACCTACAGTAAGGAGTGAAACTTTAGTACTTACGCTGTTGAATTTAATTTTCTTAAATTGGTGTTTTAGGTTAATAGTTTTGTTTGATTTATTGTTTCACATTGACAATGTACACCACTTTGTTTTAGCTAGACTGTTGATTTTAAACAAATATGCCGTTGAGAAAACGTTCAAATCTCTTTTATTGGAAATTACACAGTCTCACGCCGCGTACGAAGTTGCAGTATGTAATATGCATTTAGATATGTACATTGTACAAGTACACACATACATATTCTGCTTTAATGCGCAACATTTACAGGTGCGTAACACTTGTGTTGTTGTTGTAGTTAGAGTGATGGAAAAAAAAAATAAAAAAATTGCAGGTGCACAACACTATTTGTGTTATTGGTTGAGTAGCAAATTTCAAATCAAAAATAACAAATTTTTTAAATAATTTTGTTCAAAGTGTACCTACTTCCTATTTTTTACCAAATAAATTCGCTTAGAAAAATATAGTACATCCATCTAACTCGATTTTTTCCGGAAATCCCTATAACTCGAACTAAATTGTATCTCCCGTGAAAATTCGACTTAGAGGGATTCATCTGCACTTCTATGCGCTCTTTTCCGTACATCCTAGCTTCATTTCTTTAGTATCGGCCGCCGCCATTTCTGAATTTCATGATCTTTGCCTAAGTTAACGGACAAATTCCATGTATTACAGAAGCTTTTCAATCTGTTTATCATAAGCTGCACACTACTTACTCTCTCTCTACTAAAAAGACGATATCATCTGCATACATTAATGCGGGGACATTTACTCCGCTAATTTCAACTCCCCCTTACTTAGGATAGATTGCTTCGCATCGTTGTCGCGAACTCCTCTGTTCATCATTTGTTCATCATATTGATGAAAAGTACGTCATATCAACGAAAATCATGTTGATGAACGCCATTTATCAATATGATGATGTTTTTTTTTTAGTTAGTAGTTAAAAATACTTCTTTGGGCGTAAGAAACCATTACATACAAAGTCCAACTACCAACGTCTAAATATAATACAAAGTGTCCATAATGCATCAGCACTCCACCCGGCGGACGTCATCATCTACCCTAACGTCGCAATTTGCAATTTCTTTAACAATCCAATACCTATAATAATAGCAAATCCTTGCGACGTGTGCATAATACGATATGAGGGTTGGAAAAATCCCTCAAGGGTCAGTTTCCAAAGGAAAGTCCGCTACCCCTATAGCAAATTGTCTGACCATGCCGGCTAACCGAAACCATTTCAAGAAATACAACCTTATAAATACAAAAGTCACCCTTAACCCCTATGGTGTGATTTTCACATTGTACAGCGACGCTGCTGCCATTATTCCCAGCATGTTTGATTTACCATTCAGCCAGCGACATCTATTGGCAATAGTAAATACGTAGTGAATCACGCTATACAGACATACAGTGGCGAACGCATGTAGGGGTTTTGGGGGGTGAAACGGTGAGCGGTCGACTTGAAATTCGTTCGTCTTTTGCAGGATTTGCTTCTGTGTGAAAATTCGGTCACAGTCGATCTGCCGGGGCACACATCACACCAACACAAAGCGAAACAGAAAAAAACTGTTTTGTTTCCGATAGCTTGATAGAGCCTTATGCAAATTAAACACTTCTTTCAAACTTGTTCCTGCGTTCGCCCTTACGCTATCTGCCAATTAGTCACACAATGAATCCAAAAGATTCCTCTCTCACATACAACATGTCAAAAATCAGAACGATATCATGACGATCCTTATGAGCGTCTATTTATTGAAATGCGCACACATTCAATACCTCGTAAGCAACCAGCGAATATCTTATTTCACACTCTACCTCCGGCGGCGTGTTCTAGTTTTCTAAATGACTGACTGTCAGTGTCTTCCGAATGGTCCCATTTAAATTGACACTAGTTGTGTGCGTTTTTTTGTAGGTGACATTCGCTTCACTCGTAAGTAGTAAAAGTGCCAACAACCAAGTACACATGTAATATGAGGTATGATGTTCGTAAATGGCCTCGAATCGCATTCATTTTCATGGATACTGCACTCAATTGACACACTACAAATATGACAAGTGGAAATTGATAAACTGGGACAAGCAGAACGTTTGTAATAATTTTTTTTTTTTTTTTTTTTTCATTCTTTTAAATCTAATAAAAAGATTATGGTGTAGCACTTGTGTGTTGAAGGTCAATGACAGCCGAAGAGTGTTTTGACGTTTTGTGTGTTTCTTTGTTCATTCATATCGCGTTGACATTAACAAGATCTGAGTATTGTTGTCGCCCAGGGCTAATGCGACTTGGGATGAAATTCTAGTTGTGATTGTGATAAGCGCGGTGCCGAACCTAGTGCTTGAACACGATAAAATTGAAACGCTGCTTCCGGAGTGGTGACGTTGAAACGACATTGGTTTCACTTGATTGCAAATTGAGTTTCGATTGCTTTTCAATATTTTCTTTCATTTATAAACCCTGATGGGTTGTGAGTAATAGCCGTGTCCGAATCTGTCTGCTAAGTAGCTAATCGCATTCGGAAGTAATCAAACATTTGGTTAGTGGGCTCTCGAACACATCCCACTCTGTTCGCAAAGCAAAGCATATGTATACGGAATGGCATGTAGGCGAATATTGTTTTATTAAAATGTGTTTTGCAATAATTTGCCCGCACAGACCGGAAATTCCTCTCCAAGTTTAGCAATACTGTTTCGCTCGCTTCGTTCTTTGCTAGATACTGATTGTGTCCAACCAAAGGGAGTGTACAAGTACATATGGGTAGGGTGCGGACAAATGCTTTGAGTTCCCATGCAATTACACTCGCGCAGACTGATTCATATTGATGCGTTCCGAGGGGAGGGCTGTGCAAATGTGTTTGCCATGAGGAAATATGAAAGTGGATTATTTTTTTATTGATTTCTTTTGATGACGATGATGGAGGGATGGTTTTTGGAAAGCGCTCAAGTGGTAGGTATACTTGAATTGGGTCATAAACCTAACGATTGGAGAAATGCTGCACAATTTGAAATGATTTTCGCTTCGGAATTCGTACTTGGGTAATAAAGAATGCTTAAGTATATGTTCGTCAGAGGTTCGTGCGCAGTTGCGCAATTTGTGTGCTTTAGCCAGTCCAAGTTCTTATGAAACACCATGACTAAGTGCACAGACTGGCAATTATAGTCTCGCTTGTTAATCAACTAGTTGAGATTGAATTAGAACGAATTGCAGTTTATCAGAAACGAGATGCAGTTTGTCAGCAAGACTGGCGAAAGCAAACACATTCCTTTTCTTGTTGGCTAGTAGTCATTTGGTACTCGCCACGCTGTAAAACATTTCCAGTTTCTTAAGGTGGCCACTCTTGTTATCTTCAGTTCAACTAATTTGGGCAAAGAAGGTAGTTAAGAGTTATATGTTGCATAGCAAAATGCATACCTATTCACAATTGTATACCGGCCGAACTTCAGAGGAACGCTGACCTAATCCTCCCTTGGGTAACTGTAATATTTAAAAGTTGCTTGGATTTTGCTCATATTCCCAAGTTGTGGACAGAAGTTAACGTGGTGTTTATACCTAAGGCTGGTAAAAGCTCACACGTTAACCCCAAAGATCTCAGACCAATTACTTTGTCATCATTTCTGCTAAAAACCTTAGAGAAACTGATAGACATCCACATACGTTGCAGTGTCAACTCAAATCTTTTGTCAAAGTCTCAACACGCGTATAGTAAAGGGAGATCGGTTGAAACGGCCCTTCACTCACTTGTATCTATCTACCATCGAAAAATCTCTCGATTGCAAAGAATTCACATTGGTTGCTTTCCTGGATATTGAGGGAGCGTTTAACAACGTCGAAGCAGAGGCAATTCTCGGCGCACTGACGGGCCTTGGAATTGAGAATTCGATTGGCGAATTGTTCAACCAGTTGCTCACCAACAGGTTTATCAACTCACAGCTGGGCGATGCATCGGTCCGGAGGTTCGTTAGTAGGGGTACGCCTCAAGGTGGCGTTATCTCACCTCTTCTTTGGAACCTAGTAGTGAATGAACTACTTCTAACACTGGAAGGGGAAGGGTGCAAAGTAATTGCCTATGCAGATGACGTTGCCATCGCTGTCTCAGGAAAACACCTCAACACGCTTAGAGATCTCATGCAGAATGCCCTCTCTAAGCTATCTAAATGGACCAAAAAATGTGGTCTGGCGGGTCCTCTTCACAAGAAAATACAAAATTCACAATTTTGTACCCCCAAAACTAAACGGCACACTCCTGGTGCTCACCAATACGGCTAGCTATTTAGGCCTAGTTTTAGACAGCAAATGGAGCTGGAAACCCAATATCCTACGGAGAGTTCAGAAAGCCACCACGGCTCTGTACTGCTGTAAAAAAGCCATTGGAAGCAGATGGGGATTCCAGCCTCGAATTACATATTGGCTATATGTATCCGTTATCAGACCTATACTCACTTATTGCGTTATTGTATGGTGGACTGCCCTCGAAAAGGCCATCACCTTAGCCGCGTCCAAAGAACGGCATGCATATGCATAAGTGGAGCCCTTAGAACCACTCCAACAGCGGCCATGGACGTAATGTTCCACTTGCTACCGCTTGACATCTATGGCAACCAAGTGGCAGCAAATGCAGCCACTCGGATGAAAGCAATTCAGTTGTGGACCAGTCGCCAAACTGGTCACTCGTCTATTCTAAATACATTGGAATGCATTCCAAAAGATACTGATTACAACCTCCCTCAGTTTCAATTCGAAAAGAACTTCGAAACCTACATACCCTCCAGGAGTGACTGGGAGAATGAAATAGTACCCCGTAAGGAGTCTGTCTATTTCTATACAGATGGGTCCAAAACTGAAACAGGAGTAGGGGAGGGGGGGGGGGGGGTTTTCTCTCATGATCTAAATTGCAAAATCTCATTCAGCCTTCCTAATCACTGTAGTGTATTTCAGGCGGAGGTCATGGCGATCAAAGAGGCCCTGTCGTGGCTTCGGTATAATGTAATATCTGTAAAGGATATCACCATCTTTACCGACAGTCAAGCCGCGATTAAATCCCTGGATTCTGTCGTCTTCAATTCAACAACTGCCCTCAATTGCCGACTATCTCTGAACGAGATGGCGAAACAATTCAAAATTCACCTTATATGGGTGCCGGGCCATAGAGACATTCCAGGTAATTGCATCGCCGATGAGCTCGCCAGACAAGGCACTACTATGTCGATTCTACCAGAAAAGGATAGTATCTATATGCCTCTTGCTACTTGCAAGCTCCTAAGTAAACAAAACGCATTAAGCGCTACTAATCGCAGGTGGTCTAGCTGTACAACGTGCCACACCTCGAAACAGATCTGGCCTTAGCTGGATTCCAAGCGCTCATAAAGTCTCATTACACTGAAAAGACCCATAATAAGCACTCTAGTAGGTGTCATCACGGGACACTGCATCATAGGGAGACATGCTCTCAGATTAGGCCTCCCTTCAAGCGATTTCTGCAGAAGCTGTATGGACGAGGAGGAGGAGGAGACCATTCTTCACCTTCTCTGTACGTGTCCAGCACTGTCACTCCGTAGAAAACTATACCTCGGAGATTATTTCTTCGACAATCTCAGCGAACTCGCAAACATAGGTATCAACTGCCTCCATCGCTTCATTCTTAGCTCCGGCTGGTTCAACGGGTAGATAAGGAGTCGATATCGATCCTGTGGTAACACAATGGGCCTAATTTGGCCTAAGTGTGGCTTCACTTGAGGCGGCCTGCCACTCTAAGCTAACCTAACCTAACCTCATAATTGTTACCTGGCTTATTTTACATGATTTGGTTCAAAAACCAAAGCAGGGACGGTTGTCTATAAATTTTGACATTTTCCTCAGCATATTTTTAACTTAATCGATTATGTAGTAACAGAAAGAATTTATGTATTGTTGTTGTTCAAAATTTCGTAATCGAGATGTTAATTAATTCTGACATCAAAAAAGTGGGTCTCAAAATTCTGTCCGTCTGTCTCTCTGTCCCGAAGTCTACAGCCTAAACTGCTGCACGAATTTCGTTCAAACTTCGGATTTGGAGTTTGGGGGCTTACAGTTTTGTTTGCAAGGTAACTCTAATATTAATGACTAACTATTTCAACTGAAATTGATATTTAAGTTTAAGTAGATAAGGTTAAAATGACTACATCAAATACGGTAGGTACTTTTGAAATTTTGACATACACATCTCGAAAATGGTCCATGCGATTGTTACAAAAAATTATACCTAAGGTAATATGGTCATTTCTAAATTAAGAGCAAACTAAGTTTTTCTATATACCTACATATTATAGTTCAATCTATTTTAAAAAAAATACAAATTTTAAAAATTAACTAACTAACTTTTGACTAAAATGTTCATATTTCAGAAAAATAGTTAACCAATTTGTCAAACATAACATTTCAATATTTGGTAGATACTGCTTTTTTGCGTAATTTAACAAAAACCGCTCTAATGACTTTGACGAAAATACATATTAAAGATAATATCAGTACTATTCTAAAATAGGATTTCCTACTGAAAATTTGAAGAAATCAGTTTTTTAATTATTTCTCAAAAATTACTACCCACAACCCGATGTGTTCATATAGTTTTTAAAAACTCAATACCGCACTTCCATTATAAATGCAATAGCTAACAGCAATGCGAAACTTATTTTTAGCAAATATTATCCCCTTCTATTTTTTTTTTTCAACCACTTTGAATATGCTTAAAATAATTCCAACCACTTGGAGTTTACACAATCAGAAAATCTCAATTCATTTGCAACTTCACACACGAGAAAACTTATTAGTCGACAGGTTTCGAAAGAAATATAATCTCTAACCAGAACTTGTGACAGTTGCCTGTTAAGAGGTTCAACTTTTAAAAACACACATTGTTATATGTACTGCCATATCAGATGAATAACCTAAAAGGGAATTTTATTTGACACTACTCCTTTTTCTATATTTTATGAACCGTTTGTTTTATATAGCATTGCTTCTCAGATTTTTACCTACCTAATAAAATAAGAAAACACCCAATCAAACTTTTGATGAACGAGAAAATTTCGTTCCACCCAGTCATGCATTTCATTTTGTAGATGGCTACATAAATTAATAAGGTTGGTGTGTATGTGTATGCACTCATTTCTATCGGGAATTTTCGTTCTAATTTTACGTACTGCTCTAATTTTATTTTAAAACAGTGTTATTGGGACGGAATTACAAGTGCAACGCTAAGGGAACTAAAACGTGAAATTGAATCCCTAAAACCTAAGAAAGCTCCTGGTTATGATTTGATCACGGGAGAAGTTCTCAAAGTTCTACCAAGAAAAGCATTAATTAAGCTTCTTCATATTATAAATGCCGCGCTCAGACTAAAACACGTGCGGAGCCAATTAAAGTTGCGTATTTCATAGTGGTTTTAAAACCAGGAAAACCCCCAAATGAAGTAAAGTCGTATAGACCAATTTCCCTTCTTCCAGTCAAGTTTTCGAGAGAATTTTACTAACGCGCCTACAACCGGTTATAGAATATAATAATCTTATCCCTCACCACCAGTTTGGATTCAGAACCAAGCATTCCACGATTGACCAAGTGCATAGAATTACTGACCTAATTGAGAAAGCATTTCAAGAAAAAAAGATATGCTCAAGCGTATTCCTTGACGTCTCACAAGCCTTTGATAAGGTGTGGCATGACGGCTTAAAATTAAGACAAGTTCTTCCCGTACGCCTATTTGATATTTTAGAATCATATCTCGGGAATAGACTCTTCCGTGTCAGACATGGAAACGAATACTCTGAGCTTAAGGAAATTTCGGCCGGCGTGCCGCAAGGAAGTGTCCTTGGGCCCCTTCTCTATCTGTTATATACTCGCGATATACCAAGAGAAGATGCCACTACTCTCGCTACGTTCGCCGACGACACCGCTATCCTAGCAGTAGGTAAAACAATTGAAGAAACGACTGCAAAACTGCAAATCGCACTGAATAAGGTAAATGAATGGATGAGAGACTGGCGGATCGTCCTCAACGAAACTCAATCTGTTCACGTGAATTTCACGTATAAGAAAACTAATGACTTGCCAATTTTTCTAAACTTGGCCCGAATACCCTTTGCAAACGAGGCCAAATACCTGGGAATGACACTCGACGCAAAGCTGAAATGGAATTCGCACGTGAAAATGAAACGTAGAGAACTCGATATTAAATATAGAGAAATGTACTGGCTACTCGGAAAATATTTCCAGCTCAGTACCGAAAACAAACTGCTTTTATACAAGCAAGTGCTAAAGCCGGTGTGGACCTACGGTATACAACTTTGGGGTTGTACCAAGAAAACAAATGTCAATATTCTACAAACTTTTCAAAATAAAGTACTTAGAGAAATTGTACAAGCACCATGGTATATCAGAAACGACGATATAACGGGTGATTTTTTAGCTGGTTTGGTTTTGGCAACACTGGTTTTGACAGCTGACGTGTGTTTAGTACCTTGTGTCACTGTCAAACAGCTTCAGTTTGGTTTGCAATTTAACCATGGATCGTCTTACAAATGAACAACGCTTGCAAATTATTGAATTTTACTATCAAAATTCGTGCTCGGTTCGAAATGTTCATCGCGCGCTGCTTCCATTTTATGATTGGCATTCTCGACCTTCTGAGCAGTCTATTCGGAAGATTGTGACCAAATTTCGCACCAAATTTTCTTTGTTGGACATTAAACCACCAACACGTTTACGTACTGTGCGTAGTGAAGAAAATATTGCGGCCGTATCAGCTAGTGTGACAGAAGACCGCGAAATGTCGATTCGGCGCCGTTCCCAGCAGTTAGGCCTTTGTTACAGCACTACGTGGAAAATTTTGCGGAAGGATTTGTGCGTAAAGCCTTTTAAGATACAGCTTGTGCAAGAACTAAAGCCAGCCGACCTACCATAACGCCGAATTTTTGGTGAATGGGCTCTTGGAAAGCTGGCCGAGGATCCGCTTTTTTATCGAAAAATTGTGTTCAGCGATGAGGCTCATTTTTGGTTGAATGGGTACGTAAATAAGCAAAATTGCCGCATTTGGAGTGAAGATCAGCCAAAAGCATTGCAACAGCTACCAATGCATCCCGAAAAAGCCACTGTCTGGTGCGGTTTATGGGCCGGCGGCTTTATTGGGCCATATTTCTTCAAAGATGATGCGAATCGCAGCGTTACTGTCAATGGTGAACGCTACCGAGCGATGATTACAAACTTTTTTTTGCCCGAAATGGAAGTTCTTGACTTGCATGATATGCGGTTTCAACAAGACGGTGCCATATGCCACACAGCACGCGAAACAATGGCGCAATTGCGAGGCGAGTTTGGTGAACAGTTAATTTCACGTTTCGGGCCGGTCAATTGGCCGCCTAGATCGTGCGATTTGACACCATTAGATTATTTTTTGTGGGGGTATGTCAAGGCTAATGTGTATAGGGACAAGCCCGCTTCGATTGACGCACTGGAAGCCAACATCCATGCATTCATTCGTGAGATACCGGCCGATATGTGTGAAAGAGTATGCCAAAATTGGACTCAGCGGATGGACTACCTGAGACGCAGCCGCGGTCAACATTTGCATGAAATTATCTTTAAACATTAAATTGCAAGGTTCAGTTTGATTCAAATAAATATTTCATTAATTTTTTCGAATTTTCTGTTTTTTTTTTTTAAAAAGTTCTAAACCTCTTAAAAAATCACCCGTTACAAAGGGATCTCGGAATTCCAACAATTGAAGCTGAAACTAGAAGCTTCGCCAGAAAGCATAGAAACCGACTAATCGGACATGTCAACAATACAGTGCGACAAATTTTGGACGAGAACAATTTATTGCGCCGGCTACAAAGAACAAAACCGTTCGACTTGGCAAGATAAGATTAACCGCGTCTAAATTGCGGAACATGCGGGATCTTTCATTGGAAAGTAGTCTGTCAAAAGTTGTTATTTCGTTATAGAAAAATTGCTTGTTAAGTTATATCTTAGTTGCAGTATCTAATAATTCTTCGAAGGGTGGTGTTTTCAGTCAGTAAAAATCTGACACTAATATGAGCACGCGCTTGCTATTCTCATAGTGTCTTTGGAAGATTTTCACCTACACTCGGTTTACAAAAAAAAAAAAAAAAAACTTTCTTATATAAAACTAAAACATAATATATAAGTGACGTTAATACCATTGTTTGTACGGTCTTTGCAAAAGTATATAATTCATAGGGGCGTGGAACCTCCCATACAAAAAATACACAGTACTTGGGCATCGCAACATTACTTTATTTTTCTAAAATAACATAATTTTTCTAAAATAAAAGTAGCCTAAGTTACTCCTTATTACATCAGCTACCTGCCAATAAAATCGGTCCAGCCATTTCAGAGAATAGCCGGAATAAATAGACAGACAGACAAAAATTGTAAATATTGTTATTTTGGTGTATGTACCGTATATTATCTATATACCTATTCATATAATAAATAAATAAATAGTTGGCGCAACAGGTCCGGAGGGACCCTAGGCCTAGCTTCTCACAACCATTCGTTTTGTGTGAGTTTTTCATTTTTGGAATGAATGGAAGGGATCTACAGTTTTATGCCGACTCCAAACTTATAATATATATATATTCATATGCATGTAGTAAAAAACGGTTATTTCAATATTACAAACAGACACTCCAATTTTATTTATATGTAATAGATTTGTTATTTTTTTTAATTTTGTTTATTTTGAATTGTGCAATTTAAACTCAATTTATTCTTATGTCAATAAAAAAAGAAACACTTTTATTTAAACTCATAACTTTTCATAATTACAAAAAAATATGTTTTCGGATTAACTCCATTTTATCGAAAAATTGACTGCATAAATGGATTGTTGAAGTCCGAATCCTGCTGGTCGATATCGTTTTTAAAATATTTAATGACCATAATCTAAGTTATTTTCGGGAAAATTTTTGTCGATCGTCATCAGTTTTCATTAAATATGTGTCGAATGAACTGGATGAAGCTGCCAAACCTATAAGTTGCTAGTTTTGGAGGACTTTCGTTTCGACTGTATGCGTCGGTCTGTAAAGTTACTGATTAGGGCCCAATTCTTCTTTTATACGCATACACATTCATAACTCAATTTCGCTGCTTTAACAAATCTACTACACTATGTGATGAATTTATTGACAGTTTCCATTCGAGCATCTACATAAAACATGAAACATGGAATATTCGTACGACAAACCCTTCCAAAAGCTTGTCATGTGACTGAGGTACGCGTGGTGTTGGTATTAAACGACAGCTCCTCGCGTAAAAGTATTCTCCGCTAAGGTAAATGGGTGTGTCGTCACCATGTCTATAACTCGCAACTGTTGTAAATGTTATCACTTTGACAGTTTAAGTTAAATCAACGATTTTAAGTTGGGAAAATATTCCTCATCCAAATATAGAAACGTCTAGCTCACAAGACTTGTTTCCAATGGGGAACTTTCGAGTTTCGACACCCGAATGCTAAAAGTTGTTGAGTTCCAGAGCAATTCAATTGCATCGCATGTTAATTTTTGTGTTGCAGAGGAGGGAACTTAAAGAAGTTTCTTCTCCCTTCCCACTTGTAACAATATAATACACGCACACTGCATGCATCCAAGAATTCAGGATGGAAATGGATCTAAAAATAACTTGAGGTTAAATGGTTTTAATTACGTACCGTTAAAAAATGTAATGCCTACGACTACAAATATAACCGTCTCCGGGATCCTCACTCATTCCATTCAATTAGTTGTTCAAATGTTTCCCAAATTTGGTGAATAAACAAACGCGGTTTGGGCCTTTGTCAATTGTCACCATCTGCCAACTAGTTTTGCCTACAGCTTCATCATCCTAGGAGTATCCAATACCAACCCACAGTCTTCTCACTTTGCGAAGTTCAACAAACCGTTTATTTGTTGCTGTCGGTTGAGCAAAATTAACTTTATTTCCAACGAACGACGGAAAAATGGAAAAAACGTCAAAAACGAAGAAAGTGTGCCACCAACGGCACTGCCGATGGAGACAACAACAATGCCGGTCGTGGTGTTGTGTCTGTTTGTGTCGTGTGGGCAGTTTTTATTGTTGCTGCGCTGTTTTTTTTTTTTTTTCAAGCACCAAGCGATTGTGCGCCTCTGCAAAATGCGGCTAATTTGGATATAAATCCGACTGGTCTTGCGGTCGAATGTAATTAGCACAGTTTTCAGTTTATATGGAAATACTATGATAAATGGAATTTATTTTATTTGCGTCATTTTGTGTAGCATTGCAGTTTGGTGTAAGATGGCCATGGCTCTTATTGCAAAATTGAAAAAGGGTTCAAAGGATGAAACCTTAGACTTTCAGTTCTCTATGGAAGTTCACAGCAATTGAAAGTGTACGCAAATGAAAAATACCCGATTGTGCAAGTTTACAAGGAAATAAGTTCATAGCAGTTTGCATTCGCAAAGCAGCTGTCATTGATGCATATATATTTCAAATGATTTAGATCCGTATTTGACTTGTTTATTAAATACTCATCCTGCTTAACAAAGACAGTTGCGGTACGAAAATAAATCTGATTATACACGATTCTGAGATGAGCTCACTAATTTTGTTAATTAAACGCAGCCATAAACAGAAAACAAGTATGTTTCGGTGACAGGTCTGTGTCAATTATTTACTTGTAGGTACATGCATGGATATTAATGGAAAACTACTTTAAAAATTGAATGACAGACATTTCACAACAACACAACACAACACTTTGGTTGGATGTTTTCTTATATTATTAGGCAGGGAGGTAACAATCTGAGAAGCGATGCTAGATAAAAAAAAGCGGCTCATGAAATATAGAATAATTAATTAAAAAATAAAAAAAACCCGACTGACTATAAAAAGGATCTCACTGACATTTGTGTGACAATTGTTTTTATTTAAATTTATATTTTTATATTTATTTGTTCAGCCTATGCCACTCCGGGAAAGAATACCATTTTGTTGACACCTCACTCTTTAAAATCGGCCAAGCCGTTTGGGCTACAGGGTGTCACGTAGGAACGTACATAGGATACGCGCGAAACACATAACCCTCCCTGTGTCCAGTCGGGTACAAAAAGAATAGTGTTAAATAAAATTCACTTTTGGGTTATTCATCTGATAAGGAGTTGGCAGTACATAAACATAATAATGTGATTTTTTTAAAGTTAAAACTCTCAGTAACAGGCATTGTCGAAAATAGGGTTTCCGAGATATGAGCAATTTTTAAAATTAACGTTTTCGGTGACTCGAATTGATAAGTAAGGACGGAATAATTTTAAGAATACAAATTTTACTCTAAGTTTGCATTTTGGTCAAAATCGTTACTGCCGTTTTCAGGTAAACTAAAGAAACCTAAATTTAAGAAAAAACGACTTTTTTCAAAAATCCATTGTACATAAGATAATACAGAGAAAAACTGTGTTTGCTATTGAGTTAGAAATGACCATATTACCTTAGAAATAAATTTTTTGTTGCAATCATTGTATGAACCGTCTTCGAGATACATGTAGGTACACCTATGTCCACATTTCAAAAGCACCGTTATTCGATTTTTTAGCGAAAACAGAGAGTATAGTCCTCCATTTTGGTTGAAATCGGAAGAGCCGTTTTCGAACATATCAAACTGGTATGAACATTTTATATGGGAAGCCATTAATTAGACAAAAACAAAACAAAAACGATTGAGTCTAGTTTAAAGCTAGCATTTATCTTATTCAAGCATTCTTATTCAAACAATATCCTCAGAATGATTGCCATTTGGCCTTAAATATAAATATATCTATATTTAATTTGTTTTGTTTTTTACAAAAAAAAAGAACGAAAGAAACTTTAGAAAACTTTAGTTCTTTATTAATACCATTAATAACCATTAATATTGAGCTTAGCGTGCAAAAAAAAAACGGCCCCGAACTGTAGGCCCACAAACTGCAAATCCAGATTGAACCAAATTAGGGCAGCCGTTTAGGCTGTAGGTCCCGGGAGCATACGGATAGACATACAGACGGACAGAATTTTGCGACCCACTTGATCCCATATGATCGCAATGTCAGAATTGATCAACATCGCAAGTTCGAAATGTATTCAAATTGCATTTTTTAGCTACTGCCAGCTTTTTTACGACATTTCAATATTATTTGAAAAAAAAAAAAACTCTTGAACATTTTTAGTTAATAAACTTTACGTCTGAGAAGAGAGTCTCGCCCGAGCTTTTTTATTTTGTGGATATTATTACGCAAGACATTTAAATTTTTAAATGAAAAAAGTATGTTTCAATTTTATAAAGCTGTGACGCATGTTTTGTATGCTATTTTTTACCGCTATAAAAACCCCCGTAAATTTGTATAGCATTTTCGGATTCGTATAAACTTGATATAGATGTTTGCAATTAGTTCTTCCGCGTGGGTTCTGACGAATAGCCCCGGGAATAAACGTCGGATGATGGATATAAGATTGCATTAAGATTTTGCAGATGGATGAAGGTCAAACACAAACATATGCAAATGTTCCACCGTAGAGAACACACTTTAGTTGTCGCGGTCGAAAATTTTTCAAATTTCAACCTTAGGTAAAGGGTTATTCAATAAGAGGTGTTATTGTGAAAGGATATGGTCCTGAAATGCGTGCTCGTGGTGTCCATTTGGCTGATGTTGTTTTCGTTATTAACGGCATACTTTCCTCTTTATTATGAAATAAACATCTGATCATTTATCTAAAAAAATTACATTTTTCTTTGAGTACCAAAATAACACCTCTTATTGGAAACCCCTTTACATATATCGAACATTTTGTGTTCATTCTGATGCTAGAGCAAACAATCCCTGACCGTGTTTTAGATTTGGTGGTATGAATTACAATATTAGGTATAGGTTTTCGTCAATAAACACTAAAGTCGTCCTTTCAAAGCACACAATAAGTAATTAACTTTCTTTTATCATGGTCGCTCTTCAACGTCTAAGTGCCTATAGTTTTAACAAAGAAAAAACTACACGGAACTGATTTGATGTACCACGCTTCATCGCATTTTACCTACAACCACTGAAATTATTCAGCTTACGTATGTGCCAGTAGCGTAACATTATTTATACATCCATCCATAGTCCACAGTCTGAATTATGCATTTGTACCTATTCCTCCCACTTGGACGATTATTTCAGTACAATTTCCATAATATATTGCATAATGGATTGACAGACAATAGAAGAAGAAACAATAGGGAATAGCTGCTGCAACTGTGAGTTTATTGCATGAAAGCGGGCTAGAGGAAGCCACCTAATTGTGTGTACAAAATTGTTGCCAACAAATTACTAAGTGATCCGCACAATTAATACAATTTGCTAAACTCCTTTTGACATTTTACGCCTGTTTCTTCTTCCTTGCCCTGTAATCGCTTCATACTTGGTTAGGCAGTTTACTCAGCAAGCTAATTAGCACATTAGACAGGCGGCCAAAGGAAGTACCTATTTAAAACAAATTAATATTGAAACGCAGGACGATATATTTTCTACTTAACTGTCAAACAAATTAACAGACTTTTCAAATTTGCATGCTGATTTTCATTCAGTGAAATAGAAAATGCCAACATTGTCCATAATGTCATTTGTCACTGTGGGCGTACCTACAAATCTGCACTTCAAGTCAAGAATATGTATCACCATCACCATCACCGCCATCATCATCATTACCATCCTTCACAATCACACTCCATCGCTCGCCCGGAATTAATCCAACACTACAAAGACTCGTTTCAATGGCTTCCACTTTAATTAATTCTGCATGGAAAAAATCTGTCATCACATCCCAGTCGCACAGTTGTTGTCAGGCGAAAAAGGACTGGTCTCCTTCTCTAAATATACCTATGTACTCGCTCTCGTATCTCTCTGACTAAAACAGAACGTTAAACTGTCAACGGGAAGGACATTCATTGTTTTCGAAAGCTCTTCATGGACGAGGATTTGCATAAAAAAAAAACAGAACTCGTTTGTAAATTGATACTCACGAAGAATAAAAGGATGAGAAGAAGATGTTAGACACTGTATATCGTATAGAGCCTTATGCAACCGCAACAGACTGTAGCGTAATCTTTTGAGCTGGCTTTTATGCCTATAAACGGAGTCACCAACACTAATAAGTATGTAAAATATATATGAAGGTATATCTATTACAATTAAAAGCCACAAATGGGTCTCTCTCGAATACTATTTCCAAGAGGAAGTGAAGAAAAGTTCCTATTGTGTTCCAATAAAACGAATGAACTCTGAAGTCACCACAACCTTCCAGAGACCCTCAGTGCAGACCGACAACGAACTTTATGCTATGAGTACATATACATTATATCTATCGATGTGCTGATGTATTATATGATTAAAGTCAGCATCTAACCACAGGGGCAAATCTAGAAAATCAAGTTCTATACCAACACAAATGCAGCTCCAGTTGCAGTAGCAGTCAAGTGGACCTGTATATTTTATAATGAGCTTTGTGTACATTTACACTTTCATTCGTTCGCCTTTGCTTTGCGTCTATATATGAGAATGTGCTATACTTGTGAAACGAAACAGCTGCAAAGACGAAGAACTTGCCTGCGAAGATGTTAGTTCAGCCATCTACGACTTGCGAGTAGATGTGTTTGAAATGGAAAAGTGAAGGCAGACAAGTTTAGAGGCACAGAGAATGACAGAGGAACGGAATCGAAGACAGTGTGTCGAAAAATTGTTCATGGGGGGATTATTGACCTTTTAGTAATTTTGTTTATCTGTAATAATCTAAACAAAAATCAAAAAATGTTCTAAAAATAAGTTTTAAAAAGAATTTAAATAGAATTTACACAGGAATGACAGTTCCGGATAGCAAAAATTTCTTTACTAGATTTATTAATTAAGAGCAATCGTATAGAAGAATAGCTGACCCGGCGAACTTCGTTCCGCTCAAAATGTAATTGTCGTTCTGAATAAACGGAATCCGCGGAATTAGAATGAATGTTGTCGTTTATTGCATTATTTGATTTGATATTCTTCACAATCAAATTAAACGCGATCAGTTACAAAATTTCGGTGGATTGCGGTTGCGCAACAAAATTATAACTGAGCCGACTTTCAATTTCAAATTGTGTAGCGGTAAGTACACCAAAATAATTTAAAAATTATACATTTTAAATAATTTTTGTTGTATTGGAGTTTTTCTGTCCAATCCATTTTTTTTTTTTTAAAGTTCTCCATACAAAGTTCTATCCCCAATCCCATCCCCTTAAACTAAAGGGTTTTCCAATAAGAGGTGTTATTTTGGTATTCAAAGAAAAGAGGAAGGTATGCCGTTAATAACGAAAAACCACATCAGCCAAATGGCCACCACGAGCACGCATCCAGGACCATATCCTTTCACAATAACACCTCTTATTGAATAACCCTTTATTATTTTCACGCAAAAAGTAGCATATGTCCTTCCTTGGGTCAATACGAATCCACCCAGCAATATCCATTGCCGAGTTATGATTGCACATACGGACGTCAGCCCCTTTTACATATAGTTGTATCCAACCGGTT
Organism: Cheilosia urbana; assembly: GCA_946477585.1. Classification (NCBI taxonomy): domain Eukaryota; kingdom Metazoa; phylum Arthropoda; class Insecta; order Diptera; family Syrphidae; genus Cheilosia; species Cheilosia urbana. The sequence goes on from OX297855.1 coordinate 49,594,564, forward strand.
TTGCCCGTGCCTTTCGTATTAAATCCCGTCCTATCTTTTAAAAAGTGCCACCTACCGCGTCCACAACTATACTATCTTTAGAAATGGAACCAACTATACCATAATCGTCTTATCTTTCAAACTGTAATCAACCATACGCAGCCACAAAATTTTACTAAAATCGGTTGAGTGGTTTAGAAGATGGACAGATGGACCGGAAAAAAACAAAAATTTACTGAAATTAAAGTGATTTTCATGCAAACATAACACATACATACGTTCTCCGATTACAAGAAAAAACTTTAAAAAAAAAACACATTATGTAGACCAACATCAAAGATGTGTGAAAGTTTTGTTAAAATTAGTAAATGTGTTAAGGCGTGAATCGGCGACAAACGAACACAATTTTAATTCGCAATTTATATCTTTATATATAAAAGAAAGTGATGTTAGTATCTAATCTTATAACTCAAGAAAGCCTGGACAGATTTCGATGATACGCAACAATTCGGACTGGTCTCCGGCCAAACAAGAACAATATCAAATGAAATTCCCGAAAAATCCCCGAAAAACAAAATTTATGAAGAAAACTAATTTTGCCAAACATTTTGTATGGAGCGAGTGACGATATCTATATAAATATAAAAGAAGGCATTGAAATACTTGATTTTTTTACTTTTATTGAATTTGTATTTAATGAACTACTGAACTTAATTAAAATAGTAAATTAAGTTAAGTTAAAAGGTATCATTCAATTCATTGACCGTTAGGCGGTACGAAGTTCGCCAGGTCTGCTAGTAATATATAAATTTGGGGAAGTTCGGATCTCTAGTTTGGCAAACTTAACAAGCTGTATTAGTAAGAATGTCAAATTTCAAACTGACTAAAACACACTTAAAACGATAATAGGAATCCTCTAATGACCTGTCAACAATCCAATGGTCTGAACGCACTCCAATGAAAAAGGATTTGTCGGAATTTTTTTTTTAATATGGAAGTTGTATATTTACCATCTTTGTCACTTTTCCGGAAGTGTGTTTCTTTTTAAATGTTTTAAACAGCAAGTCATTGCTGTGTGTCCAACCAAATAAGAAAATGAAGTGATATGTCAGTTGAATTGCTTAATCGGTGCCGTGACATAAATCCATGCGACATAAGGCCATATTTCGAAAAAATGGCCTTATGACGTTTTTGAAAATGGCCATATGTTCGAATATGGCCTTATGTCGCTTAAAAAAAAAAAAAAACTTAAGAAAGCGGGGAAGATTTTCTCTGTGATAGGTTAAATTATTAAAAATTACGGGAATGAGTCGCTTAAAAATTGTACTAAATGATTTAGTTTCAATAGGACAGTCGATTTGGAAATATCTAGTTTGAAGATTTTGTAGAACTTCGTAAAACTGATAACATATGGGAAGAGACGTAATTTCTCAGTTATAGGGGGCATACACGACACAGACATGTCGTTGCAGACGAATATATGTTGTTGTTGTGCACATGTTTGCACAGACCGTCTGTGTCGTGTGTATCCATGTCGAGTGTTTGCAGCGACCGTCTGCGTGATTTTTGAATTTTTCTTGGTCTGCAACGACGTGTCTGTCTCGTGTATGGTGAATTTGCACAGACGAACGAGAAAATTCAAGGCATCACCATGAATAAAAGAAGCGAAAGACAATTCTGGGTGGAATTTTTATCAACCCGACGATCACGACAAAACGATACAAACTAAAATCTGTGCAGATTGTCTGCACCGTGTGTGGCGAAGGCATGTTTGTACAGACTACGGTTTGCAACGATAAGTCTGTGTCGTGTATGCCCCCTATTAGTAAATATATGGAGTTTGATCAAAACCACACAATTCCTAAATCGTAGTTTTGAGATAAATGTGTTTTAAAGTTCATAAAAGCCTTGTAAATCTAGTTTAAATGTTAAAGTAATATAATAAAATATTAGATGTACAATAACCAACTACTATAATACTTTGTATTTGAAACATTTTGACAAAAAGATGTTTTAATTGAAATATGTTGTTTTGACCTGGATATTTTAATTTTTTTCTCGGCGGGTTAATTTCGAATTCAGATTGGAATTAAATTAAAACAAGTTTTAAAGAAAGCCGAAGGTATTTATTTAAAACAAAAAATAAATGAAATAGAAATGGTCCTTAGAAGCTTAACCATATTGCAGAGTCTAGTCGGATAACTTCGTCTAGTCTACTGCGAACAAATTTAAGCCTGAGAATAGGGCTTAGCTTTTCCCCCCTATCTTAGGCAGACATTGCGCCGAGAACCACTATGAAAACTACTACAATTTAGGGTCGAAACTAAAAATGGTTATTGGTAACGCCCATTAGCTACTAACTTCGGCATAAAATAAGTAGGTATAAAATCAATTGAATATGTGCTCGAGAACGGAATGCAGGTGTTTCCCTGAAGCAGGATTAATCCTATAACATCTCTGTAAATGAATCACACATCATTCAGTTAAAGAGAGATGACGTATTTTTTTTTTACAAAGTATGCATTACTTTTGTTAACTGAGCTTAAGAACCCTGCTACTTAAGGTGCTATGCCACTTAGGACAAGTTGCCCAACGATGGTCGCAGTATGTCAACTACCCGATACCTTCATCTCATCTTTTTCCGTTCTTAACTAATGGCAACTCCTCTGAAACCAATATAAATATTTATCAATACCTGCGAAAATATATATACGTAAAGATTCGTCTATAAATAATTGCACTTAATAAAAGCACGAGCAAGTACAAGTTCGCTTAAGTTTATCGTCCATTTGCTATAAGTAGAAATTTTAATCAGTAATGTCAAGCATCTGTATTTTAGGAATTAGGCTGCTGATAACACATTTACTGAGCTGTTGTAAGTGAAAATTTGATAAAGAAACGTCAATTGCTAATCACTACTTCAGAATCATAAAACTTTGGGAATCCCCGATAATAGTTGGCGAACCATTTACCATGAAATACAACTACACTGCCAGCAAATACTATGAGTGTCGTTTATAATGTTATAGTCTATTCACACCGCACCGAAAACTGTGTTTTCGTCGAAAACGCGTCGATGCATTCACACCGAACACTGACTGAGCTTTCGTTTGACGTTTCAATCAGCTGTAGTCGCGGAACTTCTGTGTAAACTACAGGGTGTCCGCCGGGAAGGTATACTACTTTGTTTTGCCGCCATTTGGTTAAACATTAGTCTTGCTCTTGATAGTTCATATTTTCGTGAAGTAGACACGTGGCAAATTTATTATGGAAAAATATTCGATAAACCAACGTTTTTTAATCGTTAAAACATTTTATCAAAATCAACCATTGATTACTGTGACAATGGAGAAAGTTACGTGAAATTTTTGAGAATTTTGGAATTTTTGAATGGATATGTGAATAAACAGAAAAGTCGGTTCTGGGCAATGGAAAACCCTCAAATTATTCATCAGTCACTTTTGCATCCATTAAAAGTTACAGTCTGGTGTGCAATTTGGTCAGGAGGAATCATTGGACCTTACTTCTTTTAAAATGAAAACGGCGTAACGGTAACTGTGAATGGGGAGCGATATCGTGATATGATTGAAAACTTTTTAACGCCACAACTTCATGTTTTGGGCTTGATTAACATGGGGTATCAACAAGACGGTGCCACATCGCATACAGCCAGGATTACAATGGAATTGCTGCGAGACCTCTTTCCACAACAAGTTATTTGAAGAAATGGTGATGTTGATTGTCCTCCACGGTCGCCTGATTTGACTGCTCCGGACTTCTTTTTGTGGGGATATCTGAAAAGCAACGCTAATGCAAACAAACCAGAAACGCTTGAGCAACTCAAACAAAATATTCGTGGTGAAATTAATGAAATACCGCGTGAAATGTAAGAGAATGTAATGAAAAATGTGCACAAAAGAGCTCGCATTTGTGAGACTAACAGTGGCGGACATTTACCTGATATTGTATGCCATACATAATTGCCGACAATAAATAAAACATTTATCAATATAAAATCCATTCTCTTTCATTTATTCAAAAATTATAAACAAACAAAGTAGTATAGCTTCCCGGCGGACACCCGGTTTGGTTGCAGATTTCGATCGCATTACTTAAGAAATAAAATGATGTAATTCGGAGCATTCAAACATAATCACCCCTATCGAGGTATCCGTTCGGAGAAAATTCCGATACGAAAATCAAATCCGATCGGAACTCAAATTGCATTCGAAGTATCCGTTTCGGAATAAAATAAATGATGCATATAAACGCGTTCATTTCACATGAAAATATTCCGCAGCAATTCGTTGTCGGAGAGCTTCGGAAAAATGTTCCGAGTGGCTGTCAAAAGTAAGTGGTATAAAGCGGTTCCACGCAATGCGACAAAGTGCGCTATATGTCGTCGGAGAAAGTTGTATTGGAACGGATACCTCGAATAGAATTTTTCCGATTTCGTACAGATCGGAGAAAATTCCGTTCCGAACGGATACCTCGATAGGGGTGAATAATATCCCATCAATTTCACTTAAGTGTGGAAAATGAATTTCTGCTGAATAGGTGTGTTCATTTCAACAACCCAAACATTGAAACTCGTTTTCTTGGAAAACGACTTTAAACGACATGTAGGGAAAATTTTCTGTTTTTGAGTGTTTTCGCGAAAACACGGTTTCCGGCTCGGTGTGAATAGGGTATTACATTATATTGTTAATTTACCTCACACTTGTATGACCCATTATTTTTCAATGTCATTTATCCTTATATCATGTGAAATGAAGTACTCAACAATAATGTTTTCTGCTTCGTGCAAAAATTACAGTCACGTACTTTAAACATCGATTGGAAATTCCATCATGTGTCGACAATCACCCGAACCGTGAACTATGCCATGTGTGAACCAGGTTATTTTGTGTTCACTTTTACCTTGCATATGGTCGCTATCGTTGAATCCGCTAATGGAGCCTTAGACAAACAAAACTGTTTTTCGGTGTTTTACGAAATTTAAATACGCCCGCCCACACTGAATAAGGCAAAACAAAGCAAGAAAACAAAATAAGGTGTTTTGTTCCATCCGGGATGGAAGCTCCCTAAGTGTTGACTTAATTATACTACAAAAGGAGAACAAAGCTGCACAGAAGAAATACCAAAAGTCAAATTCACTTGTGGCATCAGAAAACATTTCCGATGTGTCAAATAAGGTGGCAAAAATACTCAAATTTAAGGTAGGTATACATGCTCTTTTTTTTAGCAATATACTGCGACAATAGAGGAGGCAACAAAAAGCCAGATGCACGATTACTAAGTTATTTGTTTACGATGACTTTACAATGTGCGTTTCGCTTATAGATTTACATTGACACAAGTGACAGTGGGATACTTTTACATTTCCAAGTGACACCTCAGACACCAGCACTGCCCGGCTGTCACATTATGTATTCAATTGGTGATTCGTACGGTTTTATAAATTCCAACAGCCACACATTGTTCAACGTTTTATCACGTTTCGCAAATGCGATAGTAAAATCGTACCATTTATATGTACAGCATTATATTTGATTATACCTTTATTGGGCAATGAAAGTTTTGTTGCCAGCAAAAGACAATTCAACGTGTAGGTGGCGAGTGGTCTACGGCTGAAATAAAGCTTTTGGTTCTTATTTTTGTTGTTTCTAATTAGTAAATCGAAATGAGGTTCTATTAAAAATAAAAACACCAGTAGGTATGGGTAACATGTTGTGTGCAAAGAAATTAATTGAAAATCGATCAGTCATTACGAAGACAAACAAAACGGGCGTCAATTAGAATTTCTTTTTTCTGGCAGAAAATGTATTTATTTAATATGTGCAGCAATCAGTTGCATTTGTAATGGCAAAGGACATGTAAGATGTAAATTAAGCTTACAAAAATGATTTTAGCTATTGTAAAAGAATATTTATGATAGCCAGTCCGTGTGGACAAACTCCCGTGTTTTATTTTTTTCTTAACAACATTTTGATAGTTTTTAAGTCATTGCTTTAGCAAATTTTCGTTCTTTTGATACATAATTTTTTCGGATTCGCTGGGTGTTAAATCCACATAAGGCTCTCTGTAATATAGAAATTATTGTAGCGTTACAGTGCGAGAACTCGCATGCGATTTTTTTTTTTTTTTTTGTACAAATAATTTACCCCTGTATTCCCGTAGGCGCAGTGGCTTAGTGGTAAGTGTGTTGGATTACTAAGCGAGGGGCCCGAGGTTCGAATTCCGCAAAAACCCAAATTCCAACTTAGGGTTTTTTCCACTGCGCCACCTCTCGCGATCTTCCGACAAAAATCCGAGAGTATAACTGTCTTAAAAGAGCTTCTCAATTCACAGTTCACACTGAGCGGGACGTCTCGCATCCCTAGAGACCCTAGGCCTAGCTTCTCTCAATCATTTGTTTTGTGAGAGTTTCTGTTGTTTGGACGAAATGAAGGTAGGTATCTACAATTTGCCAATTGAGGAGCTCTTTCATGTGAGTTATCGTATGCTTGTTAGACTTCGCGGGAGGTGCCGCAGGGAAAAAACCTTAAGATGTAATTTTTGACTTTCAGGGATCGGACCTGGGACAAATGAGGTGTAAAAATATAAATTATTTCGTAGAGCATTTATTACATTTACGTCCTAACGTCTTGTAAAAAATAAAAATATCCCAGGTAACCAACTATAAATATAGGTAGATACCTACAATTATTTGTAATGTAAAAATTAAAAAAGAATTCCAATTTTTTAGGAACAACAAAGAATTGTGTTTTTACACCGCGTCTCCACGAGCAATATTTCATAGCTTGCCGGTTGCCGCATCTGTCAATATTCATAGAAAGAAAGAACGATGCAATAAAATGTAGGGCGGCCATTTCATAGCTTAATATTTCATTCATTCAAATGTCGCTGAGCAGAGCATGTCGTCGCAAACTCGCATTAGATGAACGGTTGCCACAAGCCACATTGGTCATTTTTGACCAAATTTGGTCTTATTTTTACGCTTTCATTTAAACAAAAAATACCAATCGGAATAAAAGAAAAATATACTCGACTTTAATTTTTTCTGTTTTAATTTACTGAAGATTAAAGGAATTCCCAATACTAAATAGCCGTCTGACTGAAAGGGATAGCATTACCTTACACGCAAAAAAACGTGGCACGTATTTTGGTCGGCCATCTTGTTTACGTGGTAGGAATTATAGGAAAGCTTCGCATGTTGATATTCTTTTAGCGATGGAAAGCGAAATTATGCGTTCCAATAAAACAAAATGGCTAATTATTTATTTATTTCGTATAAATGATTAATGAATTGTTGGTTTGATTTACCGAAACAAATTAACACTCTTATTTCACATGTTTTAAATCGAAAATTGAAATGTTTTCAAGTGATTTCAGAAATGTTGGTCGCAGGAACTTGTGTTTATTTCCGCTTAACGTATCTATAATTATGGCTAGAACATCCATGACCCATTAGGCTTCTGATTAGTGATCTCATTTTTACGCCTTTATTAGCATTGAATGCGGAAAAACGGATCTCTCTTTCCCGTCTCGTGCAAAAATTCGCGTGCGCGATGGTGTAGATGCAGTTTAACACTGATTACACATGCACGATCAGTGAATGTACAAACACAGAATATATTCATTTTCTTCATTTGACAATTTATTGACAGATGACTGGAAAACTCAAAATTGTGTGTTTAATATAAATAAATCGCTTACGTACTTGGTCAGTTTTAGCTAAAGTTGGTAATTTGTATGTCCAATTTTGGACACAAACTTTATTTTTAGGTGGCAACTGTGGTTTGATGCCTTAATACTTCGTCCATTCAGGCATCGCGAAAACAAAAATCCAAGTGTACTTCACTACGAGCTGAGCAATATATAGAATGACATTTTTTATCGCATTCTATTTGTGGTCTCCGGGCAATTTTTTGCTTGATATTGATTGATATATTGCATGCTATAATATATTGCTCGCGGAGACACCGGGTTAGGCTTGCTAGCACTAGAATCGCACAATTACTCTTATTTAAAATTGTAAATAGTAAAAAATAAATATGCACTCAAAGTACCTACAGTTTAAACATTATATCGATATACTTAAATACAAAGTATTCTATTTATAGCATCAGCTCACGATGATATATAATGTTTTCTATATTCAGAAATGAGAAAAACGCAAAAATGCACACACGACAGACTGAAAATAGCATAATACAGAGAACAAAATAAGGATTTGCGATATAGAGCTATTTAGTTGGTTGTTGGAAAGAATAAGTTTTTTTTTTTAATCAATTTGCATTTAAAATATATAGCTACTTCTTTTGTCTATCGCAAACGGTGTACCTATGAATGCGCACATGAATAAGGACATTACAATGAAGGTACAATTGTGCAAACTACCTATTTAAATTAAGAAATAGTATGTTCACTTTGCAATTTATCTAACGCTGTAAATTGTTGAACGATTTCGCTATACACTCTCTTACTATATATGACAAAACGTAGAATTATATTTTTGCTGCTCAAATGTAGATATACTTTTCGCTACACAAAAACTGTCGCTAAATTCTGTGTTTAAGGCCTACAATCTGGCAATTGTTCGTTGATTAAAAAAACATAAATTTGCGTAAACGTCATTGCGTGTATCAAGTTTCAGAAATTAATTTTACATGTTATTTTGTTGCGGCTAGCTGACAATTCGTAAAATACGTTCCATGCCGATATAAAACCGGCCATCTGTAATCGAATACCTACGACCGGTCGAATGTATCAATCATGATAGTTTTATGGCTCCAGATCTAAGATGTCATTGCAGAAAAAACGTCAGTTGGATAAATGAGTTATTTTAATTTATCAATAAAAACGTACAATTTAAACAAGTAAGTTAAGTCGTTTTTGCAGTTGATGTTTATGGAGGGGAAGCCGATCCGAACGTCCCCATAATCAATTACGGTGAGGCAAATGTTTCTATTGGCTAAGTTGTTGACGTTTTTTTGTTTTTTTTTTTACTTCTATACAAGGGATAAAATGATGCAATACAATTATTCAAAATTGGGATTCGGTAAACTTTTCACATGACTTGCGGCATCATTTACGGTGACAATAAGGTGAAAATAAAGGACAATAATTATTGTGTTTCCAGATTTTTTGTATTTATAATTTATAGGGTATTTTTAAATAAAAAATAAAAATAAACATAACAAAAAACAATAACATTAATTCTACCCATGTAGTTCAAGAAAATTTAAATTTCTTGACAGTGCGTGATGCGTTCTTCGCCCTCCCTATAGGAAAAAAAAAGAACGTATGTATAGTCTAGGCCCAGGTCCACCCCGGACTGTAGCGCCACCTTAAGTAAGTAAGTATGTATAGTTCTAATAAAAAAAGTATGAACTGGAAAGGGTGGGCCATCTAGTGGTTTCTTTTTAAATCACAGGTGATTTTGAAACTGACAGCTGTTTCCCTCTCAAGATCCTGACAGAAAGTCAGTATAATACCTTCGCGAAACGAATTGAGTCGCTTTACGCTTGAACATAGTTGGGAAATATTAAAAACCTTATTTCGAAAGTAAGTGCTGTGTAGTCCAAACTGTGCGATTTTTTGAAAGAAGTTTTGGCCGAAATGAAGCACCCACCGACATTTCACCATTTGCGCTAGACGTCTAGCACTTTTTGTGAAATATATCTATCCCTTTCAGGGAAATTTCTCTAACGCAAAACTACCCGCTGCATTGAAAAAAAAATCAACGATCTGTCAAAGGAAATTTTTCAAACGTGCAATTGTGTTAAAATGTAAATAAAATAGATATTCAGATATTATTTTTTATAATATTTTTAGGTGATAACTTTTATTGTATTAATTTTTTTTTTAATTTCAGTGGGGCAATACCCCCCTATATTTGCTTAATACAAGCTATAACTAACATGAAAGAACTTAAAACTTACTTACTTACTTAGGTGGCGCTACAGTCCGGGGTGGACCTGGGCCTCAACCAATACGCCTCTCCAGTTAGCGCGATCTTTGGCTAACTGCCTCCAGTTGCGCACTCCAAGTTGGTTGAGGTCCCCTTCCACTTGCGCGCGCCACCTAAGGCGAGGTCTTCCTCTACTGCGTTGTCCCTCCGGGTTAGAATCGAAGACTCTTCGGGCCGGAGCGTTGGTGTCCATTCGCTCTACATGTCCCAGCCATCTTAGACGACTGATGCGTACTTTTCTGACTAGGTCGATGTCGCTGTACAGCTCGTAGAGTTCGCTGTTAAATCTTCTCCTCCAAAACCCGTCAACGCAAACGGGACCAAAAATCACTCGAAGAATTTTGCGTTCGAAACGACCAAGGAGATCTTCATCCGCCTTTGATAGCGCCCATGCTTCTGCACCATAAAGCAGGACTGGGATGATGAGGGTCTTATACAGAGTTTCCTTAGTATTTCTCGACAAGGCCTTACTTATCAGTTGCCGTCTTAGGCCAAAGAAACAGCGGTTGGCAAGTGTGATTCTTCGTTTGATTTCTGATGTGATGTCGTTATCAGAGTTTATAGCGGAGCCGAGGTAGACAAAGTCCCTAACTACCTCAAAGTTATAGCTGTCTATCGTGACGTTCTGCCCGATTCGTCGATGTTGTGTGTCCCTTCTTGTTGACAGCATATATTTTGTTTTACCCTCATTCACCACTAAACCCATTTTTGCCGCTTCAGTACTAATACTTGCAAACGCACCAGTGACAGCTCGCTGTGTTGTACCAACAATGTCAATGTCGTCAGCGTATGCAAGCAGTTGCACAGACTTATAGAAAATTGTGCCTCTGGTGTTGGCTTGTGAGTTTCGCACAATCTTCTCAAGAATGATGTTGAAGAAGTCACATGAAAGCGCATCACCTTGTCTAAATCCTTTTTTGACATCAAAGGTCTCGGTGAGATTGTTTCCGACCTTTACGGAGCAGCGAGCGTTCTCCATCGTCATTCTGCACAATCTGACAAGCTTGGCAGGGATGCCAAAACTAGACATGGCTCTGTATAGCTCGTCTCTATAAACGCTGTCATATGCGACCTTAAAATCGACAAAAAGATGGTGAGTATCGATCTGGTATTCTTGGGTTTTTTCCAGGATCTGCCGTAGTGTGAATATTTGATCGGTCGTGGACTTACCGGGCCTAAAACCGCACTGATAGGGACCTATCAGATCGTTGACGAATGGTTTCAGGCGTTCACACAATACAGCAGACATGATCTTATACGCAGTGTTCAGGAGACTGATGCCTCTGTAGTTGGCGCAGTTTAGAGGGTCTCCTTTCTTGTGGATCGGGCAAACAATGCTGAGGTTCCATTCATCAGGCATACTTTCCTCTAACCAAATCTTGGAGATGAGTTGGTGTATGCACTCTACCAAGTCATCTCCGGCTGCCTTGAAGAGCTCGGCAGGTAAGCCGTCTGGACCAGCAGCCTTGTTGGATTTAAGCTTAGATATTGCTATCCTCACTTCATTTTGGTCAGGTGGACGGAAATCTTGGCTGTCATCGTCCAGGTTGAATGGATCGTTCTGCCTAACAGCGGAATTTGTGTCGTCTTCGCCGTTTAGCAGTCTGCAGAAATGGTTTTTCCATGTCCTCAGCACCGACTGTGCCTCTACTACAAGGTTTCCTTGCTCGTCTCTACAGGTCTCCGTTCGGGTCTTGTTGGCATGGCACGTTCTTTTTACCTTTTGGTAAAACTTCCGAACATTGTTCCTGGAGTAACACCTCTCTATATCCTCGATCGCGCGCTTCTCATGCTCTCTCTTTTTTCTCCGGAGAAGCCGATGTTCTTCCCTCCTTTTTTGCTCGTAGAGCTGACGAGCTGCTCTCGTCCTTCTATGCAGCGACGCTTCGTAGGCACTTTGTTTTGCTGCATGTGCTTGCCGGCACTCTTCGTCAAACCAGGGGCTGGTGAAACCGAGCACATCAGTTGCGGCGTTTTTGATGGCTTCTTGGCATCGGCGCCACTGGTCTTCGGCACTTGATGCTGGCAGCATAGGACTTCTCAAGAGGTTGAGGGATACGCGATCGGCAAAGGTTCTGGCGGTTTGTTGCGTTTGTAGCCGTCCAACGTTAAATCTCCTCACAGTATTTTCTCGCTGTTGTGGCGTCTGGGATATCCGCATCCGTACCTTGGCTACAACAAGGTAGTAGTCCGAGTCTATGTTGGCCGCTCGGAAAGTTCGGACATCTAGAATACTGGAGGAGTGCCTTGCGTCGATCGCAACGTGATCAATTTGGTTGACGGTTTGATGATCAGGTGACCGCCATATTCCTTTGTGTATATTGAGGTGAGGAAACCGTGAGCTAGCTATGGTAACATTACGTCCCGCAGCAAAATCAATCAGCCTAAGTCCGTTTCCAGACGTGGTGTCGTGTAGGCTGTGTTTTCCGATTGTGCTACCAAAGATGTCCTCCTTTCCTATTTTGGCGTTAAAATCACCCAAGACGATTTTAACGTCATGCTTAGGACATTGCTCATATGTTTTGTCGAGGAGCTCGTAGAAACATTCTTTGGTAGCATCGTCTTTATCTTCTGTGGGGGCGTGAGCGCATATCAGGCTGATGTTGGCGAATTTAGCCTTGATGCGGATAGTTGTAAGGCGTTCACTAACGTGTCGAAAGCTCAAGACTTCTTGCCTAAGTCTGCCGCTTACAACAAATCCGCATCCAAATAGACGCTGCTTTTGTTCTCTGTAGCAGTCACCGTAATAAATGTCACAGTTTTTCATCCTCCTTTTGCCCGGCCCATCCCACCACACTTCCTGGATGGCGGTGATACCTGCTTTGTAGCAGTCTAGGGCCTCCGCTAGTTGTTCAGCTGCACGCGGTCTGTTCAGAGTTCGAACATTCCACGTGCAGATCCGAACGTCATTGTCCTTTTTTCGTTTTGCAGGGTCGTCAACAGTGAATCCGTCCTTATCCGAGGCTTTTGGTTGCTTCGCAACAGTGCTTTTTTTCCGTGGTAGGGTAGTTAACCCCACGCACAACCCCCAACCTGGAGGACCAGGCCCTTTCTGTAACCCCTTGGGCAAAAGGAGCCGGAATATTCCGGAGTCAGTAACCCGCTGCGGGGATGTGAGAGCTGCCGTTGACCCATTAAGGGCTCTTCCGCCACCATCTCTATTTCAACACCCTGACTAGTGCTGAAAAATCCTCAATGACCTCAGCTCCAAATACGTCAAAGTAGCTCATTGAGGTATCTGCCATGTTGACTGTTGACGCCACCGTTGATTCAACCATGTGAATTCATCCGCCGTACGTCCTCTTTCTGAGGGGCTCATGTAAGACCTCTGAGACTCGATCAGGCAGTCATTCCGACAGAGCATTATAGTGTTGCTATTTTCTTCGTGTTCAACACTCGCGCTTATAAGTTTAGCAAGTCATGCCCGGAAGGACAAGACCAGTACCCGGTGGCTACCACGCGGAGGTAAAATAAACACAATTGATGTGTATGAACAGTTACAACGACTGGGCATCGCCAAGTTGACGCCAATCAGTGCCTACCCTATTCATACAGCACCCAACCACAGAACAGAACTTAAAACTGAGATACTTAAAACTAAGACATGAAAAGCCTTCAATCTTAGACTTATAGATAAGGAGAATGGTGAGGGAGATCAAGTTTGAGGTCGAAATCGAAAACAGAAAGGTTGGAATTAACCTTTCGCAGCATACGGGACATCGGTTCATTTGAGCCATATGAGGTACGATGGTTTGGTGGATAAAAGAGCCGAGGGCAACGTAAATTACGGGGGTTCGTGTTAAAGAAAATAGAGTGGTAAAGAGACGCACAATCGATGGAGCCGGAGAGAAGACGATAATTGAAAAGATTGTCTGCAGCGTCTCTGCGTTCCTCAAGGGTATTCAGGTTGATGAGATTGAGCCGGTCTATGTAGGGTGGAAGAATAAAAGGATCGTCCCAAGGCAGACCTCGAAGGGCAAAACGAAGAAAGCGACGTTGGACGTTCTCAATTCTGTCTGCATGAACTCGATGGAAGGGAGACCACACTTGACTAGCGTATTCAAGGAGGGAGCGAACTAAGGTGATATAGAGAGATCTAGTCACGTAAGGGTTGGAGAATTCTTTAGACCATCGTTTGACAAAGCCAAGTAATGAATTGGCTTTACCGATTATTTCGTCAATATGTGAATGAAAATTTAGCTCCATGTCATACAATATGCCAAGCGAAGAAAATTAATGAGAGAGATTGGTTGACCGTGGAGAAGGTAAGTCGGGGAGAGGGCTTGTTGCGTTTGCGTAATAGGGTAATGGATTGGCATTTGGTGATGTTGAGTTCTAGGAAATTTTTGAGGCACCTAGTCGAAAAACGGTCAAGGTCTTCTTGAAGGAGGTAGGAGTCTTGAGGTGGAGAGATAGTTTTGAAGATTTTGGTATCATCCGAGTAGAGAGAGAGAGAGAGACGAGTGTTTGATGACGTCCAGATCATTTACCGTTAGGATGAAGAGGAGGGGACCTAAATGGCTGCCTTGTGGGACATCGGATGTTGCTAGGAAGGAGGACGACACTACGGACCTAAAGCGAACGCTCTAAAATCGCTTTTCAAGGTAGGAAGATATCCATTTTATCAACATTGGTTCAATGCCAAGGGCAGATAATTTGAAGAGGATTAATTGATATCTTATCAAAGGCCTTGCTGAAGTCAGTTGCGATGACGTCGACTTCATTGCCATTCTCTAGGGATGAGAGAGCAAAGGAAACAAATTCGTCAAGATTTGTAGTAGTCGATCTACCTTTCAGGAAGCCATTTGGTAGGGTGAAATAAGGGACTTGCTGCGAAAGCTTAAAACTTCATATACAATACTTTTAAAAAGTTTGGTTATATGTGAGAGTTTAACAATTGGACGGTAATTAGTAATTTCGTTTTTTTGATCCTTTTTTGTGTATCGGTGTTATGAATGAGGTTTTCCAAATCTGGGGAAATTCTCCATTTGAGAGAGAGAGATGAAAGAGATCAGAAAGTGAAAGCGAGAGATTGGAAGAACACTTCTTAAGAAAAATAGCTGGAAGACCATCTGGGCCGGGTAAGAATTCGTCTTTAAGCATTTGTAACTTCTTTTCAATAAGGGAAGGGTCAACAGTTTGAGGGAGATAGGGACCAATAGAGAAGTTAGGTAGGTAGCTAAAGTAAGAGCGATCAGGGGGGAAGGAGTTGGAGTTAAAAAATGAAGCAAAAAAGTTAGCAATGGTACGTGGGTCGGTGGAAGATACATTTTCCTAAGAGAGAGAAGGAGGGTAGCCTTTGGGTGTAGTGGGGACTTTGCCGCTGCCGGTATTGTTCTAGCGCGACCGTTCATTCATCTGGGATATTTTGTGCTGGACGTCTAGCGGACAGTGGAACCCGGTCAGTTGCCGCATCTGAGGCTCGGTAAAACGCACGTTATTGTCGAGAAGCCAGTGCATCCACAGAGATAGACAGTTTGGTGCAGGTTGTGGTGTGATGGAACATTTTTCTTAGAAAATGAGGCTGGTAATAACGTTTCGGTCAACGGGGTTACAGAGCCATGTTAACCGACTTTTTTTTTTTATTGAAATTGAGGACAGGGATTTGAACGACGCCTGGTTCAACCAAGTTCCGAAATCGTGTTATCAGCCGTCTTGGCAATGCCAAATGGCAGCCTCCGAGCTGCGATTTGACCCCATTCTTCAAGCACATAAGGCCAATATCATCTAAGCAATCCGTGAGCTAAAGCCCGAAACCAACAACAAGGTCATGGCAAACTGTGACAGAATGCGCTACTTCGAAGCCAGCCGAAGCAGACACTAATAAAGCCAAAATATTTCACAAAAATAATTTTGTTCATTAAATTGCATTTTTAAAAAGAAACTTGTATTTGGCTCATCCTGGGGTCGAATCGCGTCTTCCGTGATCGAGCATTTCGTGACGGAATTTGTTTTTGTTTCACATGTAAAACCAACTTAATTCCGTGAACGGGTAGCTCGTTCACGGAAGTGGCGATTCGACCGCTGTATTTCTTCATTGGATAAATTCACATAAAGAGCGTCAGAGGTAGGTAGTAATTAATTGTAATACATTTTTACACACCACAGTATTTTAATTACATACTAATCAGTCTCACTTCTCGTGTTTTTGAGAAGAGTGTATAGATTTAAAAATATCTTAATTTTTATTATGAAATTCTCTACTTAGGTATGCATAATATTTTTAATTGTCATAAATGCAAATGACTGTTTCAAATATAAAGGACAAAATCCGACTCCTCTTTAAAATAAAAAACGGGTTGTCAGCGTAGGCGTCAAGCATCAAGAAGAGTGAAACATACATAACCCATTTATAAAAGTTTACGGTTTGGCTGTTGTTCCCTACATGTCAAAATATCAGTGTGCACTGCAGCAGGTAAACAGTGCAGATATTTATGGCGTTTACGATTGAAGGAACAAATAATTTAAATTTAAAGTGTTCTTTTTATGTTTTTGAAAAACAATGTACACTTCCAGGTCAATTCTTAACACGACAGAACTGTCCGGAATATTTTTAAAGAATTGCCCTGACCTCACAAACTATGCCAACGCTAGCAAAATGTTGGATTGAAAAAATGTTTCTTGTGTTGACACAATTACGCTTTGTTAGGTATCCGTAAAAATGCAATAGTGCCTGCAGATTGAAACTTTAATAGAAAAATATTTCGTTCATTTAAACATTCATATGGTATTCATAAGTATATGGTAGGGATGTTACGGAGGTGGTTTTACCGGAGTCGGAGTTGAATCGGAGTTCGCACGCAGACACAAATTATTAATACATATATAAAATTTGAAAATATAAAATTGACACACGCACTCTCAACTTCAATGCAAATCTCGCCTAGTTTTGTAAAATATATAAAAGACTGAAAAGACAGTCGTATTGTAAAATGTCGCAAATCGATAATTCTTTATTGTTCATGTTCATCGGTCGCCTCGTCACCCATGATGGTGCTCCGATAATCCTCCGATGTGATTATATCGGAACCGAAGCCGGATTCGGAGGTGCAATTTAAACCGGAAGTTCCGACATATCGGATTCGGAGTCGAAGCTCCGTATCATCCTTAGTATATGGTGTTCCTGTCTTATACTATTTTAAAGATCTCCAATGAATTTCATTGCGCCGTACTAATAACAAATTTTAGTCTTGACTTTAAATTTACGAAAGCTCACAATTGCAATAATTCGATGAAAAATAGCCACTGTGTGTGGATAGGACCCATTCAAAACAGCAACAGATTCCTTCGTTGTATTGCTGGTGTGACTCGTAGAGATCGTATAAAAAACACCAGAATACGTGAGGAACTGAATGTCGAGCAGCTACTTCTCCGGACGGAACGGTCCATACGTCGTTGGTTGGGTCCCGTTAATCGCATGCTTCCAACTCGGATCGTCGGCAGGCATCCCCTACGAACCCCCAGGAGAAGATGGTTAGATCAAGTCCGAAATCTCTCCTCGGCCCGTATGGGGATTGCCCCTGATGATATAGAGTCGGTGGCGGAAGATCGGGAGCTATAAAGGGTCCACTTAGGCAGCCTATAGGTACCAGCGACCCGCGGTTTCCGTTATGCGCACTAAACAAACTTTTTTTTTCTGGATTAAAATGGCCTAACAAAAAATTTATATAATATTTTTTTCTTGAGGAAATGATATTTTTTTTATTAAATTTGAATAATTGTTTTTTTTTTAAGAAACCATGAAACCATGCACCTGAACTCGCCAATTAGATTTCCGCGCACAAAAATCTTTATTGGAATCCTATCTACCCGGCACAATTTCGAATTTAGCAATAACCCGCGTGTCACAGCAAATTCAAGCGCTTGCTCGATGCTTGTCTTCACCTACAATAATATTTATTTCATAATGTAAAACATGAACAACATTGAAAGAATGTAAACAAATTACCAAGTTCTCTTATCAACCGAGCAATATTCCACTGCATTTTCAACTCTTCAGAGTACAACCGAAGCTTTACATACGGACCCGAAGTAGGTAGGTATTTGGTTTCAAGTCTAACGTACTCGTATTTTCAGAATTTTGATCAGACATCGCACTTTAATTTCTTTTTTTTTTTTTAGTTTAATTTTTAATTATTTTTTCAAAAAAAAAAAAGCGGACAAAAATGATGTCACTTGTTTCTAATATTTTTGGAACAATAAAAAAAACATTTTAAATAACATGCCCTTCTAGTTGGCAAAAAAAAAAAAACTGCAAATCTTTATAAGAAAAAAACATGAATTGTCTCCGCAAACATAAATCTCTGATTCACTGTAAAAGTGTAAATTCAATAGGTACCAGCGAGAAACCACCTTAGCCGAACATAACAACATAGGAAGAATGACAGAAAAGGACAAAAGTAGCATTTTTTATTGACAAATATTAGAATTGGAATGGAATTGGACATGGACGAGATTTCTTACGATCTTCTACTTTCAACTTCATTTACGCTTTTCGTGTTTGAATAAAAAGAGAAACTTTCTCGGGGCAAAACAAATAGAAAACAAATTCCAAGTGGAACGTTCTAAATTTGAGTGGAAAGACAGGAAAAAAGCGAATGGAATGCAAACTTAAACTTACGTCCAAGTGAGATGTTTATCCACAAATCTGATGATGAGATTACAGCATCCAAAGATGTAATTAAATTCCTTTTTTGTGGGTTCCTTTGTTACTTTATTTTTATTAACACACACACACACAAGAGGAAACCATTTACTACAAGAAACACTTAAAAATTCTATAAACCTCTATTTATTTATTCAATTCGATTCTCTTTTAATTTAATTAGGATTTATTTTTGAAAATCACATCACTGGTTATTGTTGCTTTGAATTGGCACGCAATAAATCGAACGACTCTTAACACTTATGTTGTGCGGATTTAAAACCAAGTATATAAAAACACTTCGAATAGGCTACTCGATTGATATTCGTAAAAAATTTAATAAAAAGAATAATTTAAGAACTCAGCGCCCGACGCCCACTGCTCAACTGCGCGATTTTCTTTAGTCAAACAAAAAAAAAACATACCAACCGTACCGCACGGAATTCTCAATACGAATGACGGAAAATGAAGGAGAAGTGGTTCTTGTTGATGTATTCTGTTTTCTGTTTCTGTACTTCTGTCCAGGGATGCCAGATTGAGGGATTTTTCCCGTTTTCCGGGATTTTTTGACCCCAAAGGGAAAAAGGGAAAACTAACCCAGAAAACGGGAATAATAGTCACTCTAAAAACTTTCACGTTTTAATACCAAAACTTATTTTTACATCGTTCAGAAAACAGACACGATAAATTCAATAAAAAAAAAAAAACACTATATGAACATAGCCCTTAGTCTTGCCATGCGCTTCAAACTTATGTCGTTTTCCATTGGGATTTTCAGATTTTGCTCTCAGATTTCAGATTTTCCGTGCCCAATGGAACATAAAACGAGATTTTTCTTCCTTTGCATTTGTGGTGTCAGCTGTTCTTAAATTGTAATTTGTGTTTATCAGAATCCATTCAATTTATGCTTATATCGTCACCTCAGTATTTGAGTGATACATTTGCATTTTTGCCATTTTTGAGTTAGGAATGATTTCTAAGAGACAAAAAGGAGATCTTTCTTTTGGTGTAATTAAATCTATCCTATGTCCATTATCGCCAAAGATATCAGTGTTACAAATGATCTAAACGCACTTTTGGGAATTAATGGTCAGTATTGGTCTGCCACATAAGCCTTCATATGGGAAGGTCACATTTTTGTATGAACTTTTCTTAAATTTCTTAAACCTTTTAAATGACCTATACATACAATTGAACAAAAATTATGCTTCATTGACAAACACCAATTCAGTGCTTAAATGATCTAAACATACAATTCTCCCTCAAAAGTGCTTCATATGCATTATAATTTTTCAGTGTTTAAGTGATACATACAAACAAAGCTCCAAGTCAAATTTGTAATTCAGTGCATAAGTGATACATACAATACAGTCGACTTCATAAATTCTTTATAGACAGTTACTGTTCAGTTTATGTTTGGTTTTTCTGCATTATAATTATTTAATAATATATTCTGTACAAGTATGATCTGAATTTAAAGTTGGATAAAATAGATATTTTATTTTATTGTTTTTCTTTTTTACCCTCTGAAGGCACTAAATTAATTTAAAAAAGAGCTGAAATATTGGATTTTTAGATCCCCGATATAAACAAACGTTAGTATATTACAGAATTATTTTTATTTGAAACGATAACTTACCTTGTTTTTTACATAAAAAAATAAGTTTGCCATAAAAAACGCCAAGAAAAATAAAATAACAGTAATTTAAAGAAATGCTTTTATTTCAACTTTTGTATGAATATATGCCACATACGCATTCAAAAGTCACAATGCCGCTCAGTATTTAAATGCCACATATGTTGCTCAAAAAGTGCCTCATACCATACAAATACGCATTATTTCGAAAAAAAATCATGCCACATATGCAATTTCCTTTTTTTCAACTTGAGATTACAAAAAAAACCAATTGTCCAATTGAAACAAGAACTAAAGTGTAAGTAGAACTCAATAGCCACTAAATTAAAAAATTTAGTTAATGGTTGTCTTACTGAAGGTTTTTGTTTTATTCGTTTTCAAACTTAAAACGTCGTTTACTCGAAACTATGTTTTTGTCGTTTAGGTCACTCAAATACTGAGGTGACGATATCCATTGCAGCGGCCAAATGTAATTTTTCTCTATTTTTCATAGACTTCTAGTCTAAAAACGTAAGTAAACACACTTTAAAGTTTGACAAAAGACAAATGTTTTGGTGTTGGTGCAAAAAGGTGTAAGTGTCGCTCAGATATCGAGATTCGCAAAATTGCTCCGACTCTTAAAAAATTGCTTTTTTTGCGGCAAATGGAACATGAAATCTGACAGTCAGCTGATTTCGTTTTCTGTCCCAATGGAAAAACGACATTAAATTTTGAGTTTGACAGATTTGTCATTTGTGGAATTGTGGCTGTGTGCTGGGCTCTAATCGCGTAAGCACAAAACGATTGAACGACATCGTCTCGACGATGCTTCTACATCGTATAACAACCAAAAAACGATAATCGTTGAAACGATTCGACGATTATCGTTTTTGGTTGCTTTACGTTACTAATTCAAACGTAAAATACGCTCGTTGAAACGATTCGATTGAACGATGGCTATTTTGCTATCATTTCGTCTTTTTTGGTGCATTTTTTCAGTTTAAATTGGGTCTGAAATAACAAATATAAGGAAATATTTAAAAGAAGACCCACACCTATGATCTCTATAGAGGCAACTGGCTCTTATCCGAGTTGTAAAAAAACACATTTTTTGCAAAAAAGAAATTATTGCACTTGGATTATTCTTCCTACGCGTTCTTAGGAAAACAACGTAGACTTCTTCGTGATACAAATATAGGCCTTATTCCTTATTACCTATCCATTTTTGAATTAAATGCCCCATTCCATGTCAATCAATGACAAAAAAAAACTCAAGAGAAAAAAAAAACATTTCCATATATTTTTTATTTTTTAGGTGTCAGACTTTGTTTACAGTCATTTTCAAACTGTTCAAAACGAAAACGATGAACGATTCGATTGAACGATACGACGATGATGCTATACGAAGGAAACTAAAAACGAGATCGTTTTGTTCAATCGTTTCGACGACTATCGTTTCATAAATTACGCGATGAGAGCCCTGGTTCGGGTGGAAAAAAATCGAGTCCCGTTTGTGTTGTTTTATTTTACTTGTTAAATTTATTTATTGTTGATTAAAGACCACAATTGTATGGATATAGGGAGTTAGCAATAGACAGCGAATGTTTGCGATTACACACAAGTAGTATGTTGTATGTACAGAGACGACTTAATCTTGGAATAGTCTAGTCTAGTCTAATCTAATGAGTCTAGGCTAGTCTTGTACATTAAAATGAATGTGATGATGTGTATAGCTTTTTTTGTTTTGGAATAAACTTTTTCTTATGTTTAACAAATATTTTTTGTTCTTCTTTCTGAGAACAAAAAAAAAGGGAATAAAAACGGGAAAAGCCGGTATCAAAATAGGGAAACAAAATAATTTTGGATGAAAAAAAAGGGAATCCACATGCCAAAAGTCTGGCAACGCTGCTTCTGTCTTCTGTGTTCTGTCTAATGACGTTGACGATGACGGTTGAGGGCAGTGTTGTTAGCACTCTCTCTTCATTTATCCCACGAAGCATGGTAATTTTTCCCTTTTTTCCCTTTTTACTGTACTCAAAATCCCTCTTAAGTCCCACGACACCTTTTCGCTCAAAGTCCAGTTTTTAGAAGTAAAATTTGTTATACAAGGAAAGAAAATAACGGTTAATTAACTTTTAGTATAAAAATCACAGTTTGTAACATTATTACGATTATTTTTTGGTACTAGAAAATTTTGATAAGAGACAATTTATATAAGCAGTTTTTTTATGCACATTGAGTGTGTTAATAATCATCGTGAAATATAGAAGTTTTCATGAAATTTCAGCAAAAATTTATAGTTTTAATGTTTTTTCTTAGATTTCTCAAAATCCCACGATTTGGTACTCTATCCCTTTATCCCACGAAAGGCTTTTCGGACATCGAAATTCCCACGAAAAGGGATAAATCCCACGATATAACAACACTGGTTGAGGGTTGACGTTAAAATAAAAGTTTCATTTCACCATCTCTCACTCATACTCATGCAATCATGTTTCTTTATTCGGTGACTTCCCCGAAATAGGAAAAGGAATAAAAGAAAACAGATATGTTACTGAGTAAGAGAGTAGGTAAGGAATTCAATGTACGGAACTGAAGCCTAAGCAAAGATTATGTCGTTTTCCATTGGGACAGAAAAAGCATTTTTTTTTAGAGTCAGAGCAGTTTTTCTGCTCTCGAAATCAGCTGGCTGTCAGATTTCATGTTCCATTGGGCGCAAAAAAAGCACTTTTTTTGAGAGTCAGAGCAATTTTGCGAATCTCGATATCCGAGCGAGATTCACACCTATTTGCACTAACACCAAAACATTTGTCATTTGTCAAACTTTAAAGTGTGTTTACGTACGTTTTTAGACGAGAAGTCTGTGAAAAAAAAAAAAAAATTATATCCGCCCGCTGCAAAAGTTATTAAAATAAATTGAATTTATTTTTAGAAACACAAATTACAATTTAAGAACGGTTGGCTTTTAAAACACGCACCACCACAGATGCAAAGGAGGAAAAATCTCGTCTTATGTTCCATTGGGCACGAAAAATCTGAAATCTCAGAGCAAAATCTGAAAATCCCAATGGAAAACGACATTAGACTGTATGCCAATTATGCATATGAATGCCAATAGGCAAATGACCAGATTAGCTTTCAAATGACCAAAATGCCAGGATTATCAAAACTGTATATTAGACTATATGACCAAAATTACCAATATGGTCATATTTGCCTTGGTGGTCATTTGAGGCATTTGTTATTTTTTCATTTAAATTTTTGTATTTTTCCAGAAAAAAGAGAACGAAAATGAAAATAAATCACAATCCCACGAACTCAAACAGCGATTTCAACAAAATAATTCTTGTTCCATAAAAAATGCCAGCAATGCCACAACGAAATTTCAATAAAGTGCATAGGGGCATATAGGGTTTATGCTGGCATTCGTGCTTATTGTCCGATTACACTATATGCTATTTGGGCATTTTTATCTGTCTAAATCAGCCTGGTCATATGTGGCATTTATGTCATTAGGGCATATGAGATATGCCCATTACATTGTATGACCATATTTTGACAGGAGAACTGTCAGAAATTGGCATTTTACGACCACTTGGCATACCGTCTAATCTTACCTTTAGAGCGGAAAGGAAAAATTAATATTTTAAAACTTCATTTTTATCGCATTTTTTTTTCAAAATTCCAAATCTACTGCAAGAAAAGTGAATCTACTGCACTTTTTTTTAAGATCTACTGCGAAATTTTATAACTAAAGTCCGAACCCGTTATCACTAATGTGGTATTCGATTGGGCATTCACAGATCACTTTTTTTATGTTCGTTTGGTACACAAAAAAAAAAAAAAACGATCTTTTTCAGAGTTCAGGAGCACTTTTGCGAATCTAGATATTTTCTCAGATTTACCAATACAAGTGCGCTTGAGTTTGACAACTGGTGAAGGGCGTTAAGGTTTTCGTGAATTTGTTCTAAAGCAAAGAAAGGCATTGCATCGGGTGAATGTATTTTTGTAAATTATTCATGTATAAATATTTAAAAATCAATCGGGACGCAAATTTCGAATGTTTTAATTTAAAATTTAGCCAGTGAATGGAAAACGCTTTGAAAATATTTAAAGGCTACACATATTGGAATCCCACGATATTATCACAAAAAGAGCAAGTGACGTTTTTATGTTCGATAAGCCACACGAAATCTGAAATCTAAGAGCGAATCTGAAGAAGCCCAAACGAATACCACATAATTATTGTTATTTATTAAATTGGTTTACCCTTTACTAATTCAACTGCCAAATCCCAAATCCTATCGTTTTTTTTTTTTTTTGATTATCTATTGGCCATTTGCGAGACTTGGGACGGGAGTAAAATCGATTCGAAAGAGACGAAAATTCCGAGGCGACGGTGGAATTTGTCCTGTCGGCTATCGTCGTCAACACGCCGCCGCTCTCGAAAGGACTATTCAAATGAGAGCGAACTGCGAACAAATCAATTTTACTGGGCTCTAATCGCGTAAGCACAAAACGATTGAACTACATCGTATAACAACAGAAAAACGACAATCGTCGAAACGATTGGACGATCATCGTTTTTTGGTGCTTCACGTTACTATTTATTTCAAACGTCAAATACCCTCGTCGAAATGATGCGATTAAACGAAGCTTATTTTGCAATCGTTTCATCGTTTTTGGTGCATTTTTTAGTTTTAGTTAGGTCTGAGAGAAGTATAAACAAAAAAAGGAAGACACGCACTTATATTCTCTTTGGAGGCGACTCGCTCTTATCCGAGTAGTAAAAGAATTCATTCTTTGCAAAAAAGAAATGTTTATAGCACTAATTCATTTCATTTTTGTTTGTTTCATACTTTTTTTTTACAACTCCAATCTAAAATGAAAATTCTCAACTCACTAAGTTCAAGATCACTTGCATCGGAAACGTTATTCCATATCACCTATCCATTTTTGCACAATTCGATGTGAATCACACACACGCCACTCCACATCACAACACACGTTATGTACAAAAAAAGCCAATGACATTTCAAGTTTGAGGTAAAGTTCGAACGAATGTTTTATTCGCTAGTTTGTGGAACGCGAATTGAATGATGTGGATTGTGAGTAAACTTTTTTTGTTTATAAATGCATCAAAATTGATTTTTTCGCATTTCAGCAATTCGTTCGCTCGCTCTCATGTGAATAGTCCTTTAAAGTAATTTTCCCGCGAATTGAAAATTCCTGCCGCGAACTGTCACCATTTATTCACAATCCACACAAAACAGTCGCGATCCACAAACCCACGAATGAAAAATTCGTTCGAAATTAACGTTTAAAAATGAAACTGATACGCGGGTATCTGCGACTAAAAAAAGTTTTCATGTGAATGAAGCATCAGCAACTACGAATATTCGCGTGTTCGCAGTCCGCAATTCGCTCTCATGTGAATAGTCCTTAATTCACTCAACCGATTTCAAAGAAACACGAACTTTTGGTATAACAATAAAAAAAAAACCCAATATGTGAACCGCTCGTTGTGTTTAGCATTACAATTAGAATGCTTAGTCTTTGATTAAATAATTGTTAATTCGATTTATCTTTGACACGACTCACTTATCCTTGAAAAGATTCACCCCTATTACAGAATCCGATGAATGATCTGCGGATGGCTTCCGACAACTTTTTTCAGTTTTTGCTATTATAGAATCCGCTGTAAAAAGTGAACGGATGTCGGTTACGTAGTTTGGTTTTGTTTAGATTATGAAATACGCAGCCCATCCGCACTCCATATAACTTTAAACGTTTTAAATCCGCACCAAAATCATTGCGGATGCAACATAAACAAAAAATGAAAAGCACCAATTAAAGTTTTTGAATATGATTTTTAGTTTTATGCAGAGTGCAATTTGAGAAGGTGGGTGAGGCAATGAAGAGAGAGAGCCGGTTATTGTGAAAATTTTGAATTTTAAATAAAAAAACGCCGGATTTATTGAATTATTTGAATTCTTTGGGTTTCTTTCCGTTTCAAGAAGTCTCGGAATGGAAAAAAGGAAGTTTAAAAAAAATATTTATAAGTATACTAAAATAAATTGATTGATTCTGTAAATTTCGATATGTTTGGTTAGACTTTATAAGTCAATAAAATAATTTAACCAACAACAAGCGATCGCTTTACGCGACGGGTGGTACAGCCAGCGAAGAGCAATTTTTTAGTCCACTGGAAGAAGATTGGTTGGTCTAAGAGATGCTGTTCATGGCGTTCTCAAACATTATATGTCGGATTCGCAAAAAAAAAAAAAAGAAGAAAACTCGAAGCACCAACAATAGCTATCTCTGACTCTTCTGCACCCGCCTGTTCTGGAGATGTGTTAAACGAACATGAAACTATTGAAATGGACATTTTGGATGAATTAGATGCCGAAAGTGAAAACCCGAACATTGTCCCATCACCCGTTCAACCACAAAAATGCTCTCGAGCAACTAAATGAAAGGAAATTGAATCCATTATTTTTCTATTTCTTATTTCCTTTAAAACCGTATTTACTTTAATACTTTTGCTGTATTTTGTTAAAAATTCTAAATTGTGTAATTTTTGGCATTAAGGGCGGTATTTATCAAGCGCTCTTAAATCGATTATTATGAGGTATTCGATTGGGCGCTCTCAGAGCAGTTTTTATGTTCGTTTGGTACAAACAAAAAAGGCAATCTTTTTCA
The DNA here is from genome assembly GCA_946477585.1 of Cheilosia urbana. Classification (NCBI taxonomy): domain Eukaryota; kingdom Metazoa; phylum Arthropoda; class Insecta; order Diptera; family Syrphidae; genus Cheilosia; species Cheilosia urbana. The sequence goes on from OX297855.1 coordinate 49,621,480, forward strand.
AATTTCAGAGCACTTTTGTGAACCTAGATATTTTCTCAGATTCACCAATTCAAGTGCGCTTGAGTTTGACAACTAGTTTTCGTGAGTTTGTTCTAAAGCAAAGAAAAGCATTGCATCGGGTGAACCTATTTGTATGAATTATTTATGTACAAATATTTAAAAATCAATCGGGACGCAAATTTCGAATGTTTTAATTTAAAATTTAACCAGTGAATACGAAGCTCTTAGTTTAATGTTGGTCGATGAATACCGCCCTTAGCTTAATATTGGTCGGTGAATACCGCCCTAAATGCCAATAACTAACAGCATCGATAAGATAGTTCGAAAATGATAAGTAAGTGTTACGGATCGGCAATGTTGTTCTTCCGGCGGATTTGATAATTACATTTTATCGCGGATGTGAATAGGCCGTGGATCGAGTCAACTCCCCGGGAATACATTTTTGCGGATTCTGTAATCGACATGATTATCTTTGCTGAAGGTTAACAAAAACTTGGCCGACAATTAGGAATTAAAGCCATTTGCCAACGTCAATTCTGCTAAATGACAATAATCGAAATCAAAATAAGTATGTACCTGGTCAAGCAAATAAAAAACCACAATTCCCTTTTTAGTTTAGAAAAGATTTTAATAGGTTTTTATCTTTATTCATATATCTGCATTCTTTACATGTGTTTTGTTTTCTGCATAATGCGGTTAATATCTATTACTTAATCTCTCTTAAAGAATAATCTACAATATAGTACTCTTAAACATAAGATGTTAAATATTGCAGTAAATTATATATAACGACAAAAATGTGTGTATTCAGCACTAAATAAAACTATTTCCGAAATAATAAGACATCTTTGCTCCTCAAAAAAATCCATTCGTTTTACATAATTCTTATTTAAAAAATAAAATCCAGCACATAATAAAACAGAAACAAATAAAATTGATTTTCAGAATAATAATTAAGGGAGAAACCAGTCTTCTATTTGAATTACGGATCACTTAATATTTTTGCTTGTGTTTCATTTCCCAACTATCTAAATAGTTTTCGTAAATCAATGTAGAAAAAAAGTCTTCGGATCTTTTAGTTTTTGTTTTGTTTAATTTATGCGTAGTCAAATTTGTAAGAAAAATTATAAATCACATAAGAAGAAAAAAATATATATTATTAAAATATACTTAACAGGTACTTTACATTAAATTAAGTGTTAAGGCTTAAAATAGTTTAAAATATATTTTTTACAACGTTTAACATAACTTTATCAAACAGTGTTTTTTTTTTTTTAAGTTTCTAGAAAACTGTGTAAATTCCTTTTCTTTTTGTTTCGTTAAGTTTTTCTGCAAAAAGCTGTAAAAAATTGTAAGGCACCATAATTATCTATTTTAAGTTTTCTATTTCTTTTTCAATTTAAGTAAGTTCTTCTATGAACAAAGAAAGTTATCTAGTTTTCATTATTGGCATAACAATTTGATTATATGTAAATTTATTTCAATTTAAGATGAAAAATAATTACAATAATTAAATAAAAACAAATTTACTACACGAAAAAAACAACAACATGTTTAGTTAATTTTTGTATAAAGGTGGACAGTATTTTCTTCTAATGATAGATATTCTTTTTTGGTAACTTGATTACAGTTTTCTTAGACCTGTCTAAGAAAATACAAGTTACTCGTTTCAGTAATGATAAATTACATTATGTCAGCACTACTTAGGTGTACTTCGTCGTTTATGTTTGTGTATGCATATGTGCGTGTGTGTCATCTACCAGAAAATCATTTTGCCAGAAGAGGGCGTATTGATTTTCGAAAGTAATATTCCTGGCGTTTCAGCATCATCATCGTTTTCATTGCTGAATAGTTTTATGTTTGTTTTCATTGATAATTATGTGTTTACGCGTGTGAGAGTGCGTCAAGAAAAGTAATAAACAACAAATTATAAATAACTTATAAAAGAAATAATGTCTATGGGCATTGGACAAGTAAAAGACAATAAATTATAAAAAAAAAAAAAAAATTACGAAAAATAGTTTCCGATTATAATTTCTTATATAAAAAAAAATCATTTATAAATATAAAATGCTAACGATTAATACAAAGCAACAAGACTGCACCGTTCACAACAATTCAATACAACTGAACGACATTTTCTGTGTGGATGGATGCAATAATTCATTTTAATGCTGTCACGGACACATCAGGCACAACGGAGACATTTTTCTACGGTCTACAAATAAAAAAATTAAGGAAAAAAAAACAATTCATATCGATTTTCTTTTAAACAAATTACTTATAATTTTTTTCTAAAAAAAAAATAACAAACAAAACAAAATGCAAACAAAAACAAGTAAAGTTAAAATAAAAAGTATTACTGAAAAAAACAGAAACTAAAAACAATAAGTCGGACACTCTTGACAGCTAACCGTTTTATTAACTCGAAATTTTAATATGCATTTTTGTTTTCTTTGAGCAATTGTAATTACACCCCTGCTGTTCTAATCATTCACCTCAATCAGAAAAACTGCAGCTAATCATCACCATGCTTCTTGTCGGGCATTTTTGACGTATCGGGAAATTTCCTATTGTTAGGAATATTATGCTGCACATACTGAATTCCTGGCGAAGCGCTGTTTTTCCTAACAATAGACATAAATCATTGTCAAAATCAACTGAAAATACGACAAATCATGATTTGGCACTCTGGCACCAATGATTATTGCAAGAGTAGACATTTTATTTAAAAGCCGACACAAGATGAACACTCAAAATATCCAAGCATAAATAGGTACCCTATTTTGGTTGTGATAAAAATAGTGAGTAGAATAATATACTGCGTTTACCGCCACAGTGTAAGCACAGGAGATGACATACAACGACTTTAACTAGAAATGCTGCCATATAAGACAAACTCGTAGATAAGATTTTATACAGTATTACCTTCAAGAAATCGAAAGAAATCACCCAGAAATAGCTAGACCGAAGTTCACCAAAAGAAAAGACAAATTATTTCAGCTACTAAGTGTTTTTTTTAGAACAATTTAGAAGGAAATCGTAAGAACTTACAAAACTTGATGAATATTAAAAGTAATTGTCACAAATAGAACTTCTAAAAGCTGTTATTGAACCAATCACCAATTATATATTGCGAGTGCACAACATTGCATTGCCCGCGTTCCACTGCCTGCTAGATGAACAGCGGCATGTCAAACTCCTTATAAAAAAACTGACATTTCACAAAAAGTGCTAGACGTCTAGCGCAAATGGTGAAATTTCAGTTTTTTTTTTATATGGAGTTTGACATGGCCGCTACTCATCTAGCGGGCAGTGGAACGCGGGCATTGACTAAGGCTGAGGCTGGTTCACATTTCTATTGTCATTAATCTCTCTTCAATATATGAAAGTGATTTTGTTTGGATACGTTCAATAGGCGTTTTTCTTTTTTAGTTCAGAGCACAACCTGAACTGTTATACAAAAAGTTTGTGTTTCTTTTTTAGCTCAGATACATCAGAGCTCGAATTTGTGTTTCTTTTTTCGTTCAGAGCATGATCAGAGCGCGCTCTATGAGCTCAGAATTAATTGACTGAGCAGGCTGAGTAAAATGCTGATTACACATATACATTCACACTTCCAGTCATATTTGAGAGAAAAGAAAAACAGGAAAAACAGAAAATCATCAGAACGATCTGAGCACGCTCAGTTCAGAGCGCGCTCATATAGCTCGGGCTCAGTTCAGTGCTCAGCTCTGAACTAAAAAAGAAAAACGCCTAATAGTAGAATAGTCGACATGATTCCTTGAGGTTGTTGTGTACAGGGGAACTGAACGAAATAAAATGAATTGGAGAAAAACCCTTCCTACGTCGAGGTACAAAAAAAGACTTATACCCTATTCACACCGAGCGTTAAACTGGGTTTTTGCGAAAACAATTAACACCCCGACTATACAGGAGATCATTTCTCTCATAATGCTTATTATGACATGAAATATCTGTGGAGTCACTATATTTCATCGCATGATTGGATGTCAGCGATTATATCTTGAGATGGATGTCTGACATGAATTTGACATATGGTTGTTTTTTTGTTGCTTTTCGTCTGGAAATGTAATAATTACACCTACAACGTCTCTTGCTCTTGCGATACGAAATGAAATTTCATGGCATCATTTGCCCAGCACAGATATAAGAAAATTGTATGAACTGGTACTGGATGTCAGGCATTTACCCGGAGAGATATATCTAGTGGAGTCGGTTTATTATCAAAAACAGAAGTTTTTCCATATAGTATACTTCAGTTTTCAAAACGAGTCGTTTACAGTCGTTTTTCACGAAATCGACTTCCAATCGTTGGGTTGTTGAAACAAACACACCTTTTGCAATATTCAGCAGAATAGCTGACCGAACAAATGTCACGACTTATAACTTAAAATGATTTTCCACACTTAATTGATGGGTTAATATTATTTTTAAATGCTTTGAATTCATTATATTTCTATATTACAGTTTACACAGTTGGTGTTCGGTGTAAATATATCGACGAGTTTTCGACGAAAACGCGGTTTTCGGTGAGGTGTGAATATCGGCTAACTTCAAATGATAGGTATATGACCCAAATATTTTGAACGTAATGGATCAACCAATAATGGCCTAATGTCAAACTATTGCCAGCGCGAAAGTAATCTTTCGACGAGTTATTAAATATCTAACTAAAAACAAACTAATCGAAACACAATTTAATATCGCTTCTAATACAAATCGTCATTTCAAATGCTAAACAACGATCTGTCAATTCGTACAATTTAGACCCATGATATTTCATGTGCCAAAATTTGCATCTATTCGTTGGGCCCTCATTCGCTCATTTCATACGATAATTTGACAGGTGTGATAGCATTTTTATTTCCATTCTCATAGACGTATATTCACCGCTATCGAGGTATCCTTTCGGGAAAAATTCCGATACGAAAGCCAAATCTGATCGGAACTCAAATTGCGTTGGAAGTATCCGTTTCGGAATTAAATAAATGAAGCATATAAACGCGCTCATTTCCCATTAAAATACTCCGCAGCAATTGTCGCGGTTCCACGCAATGTGACAAGGAGCGTTATATGTCATTTCTCCGGTTTCGTACAAATCGGAGAAAATTCCGTTCCGTAGGACCGTTTGTTGTCCTATCCGTGTACGCCAATTCCTATCCATTTTGTTTTGCCCACAGTGAAATGTAAAAAGATTAGGTGCGAATGTGTTGGTTGAGAGGATTTTTGACATTTGTCAATACGAATTTCTATGCAACAATACTAGCGCACCTAAACTTTTTGGGAGCGTAAAATGTAGCTTGTAGGCAAATAACTGTTAATCGGTCGAAGTTGGGGGTCTCAGTATTGTCTCTGGGGGTGAGTGTAAGTTTGTTATGACATTAGATTTACCATTCAATAAATTTATATCGTAACGATTAAACTTGTTTTTATCAGCCCTATTGCGAAGATCAACTATCAATCGGTTGACGATTGACAAATTTATCAATTAAAATTGATGTTGGTATTGCGAAAAACGATTGATAAAAATATAACCTATTGTGAACATAACGCCAAAAATAAAGTTATTGTGAATGAAAACTCAACTTTGACAGTTCTAAAATATTTGATGTGGAGAGTGATTGTTACGATTTTTGCAAACAATTTAATTAAACAATAATAACGAGTGTTAAATCTATGAAATTTATTGAAAACCATGTTGAAACCATCGGTTGAATTATTTTTTGATGATGACCAAGACGAGACAGAGTACGGGGAATTGGCTGCTATACGGAGGAGTTTCCGAGTCGCATCTACTCCTTTGGAACTGGAAAACCGAAGGTAGCTAATTTCATTTCCAAGGAATGCTTTTGAGGTACATTCGTTGATTTTTTGGAAGATATTGGACCCAAGCTTGGTCTTGGGCAGTCAACTGCAACAATGTCCTTAATTCTAAGTGAACTGCTAAACGCGTTATGGAAAATTACATTTGCCCAAAATGGATAAAACTCATTACACATAGGAAGAAATATCTATTTATATATATCTAGCCCTTAAAAAAAAAACAATAACAATTAAAAACGTTGGTGTTCAACATTTTCTTTTAAGAGTCGTCCTTATCAACACCGAAATTGCGATTGATAGAAAAATTGACAACTAACAATAAAATTGATCAAGATTGACATTCACAATACCGATTTGTCAACCGACAATTGCTGCACGTTCACAGTCGATCAACACTTAATTGATAATTGATCTTCGCAATACCATTCAAAGAAATTTATTGATAAGTATCAACTATCAATTGATAGTTGATCTTCGCAATAGGGCTGTGTATTATTTGAAAAAAAAAAAAAAAGTACCCAAGTATGGTACAACCTTGCCGATACTCGATACATTGCAGAACTAAATACGTAGATATTCCATTTAAAATCGTAGCAAATTCGGTGGCAATGCAACTGCATTTCATCTACAACAACTGTCTGACCGCTACAGTTCCTTACACAAGCACCGACAACAACGACTTTTAGTAATACATAAATCTACTCTTATACCCTTTTCACATAGCAGCGAAAATCGTGTTTCGATCGCATTAATTAACAAATAAAATGAATTCAGAGCGTTTAAAAATAATATTAGCCCATCAATTAGTATGGAAAATGATTTTAAGTTGTGAGTTGTGACATTTGTTCGGTCAGCTGCTCTGCTGAATGTTTGCAAAAGGTGTGTTTGTTTCAACAACGCAACGATTGGATGTCGAAAACTTCTGTTTTCGGTTAAGTTTTCGAGTGTTTTCGCGAAAACCAGGGCCGGCATTCTGTAAGGCGAAAACGTCTACACGTTTTCGTGCGCACGAACGGTGTGCTTCATGTAACATCAAAAACGAAAGAAATTCTCGTGGCCGCGAAAAAAAACAAACGAACACATTTTTTTTTTTGACGTTTTCGCTTTTCTTGCTTCATGTAACCCTAAAAACGAACAGATTTTATCGTCTCCACGAAAGAAAACAAACGACAGCTATTTTGTTGACGTTTATCATTTTCGTTTTTATTCTTATTGAATTTGGTGGTTTTAAGATTGTGCTGAATATTTTATTAGATATGTTAGCAAATTATTATTTTTTGACCAGCGACAGCGAAGAAAGTGAAGTTGAAATTGAACATGTGAACTTAAGAAAAATTAGAAAAAGTTTGCGGGATTGTTCAAATCCTCTCACATTACCTGACAAAAGGTTGGTTTATTTTGATTAAAAAGTTAGTTAAAAAGTTCGTTTTTCTATTTAGTTTTGTGCAACGTTTTCGATTGAACAAAGCCGCCTTTAAGTATGTGCTGGACAATATTAATTTGCATACAGGTACACGAACGACAAACGTGCCTCCTATTTTAAAACTTTCCGCAACATTAAAAGTACTGGCTGGAGGAGGATCCGCTTCGTAAACAATCTAATTCCACTTTAAAAATATTTCCAATTGTCAGCTGTTCGTTGTCAAAACAACTTAACGAAAATAAAACGACATACTGAGACTGCCAAACTATAATTTTGCTGTCACACAGTTTCTCAAACCTAAACGAATGTGAAGAAAAAAACGTAAGGAGTTACATGAAGCAAATTTTCGCTATCGCGTGATTTCTATCGTTTCTTGAAAACCGAAATCGTTTTTCGTTTCGTTTTTTACAGAATCTGGCCCCAGGTTTTCGGCTCGGTGTGAAAAGCTAATTACCAAACACCATCATACATTAAAAAAAAAACAAAACAAACTAAACATGCACAAAACAGTCAAAACTATATACAGAAAAATAAATAAAAAACAAACACAAATTTTAAAACAGTAAAAAATCAAAGTAAACAGTTTAGAGAACATTTTAAATGCCAAACAGTTGGAGAAGCTCAGTAGCTAATTTCACAAAAGTGCTGCCAATTTACATTTTCCATTATACAAATTTCAAACCATTTGGCATTTAATGCACTTTTTCATCTTAAAATTACAAAATAATTTAGCACGTAATCAAAGCGTTTTTTGTTTTTTTGTTTTTGTTTGCCAATTCACAATAAATTAATAGTAAGGTGGTGCGTTCACATAATCACTTTATCCTTTCTGTCAATAGATATTATATATCACCAAGACGACTATACAATACATGTCAACAATTTTTCTTTGTTTTCTACTCTTAGTTAAATAATCAATTTTGCAAGGACGGTTAACATTCACATTTTATCCTTCTAATCAGATATATGAAAGCGGTTTTGATCTAATATAAGGAAAGAAGCATGAGATTTCAAAAATAACAAATGTCATCAGCATTAGACAAGTATACATAAATATAGAAGCTTTTTGTTTGTTTTGGGCAATGAATTCGTTTTTGTTTATGTCGAGTCAGCTACAGATGCGATTATAAACAAAGTAATAATGTTAATGTGCTTAAGGTGGGACGAAAAGGCGCGCGCAGAGGCGAATAGGGCGGTATAAGACAACATATTGATAATAATATGTATAGACTCATAAATAAGTAAATTATGGTAGTAGTAGTTAGGTATAGCCAAGATTGCTTACTTTTTCATGAGCGACCGGACCTTTTTCAAGGTCCGATTGAAGAGGGTTTTCTGACTATTTGAACTTTTACCCGTGTCCTTCGAGCCGGAACTGTAATTCGATTGGGTATCTTCACGGTCATCTTCGGCCGAACTGATGCCTTCGGGGCTCTGACGGGACACCGACCCCACATTGCGCTCTGGTGTAACGGATTGTGAGTCTCTGGATGATTGCGATGGAGTGGCGATTTTCGACGGTTGTGGTGACGATTCTCGTATGCCACCCATGCGCTGTTTTAGTCGCCCATTGAGGTCGGGTGTTTTTGGTACGATAAGATTCTGCATACTTTGGGTGCCATCGGATGGACCAGTAATTGTTAGCGGGAGGCCACCCAAGAGTTGATCGAGGCTGCGAGATTTACGATTTTGCGGATTAAGCACCATGGTTGATTTATCTCGTTTTAAGACCACTGAATCACAGCTTGTTTCCATTGGGATCTCATTGTCGTCATTATCGGTCACGATGGTATCATCGTCTGCAGGTCCATCCAGCAGACCATCCAAACTGTGACTTCTGTAACCCGACGAAGGTGACGAGGGAATGACGTTGGTCATAGCCACCGCTGAACTTCGACGCGTTGATCTATACGGCGACATAGGGGCCACCTGGGAACTATTTTTGGGCGCCATGCTGGCCGTGCTGCCAGCCACTGGCCGCCCTGAGATCGGACTCGTTCGATAAGGCGGAAAAAGAAGATTCCTTTTCGATCCACCACGACCACCATACGGACCAATGCCACCCATCGAACCTGCTCCAGAGACTACACCACCGTGGGGCCCATTGCCACCGAAATACATGCGCGCTGGACTGGATGATTTACGGTATCTATTTGCCGGATGATTAGCTGCTAGTTTGTGATTAGTATTAAATTGATTATTATTAATAGTTAAATTAGTGAACGGAGATGTGGAGCAATCTAGTCAATCACAACCCGATCGCCCCGTTGTGGTTGTAATCGTTGGCCCACCTTGTCCGGCATTTGTTCCTGTACAGTTTCCTGTGCCGCTGCCATTGCCACTGCCCGCACTGCAGCATCCGCCGCCGCCGCCACTACTGCCACCTCCACCAACAGAGCTTCCGCCACAACTACTGACGCCCGTCTGATAATCGGAATCGTTGCTGTGCATTCTTTGGTAAGTAACCGAAGCGGATCCCGGTGTAGTCGGAGTCATTGTATCCGTTCGCATGTAACCGATGCGATCAGGATTCTTTTCGCCGCGCATGAATCTGTAAAGATAGCCGGTCAGTTCTGCAACTGGCTACGTGTACGTGGGGAGTATCAAGATTCTTTACCTTTCTAGTTTATCGATGCAGGCGTCCTGGTAGTCATGGATCCATGTCACCCCATTGAAATGGCAGACACTGCGCATGTCTTCTGGAAGTCTCTCTGCTTCTGGCCAACGGAAGTTATCAATGATCGGTATGATGTTGCAATTTGAATTGAGAGCAGCAACAATTTCCTATAAACGATTACTTGTTAGTCAAGACAAAAAACATATCGTCTATTTAACCTACTCTATGCACCCAATCCTTGCCATCGTAGTCTTCAACGCATCTTTCTAGCGCATTCGGGGTTAATACTAAAATAAAATGTTTCGCCTGCCTAATGCTATTCAACAGACCGTTGTCGAACTTTCCAGCCTCAAGTCGCTCCACGTCAATAAACACTGAAAAGCCTCGCAATTGCAGATGTACCTAGAAGACGGAAAAAAATTAAAATAAACATCGCACCTCCAATTAGATCATCAAACTAAGCTCACCTTCAACAGACTGGCCAACTGAGATCCATTTGATCGCCGGTAGCTGACAAACACATCCAGCGTCTTGGCCATATTCTCCTCCGAGGAACTAGGCAACGAGTTCTCCAACGACTTGAGCGCATTCAGAATTCTAAGCCTATGTATTGAGTTATGAATACCACACTCGGCGATCAGCATATCTTCGTTCAGTTGTCTCAGCGCGGATTTGTCAATTCCGGCATTCAACATAGCGTACGTATAGGTGCAGTACTCTGGACCAATTTCGTTCAAAAACTGACACATCTTCGCACAGTCCTTCGACGAATAGTCGGCCATCTTTTTTAGGTTTTGAAGCTCGCGCGCGAAACGCTTCCTTAGAATGCCATTCGTGATACCGATGTCTTCGCGGAGATTTTCTTCATTTAACTTGAGCAGTAGATCGCCATCTACCTGCGACTCGGCGAACTGACTCTCGAACTGTCCGAAGCCAATTTGTTTCACCCACTCTTGGACGTCTTCGACCGACCACAATGGGACTTGTTGTGATAATTTATGCGGTACAGTCTCCCCAATTAAACGTAGTGCCTGCGCAGCAAACTTGGAGGCAATGGCATTGGGGCAACTGGCTACATTCTTTAGCGGCTCTATGGCACCGATTTCTCGGAAGATTTCTGTGTTTCCTTGTTCTTTCTTTATTCCTGCTTCCATGCAGAAGTGGAAGGCAGCCAAGTTCCTGGCCTCCTCCCGGTTGGAGCTAAGAACCGGCACCAATCGCTCAAGCCAGTGTTTACTCTGGCCATGGGCGTGCGCCAAGTTCGACTTTGCAAACTCCGATGGATCATGAGATGTGACGAATGGCTCCACCAGATCCAAAGTGCCAGATTTCAAGACCTCCGCCTCGATTTCCTTATTGGCAACGAGCACGGCAATGGCCAAGCATGCGTAATACTTTATGTTATCGTCATGATGGAAGGCCAACGGAAACAGCCACATGGGCACCTTTCGGTTTATCATGGCCTCTTGATTCTCAGCACCACCGTACAATGAGAGATTGGCCAACGCACTAGCGCAGTGTCTCAGAGTCTCAACATCATTCGTACGGCACTCAAATAGGACCGCATCCAAACCGCCAAGTCTAATCACATCATAGCACGTACCTTCGCTATGTTTGAACAGGTGCTCCAATATCCCAGTGCCAACTCTAGAGTGCTGCGTGTCTGTATTTTTGGTACAAACACATGCGACTTTAACGACTTTGTCCAGACCATTGTCCACGACGTGGGTCCTGTTCTCAGTTGTTAGACACTGCTCCAATAGCCGAGCCGAAGAGAATTGTACATCTTGATCACTTTGCATGCAGTTCTCCATTAGCATATCAAGTCCCCCACTTTGACGCAAGGAATTACACAAACTGTAACCTAATTCGTGACCGTGAGTTGGTACCGCCCAAGCTTTCTGTATAACATCGTTGATGGTATCCAAGTAAGCGGATTTTTCCTGCGAATGCGTTTCGCTCAGGCTATTCACAAAGGTCTTGAGGAAGTTGGAATATTTGTTTTTGGCATTCTCAATGTCGCGCTGTGAACTGCAAGATGTCAACGACTTCAAATCCTCAAATTTCAAATCTGACCGCATATGACCATTGGAACTCATTTGTGATGATGATGATATCATGCTACTGCCGGTACTAGAGACTCCCTTCGTTGTGATGGTATAGTTCGATTGTGATGCAGAGGATACATGTTTCTCTTGATTTATAATGCCACCATTCGATGTCATTGTTTGACTCTTTTGCTCCTGTGAGATTGCCTTACGTTCGGCGCTGAAACTGTCGCCCTGGACTTTAATACTGGCGGCAGCTACATTATTGAACGCTTGTTGAGTGACATCACCGGTGCGCAAGGAGAGGGCTTCCTGTAACCAGAGAAGAAATAAAATTAATAAATGTGACCCTGACAAGTTTGACTGCAGCGTTAAGTGACAGCTGTCAAGTTGTTATACTCCATAATCAGCGTGGTAAATATTTTTTTGTTATTTTGTTTAGACTTAAGCATAATAGGATCATTATAAGGTAGTAGATACTTGAGGTAGTGTTGAACATTAGCTTAAGCTGGATTAATTCCATGGAATTCTGTTTTACATAACGAAATGGACGTCTGGTGCAAGAAAACTATCAAATATTTAGAAAAAAGAAAAACAATAAAACTTTGGACTGGTAGGTCTTTGAACACAGGATTTTCTAAGAATCGAAGATCTTAATTTTGGAACAATATTAAATGCCATGCTTTTACTAAAAGAATTGTTGGAATGATGCAATTGAGTAGGATTGTAACAAAATATTGACAGAATCTCAAAGTCGTACTGTCCATTTTTAATATTTTATTTATATAGATTCGAGAGATATTCGAATTAGACCACCATTCTCAGGTCTCTTTTCGTCTCTCAATATAGAAGATTTTAAAGAACAATACTTTTCAAATGTATTTTCCAATTGCTCCTAAACTCCTTTGAAGCAAGACTACATTGATATTTATCTCGAGTGTAAACAACAAGCCATTCAAAATATTTGATATAATCTCAAGAGCAAACGTCTTGTCAACAAGAGTTTTCAGTGCGACAATCGTCAACTTGCTGATAAAACAATTCATAATTCTTTAGACACATAACTTTACGAGATAAAAAGGGCAATTCTGCAGAAGACAGTCATTCATTGCCATAAGAAATTAAAGATTCGAATACCATTGAGTGACATTTATTGTACCCGCACTAAGACATAAGTTGTCTCAATACTGCAGTTTGCTCTGTTACTGTTTTACTAGTCAGGTTGTCATAAGTTTTTTTTTTTTTTTTTGCTTAGGCCCGTAACGTATTTTAAGTGCCACATTTGTAATAACATTTTTTGGATAGGATACGAGTCAGAAAAGCTATATTTTTTGTTCAAATATAGCAATGTAAAATATTTTGTACGGTTGTTGCGCATCCCATACAAAAAAAAAATGCAAACGCTATTCTTGGACAAGCAAAGTCAAAATTTGTAAAATGGGTAACATTGCTGTGCATTGTCCTGATTCACAAGAATATTATCTAGGCAATACGATTTCGGGAAAAACGAAAAATGTTGTGTAACACAGAACATTCATTCACTCACAACAAAGCATTACAATTAAATTAGTGTCTGATTTAATTGAATTTAAATTTGATTTTTTTGTATTATACATAAAGTATTATATTATTTTATAAAATTATTTGCCAATTGGTAGATTTTTAAAATTAAAAGTCAATCGTTATTGAATTGTGTGAGTTAAACCTTGTACCAAATCTGTCAAATGCTTGAAATTCACCACCAATGCAATCGTACATTAGCTTAAGCTGGATTACTGCCATGCAATCCGACTGCGGTATTTTAGGCAGTCGCAGAAGGGCCGATTTTCTAAAATTATTACTTGAGGTTGACAGATAGTTATTACGAAGACCGTACGCCAAAGACTTTGTTAAAATTGCCCACAGTGCACTGCTTCTTATTATTGACATTTACATATATGGAGAAGTTAGTGGGACTAAAAATGTTGACACGTATTTAAAAAATTTCATTGGGTTACTAATTATTTAATATTTTTAAAATTTAAAAGAGAATTCCATTCATATAAACACCCAACATGACAGAGCAGCAGGCCGTTTAATTTGCATTTTTCAACTTACATAAACGCAAACATCTTTGAAAAACAAATTAAAGCTGGAACACCTCCGTGGAAAAATAAACACAGTCTCTTAGGTAATATACAATTTCGTGTTTATTTTGATGCGCCTCGCTAAATTTAAGTTAACAATGCATTACATGGGGAAATGCAAATTATGATTAGTGTGTTGGTTGACTGTCAGTTTTGTACGGGAGGTCACATTGTGTGGGATCGCAGTTACAGCATTTTAAATTTTCTTTGCATATTTGCATTACAATTTTACATTGTAATTTAATTGAGAGCATTTCTGGGAAATTTAAAGATGATGGCTATCTGACTTTTACCAGCAAATCGAATGAAGTCACCCGATATTTCTTTGTTTGTGTATTTGAATGCTGGGATCAAGTTCATGGAATCAATTTGTAGACAATTTCAATATTCTTTTCAATTGATATTATCTGCGTTTATATAAAAATGTAACAACAGATGTCACAAAACCAGTTGCTCTTTGTAAAAATGTAAAATATGGACTAAAGCACAGTGCATTCAAAAATCGTAAAAATCTCCATTCGTGTACCACATAAAGTGCTAAATATGATACAAAGTTTGATAATTGAATACAATTCAACATTACTGCATGAAGTCGCGCAAATGCGCAACCTAAATGTCAAAACAATAATAAAATAAGGCCTCACAATTCTTTTGAGTTATAGATTATTATTTAATATTAGACAAGTTTTTTACTACAAGAAAGCTAATTTAAGAAGATAACTTCAAAATTCGATCTTATGTTAGTTACCACTTAAATTATAATATTGTTAGTTCGCTGGTCTAAAATACACTATACATACACTGGATCGTATGAATACAAACTAGGACTAAAAGCCCTTAGCAATTGACTTGAATCGGTATGAATAAAAACCTACCCGTACCGTAAGTTAAAGTAAGTTCGAAAATTCGAACAAAGCATTTACTTATTACTTCGCTGTACGTGTACTTGCCTTGCAGTTCCTGTCAAACCTCACCAGTATTTTTGGAAATTGAAATTAAAAAAATTAAATTCAAAGTTACAGGGTGTCTGTCGGGAAGGTATACTACTTTGTTTGTTTATAATTTTTCAATGGATCTTATATTGATAAATGTTGTATTTAATGTCGGCAGTTATGTATGAAACACAATATCAGGTAAATGTCCGCCTCTGTTAGTCTCACAAATGCGAGCCCTTTTGAGCACATTTTTCATTACATTCTCACACATTTCACGCGGTATTTCATTAATTTCATCACAAATATTTTGTTTGAGTTGCTCAAGCGTTTCTGGTTTGATTGCATTAACCTTGCTTTTCAGATATCCCTACAAAAATAAGTCCGGAGCAGTCAAATCAGGCGACCGTGGAGGCCAATCAACATCACCATTTTTTGAAATAACTTGTTGTGGAAAGAGGTCTCGCAGTAATTCCATTGTAATCCTGGATGTATGCGATGGCACCGTCTTGTTGATACCACATGTTAATCAAGCCCAAAGCATGAAGTTGTAGCGTGGAGACAAATGCAAATCCTTGTGCAAAATTGTCGCCAAAGCTGTTCTTTGAAGACCAAGCTCCTGAGTCGAATTGAGGTTGATGGATTGTTTTGAACACTTCCTTGAGCAGCAGTAATGTTTTCAGCCGATCTTGCAGTATGTTGTGGTCCATGCTTGGGCCTATCACCTACAGACCCTCTTTTTTCGAAATCATTCACTACACGATAAATAGTGCGTTTTGTTGGCACGTTGTTTCTCCCAAAAATTTCACGTAACTTTCTCATCGTCACAGTAATCGATGATTGATTTTGATAAAATGTTTTAACGATTAAAACACGTTGGTTTATCGAGTATTTTTCCATAATAAATTTGCCACGTGTCTACTTCACGACTGCCAAATATGAACTGTCAAGACTAATGTTTACCAAAATGGCGGCAAAACAAAGTAGTATACCTTCACGGTGGACACCCTCTACAAATGCAATCTATAGCTCCCATTGCACCTGGAAATATGATATTTGTTTGCCAAATAGGTTGTTGATGTTTTATTTCTCCTCCAGGTGCCGGGAATTGTATCAGTTCAAAGGTTTATTGGAAATATTTGTTGACACGCCAGCCAATTGGATAAAAAAGGACTATGAATTACCGAAAGGTTTTTGAACTGTCAACAGAAATGATTCTTTCTAAAAATTTTCATCTGAACGAAATATAAAGCCCAATAGTCCACACTCAATACTTCGCGTGACACGAAATTATTGCTGCTCTTGTTATATGTAAGTACTAGCTGTGCCCGCAACTTCGTACACGTCGCACAGTGTTCAGTTTAGCCCATCTAGGTGGACAAAATTCAAATTTCGAAATGTGTTCTATGGTCAAAAAAAGCTAACATTTTATTAGAGAAATACTCCTTCTCTGATATCCCAATGTATAAAGCAAAAAAACATGCACAGGCTAACGGAATGCCATCTCAAAGTTGCCGTTGATTGCTTTGGGGAAACTGCACTAGCGAAAAATTATATTCTGGTGCTCCATTTCTCTTGATCAGTGCAAGTTTTCCGTGGTGCCTAGAGAACTCATTTTTTTTTTTATTCTTTTATTGTCAAACAGACTCTGCATAAAGTGATAAAATTCTTAAAAATAATTATTTGTGGACTGCAATTTTTCTTGTTAAATCGGTGAGTGATTTTGAAAAGATAAAATTTGAAGGTTCAAAGTTTAAAATAGAGTTTTACATTATTATATCGCAGAATATCGATGGCAGATTAATCAGATTGAGTGACTTAACATTCAAGGTTAAAGAAAAACAGAAATTACTCTGCGAAAGTGTGCGAAGCAACAAGTTGTAAACGATATATTGAATGGCTCTTGAAATTTCTTATCAATCAGTTTTTGATGTTTGGACCACAAACTCAAGTAACAATAGATTCGATGCCATCATTGCTCATGTTTTACAAGCCATTAATAATATAGCTCTACCTGATGAGGCACTTAAAGAAATTAAAGTGAAAATGAGAGGCTTGTGCCAAAAAATAGAAACAAAATGGGCCAAAGTTGGCAGGTCGCGCGATCGCTTTTTGCACTATAATAGTTTGTGGCTTCAGAAATACATTCAATTTTCGGAAATTGTGACTGATGCAATTCCCAGTTCTTCTCAAAGTAGACCAAGCAATAAACCAGGAAGACCACAAAAAGATTTCACTACATGTGTTCATAGATCAAAGAGGCGAAAAGTTCACGAACTTCTTCAAAACAGAAGTCGAGAAGAATTGGCGTTGGCAACCGAAATGAAACTGAGAAGCGAGGGTAAAAAAGATTCGGCTTCAATTGTGAGAGAATTATCTGAAGCATCTCCTAAGAGAGGTACAAAATTAAAAAGAGCTCAAGAGTCGTTTTGCCAGAAGCCCGCAGTGTTATCTGCAGACCAAGCACTTGCCCTCATAGCTGATGCTAATCTCTCAACGCATCAGTATAAAATCATGCGTCAACAAGCCAATAACCACAATTTTAAATTCTATCCTTCTTACAATAAAGTACAGGGTGCTAAACAATTATGCTATCCCTCTGACATAATTATTACAGAACTATCAGCCGAAATAGGGCTTCAATCACTTATAAACCATACTATCATGCGGCTTTGTGAAGTTCAAAAGGAAGTTTTTCGAGCTTTAGATTTAAACCAAAACCATGATTTTCAGATAATTATAAAGTGGGGATGTGATGGAGCTGAACAATCCAGGTATCGACAAAAGTTTTCTGAAGATCAATATACGGACGAAAGCCTATTTAGCATTTCCATAGTTCCTATACAATTGTACTCTGGCACTGCCGACCACAAGAAAATTATTTGGCAAAAGCCATCGCCATCTTCTACGAGATATTGTAGGCCAATAAAATTTGTATTTGCTAAAGAATCAGTCGATGTTATAACTTCAGAAGTAAAGCATGTTGAAAACCAAATTGCCGGACTCTCTCCCACAAAAGTGCTGTTAGATAATTATTCAGAATTTTTCGTTAAATCCATAATGATATTATGCATGATAGATGGAAAAGTATGCAATGCTGTTTCGTCTTGTGCTTCAACACAAAGATGCTATTTGTGTGGAGCAAAGCCAAGTGAAATGAATAATCCCGAATGTATTTCAGAAAAGCCTGTAAAAAGAAACTTCTTTTCTTTTGGATTGTCTCCACTTCACTCCTGGATACGATTTTTTGAGTGCTTGTTGCACATTTCGTATCGATTGGAAATTAAAACATGGCAGGTTCGTGGACTTGAAAGCAAACAAAAATTTGCAGAAAAAAAGAAGCTTGTCCAGGACAGATTTAGAAGGAAGTTGGGCCTGCTTATCGATGCACCAAAACAGCAAACAGGTAATACGAATGATGGAAATACTGCTCGTAAATTTTTTAGGAATGCTGAAATATCTTCTGAAATAACTGGGGTTAATTTAGAGCTTATCAAGCGCTTTCACACAATCTTAGAGTGCTTGAACTGTGGTTTTCAGATAAATGTCGGTAAGTTCGATGAATTCTCAAAACAAACATGTGCCCCATATCTTAGAGAATATTCTTGGTATTCGAGCCTTTCAGCGTACACAAAGTACTTTATCATGCAAAGGATATAATAGCATCATCTATTGTTCCTATTGGCCAATTATCCGAAGAAGCGCAAGAGGCACGAAACAAACACAACAGGAAATATAGAGAACTATTCACCAGAAAAACTTCACGAATTGCAACAAACACTGATTTATTTCATAGGCTTTTATTCACATCGGATCCAGTTATAACAAGCCTACGTGCTCCTCCAAAAACAACAAGAAGCAAGATAACTTCAGAAGTACTGATGTTATTAGAAGATACCACTCCCCAGCAGCATAACATTTTAGATACAGATAGTCAGGACCCGTTTTCTTCAGATTTGTCGGGTTCAGAGGACTCTGATAGTGAATAAAGTCAATAAATATTTAAAAAAAAGTTGCTTTTACTTTATTTGCATTTAGTTACAACCATCCAAGAAGTTAATATTATCATATAGCACGCGCAATAGTTTTGTCCACCTAGATTGCTTAAATTACACACTGTGCGTCGTGTAGTTTCCAATAAAAGCGATTTGACCGTTTTCTCAACGGCATATTTGTTTAAAATCAACAATCTAGCTAAAAAAAAGGCGGTGAACATTGTCGACATTGAAACAATAAATCAAACAAATCTATTTACCTAAAACACCAATTTAAGAAAATTAAATTCAACAGCGTAAGTACTGAAGTTTCACTTCCTTACTGTAGGTACCACGTTAGGTAATATCAAAACAACCACTTAAACAAAAGCCTTAACGGAAATTTGTATCTACACCAACAATAAATAAATCAATCAACATAATTCACCTTATATCATCTTTACTTCTTGAATTCTTCAATTCTTTACTGTAGGTATCAACGTAGGTACTATAACAACCATTAAAACAAAAACCTTGAACTCAATTTCTATATACACCACCTCCACCATACGTCCCCCACCACACCACACGTCATCATCATCAGCCATCTGCGCATTTCCTCAGAAACACGTTGTGGCTGGTTTTTTTTTCATATGAACTTGCTTGTGCGATGTGCGCCACCAAAAACCACCCCAAAGCAGAACAACGATCAAGAACCGCGGCGGCTGATAATATTCGATTTCAGAAAATAAATTTATTTTTTTAATGTTAGATTTTAGGTTGTAGCTCAGCTTCTAGAGGACATAGAAAGCTGATTGATGGCTTGAAATATCTATAAAAGTGTTGGCTCTCCTAAGTATTTTGTTTTGTTTGCATTGATAAAGAATTATTTGAGTATTGGCGAGTTAAAGGCAGTAAAGTCGGAAAAAATAACACATTTTGGTCAAAAACGCTCCAAAAAAATAGGCATAGCAATGAAAGGAATAGCCTATAATGTTGCACAGAATCTTAAGAAACATTTCAAAAAAGTTTCATCGAAATCTGTGCAGTAGTTTTCACGCCATTAGGTAACAGAAAAATTGCCTACAGTTTTATTATAAGTTTAGTATAGATATAGATTTTGTTTGTTTTTCTGTACAAACAGAATTGAACTTAACTATTTTAAAAAAAATATGGAAAATTCATAACGCTTGGATTGTTTTATGTTAAAATTGCGAATACAAAATATTTAGCAAATGGCCTGAGTCAGGTAAAGAGCAGACTTGCAATTTCGTAGCAATGGCTACGTTTTATTCATACGCATCTGAGTATAAGGTAAGTGGCGTCGCTTTTCGAACTTGTAAAAGTTAGTGTTGGCTCCAATCAGTTTTTATTCAAACGAAACGTAGCAAATGCTTGGATTTTGACATTTCGTTGAAGTAAAAGCAATTCCCTTTTTTTGTTTAATCCACCCACTGTCTAAAAAACTTCAATCAGTGTTATAGATAAATTGCATGTGTCACCCTTATTTAAACAATTCCTGTCAAAATGAGTTTGGTATGCGTGTCATCCCATGACAGTTCTTCTCTGTCATTTTTTACCATTTTGTACCAAAAAGCGTAGTCGCCAAATTTGTTAATGGAAAACATCAGTTGCATATTGCCTTTGCATTTTATAGTTCATTATTAGTTTCCACTTTTCCAGTCATAAAATCTGTTCTCTTAGTCGGCTGTCCCACTGAGGCAACAAGCAACAGGAAATAGGAATAGGAATGCGATATTATCGCTAGCAATTATTTTACATTGAATGAAATTAGAGGTCTCACAATAAAGGAACTCAATATCGGTCGACCGAAAAATGTTGCTGATTGCGGCAACATTATTGCTGGCGATACACTGCGTATGTTGAAAAGCGATATTTATATCACGTCGAAGTATCAATATTTTTGAGTATAGTGACAGTTTGCTGGAGACTTTTGCGTCATTTGTTCAATCTTATCGAGGTTAAACTAAATGGCGAAGTATGGATAAGTAAGATAAACAGCAACTCTGTCATTGTTTGCTTACAAAATAATGTCTTGGAAAATAGGCGCTTAAATTAAGTTTGCATCACATATTCGACGTATAGAATCGTATCATATAACCTGGTTATGGCTTAACAGTGCTCAATGAAATTTTATAATGATTAAATAATGTCAAAACAAGAAAGTTTAATTTTGTTATATGTACCTAATTAAATTGGGAAAAAACTAGAAAAATACAAAAAAGGGTGAAATGTTACGAGCTGTCAATTGAAATGTGTAACCTCATTTGGTTTTGATTTGCTATATCAGATTTTGTATTTTACAGCCCTAAATTTAACAATGTGTCACAAGGTATATAAAGGGCCTTTCATTAACGACTTGACAACTTCAAGCCTTCAGTATGAACCGATTATTTATTTATTTTCAATCGAATACATCTTCTGTTCGCGCTAGATTACTTAATACAAAAATATACTAAAAAACGACCACCAAAGCCTATCAACAGAATTCACTTATTTTTAGACGGCTTCGTCAATAAGCAAAATATGCTGGACAGGTGAGAACCTTCACGTGCTTCATGAAACACCACTTTATCTTCAAAAAGTCACTGTTTGGTGCGGTTTCATGCCAGTGTCGTCATTGGACCGTATTTTTTTTTTTTTTTCGTAGATGAAAATGGCCGTCACCTGCCGTTTACGTTCCGGTAAATGGTATTCGCTATAGAGGCATGTTGGCACGTTATTTCAATGAGCAATTGCATGAATTACCGATCAAATATTCACACTACGGCAGATCCTGGAAAAAACCCAAGAATACCAGATCGATACTCACCATCTTTTTATCGATTTTAAGGCCGCATATGACAGCATTTATAGAGACGAGCTATACAGAGCCATGTCTAGTTTTGGCATCCCTGCCAAACTTGTCAGATTGTGCAGAATGACGATGGAGAACGCTCGCTGCTCCGTAAAGGTCGGAAACAATCTCACCGAGACCTTTGATGTCAAAAAAGGATTTAGACATCAAGGTGATGCGCTGTCATGTGACTTCTTCAACATCATTCTTGAGAAGATTGTGCGAAACTCACAAGCCAACATCAGAGGCACAATTTTCTATAAGTCTGTGCAACTGCTTGCATACGCTGATGACATTGACATTGTTGGTACAACACAGCGAGCTGTCACTGGTGCGTTTGCAAGTATTAGTACAGAAGCGGCAAAAATGGGTTTTAGTGGTGAGGGTAAAACAAAATATATGCTGTCAACAAGAAGGGACACACAAAATCAACGAATCGGGCAGAACGTCACGATAGACAGCTATAACTTTGAGGTAGTTAGGGACTTTGTCTACCTCGGCTCCGCTATAAACTCTGATTATGACATCACATCAGAAATCAAGCGAAGAATCACACTTGCCAACCGCTGTTTCTTTGGCCTAAGACGGCAATTGATTAGTAAGGCCTTGTCAAGAAGCACTAAGGAGATTCTATATAAGACTCTCATCATCCCTGTCCTGCTCTATGGCGCAGAAGCATGGACCCTAGCAAAAACGGATGAGGATCTTCTTGGTCGCTTCGAACGCAAAATTCTTCGAGTGATTTTTGGTCCCGTTTGCGTTGACGGTATTTGGAGGAGAAGATTTAACAGCGAACTCTACGAGCTGTACAGCGACATCGACCTAGTCAGAAAAGTACGCATCAGTCGTCTAAGATGGCTGGGACATGTAGAGCGAATGGACACCAACGCTCCTGCCCGAAGAGTCTTCGATTCTAACCCGGAGGGACAACGCAGTAGAGGAAGACCTCGCCTTAGGTGGCGCGCTCAAGTGGAAGGGGACCTCAACCAACTTGGTGTGCGCAACTGGAGGCAGTTAGCCAAAGATCGCGCTAACTGGAGAGGCGTATTGGTTGAGCCCCAGGTCCACCTAGCGCCACCTTAAGTAAGTAAGTAAGTAAGTAATTGCATGAATTGGACGTCAGTGATATATGGCCCCAACAAGACAGTGCCACAAGCCACACAGCGAGTGCAACCATCGATTTATTGAAGTCTCAGTTCGGTGAACGTATTATCTCGAGAAACGGAGCCGTCGATTGGCGGCCGAGACTTTTTTTTATGGAGCTACATTAAATCATTAGTCTATGCCAACAAGCCGGATGTGCATCACCTGGAAATCTAGTCTATTTTAAATTTAAAAATAGGAGGACGTTAGAGGAGCTCAGAGTCAATATTGAACGAAAATCCGAGTCATCGAAAATTGGGTTCAACGTATCGAACGCTGCATACATTCCCGTGGTGGACAAAACAAACAAAGTCGAATAAAGAAGTCTTATCTTGGCTAAGGGAAAACGTTATATCTGCTAAAGATATCCGTATCTTCTCGGATATTCAAGCTGATATCGAGTCCCAAGACTGTCATTCGTCTTTCAGAGAGATGACGGAGCAGTTCAATATTCACCTCATTTGGGTGCCGGGGAACTCGCCAAACACGGAACTACACTACCTATGCTTCCAATTAAGGATCCCCTGGGTATTCCAATTGCTACTCACAATAAACCTGGATGCTATCGAAAGAAAAACATTTAGGTGGACAACCGGCTCGACATGTCTAGCGACACAACAGATTTGGCCAAAGTTGGATCTAAAACGTTCTACGCATCTGATCTCCCTCGATATGAAGCATATCAGTGCTACAATAGGTGTCATCACGGGACACTGTCTCATAGGCAGGCCTTAAAACTTGCCGTATTATCTAACGAATTTTACAGAAGCTGTTTTGACGAGGAGGAGGAAGAAACTATTCTCCATCTTCTCTGTACTTGCCCGGATGTCTCACAAAGACGAAAACTCCATTTGGGAGCGTTCTAAACGATCTAGGTTCAACGAGTAGGATGAATAGCTACAGATTCATGTGGTATGAGAGGGAACCCTATAATGGTCTAAGTGTGTCGGCTAGCCAACATCAGCCACTTCAACCCAACCATAGAGGTATTCCACTTAGCCAGACCCCACTTAGACAGGTTCGACTGTATTTAAAAAAGGGTAGTCGACTAAAGAATTAGGTACTGAAAATCAAATGAGTTTAAATAAATCAACTCACTTTAAACACACTCGGTTTAGAGAATTCTCGATTTTCGCGAGCTCTGTTCACAAATTATAAAATATTAAAAAAAAAAAAAAAAAATCAAAGTAAAAGTCAAATTAATCAATCAACCTAATGTCGAGAAATGTCATATTCTAAACTAGAGCTTCGAGATTTTTTCAAAATACCCTCGACAGTGGAAACAAATTTTAATCAAAGCTAATAATGTATCAGAAATTCTAAAAACGGCCCCCAGATTCATTTAAATCCAGCGAAAGCTTTCCGTTGATAAGTAATATGGACTTTGAAAAATTCAACTTATCAGATGATTATCATCGAAGAAATAAACCTCACAATTTTAGTTATGTATCCGAAAAACAACTTGTAACTATCGTAAAAAAATTAACGATATCCGCGAGATCAGGAATCAGAATCGATCGCGCAAGTGACACTGAACTCTGATTACAAAAAAAGCTAATGGGATCCAAATGTGAGTTACTAAAACTTGATTTATCCTAAATTTTATAAACGCCTGTGAATGTTTGTTTACACCTGACGTGTTTACCTTATTTTGTTCAACTTCAATGGGGATATCGCGAACATTTCTATTTATCGTATTGTTATTGTTCTGCGCAGCAACCATTGGCGGAGATGAGGAATGTTTTCGAGCACTACGCGACGATACCGACGAGGGTGGCGACGGCGACTCTCCCGGAGTGAACGGACTCTCGACGATCGTTACACGCGGACCAAACGGACTTCCGCGTCCACTTTCGTAGCGCGACCTCGAACCGGCACTATATTCGGACGACGACGACGGTGGTGGCGACAAAGGCATCTCAACAATCGGACTCGGCGATCGCGTCGGAATGAAATCAGATTGTCCGCTCGAGCGGAAGATACCTTTTCGCACCGACCAAGGCGCATTGTTTGGCATCTTTGTTTCTTTTTGTTTATTCGTTCCCCCACTCTTGATGGGTAAAAAAATTCAAAACATCTAATTAAAACCGTTTCAATTGAATTTTTACCAATTTCGCTCAGATCACTATAGCTATAAATTCAAATACAGTACACCAAAGCACATTCTGTTTTTTTTTTTTTCAATGTAGCATCTGTGTGTGAATTTTATTTTCAAACAAATGAACTAATCTTGATAAAATGTTCAGCCAACTATCTTCCAATATAAGATCTAGCACCACTGAACTCGGACACAACGATCGCGATCGCAAAGCTTGCAAACATCAATTAGACTGAGAGTGAGATTGTGAGAAAAGTTCTTCCGCCCGCAATAGCGCGATCACTGCGCATAGTACGAGTATGCTATATGCAATTGCAAGGCGATAATATGCACAGCATGTACACGCGTAAAAATGTTTTCAACGAATCGGTGAATTTAATTAACAAATGCTTCCGAGAAAAACAAAGCGCACAACAAATGTCATTAGGTTTATTCTACCGCATATCACAATATTGGAACGTATACGAGTAAAGCCGCCACTAATGTCAGTAAACAATCGATTTGCTGTCAAAGAATTGTATTTATTCAAAATGCACTATTTTTTTTCTAGCCGAAAATAAAGTCACTAAACACTTGGTAGTTCTTTTTTTCTTCGGTTTTGGTTTGACGTCTCCTTTCAGAAGGTCGAATGGATTCTATAATTAAATGCTCGAGAAAAGTCTGTTGAATTGACTTTTATTGATAGCGGTGAGCTAGCTATCTAAATGAAGCGCTCAGCACACACACGCGCCACCGGAAGATCTACGCGAATGGTCACTGCGGTAAAACAAAATGTCGAAAACGGTCTTCGAAAAACAAAAAAAAACAAAAAAAAACTAAGAAAATATTTATTCTTTTTTTATATTAAAAGAGCGTACGATGAATATGCTGGTGCTGGCGGTTTGTAATTTTATGTTATCTCGAATTCTCTCTCTCCTAAAATCGAAAATAGATTTTCGAAAAAATAATCAAAATAGAAGGTTAAAGCTTTACGATGGTGATGATAGGGGAATGGTTTTTTTTAGATAAGAGATGCTGGTAAGCATTTTTTTTTTGTTTTTTTTTTTAAATATACTCATGCTTGTAGCTCAATGAATGTGTTTTTTTTTTGTTGTTGTAAATTATTCGCGCTGCTAGATTAGTTTATAAAAAAGCAACAGATGCGTCAGTGAGACAGCACCTGTTGGGCATAGTGTAAATAAATTGGCATTGGTCTCTTCTCGGGGCGAAATTCAAAGAAGCAATTCAATTAAAAAGTAAACGAGTTCACTATGCAGAATATCTGTGTTGGCATTGTTTAAAGGAAGTATTCGGAATTGTTTCTTATATTTATGATTTACGGTCTCGAACGAATGATCAGTTTACCGGGAAATTTGTTGAAACTACTTTTTCTACGAAAACAAAGAGAATGAAATAAAATCAAAATTAAAGAAATAAAATAAATAAAAATAATCACCGTGAGGCACGAAGTCAATGTTGGAAATTGGTTGAGATGTCCGTCGTCAGCGTTTGTACGTAGATTCGTAAATCGAAAATGAGTAATCCTTGAACATTTTTCAGAATTTATTCAGCCCCACCAATTTTGACAATTTGTAGAACTTAGCATATTTAAGTGACATTCGAATTTCTCAATGTTAAATGTGTGACTAGTTGTGATTTATTTGGAAAAACATTTTTTTTTTTTTTCCTATGTAATTCGACGTAAGTCGGTTTGCAGGAAACGAGAGGCAGTCGTTTTTAAAGCCAAATCTCTCAAACAGCAGTTGAAAACGTATGGAATTTTGTTTTCAATAGACAAAAAAGAAAATCTAGTAGCAACCGCGGCAAATTTTTGCTCAGATACCCAAGCGTTGCCAGTTGCAGAAGCCGACTATAAGTAGATTAATAAGTCTGCCATCTGGGTGATGCGATTTGTCTTCAGATTTTTTGGCATGCTGGCTTTGAATTCAAAGATATCTAGGTATGTAGAAATTTTTCGTTCATAGTTTATGTGTTGGACTACTGAGGAGGGCATCAGGTTCGATACCCGGAAAAACGCAAATTACAAGTTCAGGTGTAAGCACACTGAATGATTTGCTTTTGTCTATAACAATTTTTTTTTTTATGTGTAAACATCTAAGCGCGCGTTATTGGAATCTGGTGGAGTAATTCCACGCATTTAACTTGCGGGGACGGAAATGCGTCACTGTGTTTTATCATTGCATACATTTTATCATTGCATACGTTTTTATCATTGCATACATTTATGAGCTGGGGCATATTAATTTCAGAATTTTGTTGATGTGAAATAAAGCATGTTTTTGTTATTTCATGATATATCAAGAATACGGTTATTGCAATAACCTCTTTTCTCAATGACGTGTACACGCTCGGTGTTTACACATACACATATTTCGGGACTGTTGGTTACAGTCGCACCAATTTTTTCTTATATTCCGTTCTGGTGCTCAATAAACCAAGGAGAAACGATATCGATCTTTTGTGATAACCAATTTGTGACGTTTGTGACATTAGCCAAAGTTAATTTAAATTTCTTTGTAGAATGAATAAGTTTAAAGAGAGCTCGTACGCAAAGAACGATCAATCTTGGGGGTATAGTTTGCTTCTATACATCAGCAGGGTGCCGTGACATAAGGCCATGCGACATAAGGCCATATTTCGAAATATGGCCTTATGGAACTTTCAAAAAACATAAGGCGAATTCCTTACTATTATTTTCTTCAACATAAATTTAATAGAAGTATAGTTTAGAAAAGAATAGTAAAAACTAGAATATTCTATCAACTTTCTGTTGAAGAAAATAAATGTGGCCATATGTCGCGAAAAAATATGGCCTTATGACGCTTTTGCAAAGCTTCTGAATAGTGTTGTCAAAATGGTTCTTTTTTAAATAATTTTCGTTTTTAAATCTTTGTTGTGTTGCTGAGCGAGCATTAGAGTTTTTTTTTTCGAAACGATGCAAATCGGCAATCAAATTATTACTTGGTTTGTTTTAGATAATTTAAGTTTACACACACAAATTTCCACATATAGCTTAAGCACAATCATTATATCCTTAAATCAGTTTTTTGTTTAGCATTTTTTTTTTAATCATAAAGCTCACATAAACTTGCACTCATCACGGGTTGTTTCGTTCAGACAGTTAAATGTCATTTGAACAGAGTATTCTTTAGATTCACTGGGAATTTTATGTTTATTTCAAAAAATATTACACCCGTGAATTGAGATCTAAACAGAAATGTCAATCTTAGAATCTCCCAACTAAAACGGTCAATTTACTCTGACTAATAACTACAAATCCGATATTAATGATTCAGATGGACTTTGTCGAGTTGTTCTGCTGGACAACAAATTCAAATTCTCCTATGAATATAAATGAGTTTGCGGTTTAATGAATAATTCGCGATATACTTGGCCAATCTAACACAACCATAATACTGCGCAAGTAAGGGGCTCTAACATGGATGGTCTCGATTGAACATCTGTGGGCTGTGATAATGATGCGAATATGCAAAAGCGATAGAATAAATATTTATTCATTGTTTACAAACATTGAGGTTAAACATCACTCGTTAGTCATTAACCGCAATTAGTAACTGGTTTGCTGCGATATGTAGAGGAGAGCGATATATCACAAAATTAATGATTTGCACGCGAGTTTAGTTGATTATTTTGTATACGTAGATAATATTCGTGTGAAAATACTCGTGTTTTTCTTAAAAAAAAAAATCTCCATTCGGACAGCAATTTTAGTAGGTAGGTACACCCTATAATGTAGCAGTGCTTGGCGACCTTTTTTCTGATGAACCTACATCAGATGTATGTATCTCTATTTTCTCTGTCGTTTGTGTCTATTGTCAAATTCGTAGATGCCATTTCGGGGAAAATCCCTATTAGCCAATTTAAGTTAGCAATGAAAACCTCAACCTTGGCATTTGACATTTCTAAAGGTTGATTGAAATCGGCGGTACTAAAAGTAGTTGTCAAACCAAAGTTTAAGATGTTTCTGACATAAGGACCGAACTCATTGAACAACAGTCAATTACTAAAAAAAATATAAATCAGAATGCAAGTAAACAGTTCTACTTTGACAGCCTTTTCAATTAATGACTGAGCAAAATAATCATTTATTAAACATGACAGTCTCTGTTACTTTAATACATATTTGAATTACATAACCGAAGGATATACTCGTATAAGTGATTTTTTGCATTCAATCAATCTCACCCCACGTATATTTAAACGAAAGACAAATATACTCAACGCAACATAACATTACAAGTCACAAGAAAAATAATTTTCTAATGCAAGACAGGAATTTCTGAAAACAACCAATGTCGACCAGGCCAAAAGAAATATCTGCGACATGAATCACGATTCACGACAAAATGTATTTTGATTAATGAATATTATATACACCGGTGTGTTTGGATACCTACACGTACCTCTTCGGATTTATTTTTTATTTCACAACTGAGGTATAAATATTTGAGTGGCTAAAGTAACGCTAATAAAAGACATGACATGTTTTTGTTAAAGATTAAATACTGTTTTGGATTCGTTCCAACACGAAAGTTTGTGCTTATTAAAAAAAAAAAAAACATTTTCGAGTTTCATTACTCACGCACTGGATGACGTTTAAATACGTCAACAACGTGTTCTTTTTTTTTTAATTAGCAGATATCCAATTATTTAACAAATTTAAAAGAGCAACCGCATTTAAAAAATGCTTGTGTTAACAAAACTAGACGTCAAAAAATGACAATCACATTTCTGACATTCTACAAAAGAAGTGCCCACCATAGAGAGAGAAATATATTTATTTTTTTTCACTCGACATAAAGACAGGTAATTTTCTCTCGTGTACTACTCGTATTTACCGATAATTTCTGGAAAATGGATTTATTATGATTCCGCTTTCGGTGTATAGATGGCGATGGTAAAAATCTCACAGTAAGCGGAAAGCACTTTGTTAGTAACATTTTACTGCAAACATCTGGTGAACACTAAGTTAGAATTGTCCAAACAAAATTGTTCACACGCGAAGAACTTGAACTATGGACGAAAATCAATAGATATTAGGGTCAAATTATTCACACACGATATCCATATTTCATGCTAAATTCGCGCTTGGAAACTAATTTGTAAGTTTGTTAATTTGATAATGCCGGATAGCTAAATTAATAAGGCCATCCCTTAAACCTTCGTAGGAGACTACTCCTCGAAAGCGAACAAAAGATGACAAAAAAGAAACAAGCCCAACCGAAAGTGAAAGCATGCCCACCCCCTTGACGGCGATGGTAACCGGGGGGGAAATCAAAGGGATAGTAAAGTCGTTTGGTTGTGAAGTGAACACACCCATCGGGGTGTTATTCCTCCCGCTGGAGTTGGTAACGAGCACGGTGGTTGGAACAGAAGCACTCAGGCAATAGTGGTTTCATGAGAAAAAAAAAAAAAAAAATAGAGCTTTAGTTGGGAAATCTCCCCTTTTCGAGGAGCTTCTGGGGTTTTTCCTTCTTGCACATTAGGGTGTTGTTCGTTAGATTAAAAAATGATAAGCTTCCAAGAAAAAGGTTTAAAAAAAAAAATGCCAAGTGCATATCGAGTGCTAAAAGCAGTTTAAAGTGCTGAAGGTCGAAGTTTGTATAGTTCATTAAAAAAATGTTACTCATACGCCCTGCGCAGTTTTTTTTTTTTTCTTATTCACATTCATTTAGTGTTGGATTCACTGGCGCCAGTAAAGCCCTATTTTAGTTATGATGAATGTAAAAATCCTAGCAACACAACAAGACATACAGCTTCGCTGTGACCTATTTCAGCGCCGATCAAATAAATGAATGTTGGTGTCTGCATGTGGTATGCGATGCCTAATGGTTACATATCACTCGGAAGGGGTTAATGCCATCGTTAAATTGGCTGTCGGCATGCATATAAT
Organism: Cheilosia urbana; assembly: GCA_946477585.1. Taxonomy (NCBI): domain Eukaryota; kingdom Metazoa; phylum Arthropoda; class Insecta; order Diptera; family Syrphidae; genus Cheilosia; species Cheilosia urbana. The sequence continues at coordinate 49,652,459 of OX297855.1, forward strand.
ATGAGGCAATTTATTCAAGCACTAAAGAGCAGTGTTTTGGACAAATAAAACTGAATGCAAGGAGCAAATAGGCAACAGGCGAACGTATTGATTACTTAATGGGAAGTATGTGAATGCCTCTTGGCAAAATATAAAATACATATTCAAATATTTTATACCAAGAAATATGCAGCTGACTCTCGAAAAGGATTGGAACGCATTCAGAACTATGGTGCATAACCGAGTTCGCAATCTCTAGGAACGAACCACGGTAGCGTAGTTTTTTTTGGAGGCCTAACGTTTTTATGACAATAATCGTTTTCGCGTTTAAGCTATTCGACATCATCATTAAGTTATTCCTACCAAATTGACTGTGTGTACGAGTTGCGGTTGAAAGTTATTCTCTCAAAGACAATAACTCAACTGAAATTCGACAAAAATTTCCCAACAGAAATTGTCAGGGCCAGCCCCAAAAACTAGCGGAGAATCGGTGCTTTTCCATTCAATATATTCGACAATTCATTTGGTCGATACCAATTCTCTCCTCCGCAGTCGCAGTAGCTTAGTGGTTAGTGTGTTGGACTGCTATGCGGGGGTTCAAGGTTCGAATCCCGCAAAAAAACCAATTCCGCCTTTGTAGGGTTTTTTCCGCTGCGCTACCTCTCGCGAACGTCTGACAAACATCCGAGAGTATAAATGTCTTGTAAGAGCTTCTCAATTAGCCGTTTGGAGTCGGCATAAAACTGTAGATCCCTTCCATTCGTTCCAAAAATGAAAAACTCACACAAAACGAATGGTTGTGAGAAGCTAGGCCTAGGGTCTCTCCAGGCCTGTTGCGCCAACTATTTATTTTATTTATAATTCTCTCCTCCATCCATCTTCGACTATTTACCTTGACGTGGTGTGGATGCTTAGTAGATACCTTTTGATACCGGAGGGCGATTGCAGCAGAGCCTCCCCATAAGTCTCCCGAGGAGGGTTTTCCGAAGCTAAAGTATAGTAAACCCAATTCTAGTGGTGGTGTGAGCGTTTTATTCAAACCGTGCCCAGGGATGAAAGGCTGAGGGTTTCTATTCAGTCGTATACGAGCTCCTTCAGGTGCCTTGGCAGGGCCTGTCGTATTCAAGTGCCTTACCCCAGCAGAACCGGCTATGTTGGGGCGGACCTTTCTTCACCGGCTTACTCGTGGGAACTTATGGACATTCTAAACAAAAACGAAAACAAAAACGACATTCCAGCAAACAACAAGGACAACGAACCGACAACTACTACAAATTACAGAAAACAGACTTCCGACAATAACGATGAATCGACAATCCCGTCTGACTCGGATTCAATATCCGTGGATGCGTCTGTTTCGGACGCAGAATCCAGGCAACAGAAAGTTGCACCGGCGTTTGGCTGGCGCGGAAAGAATACCTCTCCGAGCGCAGTCAAACAGAAGCAGATACGCGCTGCAAGGCACAAATTGGCCGCAGTCCTGGCGAAACCAGATAGTTCCTGGGATCAAAAGGACAGGGACACGATTCGTTGGGCTGGCGAGGTGCTGCAAGGAGACGCTATTCAACCTGTTACGGGTACTCAGCATTCCTCCACCAGCAGCGCCACCCAACCGTGCTTACCTCCAAACTTCCCTTGTAAGTTCAACCCTAACAAGAGACCCCTTTGCAGGGAAGGACTTACAAAACCCCCAACTAATGCTTCAGAAGCACCCAACACCCAACAACTGAGAAATCTTCCTGCTTCGGGAAGACCATCGGTAGTTCCTGCCAAAATGGTCTCAACGACCAAACGACCCAGGTCCTTCGAGGAAATCTCCGCGACCTCAAAGAAGGCGAAGATTGCTGATACGGCGCACAGACCCTTCAATGAGGTCGCAAAAGACAGTATGCTCTACGGTCTATACGACAAGGGAAATGACGAGGGCAAAATGAGCGGGGACAACTGGCTAGCGCTCAAAGCTGTCCTAGCCGGAGAAGTGCTACAATTCCTAGACGGCAACCACTCAGTGGATCCGGCCGTCTTTATTGGATGGAGGCTGGTTCTCAAGCGGGGTAGAACTTGTAAAATGCAGAATAAGAGTGCGGTCGACTTCCTGAAAACAACGGTCCCGAAAATAAATCCCCTGTGGGACAACGCAGAGCCTCAGGTGATGCACTGGAGCGATATACCAGTTTGCCCGAAAGGACGTGTCTGGTTGCCCCTAGGACCTTCAACGGAAGCTGACATCCTCAGGCTCATACAAAACCCCGATCTTCCAACATCCAACTGGAAGATCACCTAGACCTGCTTAGCAGAAGAGGTTACAAGTTCAAGTTACGGTCACCCCTTTCGTATATCCGAAACATACCGTCACTCAGTCAAACTCACCTTTTGACGAAGTTGCAATACCCCCGCAACATGCGTTTGTAGGCTGATTTCTGCAATCGCCACTAATACCGCGCTTTTCGCTGCATCCGCCCTATTCGATAAGTTGCCAGAGGACACAAGCGAGGGTTGTACTGATACGGTCACCACTCGCCCATCCGAAGGCATACTGTCGACCGGTCACCTACTCTTTGACCAGCCTTAACAAATCTCCCAAGTAAGGTACACAATAAAAGGGCCGATTTATTAATCACCAAATGGCGCACCCGGCTACGCCATCATGATGAGACGTTATAGGATTACAAGCGAAGGGTACTCTGTTTCGGTTTATCCGGCACTTGTATCCGAAGTCCAGTTAGTTAGTTAGTTATCTCCAGTCTCTCCCTTCAAGGAGTTGTCTGAGGATTACAGGCGAGGGGACGACTGTTTCGGTCACCCTTCCCCTATCCGAGGATAAACTGCCCCAACTCTCTACACGAGACGTAAGAATTGTTTTAGACAAAGAAGACAAAAGTCACAGGCACAAAGATAGCAATACGCCCACAGTATGTCCGGCCTAGAACACTCTGGCCTTCTCCCCCCCCCCCCCATTCCCTTAACTTATGTGGTTTCACAAAGGCCCGAAATTATATACGGCCTAAGTGTGTCTTTCTAGACAGCCACTTTAACTAACCTAACCTAATTCTCTCCTCGGGCATTAGACTCGATAAAAAATATCTTTTTTGATGAAATTAAGAAAGATCCATATCGTCACGCAGGATGTTTAATTTTGTATTCATTGTAAGGTAGCGAAGGCTAAAACTGGTACTTTGGAAGGAGGAGGATCTGAATAAAAATAATGAGAGCCAAGCTAGCCCAAATCGAGAAGATTAAGGTCGATCTTATATACAACGCATTTTTAAAAATGAAGCATATTTTGGTAAAAAAAAGTTACAAGCCTTATGCGGATCTTTCACTATTCGTAGGTGTAGACAAATTTCTAAACGCAATGGGAAATTAGAAAAGATCACGTCTACCTAATGGAGTTCTCTTCAAAAGTGATCGAATGAACTAAAACTGCTTCCGTAGTAGTCAAATTTCCGGAACTTTCGATGTAACTATATCAATGAGTGGGACAAAAGTTTGCAAAAGTTTGAATTGACATATCTCAATGCCAATGGCGATTAACAAGCGCAATTGGTGTGAAGTGACATGCTGCTTAGATGCAGAAATTAAAAAAAAAAAAACACAAAGTGAGGAGGCTACAGATCGTCGGCAAACATTTGCCACGCTATCGGCCAATGAAACTCATCGATTTCAACACCACAAACAGAACTTTAACTGACTGTTAAATTGCATATTATACAGAAGTACATACAAAAATGCTGTCAAGTTGCGGAAATTTATTTCAAAAATTAAATGATCCTGGATAAGTTTCGCACTATTTTCGTTTGAAGTTGCTGAGTACACTTGGAACTAAGACTTATCTTTCTGTCCTAGTGCAATGATTTAAGCCAAACGACAATCATGTGCATATGTCGTGGTTTCAGCACTAAACTTTAAATCAGTTCTAAGTAGATGCACTGCGTTTATAGAAAAACGGACCCTAACAAATATTGTCGCAGAGTGAAGATAACCTAAAAGAGGTTAAAAATATTTGCTAACATCTACAAAACAGATGTTGTCGCATTTAGAGTGAAGACAACCTAACAGGGCTTAAAATATTTGGTCACATCTACAAAGTTGCACTGTTTGGTAGGCATTACACTACAGGGCAAAGTCAGATTTTATATTTTGGATAATAGAGTACGAGAAACCTCCAGTCAAATTATGAAATATTCGGCGGTACAGTTCGACGCGACGTTACCATTTCACGAAATTTTTACTGAAATCGGTGAGCAATACGACTTAACGCCACTGAATTATTTTTTGAATGGATATGTTGAGCAACTGCACAATAAATAATCACGCTTTGGACACCAACACGGTTATTCCCGACATACTCGAAATAGGTTCCGAACAGTGCATCGAAGATACTTTGAATGCAGTACTAAAATGTATGTCAAAAATGTTTGTGAATAGCGAGATACATTTTAAAGCCTGCTAACCGGCTGCAACAGGGAACTAGCTATAAAAAGCAAACAAATCAGTGAAGTCATTTCAACAGTATAGAACAAACATGTATTCAGACTTATTTTCAAAATTACTACAATCTACTTCATACAGTAATTTTCAAACAAAAACCCACCTGAACAACAGCCGCATTCTCCTCCGTTTTAACACCATCCACTTCCAGTCTATTTCTCATTGCAGACGCTGCCTTAGCTTCTTTATAATCAATATCACCGGCTTGCAGACGTTTGCTTAAGGCCATATTACTAGTGGCCTGTTCTGAACTGAACCCGTCAGTTATCACTTTTGTTTTTGATTCGGTTTTCGTGCGTTTCTCCTCGAATTTGACTGTGTCCACTGTTTTCGAAGATCCACTCAGACCATTTGTCAATGCAGCACTCTTGGATGCATTCACTAAATCCATTTTCAAATCGTGATGATGGTCATCATCACCATCGGGAAATGTCACCAATGGCTCACCAGTTGGGCTATCCACGAGATTTTCTATTGAGGAACGAATTCTAAAAACGAAAAAAAAAAAAAACTTTTATCAGAAACACATCCATCAAAAAGAAGGACATTACATACTTCTTTTGAATTTGATCGATTGTCGAGGAGCTATTCAGCTTCATATCGTTTAACTGCTGTGTTGCTGTGCGACTCATGGCCAAGTCATTTATTTCAGACATTGAGTTCTTAATCTCATTTAGATCACGTTTAAGGGCGGTCGCCTTCATTTCGGATGTCGACGATGACGACGATGAGGATGATGATGTAACGTGATGCAAGCGTTGGGATTTCTTCTCAACTCGTGTCGTCGTACTGCTACTATTGACGACCTAGAAATACAAACAAATTGTTTTTTTTAAGTAAAGTGGTATAGGTATCTTTAAACGAATTCAATTGTTTTGTACGGTAGCCTTGCGTTATCTGATATCGCATACTTGGAACATGTCGTCATGGAAAAACTTCCATCGCATTCGATAGATAAAAATATAATAAAATATTGTCCATAAATTACTAACGATAACAATATGAACTTCAGTGATTACACTGATCTACTTCTTGGACTGAAAGTGGCGAACTGCTCTGATTAGCTGGCCACGCTATTTATATTCATGACTTGGTGTCTATTCAAAATATAATTACCACCCCTACCTGCTAAAAATGCGAAATTTTTAATTAAATTGTACTTTCTGGTAAATTATTGCAAAGATGACTACTTAGAGGCATTTATCGATCGTAAATTGAATGATTATGGTTGTAGAAATTTGCATAAGCTGTGACATCTGGCAATTATGAATGAATTTATAAAATTCCATCTGTCGGAAAAGTGAATACAAATAAAATATGATTAAACGAGGATTTTATGCACACTCCATCAGACTTTTAGTGGTCACGTTAAGGTGCGTTCACATTGTTAAATATAAACTTGTTATAAGGAAGCAAATCGTCTAAAAAGATCTACAACATCAACTTGTTTTGCATTCAAACATCGATTTTAGTCACCACTTACTTGCTTACAGTGTTGCCAGTTTGGGGGTATTTCCACCCAGATTTAGGTATTTTTTTTTTTTTTTTTTTTGGGTAGAAATTGTTTTTTTGTATGCAGTAAAGAGTGTAATTTTTAATTAATTATTATATAATTAATTTTTTGTTGTTTAGAAATGCTGTTTATTTTTTTAATTCTATATAAACCAATGACGTGATGAATATTGTCAAACAAAACTATTATTTAAATTAAAAATTAATTAAATATGTAACAATGAAGATTGTGTTCATGTTTCAACTGACCCCAACAACTGTTTCAACCGACCCTGGTATGGGTATGGTTGAAACAAATTTTCATTTTTTTTTTTAATTTTGTATACTCAAAAAACACTTTACATTTATACATAGATGCTCCTACATTTCACATAACTTGATCACCGCTTAGCTTATAAACGGCAATGGCATGGACGGTATAAGCGAAATTGTTTCAACCGTACCCAGTCTCCCCTACACACTAAGGAGCATAGTCAATGCACCCTGGTATATACGTAACGCTGGTGGTTTGGTGGTTAGGTATCTTATAGGTATCTTATACGAAGGAAGGCTGTCTGAATCAAGGAGGAGAGGCCATCACCTCTCACTTTGAGTAAAGCCACTTTCTGAGTAGAAGGCCAAAAGGGTACCAGGGGAACAATATTCCCAGGATCGTCATACGTGGTGAAGAGCCACAACCTGCAAGAGGTGCCACTGCTTTCGACTGAATATGACGGATCTAGAGCGGAAACTCAATAAAAACCCGTAATCCCAGGTGTCTAACAACCGTGCCTATGGGATGAATGGCACTACGTAACTGTGTCTTATTACGGTGAACTCCGGATAACAGGCGACCTCCGGTTTAAACTAGCCTTCCCGAGGTATGGAGCTCTGCCTCGGGCGAAAATTCTTTTTTGCAATTTTTAAAAAAAAAATAAATGGAAACAAACAACACTATAACAGAAAAAAACAAGGAATTCTAACCTTTTAAACTGCAACCAGAGGTTACTTTGGACCTCCCAGTTTCTACAGATAGGGCACTTGGTCCTGCTGCAGAAACTGAAAAGCATGACACCATGGTGATTGGTGAGGATACGGTCGTCACTACTCCCATGGATGTCGTATCGGCGGAAGAAGAAGCTGCTTTACTCGCTTCCCCGAAATCGTCAACAGCTATCGACGAACCATCTGGGTCAGTCAAGCCAAAAGATGCGGGCAAAGTCAGGCTATCAGGTGCCGGACGTAAACGCCTGAAAAAATTATTGGATGCGGGGTATCAACTCGAAGAGGCACGCTCAATGGCCTTAAAACCTGCACAGAGCAAGGACTTTCATCACAAAAGACCTAGAGCTGACAGTGCAACCCCAACGAGCAACACTCCAAAACGAAAGGCTACTGAGGCTGCACTTTCATCACCTCAGCAAGCACCAAGCTTCAGGGACGTTTTTGGATGCAAAAAGATAGGGGTAATACCAACAGACTACCCTGCTATCATATGGTCCACAGACCAACTAAAATTGGTGCAAAACTGTGTCCTGGACAGCATAATAACACAACAGGACAATGCTACCAAACCCCAGTTCCGAGGTTGCACATTCAAACCCGGATGGATTTTATTTACGTGCAAGGACCAAACGACGAGCGACTGGCTGGCAAAAATAATACCAACGTTGGTACCATGGGAAGGTGCCAAACTCAGTGCTGTGAACGAGGAAGATGTTCCTCGGCCACAAATCTTCGTCGGCTATTTTCCTGGGGAGGAAACCCCAACAAATAAAATATTGGGAAATCTGGGGTTTTTCAAAATTCTATTTCATTTGTATTTCTTTATAATATCCTTTTGGGTTACCTCAAAATGTCTTTATGCAGAAAAATACTTAGGCATTCTACGAACGTGAGAAACGCTGAGTAACTTAAACTTAAGAAGCATAGAGGATCTTCGTTCTATTCTGTCTACGACCAAATGATTCAAAATTGATCATGACAATAGAGGATGAAATAAATTTGTATGGTATTTTAAAATTGATTTCAATGCTCGATAGATCCTCCAAAGCTATTTTCCATTGAAAATTATTTGTTCTAATATCTTTGGACTTTTTGCATTTACAAACCAAGTCATTCAAAAAAAGCTAATGCTAGTTTTATTCAGAAAAAATTAAATTTTTTTGGATGTAAGCACAAACAAAGTTGCGTAAGGGCTGTGTAAATATCTACAAGACGATTTAAATTGCAACATTCTTTGTTTTGCGTTGTATTTATTTACCGCACACTTTAGCGGATAACACGTTCGCATTTATAATTCGAAATTCCTATTTTTAAACTTTTATGTCGTACATAAAACATAAAAAAAAAACGGCCCCGAACTGTAAGCCCCTAAACTCCAAATCTGAAGTTTTAAGTATTTTTTTTTATTTAAATCACCCCTCCCGCCTAAACGGTGCGATATAGACCCGCCCCCCTTCCATAGTACAAACTGCTTGTTTTTTGACCCCTCTACAAAAAATCGTTATCAATTTTTGGTGCCAAAGTTATCGTACTCGTGCCTTAGCAATCAATTACAATTATTATGAAACTCACCCAACTCACTATGGAAACTCAACTCACAGAACTGTCAACATTTGACGCCAAATTTTATGTATGATTCTTTCTTTTGACGTGCAAATGAAAAAAGGAATAAATTAGATATCTAACAAAAAGGGATAAAGTCCATCGAAAAGAGATTTTTCCATCATAGCCTTCTGGCAACACTGCGTGAAAGCAACATAATTACTCATGCTTTTATTTCCACTCCACCCAAATCTAAAACCCAAGCATGAACCCCACACAAACTTATAGTCATATCCATAGGTAATCGTTGATTTCGTTTACAACTGAGCTGAACGATATAGTGGGTACGATGGGATGTGCGGTTTACTTATTTGTATAGGATTTATTATTGATGGATGCATTTAGTTTCCTTCTCATCTGAACGAGTTGACGGTGGAATGAGTGGAAATGGAAAGTATAAAGTATAGTCGCAGCCGCTCCGCTGGTCGCTGTATAGCAGGGTAGTTTTTCGTTTCGGGATAAATTACGAATGGGCTCACGTACACAAAAGGCTGACACGAGTTGGGAAATACTCTTAAAAATTTACTGAAGTTTGGTTAAGACTTAGGGGATGAGTGGATACTTGAAACTTTTTTTTTTAGTTTTGATGTAGCGGAAAAACGGAATGAGTGGAATGTATTGCTGTCGCAGGTTAGTATTTTGTTTTGCATGAATAACGATTTGGTTCAAGTTCTCGAGAAGGTGGCACGAGTCAGGAAATACACTAGGACTAGGCTGTAATTAGGACTTAGAGGACAAGTTAAAACATTTTTCCAATTATTAATATTTATTCCCTAAGAGCAATGAACAATAGGACGCGTATGCTATGAATATTAGAAACTAAATCGAGAATTTAAATGATTATTTGGCATTTGACGTTTATCAAAGCGGTGTCGTGTTTAAAGTATGGCGGGCGTAAATGGGTAGAAACAGGTTAACAAAAAACTTTCCTAATGACGGGGAAAGTCAACAGTTGAATACGATATACGAATCCATCGAATTGACGTGAGCGCAGCACGTTTTTTAACCCTTATATAGCATATAATAGCATGTTCATATTTTGTTTGATAATTCCAGTGAAATCTACCCATCCGAACCCATAGACAAGAACATATTTAATCAGCCAAAACCATACAGCTAAGCTTACGTACAAATATTCTAGTCAACTACTGGTCTTTCCAAAAGCAAGTAAGGCTAAATAATGAATCACGGTGCATTATATTTCAAAAAATGTAAATAAATATAGATAATCGCTAATGACATAATATGCAGAGACTCGCGGTCAACCTCTTTGCCGCAGCAGGTCATTGACATCAATAGTGATATGAGAGGAAAAAGCCCCCCTCCTTCCAGTGCGAAAGGGATTCACCATTTACCACAAGTGTCATCGATCTTAAGCCGAATTGGTTCAGTTGGTTCAAAAGTACGTACTCGACACATGGTGCATTCTTAATTCAAATGAAAAACTGCGAAAATTATAGTTCACATCAAAAATACAGTTCGTGTCATTTTAACTTACAATACAAATTTAACCGCTCTGACTCAATCCCTTGTATTTTTCACGATATTGCTCTGTAAATATTCAAATTGACGCAAAAGATTCAAACAAAGTTTTATCAACCGAATTTACAGTTTATCTAATCAGCTTCAAAGTAAAATACACCCATACAGACTGTTTTGCTTTTGCAAAACAAACAATCGGCTAGCAAGTATCTACATTGATTAACACGTGAATATTGTTAAGTGCATTTGCCCACCAAAAACATTCAAGTCTATAATTATCCATCTTTAGAATGTTTTCTGCTAATTCCTTTCAAATTTGCATTAAGTGGAATTTCTTTTAGCGACTGAAAAAAAAAAAACATAACAACTTGACAAATAAAGAAAAATAACCGCTCATGTCTATTTTTAATAAATGATTTGTACTTTTTACATTTAGCCTGCGCTGGAAGTAAAATATTTTCCGAGGCAGAAAAAAAGCACTTAGGTCGTCCCACAAAGGGACCAGGAAGCCAATATACAAATACATTTATGTAGGTAATGCTTGCAAACATCAATCGGTGCATGCGAATATGTGTAGCTAAGTGATTTTGGTGATTACTAACCTTGTTCACGCTCAATTAATTGCGTGTATCTTTTAATTCCGGATTGCGGTTGTGTCTAATTTTTTAATTTGTTTTTATTTTTATTATTGTATTTTTCACTCGGCATTTATACGCCTTTTTGACTTGTTTTGTAGTGTTTTTCGGTTTTTCTTAGAAAAAGGTTCGTTTTGTCTTTTCAATAATAATACTCTTCAAATAAATTGTTTGATTTCTCTTTTAACAATTTTTCGTTCGTTCGATTTTTCTTTTTAAATTGCAAGTTAAATAAAAAATAAAAATAATAAATATTCGTTGCTGACTGATCGAGTTGAGGGGCGACGACAAGAAAAACAAAATATTTACTTAAAATCGCGCGCGCGACAAAAGATCGTCCTCGTTCGTTTGACTGAAAGACTGAAAATGAAAGAAGCTTTGAGTTCTACTACCGGGGTTAGTTGGCATTGTATTGACTGTGGAGATGGTGAAAAGCTTTTTGTTGTGGTGTTTCGCTAGAAACCAATATTGACGTTTGTCGTACTCGTACTAGTACTAGTCTAGAAGAGCGCACACAAGTGGGTTTCGCTTTTCGCACGAGTTGAGGTGAGCTCAGAAGTTTGGTTTTTCATTCTGCGTCTATAAATAATTTGAGGCTCTGTTTTTTTTGTTACTACTTAAAAAAAAAAAAAAAAATAGGGGCAGTTGAAAGTTGAGTGGCGATGGTGACCTGTAGACCCATTATGTCAGATCATCTGACTCAGATGATAAGAAGAGTGTCTTATTTTTTATTTTTTATTTTTTTGGTGAGGGTTGTTTTCGCGATTCGCCGGCTTTTTTATTTACTTTTTTTTTTTTTTATCTTCGTTGGTACTGAACAAATAACTTTATGGAATTGTACAGTAAGAATATGTTTATAATGAGTGTTGATCTATGTATGGGATAGGTTTGTTGGCGGACTCGTTTGTACCTACTTTTGTATTTGGCTTTTTTTGATAGGTACCTACAAGGTGTTATGGGTGTGCGATTAGAATTCATAATGGAGTGAGAATACGTATTTTGGGTGGCATAACAATTCACTACAACACGTTGCCTAAAAGGTGTAAATAACTTCACTGAGTAGTTGAGACAATGTTTTATTGATGAGATGTATAAATATACGGCTAAGCTATTGGAATATTTTTTTCTTAATTGACAAAGTGGTTCATGACTCACGATTTTTATTTAAAAGAAGAACCTTGACACGATCGGCTACAGACAACTATAAATAGTGGTCATATTGAAACCGAATACATTTTTAAGGAATGATTCTTTGAATTTCATTACAAGTAGCAGAATAATGAAGCTGAAGCTTCTGATTTTATGAAACGATGAATCTGTACACAGAGTGGGTGTCAAAGGAATACGAGTAAATAGCCAGTTCTGAGGAAGTGCCTGAAGCGATTTAATTTAGGTGGTTCCCAAACGGATTGCACTTTCATTACTATATAGTGGGAGATATATCGGTCAGTTTAATAAATAATTAATGAATGTGTGGAAGTAAAGCATGTTCCATACTCGGATCATCACCCTATTGTTGTCACTTTTGAGTTCATATGGACTCATGGTATCTGAAAATACGAGTACACGAAATAATAATCGACTGCTTATATGGAAATATGGAAGCATATTGCTACATAAATAGTCTAGACGCGACACTTCCAAGCAAACAGAACGTACACCTAAATAGAATCGAGGAAATTATAAAGGAATTCCGTGTCCAACCACTAACCAAACGGACGAATAGAAGAAAACAATTTAAGGAACCGTGGTTTGATAAGGCTCAGCCTATTCCGGACTTTCAATCAAATTAAAATGAAAAGCACTTATATCAAAGTCTACAGGGAATTTAAGGCTCTTTGCAGAGAAAAATAGAGGATTTACTTTGAAAATGAAACCCAGAGATTGGCGCAATGTAATAGCTCTGCAGAGTTCTCGAAACTACCAAAGAGACTAAATGGTGGAACATTATTAGCAGAGACCTAAGCCCGGGTATGTGACTTACTTTAACGAGCTTTTGAATCCATCTATCAGCACGAATGGGATTCATCATGCCATTCCAGGATTCCAAGATGAAATTCCGAACCGATCAATTGTTTTGCAATATGTTGTTGAAGCGCAGTGGCTTAGTGGTTAGTGTGTTGGACTACTAAGCGAGGGTTCGAGGTTCGAATCCCGCAAAAACCCAAATTCCAACTTAGGTTTTTTTTCACTGCGTCACCTCTCGCGTCACCAATGCAAAACACACCTACTGGGGGTCTAGAATAGTAACGACAAAAGGCAGGAAGCTTTACAAAACAGGGCGAAATTTTAATTGCAATTTTATTTCGACTGGATCGCCTACTTATTGGCCATCCGACCCATCAAAAATACCAGACCTTATTGACTTCTTCGTTACGAAAGGAATCAATAGAAAAGAACTTAAAGTTGAAAGCAGTGATGATTTGTCGTCGGATCATACACCCGTAATCTTAACGGTCAACGGCATGTTAGTAGAGCAGATAAGCAATGAAAGACTTACCAACAAAAGAAGAAACTGGTGTAATTTTAAAAAAATACTCGGAGGTTTTATAAACCTTAGATCTAAACTGGTCACAACAAGGCATATTGACATCGAAGTGGAACAATTCATTGCCGATATACAACAGGCAGCAGAAGATAGTACACCAACTGGTCAACAACGTAAACAAGCATCGGTAAAATATCCCATAGAAATTAGGGAACTAATATTAGAAAAGAGAAGAGCCCGGAGAAAATGGCAAATGACAAGATATCCCGGCGATAAAACTATATTCAATAGACTTAATAAGAAACTTAAAAAGAGTATTAGTGAATTTTAAAATATATTTCTAACTAAATACCTTTCCAACTTAACTGCTGACAAAGTCACAGACTACTCCCTTTGGAAGGCTGCCAAATATTTAAAAAGACCTCAAACGCAAGATCCCCCGTTACGAACATCTGATGGGAAATGGATCGGCGACCCAAAACAAAAGGTCAAACTTTTTTCAGAACATTTGACAAATGTTTTTAAACCTTTTCCACCTAGTGTGGCAGGCGAATGCCTTGAATTCTCTGATAGAATTGATGAGGACGTAATCACTTACGCTTCACTAAAAGAGATCAGCACATGAATACATGTGCTCTCTAATAGAAAATCACCAGGATATGATCTAATAACTGCCCAAATCCTGAAGGAACTACCCTTCATAGCATTGGTTAAACTTAAGCTTTTAATTAATGCTTGTTTTAAGCTAAGATATGTTCCACATCACTGGAAGATAGCGGAAATTATAGTTATACCTAAACAAGGTAAACCTCCATCAGAAGTCACCTCTTACAGGCCAATTTCACTTTTACCTGTACTATCCAAAATTTTTGAGAAACTGCTTCTTAAAAGACTAGATAAAATCATAGAGCAGAGAAGGCTTATTCCCACCCATCAGTTCGGGTTTAGAAATAAGCACTCGACAATAGACCAAGTACATCGTATAACAAATATTATAGAAAAATCACTAGAAGAAAAACGAGTTTGTTCTGCATTGTTCTTAGACGTTGCTCAGGCTTTTGATAAGGTCTGGCATAAGGGCTTAGAGTATAAACTTCATAGGGACCTACCTAGACAATACTATGAGATACTTAAATCTTATATTTCAAATAGATTCTTTAGAGTTCGTTATGGTTCAGCGTATTCTGAACTTAAGGAAATACAAGCAGGAGTTCCACAGGGAAGTGTTCTGGGACCAACCCTTTACTTATTGTATACTAGTGATATACCACATAGAAACGACACGATGATAGCCACATTCGTAGACGACACTGCTCTTCTATCAACTGATAGATGCGTGACTAAATCAACAGAAAAGCTGCAAAATTCAATTAACGAAATATGTGATTGGGCACAACGATGGCGAATTAGACTCAATGAGTCAAAGTCCACTCATATCAATTTTACAAATAAAAAAATTGTAAATGTTCCGGTGGTTATTAATAACCAAGTAGTTCCTTATTCTAACACAGCTAAGTATTTGGGTATGAATCTAGATGCTAAGCTGAAATGGAAGGAACATGTGAAGAAGAAAGTAGAAGAGTTAAATATTAGATATAGAAAACTTTATTGGTTGCTAGGACATAACTCGGAAATGTCCATTGAGAATAAAATTTTATTATATAACCAGATATTGAAGCCTGTTTGGACATATGGTGTCCAATTATGGGGTTGTACAAGGAAGGCAAATGTAAAAATAATACAGACATTCCAAAACAAAGTCCTTCGGGGAATAGTAAATGCCCCATGGTATATTAGAAATAATGACTTGCATCGTGATTTGCAGACTGATCTTGTAACGGAGGTAATTAAAAAGTACGCAATTCGTCACAATGAGCGTCTGCAGATGCATATTAATCCTGAAATAGAAGACGTCTTAAATGTACGATACAATATTCGTAGATTGAGAAGAATTAAACCTCACGACCTTATAATCTAAATAATGAGAACCCGTATTCAAATTGTAATACCTTCCCAAACGCAACTGAACGTTGAAACTAAAATCATTTGTCGATCTTTCTCTGATTGGTATGATTAAGGAGGTGTTTTTTGTGCGGTTAGAGTCCCACACTACTCTGGGTTTCTAACCCCATTTTGTCTTTCGAGATTTTCACCTTCAGTAACAAAAAAAAAAAAAACCTCTCGCGAACGTCTGACAAACATCCGAGAGTATAACTGTCTTGAAAGAGCTTCTCAATTAGCTGCTTGGAGTCGGCATAAAATGTAGATCCCTTCCATTCGTTCCAAAAATGAAAAACTCACACAAAACTAATGATAGTGAGAAGCTCGGCCTAGGGTCCCTCCGGACCTGTTGCGCCAACTATTTATTTATTTACTTTTTTTTTTTTTTTGTTGAAGCAGTTAGTAGTCTTAAGGATGGCAAGGCTGCAGGAACGGATGTTATTCCTACCGAATTTTACAGATATGGCACTAACGAGCTTAGCATTCAACTTACGAAAATTTTCAACGAAATTTTGGAAAATGGAAGTATCCCTCATCGTTTCAAAGAAGGGCTGATCTTTCCCATCCATTTCTTTTTTAAATTCGTCATCAAAATTTCCTACAGGTATATGAAATAGCAAAATTAATGTATAGATTAGGACAAATAACTCAATTAGTTTTCGGCCAGGATATTCCACTATAGATCACTTGTTTGTTCTAAGTTGTATTGCTCGGTATTTATTCTGCAGTAACAAGAAGCTATATGTCTTCTTCATTAACTTCAAAGCAGGTTTTGATTCGGTGGACCGCAATGCCTATTCTATAAGCGGTGCAAGATGGAAATGTCTTTTTGTGTCTTTGAAGTTCAAAAATACAAAACTTATACGAGGACATCAGGGCTACTGTTTGGAATGGGGAGGTGCTTTCGGAATGGTTTCAGTCGTGGTCGGAAGTAAGACGAGGATGTGCTCTGAGCCCAAGTTTATTTGCCATGTTCATCGTGGATATAGTCTATATTTTACCGGAAGGTGAGGAGTACGCAGGACAGCTGACCAAAGCTCTTCTGTTCGGCGATGACATTGTATTGCTGGGGAACTCACCCGAATCATTGCAACTCATGATAAATCTGCTGTTTGGGTACTGTAAAATGTGGAATCTGACAGTCAATCTATAAGGGCTCCCTGAAATTACGCCAAAGGAAATTACGTCAAAAAATTAAAATGAAAAAAAAAAAACAAAAATCTCTAGGTATACAAAGTTGTGAACGTTTTTCCGAGGAAGAAACGCGGAAGATTTTGGCGCGAATGCCGCGAAATTTGGCTTTATATTCTATAAATGTTTTTGGGCATTTTTTCCATTAAAGGAAAATGGAAAAAAGCAAAAAAAAAAAGAATATGCTGGAAAAACACCAGAATAGTTTTTTTTTTTTTTTTTTTTTTTAACTAAAAAGTTTTTTGGGAAAAAAACAAACAAAGTGCATTCCTTGGCTTACTTTTTTTGTTGTGTTGCAGTTTTGACGGCGCGGGGCGGCAACGCGACTGCGCGATGGCACGCAGCCTGCCGCAACGCGCGCAGCCGCCTGATGCGATGGACTACCCCCCCTCGTTTCCTCCCACATCTCTAATTTTATTTTATTTCAGAAGAACTATGGCAAATAAATTCGAGTTTTGGGCCTAAATTCCATAGTAAATTCTGAAACTAAGCCAGAAATAAAACAGCGGATAAAACGCGGAAGTACCAGATAAGAAGATCTATTAGATGCCGGAAGCTGGAATTTTTCATAAAGTTATGAAGAATGTCTACTTAAGAGTATGTTGAAAAGAAATATATACTTACAATGTAGAACATGTTAATTATAGGTGTTTTGCAAGATGTAAAACGAGATTATGTTTTCTTTAACAGTTCACATATCGAACAGTAGTGTTGAAAGCCAATTGAATTGAAGCCGACTTTTACATCCGACATCACATCCATATAAAATTTCGCACCCGTAGATAAGTACATATAGGAATAACTAACTTTTCAGCAAGTATCAATCTTGTTTCAAGAGGAGTCAACTTTTGAGCAGACAATAGGGTTCGTAGAATACCGTAAGTTTTCCCTACTATTGTATTTATATTGTTATTCCATTTCAAGCTATTAAAGACAAGACCAAGATTTTTTTAAGACTCAACAAATTCAATTTCAGAGTCGTTTAGCATTAATTCAGGGAAATAAAAAAGATCTGATTTCTTTTTAGAAATAACTAAACACTTACACTTCGTTGGGTTAAGTATTAGGCCGCTTTTGGATGACCAATTTGATAAATAGGTTGTTTGATAACTTTTAAAAAATAGAATCTAGTAGAAATTTTAAGTTAGTTCCAAATTATTGTACTTAGAAAACGAGGTATATGAGATGATACCCGATGCAATAGACCAAAATCATCTTCTTGACAAGCGGAATGGAACAGACATTTTTGCCCTTTAAGGCTGGGTGGCAAAGGGTTGACGTTTATGCGCCCCAATGGGACTTGCACGGCTTAAGAGGTAATCGATTGGATTAAATGGTTTTCAATTCAATTTCAAAAGCACAATTCATTTTGTAAAATCAAAAATACCCTCCGTCAGCTAGAGACTCAACAATTATGGATGGAAAAATTAAGAAATTAAGTGTTAGAAAAAATAGTGAATATTAGGAGCTAGAACAAACTCACAACTATTTTATCAAATTCAAGGGTAACTTCATAGTACCAACATTATGTTTAAAGATCTACACTCCCAAATTTCGCGCACCATATCGTTTTTAAGTATTGTTATTATTTGCCAAACCCTAAAAATAATTTTAATATAATACAGGGTGTCCGGCCAATCAACATCACCATTTCGTGGAATAACTTCTTGTGGAAAGAGGTCTAGCAGTAATTCCATTGTAATCCTGTCTGTATGCGATGTGGCACCAAAGCATGAAGTTGTGGCGTTAAAAAATGTTCAATCATATCACGATATCGCTCCCCATTCACAGTTACCGTTACGCCGTTTTCATTTTCAAAGAAGTAAGGTCCTCCTGACCAAATTGCTCACCAGACTGTAACTTTTAACGGATGCAAAGGTGACTGATGAATAATTTGAGGGTTTTCCAATGCCCAGAACCGACTATTCTGCGTTTTGTTGGCACGTTGTTTCTCCCAAAAATTTCACGTAACTTTCTCATCGTCACAGTAATCGATGATTGATTTTGATAAAATGTTTTAACGATTAAAACACGTTGGTTTATCGAATATTTTTCCATAATAAATTTGCCACTGATCTACTTCACGACTGCCAAATATGAACTGTCAAGACTAATGTTTACCAAAATGGCGGCAAAACAAAGTAGTATACCTTCCCGGCAGACACCCTGTATATATATATATCTAAAATGCTTTTCGTAACGTTTTAAATGCTTGCTTTCAAACGAGGCATTTTTTTAAAGCAGAAATTTACGTATGGCTTTTGTTTTCTAGTTAGGTGTTCGATACTTGCATTCGCCCTAGGAATTCTCGTAATTTACATTTACTTTTCTCAGAATGTATCACAACTTTTAATTTTCATAAACAAACACTGAAATATCAAAATTATAATATCTTGGGTAGCTACCACGTTTTTATAAGGGGGAAGAAGAGCGCATTCCCAGACTTTAAATACACAAACTGCTGTCAGGTGCAGTTCCAATAAAAATTAAAAACTGAAATGATCATTAACAAGACATTTAGTAGCATCAATAAGGCATCAATATTTCAAAATGACACCTAAGATTAGGACAGCTCAGAAAGAAATATATTCGTCAACAGTGCTTAACAAACTATTGTGTGTTTTGCTTAATTTAACTAACTACAGAAATTAGTTACGGTTGAAAAAACAATACAAAATAGGCAGTCTACGAGCCGTGGTTATTTTCATTAATCAAATTGAGGTTAGCCTTCCTACTTGACTTTGTAAATGCGGCAAACAATATTTCGATTGCTTTCAACATAACAGCTACAACCAATTAGAAGGTTCAACTCATAATTCCTATAAAATATGTATCGGATCGAAATGTATTTTTTTATTTTATTTGTATATTTATTATATTGGTAAATTACTTTCTCCAATACGCTTCAATCAGTGCACCAGTCAGCGTGACCCCTGGAGAATTCGGAAAGGCCGCAAGAAAAGGGGCAGTGAGAAAAGAAGTGTCATTTCTGAAGCTTTTCTGCACTTTTAGCATATTCCAACGACATTTAACAATCATTGGCTTAGTACACACTAGATAGCAATGTAATCTCCACTACACAACATGCTTACATAAAGGGCAAAGGAGTAGAAACAGCACTAGACGAAGTCGTTAGCGTTATAGAGAAGTCATTAAAAGACAAAGAATATACACTAGCCGCATTTCTAGACATTGAAGGGGCGTTTAACAATGTCAAAACATGCGCGGTGAATAGGGCATTACAAAATTCCAACGTTGAACAATCAATCAAGTGATCATGAATCTACTCAATGAAAGGAATATCAATGCAAAACTAGGTGACACTGACCTAAGAGTAACTGCCTCAAGAGGTACACCGCAAGGAGGGGTCATTTCCCCACTACTCTGGGTCCTTGTCATTAACGAAATACTCATGAAATTTGAAAACAGGGGGGTCAAAGTAATTGCATACGCAGACGATGTAGTATTACTTGCGACAGGCAAATTCTTATCGACCATAACGAACTGTTGGAGAACTCACTACGTACACTCAACTTGTGGACAAAGCAATGTGGTCTTGGAATCAATCCCCAAAAAACCGAACTTGTGCTATTCACAAATAGAAGGAATATACCGCAATTCGAGCTATTGAGGGAACTCCCCTAAGAGTGGCAGAAAATGCGAAATATCTGGGAATAATTCTAGATAGGAAACTCAATTGGAAACCAAACATCAAGGAAAGAGTAAAGAAAGCAGCAAATGCATTCTATGCATGCAGCCGTATCTTCGGCAGAAAGTGGGGACCAAACCCTAGAGTAATTCTGTGGATGTGGATGTGTACCTACACGGCTATAGTGCGACCGATACTCACATATGGCAACTTAGTCTGGTGGCAAGCCGCGGACAAGGTAACCAATCTGAAAGAAATGACAAAAATACAAAGATTAGCATGTATAGGAACAACCAGTGCAATCAGAACGACACCAACCGCTGGGTTGGAGGCCATTCTCAACTTGCTCCCCCTGGACCTATATATGCAAGAATCGGCCGCCAAAAGCGCACTCAGGATTATCCAAACACAAGGCTGGAATCCTAGTGCTACAGGACATGATGCAGATTTTGAAGAGATACGTAGAGAACGATGTTACCTCTGACTACATGTCTCCCTACCTAGATTTCGACAAGCCATTCTCCTGCTCCTTTCCGAGCAGGGAGGAATGGGAAACGAACGAACCCGCTAAAAGGAAATCTATATCCATCTACACAGATGGATCAAAGATGGACTATGGCACTGGAGCCGGTCTATTCTCGGAGGAATTGAACATACGCCGCTCAATCAGGCTTCCTGATCATAGCAGTGTCTTCCAGGCCGAGGGTCTGGCAATTATGGAAGCGGCGTGTATATGGTGTCAATGAGGGCAATACCACGTAATGATATTACCATATTCATTGATAGCCAGGCAGCTATTAAAGCTATTTCGGCTACTGAAATCAAATCAAAGATAATTCGCAGCTGTCGCGAAGAACTCAAAGCTCTTGGAAGTATCAAGGAAGCTTTGGCCTGAATATGACAAAAGCCGGACCAACAAACTCTTGAAGTTTGACAGATCATCACTGTCTAAGTTGGTAGGTGTTCTGACAGGTCATAACTTCCTAAGAAACCACACAATGAAATTAAACCTCATAGACGACGACATCTGCAGAGGCTGTGGTGATGAGGAGACGCATGAGGACACACCTCACTTCTTCTGTCACTGCCCGAGCCTCTGTCACTTGCGAAATTGAACACTTGGAAGATATTACTTCCAAGACATTCAAGAACTCTCAAATATCTCACTCTTTAATCATCACAGGTTTCTGAGGACTTCAAGATGGCTGGACAACATCGAATAAGGAGAAGGAAACGAGGCCAAAATACAACGCGGCTAAACCTCACAAATAAAGGGTATCAAAATGGGTGCACAAGGAGCTGAGTGTGGCGAAGCGAGGGTCACCCGCTTCGTCAGCCCAAAAACCTAACCTAACCTAACACAGTACACACTATAATAGTTTTGTGATAGCCAACTGCGTTACATTTTGAATGTTTTTATTTAGAAGTAACAGCATTTGAACAATTTTTGAAGCTCCAATTTTTGAAGAGCGACAGGCTCTCAAAAAAGTGCAAAATTACAACTTAAGTCGCACAACGGTCACGCTGAAGGTAGTGCCTAAGTGATTTGGCATAAACCTCCAAACAAAATAAAAATTTCAACAACTTTTGCTATTATCAAGAAATTTTACTCGGGTCTGCTAATTCTGCCCGTTTTTCTATACTTAACTCCAAGCATCTTATCGAGTACTTGTCATTGTCATCATTCACTCCTATCTTGACTTCATAAACACCTCACCCGACTTTCTCTGAAGACTTATCGGATAAAAATATAATTAAAAAGTTCCACGAATAGCTCTACCCGTGCAACACAATCGACGTTTTTTTCACTATAAATCGGTCCACGATATGTTTCTACGAAAAATCGCTTTCCTACGAAATTGTATTTAATTAGCTTTTCTGTTTAAAATTTGAAAATGTGTGCAATTGCGCCCACGAAGGAAACGAGGACCACACTTCCACATAAATGACAAAACAAAGTATACAAAATAAAATCGAATAGCACCCATTATCGAGACTGTATAAAATATAAATCACATAAAAGCAATAGTTAATTACACTTAATCTACCTTTTGCTAGGTGTCAGAGAGCTTTTCTGCCACCCCCACACACTGCTGACAATTTTACCAAAGTATTACTCATTCAGAACGGGAGCTACAGCAAAAAGAAGTGGGCAGTCACAATGACCATGCATGGCCGACATTAAACCACGATCATATATTTTCAAGTATCCGGCGAAAAAGTTTGGAAGAACCCGAATATCATCAGATCAGACAAGTCTCTCAGTCGACCGACATAAACGCACATGAAAAATAAAAGTTCTTACTGTCAATAAATGAATTCCCCTCGCGTTCTTTATCTTATCTTTTCAACTGCGGATATTAATATATTACATGTTTTTCCTCTTTATACACCTTAAATAATTTTCGTTCTGTTTTCAAGAGCCATGGCAGCCTAATTGCCGCCGGCAGTTTTTTTTTTTGTTTTTGTTCTCGGGTGCGTTCATTATGACATTAAGCTAACTAACGACATTATCGCATTATAGCACCAATTGGCTTTGGCTACATAAATAAATTGGTAATAAGAGAAATCGAAGTATAATTGTGTAAGTATGGAAGAAGAACGACCGATTCATGTTTCATCTTAATGCCAAGGTGCGATCAATAGGAAAATGTCAGAACAGATGTGCAGACTCTAAGACTGACATGTTTAAAATTTGTTTCAACAGCATTATGTGATTTGTTCTTTTTTATTATATTATTGTAAATGTAGCTAACCGATTAAACTATTGGAACATTTCAGTTTTATAGCTTAAATCACCGTAATTTTGAAACGAAGGGGCCTAATGATGATCTTGTACAACGAATAGATAAGATTAAGGTAAGGACAAATAAATTCCTACTTTCTTACATAATATGAGTGTATGCTACAAAGACAAGTGGAAACTTCTTGGAAATCTCTTATCTGCTGGTGGTATAAAAATAAAAATTGGTGATAAGCCCAAAACAGGAAAAAAATAATTTATTTGAACAACTCATCAGTAAAGTTATTTAAGAAGAAAGCGTGTTGTCCACATAGGTGCATTCGAGCTTCTATTCTTAGCATTGAGCATAAGAGAAACTGATGTAACCTGGCCCCTACCAGGAAATTTATTCGAGCTAAACAAAAACGAAAACGCGGCGTGGCGCAGTGGCTTAGTGGGTAGTGTGTTGGACTACTAAGCGATGGGTCCCAGGTTCGAATCCCGCAAAAATTCCAATTTAGGGTTTTTTCCACTGCGCCACCTCTCGCGAACGTCTGACAAACATCCGAGAGTATATAACTGTCTTGAAAGAGCTTCTCAATTAGTCGTTTGGAATCGGCAAAAAACTCTAGATCCCTTCCATTCGTTCCAAAAATGAAAAACTCACACAAAACGAATGGTTGTCAGATGTTAGGCCTAGGGTCCCTACGGACCTGTTGCGCCAACTATTAATTAATTGAACAAAACGCGGATAAAGGGCTGTTAGGTTTAGGTCTGTTTTAATTAATATTTTTCTCAGTACAACAAAGAAAAGTAACATTTTTGAACGTAATTTCAACAAGTATACTTTACTATGGGCACTCTTGAGACACCAAGTACATTTTACTATGGGCACTCCTGATACTCATATACTAGCTATTTACCCCACCCAAGTGAGTTGGAAGCAACAAGCAACCAAATTCTCAGCTCTACGGTAAGTGTATAGTTCACATTGAGATCTTTGGGATGGGTTTATGGTACTGCTTCTACTAGTACAATTTTACAATTTATTTAAATACTAGTGGTATTATCACAAGCACAAACCAAAATATTTTGACATACCTACACCAGAACTAGTTTATCAAAAAATGTTGCAGACCTTTAGGCTGTCTATCTAAATAAGTAGTTTTATTGTTTAATATTTGTTTACTTTAATTTGCTAACTGTAATTGTATAGAACCAAAAGCACTGCCTTTTTAAATGTGGCTTTTTCAAATCTATGCGACTCATTATATCCACATAATGTACATGAATCTATCATTTCAGGCTGCTAGCTGTTTGTCTATGATGTTGCCAAAAGAAATGAGAAAGAAAAATTCAAAAAGCTCCAATATTTTTCCTCTGGCTCTCTTGCAAAGCATTTCGTACGGATTTTTTTTTTTTTTTTTTAATTAAATAAACTAAGTTTTTCCTATGAAAGTATTTTAGTTGTTGCTTCTAGAAGTGGGTACTGCCTCCTTTGTTCATTATAATTTATTGGTCTGGCATGGAATCATAAAGTGACATTCACAAGTCCAGGAAAATTTCTCTCCAAGCTAATTTAATGGCGGCAATTAGAGATCCTTTGTCTTCAAATTGATGACCAGACTCGTAAACTTTTCGGATTAACCATCCCCATACCCTTTCCATTAGGTTCAGGTGCGATGAGCCACATAGATTTGAAAATCATGTACCTATTCAGTTGAAACGTAGTGTAGGTATCAAAACAGCCGAGAGAAAGCAATTTTAACAATTCTAATGCGACATATTTACGACACTGCTTATGGATTTTGTACCACTTACTTGATGGCATCATCATTTTCCTTTTGAATGCACATCAGTCTGGTCTCTGGTATTGACAATTTGAAATGCACATTGGCCAGGTCCTCTTACTTATAATATCTCTCTAGCAGAAACGCGCCACATCTTTAGGTGGATGTTTCTTCTTTATCATTATCATTATATATAAAATTGTTTATGTGCGGATTTGAAATGTATGTGTATTTGAATTCGTAAACGCATCACGTGAAAACTACCCATCCAATTCGTTTCGCTTTCTCACACATAGGTAATGAAGGAATTAATGGAGCAACATTTAGATTTTTTTTTTTCATCACAATCGGCCAACTTATTCGGAAACCATACGAATTCAAGGTTTCGGTAGTCAATGGCACATACCTACATTTTTTTGAATGCTGTATCAATTTGATATAAGTTTACCTTTTTTCGCGCAAATTCTAGTCTTTATTATTCCAGCTGACAGGTATTATCATTGAAAAATATATATCCATGGTGGTAATCTTATGTCCCGTTTTTTGTTGCTTTAAAGCCACTAACAGGAACAAAATCGAAATAAAACACATCGGTGCATATTTGTATTTGTGTATTTTACACCTAAAAATGAAACTTATTTTTTCCACAGCACCGGACTTCTGAGTATTGATATAACAGAGCACTTTCCGGATCAACATACTGTCAGCGAGAGCATAATTTTGCGATCGGTGCAAGGTGCTCTTGTTCGTATACGTATTTCGAATGTATGGGAACTCACTGATCTAGAACAAGTCTACCAACTGTCTGTTGCTTCGCTCTGATTTTATTATTTTGTGTATAACAATTATCTGGGCTTCTTAAAATCGAAAGAAGTTACGCATTCGCCTTTATCTACGTCTATGGTGTTTGTGTTCATTTCTTGAAATAAAGGCATTGGTTGATTTGATTAAGCTTATCAGATATCATAACATAGACAAAATGCCCTACGACAGCACTTATCTTACAAAAAAATCTACAAATCTATGACACTTTTAGCTGTAACAAAGAAAAGCTAAGTGTGGTGAATATAGAAATCGCCTCAATACTGGAGCATAGTTGACTTCAACTATTGAACATCTTAAATTCAACTTATTTACGTTAAGGACTTATAACTAAATGACAATCAATCATCAAGTGTCAGCAGTTTCTCTCCAACTTGTGGGAATCATTGTTCTGCTTCTCACATTTCCCACATTGATGTTGATGTCTCCACGATGTTGACACATCGTCGAGACGTCTTCCATGTCTATAATAAAACGATGCAGCAACAAATCAAGACGATTTTTATTGCTTCTGACATGCATTTCAATAATAAATATTTAAGTGTTTTCTTTATTAAAATCTTGCTATCACGACTTACGAGTCAAAAGATTATCGCTCTTGTTCACTTTTATCTGTCTCTTGCGAAGCTGCATTCGGACCACACATATTACTGTTGTGTTTTTCAATGGTTACCTACCAATCTGCGGTCGACATTTTAAAAGAAATGGAAATGCACAACAATTTTACAGATTTAATTTGTTTTCATTGGAAATTAATAAAAAGATTCATTGGAAACGTATTCTCCCGATATTTTGATGAGAACAATATGGACGACCCGGATCAGACGAAACTTTCTCATTCATTAGATTGTGAAAAGTGGAAAGCAGCAAGTTATTACCTTAGAAGCAGAGACAACAGACATACTTGAGAAGTTCTACTGAAACTGATATGAGTCGCAATAGGTCGGTTGCGACTTGCAATTCATCCCCGGACAACTCTTCCCCATTCCCTTCCCCAGTCGAATTTGGCACCTAGCGCCATCAACATCTCAGTTCTGCAACTGACAAGTGACAACCAATATTCGCATCAGTCTTCAGTCACCTTTAGTGCAGTGGATGGTGTTACCATCAAACCAGTATTATGTTGAGAGTTCTGTTTAAAGTTTTACGTGGTTTATTTGTGGAATTTGGAATGATATATGGGGAAAGGAGGTACGTAGGTACCAAATTCATGTAATAATGGTATAAGGGTGGGAAACGCTTTATGTTTGTTGCACCTAAATGGAGTTACAAGATTTCAAGACGGGATATATTTAATTCATTTCAATCAAGCTCAAAGAAAGCATTTGTTTTTTTCATAAAGAAATTTACTTTTAGCTTCAGAGAATTTGAGAAAATAAAAGACAAAAATTCGACAAATGACCTGCCTTTGTAGCACCTACTCCATTTCAAAAAATAATTTCCAAAAACAATTAGCCACCACCAAACATCGAACACAAAATTTTCGTATAATATGGTAACACTTATTTCCCACATAAAATACCGTAGACTGATAGACTCCTCCAACTAGAACGATAATAGTGAATTGGTGGTGAGAAATTAATGTGGTATTCGGTTGGTCGCTCTCAGAGCACTTTTTTTTTGCTCTCAGAGCATTTTTTATGTTCGTTCGGTACTGAAAAAAAAATTGCTTTTTTAGATATCACAGCACTTTTGTAAATCTGGATTTTTTCTCAGGTTTGCTTCAGATTTACCAATACAAGTGCGTTTGAGTTTAACAACTGGTGGAGTTTATTTACGTTTTCGTGAATTTTTTCTACTGCAAAGGAAGGCACGAATTTCAACACAAAAAAGAGCAAGTGACGTTTTTATTTTCGATTAGACACACGAAATCTGAAATCTGAGATCGAATCTAAAGAAGCCCAATCGAATACCACATTAATGTCCAGGTTAGATTTGAAATGTAGATGGCGTTTAGGTGGGTGTCTTCGCTGGGGGTGAGTTGTCCGGGGTCGAGTTGCGATAAAACCAGTTGCAGTAGAAAAAGAAACGAACGCAACTGAAATACCGCTTGTTAGTCATCTAAGTGTGGTTGTCGTAAACGTAAAGGCATTTGTGTTTAGAGCCTAACAAGTACGATGAAAGTTTGGTTTCCAATCGCCTTCCCTATCAGTTCTTGGAAGTCTTCTTGGAACTGATTTTGCAAACTTGTAATCGAAATCTGAATGTTTTAAAATACATATTTGTATTTCAATCTAGATTTGGACTTAATAAACTGGACTTACTATACGACTATACCCCTCAGGCACCTACGTCCAGCGTTGTAAGACGGTCAAAATATTTCCCCCAGATGAATCTGGAAAGCCCCCAAATTTGGATATATTTTCAAAAAAAAAAAAAAAAAACCCAACTTTTTGTCATTATTTTCTTTTACAAATTTTATTAACAACTTAAAAATAAATAAATAGTTGGCGAATCAGATCCGTAGAGACCCTAGGCCATTTGTTTTGTGTGCGTTTTTCACTTTTTGAACGAATGGAAGGGATCTACAATTTTATGCCGAGTTCAAAAGGCCAATTAAAAAGCCAGGCGACTTTTCTTAATGAAACTGGCACTAACCTTTTTTGAAAGAAGTGTGTTGTTGATGAAAATGTCATGCAAGCTACGATTTTGAGTGGAAAATTCAAAGGCAAACATTCGCATTCCGCCCAGGGATGAAAAATGAACTTTGTGGACTGTAACTATATCTTAGTTACGATTGTATTTTTTTGTATTTTTCAATTCGCGTTTCTCGTATACAAGCAAAGGAGAAAAATATCGCTTTCGTACAAAATTTGAGTTGTTTTTAAATTCTATGTAACTACATAGTATAATCTATATATATAAAATGAATGCCACTTTTCGTTGTAATTTTGTAACTCAAGAACGGGCTCACCTATCCAAACCAAATGTTCAGGCTTTGTTCGGACTACTTAGTAGATGGTTTATGTGAAGTTTGCACAAAATCGTTCGAGCAGTTCTTCATTTATCACATTTTTTGTAACAAATGAATTCAATAAATGGCGGTTCATTTTGTTAATGGGGATTTTGCTGTTAAATTGAAACTTTTTTCAGATGGGGATTGCGAATCTGAAGAAGCCCAATCGAATACCACATTAGAA
This sequence comes from Cheilosia urbana, assembly GCA_946477585.1. Classification (NCBI taxonomy): domain Eukaryota; kingdom Metazoa; phylum Arthropoda; class Insecta; order Diptera; family Syrphidae; genus Cheilosia; species Cheilosia urbana. Next base: position 49,680,947 of record OX297855.1, read on the forward strand.
ATTGTATAACTTTGCAATTTATTTTGTTCATGGCTCACTTACTCTCACACTCTTACAGTAATGCCAATATTAAAGACGCAAACTAAGCTATAGCTTAGCTCAGCTGTTCCGTCTTGTGTATAATTTGTAAGATGCCAACTGCAAAGCACTTCACTTGTTTGTAAGGCGAAGTTTACGTTACGTACGTTGTACAGTGGAATTAGTTGCGTTATAGCAATAATATGGATAAACGAATACAAAAAATTAGTTATGTATTATTTCAAAATAAAAAAATATCTACTCTTTGAGGGTAAATTTTTCATTTTTCATTGTATTGTATGTTGTATTTTTTCAAAGTTCATTGTAACTTAAAAGTTACGATTGTAACGCGTTTTTCAACCCTGATTCCGCATATTCCGCTTATTCAGAACGATTTGCTATTGGTGTTTCGTTTTCCATTGGTTTCACTCGAGGATCCACTCATTCTGTAATCCAATGGAACAAGAAAACTGCGTCTGATTCAATCCACAAAAGTATTGGTGAAATGCCAAAAAATAATCTACTGAAGCTGTCATCTGACTTGTATAAAATACAAAAATTACGTAAATTACACTTGTGTGAATGCATCTTGACATAACATCAAATCGAAAAGCGAAATGCTTTTCTCAGAAGCATCAGAAGAGTATTTTTTTATGTCAATGGAACGGTTTAAGAAGCGATTTTTTGATTCCGGACTCTCCCGGACGCTTCTTTTTGCCAATGAAAAACGACATAAGCGTCTTCAATCTCCCTTGTAAAGCACTATAGTGAAAAAGCGGAAGGTTAACCAACACGTCAATCATTGCGGTTTGATTGAAACACATCGACATTGCTACCTTTCAGTTACTTCTATTGTATGTATTTAAAATAACTTTTGTATAAATAATTTGAGAAGCATGTACAATTGTACATTGTGCATGCTCGGAATTATTATTTTCATTACATTAACGAATTTGGGCGGAACGAAGTTCGCCTGATCAGCTAATTTGATAAAAAAAATTCAACAAGCTCCTTACAAGACGAAGAAAGGACTATCAACGCGGTTTAAGCGCTCTCACTTACTTTCAACGAATATACCCTCTAATCGTTCGGCCTTAGAAATTCCAAATAGAGATGTAGTAAACTATCGTGACACGAATACATAACAATGACCGTTAATAAATTTCAGTGAAAGTATTTCGCCGCTGTACATGCCAACTATCGAAATCATCAACAAATGCTAATAACGGGTGATTTTTTAGCTGGTTTGGTTTTGGCAACACTGGTTTTGACAGCTGACGTGTGTTTAGTACCTTGTGTCACTGTCAAACAGCTTCAGTTTGGTTTGCAATTTAACCATGGATCGTCTTACAAATGAACAACGCTTACAAATTATTGAATTTTACTATCAAAATTCGTGCTCGGTTCGAAATGTTAATCGCGCGCTGCTTCCATTTTATGATCGGCATTCTCGACCTTCTGAGCAGTCTATTCGGAAGATTGTGACCAAATTTCGCACCAAATTTACTTTGTTGGACATTAAACCACCAACACGTTTACGTACTGTGCGTAGTGAAGAAAATATTGCGGCCGTATCAGCTAGTGTGACAGAAGACCGCGAAATGTCGATTCGGCGCCGTTCCCAGCAGTTAGGTCTTTGTTACAGCACTACGTGGAAAATTTTGCGGAAGGATTTGTGCGTAAAGCCTTTTAAGATACAGCTTGTGCAAGAACTAAAGCCAGCCGACCTACCACAACGCCGAATTTTTGGTGAATGGGCTCTTGGAAAGCTGGCCGAGGATCCGCTTTTTTATCGAAAAATTGTGTTCAGCGATGAGGCTCATTTTTGGTTGAATGGGTACGTAAATAAGCAAAATTGCCGCATTTGGAGTGAAGATCAGCCAGAAGCATTGCAACAGCTACCAATGCATCCCGAAAAAGCCACTGTTTGGTGCGGTTTATGGGCCGGCGGCATTATTGGGCCATATTTCTTCAAAGAGGATGCGAATCGCAGCGTTACTGTCAATGGTGAACGCTACCGAGCGATGATAACAAACTTTTTTTTGCCCGAAATGGAAGTTCTTGACTTGCATGATATGTGGTTTCAACAAGACGGTGCCACATGCCACACAGCACGTGAAACAATGGCGCAATTGCGAGGCGAGTTTGGTGAACAGTTAATTTCACGTTTCGGGCCGGTCAATTGGCCGCCTAGATCGTGCGATTTGACACCATTAGATTATTTTTTGTGGGGGTATGTCAAGGCTAATGTGTATAGGGACAAGCCCGCTTCGATTGACGCACTGGAAGCCAACATCCATGCATTCATTCGTGAGATACCGGCCGATATGTGTGAAAGAGTATGCCAAAATTGGACTCAGCGGATGGACTACCTGAGACGCAGCCGCGGTCAACATTTGCATGAAATTATCCTTAAACATTAAATTGCAAGGTTCAAACTATCGATTCAAATAAATATTTCATTCATTTTTAAGAACTTTTTGTGTTTTTTTTTTTTTTTAAAGTTCTAAACCTCTTAAAAAATCACCCGTTACATATAGACATGCGACAAGTAACTGTTAAACTATAATTAATTTACCCACACCCAAGGTGTGCCATAACTTACCTGCTGTGATGTGGATGAGGTTTCCTTAAGACTACTGCTAGAACTAGAACTAGTATTGATTAAATTCTGTCTGGTATTTGATGATATCGACGTGAGGGCACCACCATTGCCAGCTGCGGGACTACAACTGGTCCCTGTTGGCGAACTACTCGTTCCACCACTGCCCACAACTGTGGCAGCATTGGCAGCAGTCGGACCAATGGTGCCATTTTTCTTATGAAAATTTTCTATTAAAGATGCTGCCGGACTGACGTGCTGTGTGGTATCCGAGAAGTCAGACATCTGCAATGACAGAAAATAAAAAGAAGTCCATAAATATTATGTAAAGATGTGTGTATCTCTTAATACATATTCAGTAGAAAATATCCGTAGTTTCATTTGGTTTCGAAAAAAAAAGTCAGACGTGTATAATATAAACACGCCTCGTTTGCATGCATTAAATGAACCTCTAATGGCGGCGATAAATCCGTCTATGGCTACAACTCCCCGTCTCAGACTATGGACACCTTATTTTGCCGAAACAAAACAAAAAGTATAATGTTGTCCACTTTGATTCACGATCAAAGTGATGAGAGTGGGATTGGTCGCCGCAACCTCAATCAATTAACAGTTCCATTCAAGCGATTGATTTCAGTCAGTTATTACGACGGTCGGCAATTACAATTACTCGACTGTTTGCCGTTGATTGGGTTCCATTGAAAAGGTCTGGCCAAATGGAATGAAGCATTTCCGTGACAATTCGGTTGATGCACTAGCTCTAGCTGGCCATTTAACAAGCTGATAAGAGAAGCATTAAGAAATTACAGCTAAACGTGATCTGAATGATGAATCATACTGGATACTGGTGTATCTGATGCCGGTCACGTGGTCAGGAAATGCCGGTACGCTTCAGTGAGCTTCAGTAGTTTAAGTGTGAAAAATACTGTTTAGAACATTTCGCAAGTTGCCGCGCATAAATTAGACAGCACAATGAGAGCCTGGCCCACTCTCATGACAACCTCGTATGCACTACGTACACAATGTAACTGCAGAACTGCAGTGATTGCATTGGACCATCAAGTGGAAGGCAGTTTTACGAGCGCGAGAGTTGACACTGTGGTCTGCCTCAAGACTGCCATAGGCATAGTCCATAGCAAGAGGACAGCTCATGGGTGGGGTGATTGTTATACGTTTTGACAGCAGCTTGCCCGCTATTTATAATGCACGCGCACGGCCATGAGGTGTTGGACATAATAAGCATATTAGGGGCTTTTAGAATTCTTTATGGCTAAAGTGTGGAATGACTTCCTTAATTATCTAATATGACATAGAGCGGTTAAGTAATTAGTGTGGGTTTAAGTGAAGGTTTAGAAAAACGTAGTTTGTTGGCAAATAGATGAGATGGTGGGTAATTACAAGGGAATGAAATGAACCTTACACCAGTGATATGAATGCCTTCGGAAAATAAGAAAAAGTGAAGTCTATGGGAAGTATTGGTCGGTCTTCTATGCTTTGACTTAGCATGTCGTAAAAGGTTTGGTGCATGGGTAGAAGGGTGATTGTTTGCTGATACGACTCACACTGATTTGTGTTCAACATTAAGGATTTTGCGCTACTTTTCGTAAGGCATAATACGATTTAATCAGGGCAGTCGTGAACGAAATTCCCCCGAAATATTTTCCAAAAATAGGTATCGGCAATGAATTTCGAAAAGGAAAAAAATCCCCCCCGGAAGAAATTGGTATCGTGAAACAAAATTCCCCACGGAATTTGATGGAATTCCCCCCGGAATATTTTCTTTGTAAATTTGTAGATTGGCAGTTTCTATAGGAGTTTGAAGTCTTTTGTGTTTTTGTTTTTTTTTTTTGTTTTAATTTGGTTGGTTTGAACCGAGAAAATATAAGTGCCATATAATTGGTATAAAGGGGTTGCCATCTAGAGGTTTCTTTTTAAATCATAGGTTATTTTGACACTGACAGCTGTTTCCCGCTCGAAATCTTGACAGAAAGTCAGTAGCATACCTCCGCGGAACGAATTGAGTCGCTTTTGAACAACACTTGAACAACGTTGGGAAATATTGAAAACTTATTTACACAGTGAATGCTGTGTAGCCCAAACAGTGCGTTTCTTTTGGCCGAAATGAAGCACCCACCGCGCTTGCTGTACGCAAGTTTGTGCAAAAAGTTCGTGCGACTGGTATGCTAGTGGACAACACTCATGGTACCCGTTGTCGTACGGTGTGCACAAACGCGAATGTGGCAGTTTGGTGCAGATTCTGGAGTGGTGGCATCATTGGACAATTTGTCTTCGAAAATGAGGCTCTGAACAACGTTTCGATCAACGGTGGGCCTTTGATTCATGCAGGATGGCGCGCCATGACACACAGCCCGTGCCACAATCGATCTTTTGCGTACCGAATTCCCAAAACGTGTTATCACCCGTCTTGGCGATGTCAATTGGCCGCCTCGGCGCTGCGATTAGACCCCTTTGTACTTTTTTTTTTTCTGTGGGGAGGAGAATGGGAATGTTTGCTCTTATACTAATAAAGCTATAATACCTGGAAATGGAAAATATGTAATACTGTTCATTTTATTGCATTTTTAAACAGAAACTTGGTTTGAAAAATTTAGTTTAATTTTCATAGGGTTTCCTCAAGCTTTGTGTTTCCATATACGGTGTGGTCTGCCCCATAAGTGTGGCCCGGCAGATCGACTGTAGACCGAATTTTCGCACCAAGGCCCCTACCTGCGTTCGCCCCCTGAGCTCAACAAATCAAAAACAATTATTGGAGATAATGGTAAATTGGTTTAATGAAAAAAAGAACATTTTATTAACCGACACTATAAATGAATACTTAATTATTATTTATCGAGCGAACTCGGTCATATATGTCTTACGTAGCCGCGCGCCGATATTGATATAAACAGTCTCGAAAACACTACTTGTATGCCCGAGCTGCCAAATGACAGTCCTATACTCTGTCCAAGAAAAATTGTCAGTACAGGCCTTATGGGAAGCTCTTTTTTTTACCAGTGGTGCCTTTAGCTACTCTCACGGCACTCAAACACAAGATTTGCCACTGAAATAAAAACGAAACCACTGGCATTCCAAGGAATTTTTTTGTTGTAATTTTCCTGAAATTCGCATACATCCCATCACAACCAGTCTGCCACACAGCCGCGGGCAGAATGAGCACGATCGTCTTGCGTTCGCTTGCTTTTATCATCAACCAAAATAAGCAGTGTGGTGACGACGTGACGATGACGAGTGACTGAAGCACATCAGAGAAGTGTTACGAAATGTCAATGTTAGCATATCATTAAGGGTTTTTCTTTGAATTTTGTCAAAGAACTTTCGGTTTTGGTGCTTTTTGGAGCTTTTGAGAGCGGCATATTATGTGGGGTGCTGCCATTCGGTTTTAGTTTGTTTGCATTTCTGAAAGATCCAATAATATTCAGTTAAAACATATTTTTGGATGTCGTCTTTTAGAAATAAGGTTTATTCGTGAGGTGTTTTAATGCATTCATTTCATTAACGCAACAAGTGATCATAAGCGCGTTGTAGAGATATTGCGATAAATTAAAAGTGATTACTAGGGCAACTCAACCGGAGTCATGCAAAGGCATGGTATTTTTTGGGATAAAATTTGATTAAATATTTTAATATGGAAAACCAAGTACAAATTTTCAGCCTTATTCGTTAGGGCATATTTCTGCATGTTTTGGTAGGTATAAATTCATATTTCACTTTGTAGAGCATATTTTTCACACTGAATTATCAAAATGATGAAGCAGGTAGACCTATACTGTTTATTTTCGGTCGTTGGGTTTTACCACATCCGGTCACTCCTCTCCACTAAAGCAAATTTATTCTTGTTGAATTTGTACCTCGGCCAGTAGGCTTAACGCTCCTCTGTCTATTTTGTAAGCTTCATATATTTCGTTTTCTATTTTACAGAGGGATAAATCCAATTCGCGTCTTTGCAATTGCTCAAATTAACGAAATTAATTGGTTTAAAACAAAATATTTTCAAATATGAACTTACTTGACAGTTGAATAAATCACAATTGACAGCTGTCAATGCATTCGAATATATTTTCGAAAAATTCCGGGGGAAATAAAGTCCGATTGATATTCGGAGGGCATTTTTTCTCCTCCGAATTTCAGAGAGCCCTGAATGTAAGACTTAATCTGCTATTAAACGTATCAGCAAACTGCTCTGACGTATTTAGATAGACGTCTTACCTAAGCACGTAACAGGTGTGCCATCTTCTATTAACCGATCCAAATTTATTTCGGTTCTTTACAATTTCTTTGGGCTAGTATTTAATGCAACGTCAATCAAGTAGCCGCCTCTAGTGACCAAAGCCAAATGTGCCTTTTTGGCTGCTCATATTTTCGAGCATCTCGAGCGGCATAGCGATGAATTCGCCACAAATATCTGCCAAAGGCATGGTTGCCACTTGCAAAAAAAATTTGCGACCAAAAATGAAAAAAAAAAAAAAAAAAAAACATCCAGACCAAGCTTAAAGTTACCAAAAATCTGGAAAAATGATAAGACACGAAAAAATCATACATATCGTCTTGAGCCAGTATGAATATGACTTTTCGGTATCGTTGGATTTTTCTCTGATTTACGAACTTAATATACAAAAATGTCATGGCAGTGGAAAAGTGTACCTAGGTTTAAGTTTAAGGTTTTATTGTCAGTCGCATTAAATTTTTGACATTTCGGCGTGAAAAATAATTTATAGGAAAACGTCACATTTATTTGAATGTCTGATGTTTCGTTATGTCTTAAGAGGAACTAAAAGGAAAGGGTACTTATAAAATCATTTTAACATAAGTTTTTTTTAAATTCAATTAGCATTGTACATTGCAAGTATGAATTTTGCCAGACATTATAGGCAATTACTGTATAAAATAAAACAAATAAAACGTAACTTACTCAATTACAAGTAATAAGTACTTTTAATCCTTTTCCTGAAAAATTAAGGCAGGATTTACATTTGATGATATCGAGTTCTTCTTTTTTGGTTCTCCTGGTTTAAAAAGTTGCCAAAACCAGATAAAAATTACCAAATTACCAAATATCACCAACTAAGAAAAAAGTTACCAAATTTGGTAAAATATTACCAAAGTGGCAACCGTGGCCCAAGGCCTCAGTAAAAGCCATACGTAAAATGAAACCGAAAAAGTTGGAACAGTGTGAAATGATTTTTTTTTTTTGTTTTACGTTTAGGCGATCGTAGCAAAATCTCCCACTGTTTCGCTCTCAAAATTCAACACCAAACAACAAACAGTTGTGCCAAATGGTGCTTGTTCGCCATTATATTTTCGATGACATGGACTTTGAGTTAACACTACTGAATGGATATTTTCAATGTACGTACATTGTCACTATTTAATAGTGTCTTTTTCAGTGTGAGCCGATTCATGGCTAAAATTGGACTGAATTGACGTTTCAATAATATGTCTGCTCAAGTTAATCGGTTGTCGGTACATACCGGCATAAAAGATGGCGCAACCTGTATTTTGACGAAGTTTTTTTTTTTTTTTTACATTCGACATTTGACTATGCCTCTTTCACCAACGACTAGAATTTAGAACAATATTTTGGCCATGCGATCTCTCCTTTTGTCTATAAAGAAAATACACTTATACAAAAGGAGTAATGAATCAAATAAATGCTAGATTACGACATTCCACATGATTCCTTATTCTTATGATGTAAAAATTGGCCCCGAATCGTACGGAAACATATTTTGGGACGTTTCTGCACAGGGTAAGAATAAATGCAAGGACCTTGTGGCGGAATAATTAACACAAGAAAACGTCGAGCACATGTGCCCGTGCATGTTTTCTCTTTCTTGGTAAGCACATGCAAAGAAAATATGATTTACGAACTCACGACTTGCACTTAAACTTTTAGACTTTGGTATACCAGCTTGTGCGGACAACGCATTTATACATTATAGCAATTTTTTGGTCGTGTTTTAGGATTTCTCGGTTTAAATTGAGCAATACAATTGGAATTCACTTGAACAAATTCTATTCAGAGTGGATTTTCGAATAAACCGGCTGTGTCCTCTGGGATAATTTTTGTTCTATTCTTTCCTCCTTGGATAAGTTGTTCCATTTAAAATTGTTTCAAAAAGTCAGCACCCTTGGAAGTTATTCGGCCCCCCTAAGCAGAAGCTAACAATTTTACTGCTAACATCTAACTGCAACCAACAAAACGCATTCTAACGACTTCTGGGCCGATAAACGAGTGTAAATATCAGGGAGGTATCTCTTACCTCGGCATCGATAAACTCAAGTGATGTCCCTTTTCAACTCTATCTATTCATTGAACCGAACATCATAACAGCTTATAATTGAAAACTCCAGCTGTATGGTTTCTAATGAAATGCGCAAGCAAGCGATCGCCCATCTTGTTAGTCAATATTTGCACAAATATAACCTCAAACACACTTAAGCGTTTATTTCTCCCTGGTTACCAAGAAAGTTTCAAATATAAACAAGAAAATGATAATTCATTCCGTGCCGCCAACATTCGTGTACGTTATCAATTTGCGGCTCAAGTGCCCCACCCACTGTACACCGCACTCTGTACAAATATTACGTAGTACATCCCATAAAGCTCCGCAATGTGGCGCGCAACTAATTTTCCATTTTCCCACTCGACGCCAAGTCGGCCGGACCTGTATCCATTGTATATATATACGTACCCCCCGCTGGCTGGGTGTAGTAACAAAGGGGCCGTCTATATGTGCCAGGAGCGGTTCGGTGCGTACTTAGATGGGCATGGAGTAAAAAAAAAGAAAGAAGCAATATTCCTCCGACTGACAGCAGAGACTGCACAACATTCGCCAAATTAAGATTGCGATCGCATGTTAGCATATGAGCATATGTTTGCTGATTTTCTGTACTAAAGCCCAAGTTATGTTCGTGCCCGTATGTGGTTCGGGTTTTCGTTTATTTTTTCCTATCAGATTCCAATTTAATTTAATTTTTCAAGAATTCATAAATATTTCGATAAATAAACAATTCAAATGCAAATCGAGAGAATTTAAGTTGCGGAATATGTTGGCACACGCACACTTTTTTTCTATAGACACTTGACAGCAGCTTCTGACAGCGGAATGGTGGAATACTGTCGTCGTACGTGCCAATGCAACATTGATTCCCCAAACTTATTTGAAATTCCGGGAATGGATAAACTTGCTAAGTATAACTACGCGTGCACTTGGCTCGGTGATTCTACCACACCATCAGTTGAAGTTTGAAGTCAAGATAAGACCGCTGGCTGTTTGAACTTGGCAGTGTACACTGTACACATGCTTGTCGTTGGCGTTCTAGTTAAATCACAGAACATGTGGGCAAACATGTCGGATTGACATATTAAATAAATAATCAAACGCATTTCGTATTGATGAATGATTGGCATGAGCATAACAAGTGGTGAACTGTCAGAGCCGAATGATTAATTGGCAGACGCGCGGTATCTTCAGACGTCGACTTGCGGATTGTGTACTGTGTACGCGCGTATACGTGTACAAATCATTGCACAGTCAACCACGTTATCGAGATCGTATCAGTGCTAAGTAAATATGCTCCATTTATAGCTTAATATTAAAAAAAAAATTCTCCCTGATATGGGCAAGGTGGTTCCAGACGATTCGGTCACATTTACACCGAATGCGTTGAAGGTTTAGAAAATGCCTCATACGCAAGGGTTGAAGAATCGTGTTTTTGCGAATAAGCCATCGCTTGTTTTTGGCCGGTTTGACAGGGTCAATTGACAAGCATCTTTGCTTTTTGTTTTCCACATAAACTATTAACAGTTTTTTGCATACATATTTGTGCGAGGTTAGTTTGAAACAATGCACCCTAAGACTTACACTTTTTCGCTTTTCTATGCCATGCAAAAGGAAATAAAGTATGAAAGCTGTGCTCTACAACATCCAAGACTGCAGCAGCTTTTCAATCCAGCATAAAAGTGTAGTTCACCCAAAAAAATTAAGCCTCAAACAAAGTGCGATGGCATTGGATTGTATGTCGTGAGTGATTCGTGACGGAATGGAGCCCCATTTCAAGCATTTGGCTGCACTTTAGTAGATCTTTGTCGTTCATTTTTTGACACAAGCTTAAGCTCACATAACCCTTTTTACTGCTTGTGAAATTTATTATTCAGCACTAGGCCCCGTTTAGGGTTAGTTCAATTCTAAAACGAGTTCATCCTTTTCGCCTTGGTCTACTTACAGTAGGCTCGTGTAACTTCAGTGTTTACCAGCTCGCCATGAAAGCGAAATTAATGCTTGCCAATCACGCAATCATTATGTGAAAACCACCTTGAAATGGAAGAAAATTCGCGGAAAAATGTTTCTTTTTTTGTTTTCGTTTGCCCTTCCCCCAATGACAGCGAGTGAAAGTTGATGTTCATTTGGACACTGGACTGGTAAAATGTTTATTAACTCAACAGAGTAGGTAGAAAGTTTGCCGCCTCTATCCGTGAGTACATTTATATAGAACAGCTATTGGCCCTCTGCTGTTTTTTTTATTTTTTTTTTTCTTCTTTTGATTTATGATGAACTAGGGAAAGAATGTTTGCTGTATTTGCCATTTCGTGTGCTTTCTAAGGATTGGCGGCGACGACAACGCTGATAATAATGGGCTGTCTCAGGCCTCACCCATGAAATAACTGGCTTTTGTTGTTAAAGAGTTCAGCACGAAGGTTTATTTACCTTTGGATAGGTTTTATTATCACCCGTTTTCGTTTGGATTTACTCCTCCCAGAGTGATACGGGAGGGTGTGATTCACAAAAGCTTCCGAGGAATCTTCCAGACGAATTAGCATTTCTATAATTAGACGTAGTAATAAAATGTTGCCAATATCCTTAAATGGTAAAGTTGCGCACATAGCCAGTCACCAGAATATCCAAAAATCGTAAGCCATTCCTCCGCCCACACTGTGTTCTTTTTTGAAAATATCAATCTTTATAGGGAATCTCACCTTGTACGTGGTGCACTTATATGAATTATGATTGACATGATTCATTCGTGTGTGAGTGCTGCTGCCTGCACAGCGCGGCGGGAAGTTTACACGATACAAATCGAAATGCAGTTCGCTAGTTTGTTTGGATTTCATTTGCATATTCTCGCAGTCCACCGTACAGCGTACATACACGCTTTAAAGTGGGTCGGATTCGAGGAAAGGCCCCCGTTAAATGTGCTCTGGTATCTGTGATTGTAATCGCCTTAAGGTCGTACAAGATCAATAGCTCGAGGCTGCTACCAATATGACTGCTGAAGAGCTCTCCAATTCGAGTTACACTTGCAATTATTAATCGAATTAGTTATTGAAGTTGTCTGGCTCTGAGTGAATTTGCTATAAAAAAAAACTCGATTACCCAAGAACTTGACGCCACCAAGTGGGCGATCAGGAAAACATGTTAAAATTGAAAGTACACGAGTAACAACGGGCACAGAGCGCCCGTTCAGGGATGAATTTGAATATAGATGTGGATGTTTGCAATTTATTGCGAATATTATCATTTGCAAATTGCAAAACAAAAAAAATCTTATAGCTTAGCCGCCCACGACGACCTTTGCAAATGACATTCGTGTGTCGTGGAGAAGTGTTGTGGCGTCCTGCTTAATTTAAATGAGTTAAGTGGGTTTAATTATTGAAAGTACAGAATAAAAGGTCAAATGTGTCGCTAACGTTTTATTTGCCATTGGTAAGTACGCACATGTGCGGCGCTCTCTGACAGACGTCCAAATGTGATTTTGGCAACTACTACATTGCAATGGGAAGTTGTAATTATTCTTTGATTTTGAAATTTCTAATGTTCGTCCTAGTACGATTTTTAACTTTCACATTTTTTTTCGACTTCTAAGGGACAAACTGTTATTTTAAGTTCCCATTGTGCTTGAACTAGGAGCCACGTCCTTGAAGATTTTTATGGATATTGGCATAGATTTGGAAAAGTTTTGTTCACATCGGATTTTTCTCAGTTGACCATCTCTCTATCCCGAACAATAATTTTTCTCTTTTCAACTTTCTCCATTACGAACTCGAGATGTTAATCAATTCTGATATTACGATGATAGAGGTACTCAAAAAAGTGGGTCGCAAAATTCTATCCGTCTGTGCCGAGGTTACAGACTCAACGGCTGCGCGGATCTAGTTCAAACTACGGATTTGGAGGTTGTATGGGCTTACAGTTCGGGGCCGTTTGATTTTGTTTTTTTTTTTTTGCAAGGTAACCTCAATATTAATGTAAGGTACTTCCCATATAACATTTTCATACCAGTTTGATTTCTTCGAAAACGGCTCTGACGACTTCAACCAAATTTAAAATTAAGTAGGAGGTTAACATGACTCAGTTTTTCGCTAAAAAATCGAATAACGGTACTTTTGGAATATAGACAGATCTCGAAAACGATCCATACAAATTTAGCAAAAAGTCACTTCTAAAATAATATGGTCATTTCAAACTTAATAGCAAACTCAGTTTTTTTTTTTTTTTTCTATACTATCGTACAAGGGATTTTTGAAAAAAAAAGGAAGTATTTAAAAATGTTGGTTCCTTTAGTTTACCCGAGAACGGCAATAACGATTTTGACCAAAATGCATAGTTAGATCAAAATTGATGTTTTCAAAATTCTTGCGTCCTTCATTTTCAATTCGAATCATCCCAACTTTAATTTTAAAAACTGCTTATATCTCGATAACCCCATTTTCAATTTCGATAACATTTAAAAAACCAAGTAATGCTTACATCCCGAAGAATTACATATACTCAGTTTTCCAGGCTAATAGTTAGGCAATAGTATTTTTTAAACTAAATATTGCAATATGTATTTGGTACTGTTTTGTCTCACAAGTTTTACAAAAACTTCTCTAACGATTTTGATCAAAATACATAGATATTAAATATAATATCACTATTCTTAATAAGATCTCGTACTTAGTTTTTCACAAAAGATTCGAATAAATCCCATTTTTAATTCTTTCTCAAAACTGACTACAATAAGGCCGATCTGCGTTCATATATTTTTTAAGACTCAATACCACACTTCCATTAAATGAAAAACAGCGACACAAACCTTTTTTTTAGCAAACACATATTATACCCACTTCTTCTTTTTTTCAACCATATTGAACATGCACATTAAAATAATTCCAACCCAGTGTTGCCAGGCCGTGGGGAATGGAGGGGAGGAGGAAAAGGGAAAAGAGGAATCTTCCCTATTTTATAACAAAATATGGGGGAAAATACAAAAACATATTAAATGTCAATATTGGTCACATTGAAGAACCTAAATATCTTAAATTGACTAGGTTGGTTTATATAAGGATTAACCTGAACTCAAAAACTAGATTGGTCGGGAACGTCACTTTTCCCGCGTCAGACACATATGCGAACTGTCAACTTAGTAGGTACTCAGTCACGAATTTCTTGACTAGCTTTGTCGGCTACTCCTCCATAAAAGTCAACTGACACAGCTGCTCATAAAACCTATTTCAGCCAATCAAAACCTATATACATCTAGTCAGACTGCTGTCAGACTTACTCGACTAGATGCTTGACTTTTTCCACTTTATTATAAACTTTTCTTTAAATTTTTAACATAATACATAATACTACACCTATAACTAACTACATAAAATCTGTTTTGTTTTCCTACAAGTTTTTTAGCTGTCACTTGTTTTTTTCTTCTTTTTATTTGACACTGACGTTGTCGGGAACTATCTACCCTATAACGAATAAACCCAATAATTGTTTTTTTTTTTTTTTTTTACAAAAATACTCCCTCTTGTGTGGAATGGCTCGGAAAAAGTTGAACCACAACTCCTCGTTCGCGTAGTGGGAAGTGTAGTGGGAATCATAATAATCATTTGATTGATTGGAAAATGCACTTTATTAAATATGCACAGGTTCATTCTAACTAAATATCAATTTTTATATTAGAGCTTGGGTGAAAAAATTATAAGAAGCAGTCAGTTTACTAAATGTTTTGATTGTGCGGAATCCATGGGGAATAGCACCACGAATAATGGTAAAACGGGGGAATTTTAAGGTCTGTGATGGGGAATTTCACTTGAAGCGCCTGGCAACACTGTTCCAACCCCACACACGTCCATCGGGATATGCTGTTTATAACTGCTAATGCAAATTCAAAAACAAATCTCTGAGTTCTTACATAAAGGGTCCGCCATCTAACGTTTTTTTTTTTCAACTAGTTCTTATTTCGCGAATGGTAACACTTAGCTCACGTCTGATTTGACAGATAATTAGTTTTATCCTTCCGCTGAACGAATATGGTTGTGTATACGCTTGAACAACGCTGGGAAATATTGCGACATTACTTTGAAAATCATGGTAATGTTGCAGAATGTGTGCGAAAATTGCGTACGGATTTTGGAAGAAGAGAAGCACCGTCAGCTCCGTATGCTCGTTATCTTGTGAAAAAAGTGAAAGAAACTGGCATCCACATAGATAAACCAAAGCGTGAAAAGCCAAAAACAGTGCGTACACCCGAGAAAATTGCTGCTGTGGCAGAAAGTGTGCGTGAAGCGCCATCAACATCAATTCATCGTCGTTCTCAACGATTGAACATTTCGGAGACATCATTGAGACGAATTTTGCATAAAGACCTTGGTATGACGCCATACAAAGTCCAATTGGTTCAGGAGTTGAAGCCAACTGACCATCCAATGCGTTTTCGCTTCGCTAAGTGGGCCTGCGATCGACTTAGAGAAGATGCCGATTTTGCCAAAAAAAAATCATCTTTTCAGATGAAGCTCTACTGCATGGCCAGCCGAGGCAGCCATTTGAATGAAATTATTTTCCATTATTAACCGGAAGGATTTTACTTTATAAATAAAAAAAGAAATTTAAGAAAATATTCAGTAGTTTTTTTTTATAGCATTTTCAAAAAAAAAAAAAAAAAGTTATTTGGCGGACCCTTTATATGTACCTACACCTATAACAACTCAAATTGTTATTTGAGATGTAGCTACTGGACTGCCATACGAAATGAATAACCTAAAAGAGAATATTATTTAACACTACCTATTCTAACATTTTATAAACGGTTGCTTCTGAACTTTTTACCTGCCTACCAATTGACTCAACCAATCTTTTGATGAACGAGAAAGTTCCGTGCGACCCAGTCGTGCACTTTTTTTTTCTAATGGATTCCACCAAAGAATTCTTTACTATACTGAACGTTTTATATACATCGAAGTTTCATTTTGAGGCAATCTTGTCTGTTCAAAGGAAACTAAATACTGATTTTGCGATCGCCTTACGTGCTTACGTAGAAGAAGAACGATTTGCCTTACCTATTGGACTACCACAAAATTGAGTATCAACTATCACCTTAGGGGATTCCACGTTCCACCCCTGGTGTGTTGCATGTGAAAGTGCGCCGTATTACTGTTGCAATTTAAGCAGTAAAATTATAAGGGCCGTTTTATTCACTCGAAGTTGAACACAACTTGGGGAGTTTGATATATAAAAATCCCCAAGTTGTGTTCAACTTCGAGTGAATTAAACGGCCCTTAGAATCTTTAGAAAAAACATAAAAATAAGGTTTGCTCATTTCGCCAGAAAATAGAAGAAATTGTTTCATCGTGTATAGAGTGTCTCTTTTCTGTTTTTCACATGCTATGCTCGTCAATGATTTAATCGAATTTCCCCTGTTTTCTTTTAAAGATTAAGGTACACCATAAATAGATAAATAGATACCCACCCTTCTGTTCAGAACAAAAAAAAAACAAAAAACGTACACTTATCGCTAATTGGTTATTTGTTCGCTTACTTTTGTTCGATTAGTTCTAATCAGTTCTAAGTAAACAATAACAAATACAAATTCTAAAAAAAGGGGGTTCACCTTTGCCTAATAAAGATACGGACTGCTATAATATTATTACAAGTCATATCTACGCAGCATACTTATGTATACTAATCGGCAAACACTTTGCAATCAATGGAGAATAATATTTTCCATTTTAAATTGTTTTACTTTATCAATTAACGCTTTGGTCGGACAAAAAATAAAACCAAATATGAAGCAAAATTAATAAAGTTCAATATTTAAATTGGCATGCTGCCACTTGCCATCAGACATATTGTTTCTATAATAATTTGTGATTTTTTTTTTTTTTGCCTTAGCAATTTATCTTCAAAGCAATTTAATAATAACTGAACGCGAATAAAAAATATTTTTCGCGTAGTTTTTGTTGGTAGGTGGGTGTTGGGCAACCCCAAACAGATGCAATGTCTTTTGTTGTTCTATTATTTTCGATCGAAATTGTTTAGTTCTTCAGTGAGTGTGGCCAATTGTATTCGTAAATATTTATTCGATGGAATTGCTTTGCTCTTAGTATAATAATTATTGTAGTGTCAATGTCAAGATGGGATTAAATTATTTCCAACAAATGCTCTGGTTGTTCAACAATTCATTTAGATACATCATGTATAATATATACACTCGTTTAATTGATGAAGTGAATCTGTGTTGGAAATTTTACTGTCTAATGGGTTTAGCGCAGGCAGCATATAGAGATTTAGGGCGGTGATTGAATTTTCGCTTCTGAATCTGGTCAGATTTGGATTATTCGTCTGAGTGCGAAACACTTGTCTTATGATGAATAAGTCTGGCAACGAACAACATTGCTGAAGGGGGCTTGATTACGCTTGCAGATGGTGGAGTGGCTAGCATGGTAACACCGATCGGTTGTCCAAAAGTAAAAAAAAAAAATTATCCATAAATGTGGCCATAATTTTGTTTAGAGCTAAAAATGTTTTTAGATTTTGGTGTCGAGTTGCTTTGTGATTTCATCGTCATGATGATAAGCTTATTTAGATTACTTTTTGAACCTGCCGAAGGGCTCTCGTCACTTGGACGCCTGGATTGGGTTATAGGTTATAATATTGATTCAACTGGTGCTAGATGATGTGGAGCTAAATAGAGCTGTAGGCGACCTCTGTATGAGTCAATTGATTTTATTTCAAGATGTAGAGAGTCTCCGTCAAGGACCCTGTTTTATTTGCGTATATAAAGCGTTTTCCAATAAGAGGTGCTATTTTTGGTATTCAAAGAAAAATATCATTTTTTGAGATAAATGATCGGATGTCTATTTCATAATACAGAGGAAGGTATGCCGTTAATAATGAAAAACAACATTAGCCAAATGGCCACCACGAGCACGCATACAGGACAATATCCTTTTCATGAAATTTTCCACAACCAAATCGCAAAGTGGCTGCCCTATGTCCTCGATAGCCTCACGAATTTTATCTTTGAGGTCTTGAATCGTTGCTGGGCTGTTGGGCTTTCACGTGGCTCCAAAGGAAGAAGTCGCAAGGTGTTAAATCACAAGATCTCGGTGGCCAATTGTGATCACCTCTTCGAGAGATAACACGGTCCGCAAAATCTTTTCTCGTAAAAGATCAATGTTTTCGTTGCTTGTGTGGCACGTAGCGCCGTCTTGTTGAAAGTAAACGTTGTCCAGATCAATACCATCCAACTCCGACCATAAAAAATCATTAATCATCTCTCGATAGCGCAATCCATTCACCGTAACTGTTGATCCAACCTCATTTTCGAAAAAGTAAGGTCCAATGATCCCGCCGGACCATAAACCGCACCAAACAGTCACACGTTGAGGATGGAGAGGCTTCTCAACAATAACTCCTGGGTTTTCCGAGCCCCAGATGCGACAATTTTGATTGCTGACGTAGCCACCGAGGTGGAAATGGGCCTCATCAGTCAAGATGATTTTTCGATGGAATTCCGGATCATTTTCATGCATTTCAAGGACCCAATCAGCAAAGACACGACGTTGTTGATGATCGGCCGGCTTGAGTTCTTGTGTTAACTGAACTTTATAAGCCTTAAGACCCAAGTCTTTATGCAAAATACGGTGTGATGACGTTTGTGGAATGCGCAATTCCAAAGAACGACGAGGAATGGACAAACCTAGGTTTTCTTCAACACTTTGGGCTACAGCAGCAATATTCTCCGTTGTTCTTGAACGACGTGCAAGGGTTTTATTCTTCGCATCACTAACTTGTCCCAACAGCTCGAATTTTTCCACCAATTTCTGTATTGCGGTCCGACAAGGTGCTTCACGACGACCAAAAAATGCTTTAGTTTTGCGAACTGTATGACTGCAAGATTTTCACCATTTTTGTAGTGAATTTTAATAATTTCATTGCGTTGTTGAAGCGTGTATCGTTCCTTTTTTAGTAAAGTAGTTTGTACTTGTCAAATGTCAAAGAATAAAAGCTTTAAAAGTGACAGCTACCGAAATAGCGGGTCATTCACAATAACACCTCTTATTGGAAAACCCTTTATCATCGGCCGTGCAGATTTTGTTTCAACGTTAATATCATGCAATTTTTTTATGAACTACATAATTTAATTTGTATAATTACCTTTTTTAATAAATCTTAAACTTATTTGTTTTGCGTATCATTAATTAACAATTGATCTATTTTACAATGGTATTGTAGACATATTTTGGTTATAATTTATTTTTTCGTACCTTCAAAATTAAGTTAACGGACAACTGCAAGTGAGTATTAATCATAATCATATTGACAAAATATTTTATTTAATTCATCATAACAATAAATAATAATATAAAACACAACGGTAATACCACGAATTATTTCTGTAAATAATAATATCTGCTCTTGCTCTAATTTGATAAATTTCTTTGTTAAAAATAACAGTTAATCGTTGATTTGACAAAACAGTAATTGTAGAATTAGCAAATCTCTTTTGTAAAATTAACGACATTTTGATTAATTTAACAAATCATATTTATACGCACAAAAAACGATTTTCGTTAACACAAAATTTTTTTTACTATCCCAACAAAAGTTTTAAGACAAGATAAAACTTAGGGTAGGAGTGGGTACTTTCGACGATGGGTTGGTTTTGACTTTCGCTATTATGGAAAAGCGGTTAATTTTCAAGTAAAACGTTTGATGGCAAATCGTGCCACACTTCTCTCAGATCGTACACGAACTATGACAGATCTTCTTCAGCAGTTCCGGTGGTTAGACCAGTTTTTAACTCGTTCAGTATTTTTTTTTTTTTTTTTGCAATTTTTCCTGTGCATGAGGTAAGGATATTTAATTGTTTCTTATGGGATTCCTTTGGTTATGAGTGTCAAACGTCTGGGTTTGTTATATTTAAGTTATTTTTAACATTTAAGTGCATTTTTTTAGAAGTTTTGTGAAAAACAATAACGTTTACTAAATCAAAGGATGGGACACTTTTGACAAAAGCACATGGGGCTACTGGGACGTCAAGACGTTCAAACCTTGTCTTTTTTGAGGACGTTAATATGGGTCGACAAAGATTTTTTTTTAATAATTTCTTTTATTTTCTATTTGTCCTTCACTTAAATGTTTTTTTTTTTTTTTGTGATCCCAAAACTCGAATGTGGTTCTAAATTTATTAATTTTTATAATTTAATTTTACTATTAATTTCTGATCTCATTTAGTTTTTATGTTTATAGATTTAAGCTTTGTTTAACTCTTAAAATAAAAACAGTATTGATTCTTAATACACTGCGTCATCTTAATTTAAGTCGAAGGCGAATGGCGCAGATTTGCATTTTTAGGCAGTTTTAGTTTTTTTTTTAACTATCAGTATCAGCGTATCATATTTATTTGCGAAAGAACTTGTTTTAAATGTGCGAAAAAAAGTGTTGAATCTGCCCCACCCTACCCCACTAATATTTTGTCAATCTGATAGAAATCAGAGACAATACTGAGACCCCCAACTCACAATCCTCTTGCCGCTGGCCCCCTCAGTTTTTTTTTTTCAAATTCGCCATTTTGTTTTGTTATCGGTGTAATGTCTATTCGAGAATACCACATTTTTAGATAGCTGAATGCTATTGGTTGGTTATTATAAATTTTTAAAAGACGATTAATATAATTTGTTTGGTTAATAAAACTATCTAAATGAGATGTTTTATATACTAGAAACATATTAGGACAAACATTGTTGTGTATTTTCCGCTTTTGAATATCATTAACTTCGATTTCACGAGTACATTTTTTTTAAATAACTGAAGAAAAATTGCTCAAAATGTTTTTATTTTCCTGCAACCATTCTGCAGTAATCATTTTTCATAAATATTTTCAGCAAAAGTGCACTTATTCCAAAAAAAAAAAAAAAAATACTATTTACACGTTACGAATAATTTCAAATTAAACGGACAAAATTCTATGAACGCTGGCAGCGACTTTGCCGACGTGAAGTTACGTGACATTTGTCAATACGAATTTCTATGTAACAGTACTAACGCACTTACCGAGTACCACCCCATAGAAATATAGTTTGTAGGCAAGTAACGGAAAATCGGCCGAAGATGGGGGTCTCAGTATTGTCTCTGATAGAAATATTTTGTTGAACGTATATTGACAAAAAAAAAATTGAATCAAGCCTCATTTTTATCAACTATACCAGGGTTTTATTTTCAGTGATGGTATTTACTGCAGTTGCAGTAGTTGTTACCCTTCACGCAAATCAAACTAACTACGCTGTTCCTTAAGTTCAACTTTAAATTGATACCTGACTAGACATACATTACCGGATGTACTTGCTCAATGCATATACCCAACAGATATAAAGGGTGTCCGCCAAAGAATTTTCGACTTTGAATTTGAATAAACGGCGAGCGGGGTATCGGCGGAGGGGGGAGGCGTATTCATTACACTTACGCGTCGTGCGGATTTTAGTAGCCATGGATCGTTGGTCGGCGGAGCATCGTGCGTTTGCTGTAGAGGCATATTTTAAAAATAACGATTCTCCCGTGGCTATTCGCAAGACATTTCAATATTCGGCGTATACGGGATTGTCCTAGTACGCAACTTATTGGCAAGTGGGTGCGAAGTTTTCGTGAACAAGGACCTGTAGTGGGACACGGGCCAGGTGTATCGCGAACTGTGAGAACTGACGAAACAATTGAAGCAGTTCGTCGTGATGTTATTGCAAATCCACGTCTTTCACTAAGAAAAAAAATTCCCAAACCTATTCGTCTATGTTGGAAAACTTTTTGGAACCTGAGTTGGAGAACAATGAATGGGTAAACGGATCGACATGGTTTCAACAGGATGGAGGCATCAATGAACATTGTAAGGCGCATTTTCCCCGAAAAAGTCATAAGTCGTTATGGTGATATCCCATGGCCCCCCAGATCGCCAGACTTAACACCTGCGGACTTTTTTTTTATGGGGATTTCTTAAATCTAAAGTCTACGTTAACAAACCGCGAAATTTATTGCAACTGAAAAGATATTCGCAACGAAATCAGAGGAATTTCGCAAGAAACTTGCAAAAAAGTTTTCACAAAAAATATGGTGTTTCGTTTAAATGAGTGTGTTCGTCTCCGTGTATGTTTTATTTTAAAATAAAAACGATTATATAAAAACCTGTGAATCTTTTATTGTTTAATTTTAAATTCGAAAATTGTTTCGCGAACACCCTTTACTACACATGCAGAATACCTACAAATAATTACAACTAAATTAATAACATGGAAATAACACTAATTTAATATCAATAACAATTAAAAAGTTCGCTGCACCACTCCAAAGCAAAACCAATTATCACAAGTAAGTTGACATAAGTATGTAACTATTATAACTGCACAACAACTGTGCTACAGCCGACTGTTTGATTTGCGTTTGAATTTTCAGTAAGCAGAGATAAGGAAACACACGAACAAAAAAATGTAAACTAAGGCCGCACTTCAATCACGGACTTGAATATATGCATCTCACATGTGCTCAGCTCACATGCAGTCCATTAGTAATGCATCCAATTGCATTTCAAACAAAGAGCGCCCATAACAATGGATACGGGTCAAACGTGCCTGCTTGTCTGTCTGTCTCACATTTCATACATTTTTTTTTTTTAATTAACTGCTTTAAAATCTAAGTGGTTCTCATGTGGCAACATGATTCGAACATCTGCAACACGACATCATTTCCTTTTTTGGACACAAAGTTAAAGAACATTCCCATAACCTGTATTTCAGAAATTTTTTCAACCATCTTAGCCTTATCGCTTTTGACGAAAAATTCGCATCGTATGTGTACTTGACTTATCGCGATGTGGCACTTCTTCCACTTGAGAATAAAACACCTTATCAGCGCACCGAAAAGATGTACAGACACGTAACTGTCAAAGCAAATACCGATTTAATATTGTTACTTTTTTATGGGGTTTATTTATATAAGTTGAATTATTTTACTTGACTTCGGCACCGGTTTCAAAGTAAATTCGTTTTAACCGATAATAGCAGCAATACATCTTCTGCATCGCAGTCTGATGGAATTGAACTAGGCTGTAGAATAATAAAAAAGATCGCATTTAATTGTCTACTGTTTGGTATTGGTAAGTCCGTTCAAAGACCAATAAGGTTAGCCTTATAAATAAAGTTGACGATGTACCTAACAGCTTTGTATAGCAGATAGTTGTTTTCAAGCGGCTTATGTTCGCCCAGGAGTGAAATTACACAGAAAATGTGTTATATGAATGTTGGGCATTTAATAAGCTTTGCATAGTGCTTGGGATACTTTATGATTTATGGAATAAAATGACACAAAAATTAGTGTAAACAGGCAGGCTTAATTTTTTTAATAACAAGCGCGTTCAAATGGAGCCAACCAATTTCGAAAGAAAAGCTTAAAATTCTTCGTCGGATTTGCCTAAGGTTATGGTGTTGTTAATTGAGTTATTAACAAATTGCTTGAAGGCATTCATTAATAATGTGTGTCTGTTTTAAATCGAGTTTGTTTCTAAACCGATTTCTGTATACCATGAATCATTACCATTAATCATTGTTGCCAGGCGGCGATATTTTCGGTTCATATAAAGATGGCAGAAGATAGATGAATGGAAGAGGTAAATTTGATTTTAAAATTTATCAGCAAATGGTTTTTTTAAACAAGTATTTGTAAAGCGAACAATTCGTATTTTTTGCTTTTCACGTGGCTTTTCTCTAGGTATGCCGCACCAGAGTTGTGGTGTGTCAACAAACTCTTAAAATGAAAACTCCCATGCCTCAGCATTTTAATTTTTATTTAGAAAATAAAAAAAAAAGTAATTTAAATTATGTATACTTCTTTTAGTTAATTTAATTGAAATTTTATTTTTAGCAAAAAGTATTGTTGTTTAATTTTCAATTTATAGAAATATATTATATAAGGTGTCAAATGTTTTGTCACATTTTTACACATATTTATATATAGATATAAATATAAATGTTCGCAATAAATTATTACACGGCTTAGCTATCAGCCGTTTCCTATTTTGACTTTAAAATCTTTAAATATATGAAAATGAGAGAGTTTCAAGTGAATTATATACTTAAACAAGTTTAAAGTGAGTTTAATGTGGTTAAGAAAACAATAACAATAAACAATAGAAGTAGAACTGTTTATTTATTTATTTTATTATTTTATTTATTTATTTATATTATTTATTTATTATATATTTATTTATATTTATTATATTCAAATGAAAGACGGACAGAACAGATTTTGAAGTTACGTACATTCAATAGGCTTTAGTTTAGCTATCACTTCGCTGTTCTAACTTAAAAGATTAAACTCGTTTTCCGAAACTATTAATATTCATAAATAACCAGCAGACCCGGCGAGCATTGTCCCGCCAAATTTTTTACAGCAGGTCGCTATAGTAAATCGTGCAGTCATAGTCGAAAGCGGAGCAATGACATTCACGGAACGTTTTCTCACATCACGACGCAGATTGCGATTGCGATGCAAAATGTCAGATTGAATAATTAACTATGTATAAGGAAATAATCAATGCTTTACAATTTACGCAAAAATCCAATTACAAATCAGTACAAAAGGGTTCTAAAAAAAAAAATCCGAAATTATCAAAATCCGGCATAAGTTTTTGACTAATACAAACTCACTGTATATATTTTGCGATCAAAATTAAGAAAATGAAAATTCGCGTACAAAATGTATAGAAAATCGAGTACCTACTATACGAATTTTCGAATTCCCATTTATTTATTTTTTTAATTTTCTCGTCGCATGTAGTTTCCTTGACATGAAGCCAAATCGGAGGAACCGTTCTCGAGTTATCGGCAATCTTACCGATTTGGACTATTGTTCTGTTTGTCTACGCCTAAGGAAGGTTCATACGATGCGAGAAAATTGGACAATTTTAAAAGGAAATTGGAAAATTCGTAGAAATAGATTTTCCATACATTTTGTACTAGTTTTTTTATACTTTTAAAAGTAATATATAGTGAGATCGTGTTTTTCAAAAGTTTAAGTTCGAGTTTAAGAAAATTTAAAACGTTTTTTTTTTTTTTTATTTTGAGCCCGTGGCAGATAAAATTCTGCACTAATAGTGGGCGGTTTTTAGACAAGACATTTAAGCAACAAAGTAGCACGGGCAAAGTCGGGCGGGAACAGCTGTATAAGTATAGATTCAAGTCGAATAAAACTTGAAATTGCTTATAGATATTTAAATACTGCTCCGAATTTGTATTATTTAAATAAATTAAATTTAAAAAGAAACTAGCAACTTCCATTATTTATTGGTTGGTTCGGTCAATAGTCCTTTTAAGGTAATTTTGATAAATCTAAAAGAAAATACCTACAAACTAGCAACCACTGTTACCAGAGTGAGTACATTAGATTTTTTTCTGAGTTCTGAAGGTTTGAACTGCCCTCATCGCAGTATTGCTAGTTCGTGGGAATTCTCCCTTTTGGATTATATTAATATTCGAAAAAAGCTAAAAAGGAAACTCGTTGGCTGCACAATAGTTTAGCGACAGCCTCTCCAATTGTATTGAAGTACTCCTTAAGATTGAGTACCGTTCAAATTAGTTCTTTTTTCGATTTAGGAGATCAAAAAGGTCAGTTACTACCAGTTACAGTTACAGCCACTTCAAGCAATGTACCGTTCTGTAATTAATAACCTTTTTCAAGGTTAAGTCGCTATAAAGCCGGCAAATAAACAAGTCTACCGCACATGTTCTGTCAAAGTATACCTAAGCTCGTAATTCGGTCGTAGATGGTTTTAAATTAATGGCAATAATTAATACGTCAAAAGTTGTCACGAAAATCCAATAAAAACCGAGAACCAACCATCAAGCCTCGTTTAACCCGAATGTCCATGAATAGTTCATCGAAATTGTATCGTTATCTTGAAATGAATTCTCTCTGAAAGAACAATTACCATAGACAATAACAAGTAACGTTCAATCTCTCTCTCTCTCTCTATCGGGTTTGATTGAATTTAATTTAATTAATACCGGAAGTCTTGATTGAATACATTAAAATATTGACTACAGATTTATTGACTGTACCGGGTCTAATTGTATCGCATCACTGTACCTGGAAATAATGAAGAACCGCAATCACGCTGTTCATTATACAAGCACATCTACTCCACTCATACAACAAAACAAAATTTAATTTGTCATTGAATGCGCTATTCTCTTTCGGAATCAATGTCGCGTAACAGTTCAAGAAAGAGATAAAAGGAGGAACCGCATTCGGTTAATCCGCCGTAGCTAGATCTATTTAAATAATTTTCTTTTATTGCAACATTAACGAATGCATCCGCATCGGCTGCTTTGTGCGAGATGTACAGCGCGAAGCTAATTTTATGACCGCCTGTATGTCCCAATGAACTTATCATTGAAGCGAGTGAAGAGCACTCGCCAAATTTCGGGTCTATTTACAGAGTTTCGAAAAGAATGGGCGGCTGCCAAAATTTACCTGTGATTAAGCACGTTTTATGGGAACATTATTTTAGAAACTATTTAATGTATTTTCGGTATTTGATTGTGAATTTAAATGTTGCACCAGATGGATGAGACCAAAAATAGCCCAAACAAAATGAATTGACGTAGGTTATAATTAAACCGAATGATGTGTTAAAAACATCTGTTCAGATTGGGATTGCTAGAGTGACATTTGCAAGGTGGAGATATATTCAGCAGTTTCTTGTTCCATAAGATGTTAGAAAGCAGCAGGAATTGCGACTGTAAAGTGGGGAATTCGAAAACAAATTGACACTTTGTCGGATTTTAGGTTATATTGTCCTCAAAAATGATTTTCTTATTTATTTTGAATTGATCTATTCTCGTAAGTCATGGTTATATTTATGTCTTGCAGTCTATAATCTTGCGCGCACTTCTGCCAATCCACTGACGGTTTATGCAGTCGATCCTGATTTAACGCTGTCGAAACAAAAAAATTATGTCAACTGTCAGTAGTATGAAATTGTGAGATTACTCTGGTTCATTATTACCGCAGTTGTGATTCCGATAGCATTCGCGTTTCACTGCGTTTTTTTAAGTCATTTTGGCTACTTTTCTCCATGAAGTACTCGCCCAAAACGGTTATGTCGCAATCAACGTCAAAATGTGACAAGTCAATCGAAAATGTTTGTTTTCATGTTTTTATGCCTAAATATGGCAACAAACTAAATACGAACAATAACGTTTGACGCAGAGACAATACTGAGACCACCAACTTCAGCCGATTTCCCCTTACTTAACCTACAAGCTATATTTTTATTTATGAAAAGAAAGCTTGCAATTTGCCATTTTGAAGCATTTGAAACCGCAAGAAACGTTGCTAGAGCTCCCCGCGCAAGAAAAACCACCATTAGAGACGACAAAATGATACGCAGATCCTCGACTGCAGACTCCTTCAAGACATCTAAGCAGATTAAATATGATGTTGGTAAGTAAGTTTTAAAATGGCCAGTTGAGTCTCCCGAACTCAACCCGATTGAGAATTCGTAGAACGACATTGAACGCCAAATTAAAAGTAAGAATCCTAAAAATTTGAATTATCAACTATGGGAACCAGCAGAAAATTAGTTGAAAGTTTGCGAAGGCGATGTCAAGCTGTTATAGCAAACAAAGGATTTCCAGATTTCCAACTAAATATTAACTTAATTCCCAAGTAGTAAAATTAATAATTATAAAAAAAAGTGAAAATTATAAAAAAAAACTTGTAAAATTTTTTTATTAGTTTTTTTTTTTTCCACAGTAATGGTTAATATCAAACAATATTATGGAATGTCATAAGCCACAAAATAAAGTGAATTATCTAAAACAAATGAAATTTTTTTTAAATTAAATCGTATACTGTTTATCCTACTAAATATATTTCTATAACAGGTGTGCTATTTTGGTGTCCACCACTGTACTATATGAAAAAATGTATATTTTACAATTTGAGATAGAGTTCTAACCATTTGTTAGAAATTTGAGTATCCAGTGACCAATAGAACGCGAACAATGTTTCAACTGTTAAATGTTTAGACTATGATGCGACTGTCAAATTTGGAATCTTTTGTAACCGTCTCGATAGTGTCTATAATTATGTGTCATCCTGATAAAAGATAAAGAAATGTCAAGCAGTATGATCGAGTTCAACTCCTTTCTTAAAGTTGTAACTTTTTGTAATAGAATTTTGAAGCCGAATTTAGTAATGTCGCGTTGAAGAGCCCAACCCATAGAATCCGTCGCGTTCGTTGCGGCAATGTTTTCGACTGACAGGCTAATAGAATACGCAGTAGCTTATGGAAGGTGACCCATAAGCAGCGCACGTACGGATAAAGTAGGTTTAGTTTTTCTGTCCGTCGCACCCGTTGACTGTTGGCATAGCGTGAGAGGAAATATTCACTCCGATTACAGAATCCGATGAATGGTCTGTGGATGGCTTCCGACAGTTTTAACTATTATAGAATCCGCTGCAAAAAAATGCAGGCATGTCGGTATCGTAGTTTGAACATTTTTAGATTATGAAAAAATACGAACTACATCCGAACTTCATATAAATTTTGACATTTCAAATCCGCACCAAAGTCAAAGCGGAAGCAATGAAAAAAAAAAGTGGAAAGCACCAAAAAGTACGTTTTAATTCATACACATTTAAGTTTTGAATATATGTAGTTTTTAGTTTTATGCAGAAAAAGAACAAAAACTCGAGTTCAATTTGAGAAGGTGGGTAAGGAAATGAAGGGAGAGCCGTTTATTATGAAAATTTTGAATTTTGACTAAAAAATCGCCAGATTTATTGAATTATGTATTTGAATTCTTTGGGTCCTCCGTTTAAAGAAGTAAAGTTTTTTTTTGGCATTAAATGCCAAAAACTAACAGCATCTCTAAGAAAGTTCGAAAATGATAAGGAAGTGTTACGAATCGGCAATATTTTCTTTCTGTTCTATCGAAGTGGTTGCACAGAAATTACAAATTTGGACTTTACTTCTTCCGGCGGATTTGATAATTATATGTGTCGCGGATGTGAATAGACTGTGGATCGAGTCAACTCCCCGGGAATACATTTTTGCGGATTCTGTAATCGACATGATTCAGAGCATAAGAGAAACTGTCATCGGCTGTCACAACAATACCTACAACTTCAGACGTTCGATCGACTTTACATTGGTCGCGTTCCACTGCCCGCTAGATCACTAGCGGCATGTCAAACTCCTTATAAAAAAATTGACATTTCAACATTTGCACGTCTAGCACTTTTTGTGTAATATCCCTTTCAGGGAAATTTCTCAATACAGCGCCAACCTACCCGCTGCATTGAATAAAAAGAAAAAAGGAAAACCAACGATCTGTCAAAGGAAATCGTTCAAACGTTTACAAAATAAAAATAAACACGAAGCCGAGCAAGTGTAATTGTGATAAAATTGGTAATAATGTAAATAAAATAGCAATTCAGATATTATTTTTATAATATTTGTATTATTTCTTTGACTGGGACTGGCCGCTGCCGCTAGTTTTCTAGCGCGGGCGTTCCTTCATCTGGGATATTTTGTGATAGAGTTTAGCGGGCAGTGGAACGCGGCCATTTACATCGTTATTCGTTAATATCCTACTTTTCAGTTCAACGCGAATCCAGAGTAGACCTACTATCTACTATCGAGAGCGTTTGACAGCTTTAGAATTTCAAATTGTTCGAATTGACGTAATAGAGTGTGCCGTTCATAGTTGAAGTGACACAGATCCACTGATGTTTATCACACAATTTTTTTAAAAATCTATATGACGTTTTTTAATACCAAATTAATTAATTCAATGGCGCAGTGGCTTAGTGGCTAATGTGTTGCAAGGGGTCCTATGTTCGAATCCCGAAAAAAAAACAAATTCCACCTCAGGGTTTTTTTCTCGTGAACGTCTGACAAACATCCGAGAGTATATAACTGTCATGAAAAAGCTTCTCATTTAGCCGTTTGGACTCGGCATAAAATTGTAGATCCGTTCCTTTCGTTCCAAAAATTAAAACTCACCCTACGGACCTGTTGCGCCATCTATTTATTTTTTAATTAATTCAGCGTATGGTAAGAATTGTGATTTTGGCATACACCTACCCTAGTAAAGTTGGCATTTGTTGCTTTATAATGTAATCGATTGGTCACTCTCAGAGCAATTTTTATGTTCGTTTGGTATAAAGGGAACGAGTACGAGGGGTCAATTACAATAATTTGTTTGCTATGGGAGAGATAGGTCTATCTTGCTAAGTTTGGGCAGGAGGGGTAATTTAAAAAAACAAAAAAAAATCTTAAAATGAAAGAAAATATATTATAAAAACAACGGCAACACTTTCCAAAAATATTTTACCATTTTTGAAAGCCTTTCAAATTATTCATATATAATTCAAACCAAGGAATTGCTATTAATAGTTTTGTTTTTGAAATTAAATGAAAAATGATTGCTGATTTTTTTTCCAATATTGTGAACAAGCACTAAATTCCTTTCTAGTACCTATTAACTGTCGCTTGTAATTCGAATCGAACACTAAAAACCAGATTGATTTATATCTTGTAGCTTTTGGAAATGGAAAATGTGAAATACTTTATTGAAGGTGTTGCCGTTGTTTTATAAAATATTTTTTTTTCATTAGTATTTTTTTCTTTTTCTTCTTAATTTAACCCTTCCGCCCAAACGGAGCGCGATAGACCCCCTCTCATAGTGAAAAACGCTTGTATTTAACCCTTCTATAAAAAAACCGTTATCGGTTTTTGGCGCCAAAGTTATCGTACTCTCCCAAATTTCGAATATTTTAATACAAAATTTAACCAGTGAATGGAAAATTATTTAAAAGGAATGTCGAAGGCTACACATATTCGAATCACGCGAATATCAACACAAAAATTAGCAAGTGAATCTGAAATCTGCGAGCGAATCTGTAGAAGCCCAATTGAATATCACATAAGACAGCTCCTTGTGAACAATATTTCAAAAGTGCTGCGACTTTGAGACTCTCGTCATCGTTAGTGTTGGAGCTTAGTTCAATACTTGTTCCCAATCCCACAGGTTCTTTATTGTCTGTAAACAAAATAGGTGTGAGTGTCTGCCGCTGCAATCTGGTACATTGCGCCTTGTTCTACCAATTAAGAGTAAAATCAAAAACTACTGCTTTCGTAGGCGGTTTGATTTATTGTACTGCACGCAATTTCTTTCCAGATTGCATTCCTACTTGTCAGCCTTGAAAGTAATACAAAACATACTGTCGCTATCGTAGACAATCACATATTGCCCACATATCTACACATATGTTACGCTTTTCGCTAAACCCACCTTTTTTTATCACAATTCTTGCTTTATTCTGATGTAATATAGACTCTTTGTTTCTGCCACAGCTTCTATCCTCAACTGCGTTAATGTGGTGAATATTTTTCACTAACAACCAATTGATATATTTAACACTAGCATTGCCCGACGAACAACTTCATTAGGGAAGATGAACTTTTTCGCGATTTTCGTAGGTACTAAAACACACTCCGTCAACTCTAAAATAATAAAAACGACAACACTAGTTGACAGCTGCTGTTGGTACTAAACGTCAGAACACGTTTTTTGAATAATAATTAAACCGCACAAACAGTAATGATAATGAAGGAAGGCAGGAAGGCAGAGAAACGTGCATGGATGCACGCTATTCACTAGCAAGCCCCACCAAAAACTCGGTCAACCACCGAACCGGGGACGCGGCGACGCGGTTGGGATGCTTAATTTCCTGGCGCGTCTCCAAATAAGTACAAACAAACTTTTAAAAAACACAAATCGCCACCCATTCAGTATAGAAATCGCTACAAAAATTGTATTTATTTTTTTCTCGAAGATTATTATTTTTTGCACTCAAATTACACGCTTACTAAAGCGGCGGTGTGTCTATTTCGCCTGATAGCGAAAAATTATCTACGAGAACCGCTGCTGAAATACACTACACATCTCACTACTAAGAACGTAGTGGCATTCCGTAGCCACAAGAAAATTTTACCGACATCGCTGTGCGACGACTGTACAACACGTCCGCAGTGTAATAAGCCCGGAACTAAACTCACCACAAACCGTCAGAGTGAATCTGACTAGATTCGTATTTTGTTTCGTATTGAAAATCTACTTTGCGTTTTGTTGTCATATCGTTTGTGTTGTGATTGTGAACTTCGATGTTCGAACAATAGCACAAACAAACAGAACAGAACAAATTAACGAAAGAGGAGAACATTATTTGAAAAATGCTGCTTGCGGTCGCGTAACGTGTACAAAAGCAATGAACGATGAAAACGGAGTTAAAGTAAGAAAAAAACGTGTTAGATATACCAATACGTAGGTATAGGTTTGTTTTCTTCTAACCACTAAAGATACAGAGCATGGTAGTATTTTTGTTCATTCTGCAACAATTTCAAACTTAGATTCTACAGATACAGACGCATACTTGAGAAATTTCAATTCATTCTATACAACTCTACCTGTTGTCAAAAGCATGGTTGCCACTTACAAAAAAAATTAGCAACCAAAAATGGAAAAAAAAGTTACCAAACCAAGCTAAGAGTTACCAAAAATCTGGAAAAATGATAAAACACGAAAAAATCGTACATATCGTCTTGAGCCAGTATGAATATGACGTTTTGGTATCGTTTGATTTTTCTCTGACGAACTTATTGTTAGTATTAAAAAATGTCATGGTAGTAGAAAAATGCACCTATGTTTAAGCTTAGTATGCACTTTATGCAGAACACGTAAAGCCTCTCAAGTGGAATCCAATTTTTAAAACAAATTTTTCTCCGCGAAATGTCAAATTTAACTTTCCACGTGAAAATATGATTAGGCAGTACGCAGTTCGAGTGAAAAATAGTTACTTCAAGAGTGATATGGCAGACACTTGGGTTTTATTGTCAGTCGCATTACATTTTTGACATTTTAGCGTGAAAAATAATTTGTAGGAAATAGTGAAATTTATTTGAATTTCTGAAGTTCCCTTAAGTCTTCATAGAAACTAAATGAAAACTGTTGACACATATCAATTCATTTTAACACAAGTATTTTAAATTCAATTAGGTACATTATAGAACGTTACTTACTGAAGTACTAGGAATACTTTAAAACCTTAAACGTAGTGGGCAGAAAAAGTAAGGCAGCATTTCCATGTGATGATATCGAGTTCGTCTTTTTGATGCTCCTGTGCAAAAAGTTACCAAAACCAGATAAAAATTACCAAATTACCAAAAATCATGAAATAAGAAAAAAATTACCAGATTTGGTAATTTATTACCAAAGTGGCAACCGTGGTCAAAAGCTAACAACAATGTGACACATACATAGCAGAAGTAGAGACGAAACACGAAAGACGAAACTAATACAATTTACAATGCTCTCTTGTGTTGTGGATGACAGTTGAAAAGGAATGTCAGAAGCGCATGAGTGAGGTGAATGTCAAAGTGGCAGTGACATACGGAATTTCCCCTCGGAACTGAACAATACCTAGTGTAGAAATTCGAAAATCGAAATAACATGTGCGTTTATTTTGAATGGCGGACCGGCGTTTTATACGCCGCTGCTGGTGCTGGCTCCCCTTACATTATAAAAATTGTTTTACTCATCTTCGCTTAAAGTTGCTACTGATTTTCGTAGCGCCAGAGTGTGGTTAGTATAGCTGTAGCGTTGCCACAGCAGTTGGGGCAGTGGTAAAGTTCTTATATCTTGCCCTTTATCTGTGGTATAGTTTTAGGAGGGTGAATATGGTTCCTCTTTTTTGAAAAGCTCTTGCTCTATTCACTTCTACAAGCGATTCACTGATTGATCACTGTGTGGCCAGTGTTGCCATAAGTGCAGATTTGTCTGCATTTTGCAGATTTTCAACCTTGCTGCAGACGTTTAAAAACCAGAAATCTGCGCTTCAGATTTTGTCT
The DNA here is from genome assembly GCA_946477585.1 of Cheilosia urbana. NCBI lineage: Eukaryota > Metazoa > Arthropoda > Insecta > Diptera > Syrphidae > Cheilosia > Cheilosia urbana. The sequence goes on from OX297855.1 coordinate 49,714,812, forward strand.
GCAACCGCAATAATATATTTTGGTCTTTTTAACAAACTTTAACATTTGTTGCACACTTGATTTCGCTGTTTGCAATCATTTCCCCCCTTTTTCTATTAAGGTTATATTTTATCTGTAGTTTGTGGAAATGAGTTTCCCGTCGGCTTTTTTTGGTCATAGGCAGCGCTGCCAACCAATTTTGACGAAAAAAAGCCTAACTTGAAAAAAAAGATGCCTTTTCAATAAAATAATGCCTAAAATATTTTTTATGTAAATTGGAACAATAAATCAAAATATAAACACAAATACATATAAAAAAATTAACAAAAACAATGTTTATTTCCAAAAAAAAAAAAAAACTTAAATTAGGTATGTATAAATTACAGAAGAAATAGGAACAAAATACATGATCATGACTTTTTTTGCCAAGATTTTTTAAGAATGTTTAAAAAAATAAAAAGTCAGTATACGCAGAATCAAAAAAATATGCCTTTTTGAAAAAAAAAGCCTTAAAGCCTTAGCTAATGAAATAATGCCTAAAAGGCATGAAAAAGCCTAGGTTGGCAGCGCTGGTCATAGGAGTTTGAATGAAACTACATTAGTTCATTGTTTCTTCCCGACGTTTCGGCAGGGATTGTTGCCTTCTTCAGGGTTTCTCTATTAGGAAACATAAATTGTTGAAAAAATACAAAAATGGAGATATCATGTAACTTGGAATGTTTTAAAAAATCAAACTGCTTCAACAAAAAACAATAATGGTAAATTGAATGAAACGATTAGATTTTATCTTTTACTGAACGAAAGAGAATGCAAACATATGAAAAGCAGTGTTTCGCAATGAATATATAGGGTAAAAACCCCAGTAGTGAGCCCCCCTAACGATAGCTTGCATGTATCAAAACAAGTTTTTGCTTTTATAAAGGATTGATTATTTTTTTTTGTATTAGATGACTTATCTTTTCGTTAGTTTTCATATGAATTAAGTAAAAACAAAATATTAAAAAAATACGGAGTGGTCTAGTACTGAGCCCCCATGTTCCTAATTTGAGCTCTCCCTGTTCCAATAACGAGCCCGCATATAAATCTTCTTTTTTTTATCAAAATAACCGTTATTTTCAAAAATATTCAAATGCAAATTGTTTTTTTTACGTTTTATTATTCAACGAAACAAAATAAATAGACAGGAACTTAATTTTAATAACACCTCTTATTGCATCCATTTTATATAAGTTGGAAAATCTAGGGTTAGGTATGAAGAAGAGAGTTTAACCAAATATGTAATTATAATATTTTTATTAACAACAGAAAAACATTCACGTAAGATATCTTGTAAATTAGACAAAATAAATATATAAAAGGGAGTACATAGTATTTAAGGTTTAATACGAATAATATTATAGTTCCGACTAATTTTGCTATTTGTAATAATCAGAAACCAAAAAAAGGTAATTTTTAACGTACTAAATTACTTTATCTACAATTTTAATAATTTAATTCCGTAATAGTAATACACGGAGATGCGATGAACGAGTAAATTTAAAAATATTTTTTATGAAAATCGGCCTGGCTCGTAAATGGAACAAAGTTTTTTTTGTGCAAATCCAATAGTGAGCCCCCCCGGCTCATTATTGGATTTAATTGTTTTTGAATCCCAGTTATGAGCCCCCACTATATTTTAATAAATAAACTATTTTCCAGAACTTCAAATATAAAAATATTTGCTATGAATGCTAATTGTTAATATAAACAGGTATGAGTTAATATAAAATATAAACAAATTACTTATCCACTTGCTTTAAAAAAATGCTTTCTTAACAAAACTGACTAAAAACACTTTTGCACAACACACGAATGAAACGTCCGCACTTATCGAATTTCTTTTACCAACTAGAAAGACCCCATATAGGGAAACAATTAAAACAATACAAGTAAAAAAGCACTGGAAATTGAAAATTATTTATTTTCAAATTTTAAATAACAGGAGCTTAGCTTTTGAGAGAAAAACATCCAGGGGGCTCATTACTGGGTGGGGGCTCAGATTAGGGGCCTTTACCCTATATTTTAAGTAAATGGGCACATTCAAGAATCTAGTTATCTAAAGTCGACTAGATTCGTTTGGATAAGATGTAACCTGAACGTAAAAATTAGATTGGTCGCGAACGTCAGTTTTCCCACGTCAGTCACATATGCGAACTGTCAACCTAGTACCCAGTCACGAATTTCTTGACTAGTTGCGTCTGCCACCCCTCCATAAACATCAACTGAAAGAGCTGCTGGCTGATTTGACCGATTTGAGATTTGTCAGACAGCTGTCAGACTTACTAGTAGATTTAAGCTATTCGTTGACAGCCCTCGCCTAGTTTCTTCTACTTTGAAATTTTGAATGGTTTTAAATGTGTACCTGTGCGTGTACTGTGTAGACTTGTAATGCGAAAAGTATAGTTTATATGTTTTTTAGAGGTAAACAACGTTAAAATTATATAAAACACATTCAAATCATGGTAATGTTCATGGCGTTGACAATTTGACATTATCAAAGAGATCATATTGTACTTAAGAATGATTTCGGGCATATTTGTTGACGTCATGGCTGGGCGTATAAGGCGCAATTTCAAAGTCTATAATTTAAGCTTGAGGAGTGTGTTTATCTACACTTGTGATAAAATGTTAAATTGAGCAAATTGCTGCATTTAAACCATCACCTTCCTAACACGAAAGATGGAAGATGCCTAATACTAAATAGTCGTCGGACTGAAAGGGACAGCATTACCTAATACGCGAAAAAATATAACAAGTAACGGGTGATTTTTTAAGAGGTTTAGAACTTTAAAAAAAAAAAAACACAAAAAATTCGAAAAAATGAATGAAATATTTATTTGAATCGATAGTTTGAACCTTGCAATTTAATGTTTAAAGATAATTTCATGCAAATGTTGACCGCTGCTGCGTCTCAGGTAGTCCATCCGCTGAGTCCAATTTTGGCATACTCTTTCACACATATCGGCCGGTATCTCACGAATGAATGCATGGATGTTGGCTTCCAGTGCGTCAATCGAAGCGGGCTTGTCCCTATACACATTAGCCTTGACATACCCCCACAAAAAATAATCTAATGGTGTCAAATCGCACGATCTAGGCGGCCAATTGACCGGCCCGAAACGTGAAATTAACTGTTCACCAAACTCGCCTCGCAATTGCGCCATTGTTTCGCGTGCTGTGTGGCATGTGGCACCGTCTTGTTGAAACCACATATCATGCAAGTCAAGAACTTCCATTTCGGGCAAAAAAAAGTTTGTTATCATCGCTCGGTAGCGTTCACCATTGACAGTAACGCTGCGATTCGAATCATCTTTGAAGAAATATGGCCCAATAATGCCGCCGGCCCATAAACCGCACCAAACAGTGGCTTTTTCGGGATGCATTGGTAGCTGTTGCAATGCTTCTAGCTGATCTTCACTCCAAATGCGGCAATTTTGCTTATTTACGTACCCATTCAACCAAAAATGAGCCTCATCGCTGAACACAATTTTTCGATAAAAAAGCGGATCCTCGGCCAGCTTTCCAAGAGCCCATTCACCAAAAATTCGGCGTTGTGGTAGGTCGGCTGGCTTTAGTTCTTGCACAAGCTGTATCTTAAAAGGCTTTACGCACAAATCCTTCCGCAAAATTTTCCACGTAGTGCTGTAACAAAGGCCTAACTGCTGGGAACGGCGCCGAATCGACATTTCGCGGTCTTCTGTCACACTAGCTGATACGGCCGCAATATTTTCTTCACTACGCACAGTACGTAAACGTGTTGGTGGTTTAATGTCCAACAAAGTAAATTTGGTGCGAAATTTGGTCACAATCTTCCGAATAGACTGCTCAGAAGGTCGAGAATGCCGATCATAAAATGGAAGCAGCGCGCGATGAACATTTCGAACCGAGCACGAATTTTGATAGTAAAATTCAATAATTTGCAAGCGTTGTTCATTTGTAAGACGATCCATGGTTAAATTGCAAACCAAACTGAAGCTGTTTGACAGTGACACAAGGTACTAAACACACGTCAGCTGTCAAAACCAGTGTTGCCAAAACCAAACCAGCTAAGAAATCACCCGTTATTTTCTTCAGTCATCTTGTTTACGTGTGGGAGGAATTATAGGAAATTGATATTTTTATAGCGATGGTTAACGAAATCTCGCGTTGCTATAAGACTATAAGACCAAATAATTTCCGGGAGTCATGGAATGGACAATTATTTATTTATTTCGTATAAATGGCTGATTGTTGGTTTAATTAACTGAAACTAATTAACACGCTCATTTCACATGTGTTGAATTGGAAATAGAAATGTTTTCAAGTGATTGCAGAAATAATGGTCGCCGGAACTTGCGTTTATTTCCGCTTTACGTATGGTTAGAATATTCATGTCACCTTAAGCGTCTGATTTGTGATCTCATTCTTACGTCTTTATTAGCATTGACTGAGCGGACAAACGGATCTGTCTGTTCCGTCTCGTGCAAAAACACGCGTGCGTGATGGTATAAATGCAGTTTAAATCAGCTATTGGCTGTCAAATTGGTAGTCGCTGGAAAAAGTATTGCCATTTCCAAAAACCAACATTTGAAAAGAAAATCACCAACTAATTTAAATTATAGCTATAACCTTGTTGTTCGACAGCTTCGTCATAGTAGTTGATCAATTCTCGCGATTTCGGTTAAAGTGTCTATTGTTCGCTATTGTTCGAGTTTGACAGATGCGAGATAGTCAGCTGTTTTTCTCTACGAGATTGATGAACGCAATTGATACCTTCAGACCCAAGATTAAGTATAGGATATTGATCGCACTCGGCATCGAATAAAACATACCTTTAATGTCACTGGTTTCAATGTAAGATACCACAATAACAGTTGGGGAGCAGCAATAGAACCTTGATTAGTTGACCAATGTCAACTTCCGCTCGCATGCATATCTCGAAGAAATGCATGGATAATGCACAACTTGCGCAAGTTCCATATCTAATAAAGACCGAAATTACTCCCAGTACTGCCATTGCAGGTTTTGGGCTTATTTCATTTTACCATCGAGGCGAACTCCATTCCTAAGTTTTGGAAGCGCATGATTACGCATCATTTTAGATAGGCAAAATGGAAGCAAACAAAAGTTCCTGCGAGAAATATTCCTGTTCCTTTCGTTACCGATTTAAAATATGTCATATGAAAATTTGAGTAAAGGTTACCAAGGTTATCTTTTTTGGCCCAAAAACATTATATTTCACCAAACAAAATTAAAAAGCAGTAAATCGTTTTTTTTTTTTAACTGTATTTTGCGCAGTATACATTTTATTCAACGGAAATTTACTATACACCGAGCAATTCATTTCCATGATCTGAATTATGTTCGTTTTCCATTTCTATATCTCCCTTCTGTGATTGTTTTTTTTTTTTGTATTTGTCCTTTGAAGCAATTCCGACTTTGGTTTATGGTATTCACAGAAATCAACGCATGAATATGGTAAGTTACATTACGCAGTATTTTCAGAAAAAAAAGAAAGAAGCGGTATATGCAGTTTTGGAGTCTAAAAAACTGTAGAATACTGCGAAAACCATTATAGATACGAACGTTATACCATAAAGGAATTAACCTGAGTTGATATTTGAATTAATTTTGTCTATTTTTTTTTTTCCGAATTTCTTTTAATTTCTATAACCAAGACTCACAACACAAGTGATTACCAGCTCGTTTTTCTTAGAAAACAATACATGCAGCAGGAGATAGCATTCCGATCAAAGATAACTATCGGAAATTATAATTTTTTATGATCGCGTGACAAAGGAGTAAACTATAAAATTCATTGTTCTATACCACAAAACAACAAGTTGTTCAGTAGAAGCAAAAAGCAATACCTGATGCAGGAAGTACAAATTTACAAACAGACTTACCCGTTTGCAAAACAATAAAAAATCAAGCGTTAAATAAATTGCCCATTTCGTTTGTCTAAATTACCAGTGTGCGAATATGTACTAGGGAACAAGAAATATTTACCTATAGATTTTGCGCTAACTTGCGGACAGCACAAAAAATGAAAATGGTGTAGCTAAAAAATAATAATAATTATACGCAAAATCAAAGCAAACATTAACCTCGAGTAATTAAACGTTTGTTGCTTTATTTTTATAGTTTACACGCAGTACGTAAAAAAACAAGACATCAAAATGAGAACGTAATGTGAAGACGTCAATTAGCTCGAAATTTATAGGACATACAAAAATGTATTTCTTGAATAACAGATATAATGTGTAGTTTGTTACCATACATTTTTTGAAGTGAAACTTCTTATGCGACTTCCAACTCAAGGTCGCGTTAAACGTTTAACGCTAATAATTGGATACTCAAAGGTGTGAGCGAGGGTGAGGGTGGCGCACATTGCACAGCACAAGCACGTTCATATGAAAAAAAGAAAAAGAAAAGTGGTGGTTGTTTCTGACGTGCGCTGATGGACTTATGGTGGTGTATATAGAAATTGAGTTCAAGGTTTTTGTTTTAATGGTTGTTATAGTACATACCTACATACGTTGATACCTACAGTAAAGAATTGAAGAATTCAAGAAGTAAATACGATATAGGTGAATTATGTTGTTTGATCTATTAAAGTGAAACTTCTTAAATGCTTATATACTATAAGCATTGCATACTCAAAGGTGAAAGGGTACCGCTCAGAGTATGCAATGGTGAGTGAGTTTATTGGCACCAAATGCTGGGAGAGGAATATTCTGTGGTGAAGATTAATTTCCAAAAATAATGACTAAATTGGCAATTAATGCCTTATTGAAATGAAACTTCTAATGCGACTTCCAACAAGGTTGAGTTAAACGTTCAATGCTCCTGGGGAGGGGGAACAGAAGGAGACAGAGCGAGAGTGAATGCGTGGCACTCGAACGCATGCGCGTAGTATACCTGTTACAGGCCAGCGCGAGTGTTAGCAACGAGTAGCGTCCTCATTATTTCATTTATTTGTTTTAGTTTGATTTGATACACATACATATAATTTAATAAGGTAGTATTTTTGAAGTGAAACTTCTAATGCGACTTCCAACATATCGTATCTTACTTTAGTTGTCATTATCCCATTGTAAATGTTATGGATTTGGATATTTCTCCACTCGAAAATGATAATTAAAAGATGCGATCAATTGTTTACGTGAGAGTGTCGTGGGGTGCACAACTCATAAAATTATATACAGTCCAAAATGAATTGTCAAGTCTGTACCGAGAAAATCGAAAGAAATTCCACATCAAAAATATCGTGTGGCGACTGTATGAGTTTTTTTCATGCAAGTTGTGTTAATATTCTACAACAAGATGTTGAATATTTCAAAACAAGCGGTATGTCATATCGATGTGATAAATGTTCAGTGCTTAGACGTAGATCACTTCAAATGCCTGAACCAAAAAAAGTCTGCCTAAATAACAACAACATTCAGCCAACTAAAAAGCTGAATTCACCGGCCTCAAACAGTGAGTGTTTACAAAAGGGCAATAACAACAATTTGCAACCGTCATTCAAAGACTCCGCCGCACATGAGGAGGAGGGTGAGGAGTTTACTCTTAGAATGGTCTACCAAAAACTCACTAGTCTGGAGGAAATAAACCATCAATTCCTAAAGTCTCTGAGTGAGCTGCGCGCTGAAAATGATTCTCTTAAATCGAAAATAGAAATGCTTGAAAATAAACTCAATTGGCAGCAACAACACCAACTTAACAACTGCATTGAGATAAGTGGTGTCCCCAATGTCAACAATAACACTGCGAAAGGCATAGCACAATGCATATTTAACAATGCTTTGTCTATTGATGTTCCTGACGACAAAATCGACAAGTGTTACGTACGGAAGGTGCTGAGAAAAAAAGAGAATCTCAGCCAAAGTTCTTCAAATGAATCTACGATCATCTGCTTGAGTTTAACGGATTTCTCTCTCAAACAACGGATAATGAAAGAAAAGTCGAAGAAAAAGAATTTGCTGAACTCGAGTGTGTTTGGAAGCGGAAGCAATGAAGGCGGGAGCGGTGGAAATAGTGCTGGACGTGCTCGTGGTAGAGGCAGAAATGGAGAAACAAATGTTTATATCAACGATGCTCTAACAAAATATACTAGTGCTTTATTTATGAAGGCAAAGGAAGTGAAGAAGCAGAAGGGGTTTAAGTATTTATGGTACAAAAATAATAGAATACTACTGAGAAAGGTTGAAGGTGGGAAAATCATCGCAATAAGATCTTTTAATGATCTTGCACTGATCTAGTGCTTTTTCTTTTTATTTCTATTATTTGAATTTTTTTTTTTTTTTTAATGTTTTCCAATGATTTAAATGATGATTTTTCTACCTATGATCTATTGAATTCTAATTGTGAAGATGTATTTACTAACGAATCGTACTGCTTAAACAAAATCTTTTTCATTCACCAAAATATCCGAAGCTTAAGGGTGAATTTTTCGTCCTTAACAACGCATCTAAATTCATTTGCATGTTTGCCCGATATAGTTGTAGTCTCTGAAATTTGGATTTACGAATTTGAAAAAAAAGATTATGTGTTACCTGGTTTTAATTTTTACGCGAATACGAATGAGAATTACGCTGCTGGAGGTGTTGGTTGCTTTATTAATACGAATTATAATGTGCTTGATGTTTCAAATTTAGAGTGTTTGAGTGCGGATATTTTAAAATTATCCTTTAAAATTAAAGATGAAGTCTATGTCTTGTTATGTGTATATAGGCTTCATATGTTCAATGTTTCAGTATTTGTGGGGGAATTTTCATCTCTTTTGGACAATGTGAGGTCTAGGAATCTAATAATCTTAGGAGATTTTAATATTAATATTCTAGAGAATAGTGAAGCTATATCTACTTATATGGATCTATTAGCGTCTCATGGCTTGGTTTCTTTTATAAATGAAGTTACAAGAACTGAGTCGGGAACTTGCATAGATCATATATATGGTCGTTTTTCGTATTCCTCTTTGATTCCTAGTGAGAAGTGTGTTTTTGATCTGAAGATTACTGATCATTGCATGACGGGTTTGTTGACAGACTTATTGACTAATAAGTCTTCAAATGACTCTAGTTCCCCTCCTCTTATAACTAAAATAGATTTTTTGAAGCTAAAGACTAATTTATCCTTTGAGTTTTGGGGTGAAGTTTTTACTGAGAATGATGTTTCGAAGGCATATGATATTTTTATTGGGTCTCTAAGTAGACATATAGCAAGTTGCTCTTTTTTAATTAACCCAAGGAAATCGAAAAAAAGGCTAAAGCCTTGGATAACATCATACTTGTTGAATAAAATAAAGAAAAAGAACAAACTCAGAATAAGGTGCAGGAAAAAACCAACCAATCACTCTTTAAACCGAAATTATAAACAAATGTGTTTGGAGTTAAAAGGCGAAATTCGCTTTTGTCGGGAAAGCTACTTCACCAACAGATTTAATTCAGTTAAGGGTAATGTAAGAAGTGAATGGCAGCTAGTAAATAGCATTCTTAATAAAAAGATAGTTGCGAAAAGGCCATCTGGAGTACTCTTGGATCAAGAAATAATTTCTGATAAACTAGGTATTGCAAACGCTTTTAATAACTACTTTTCTTCAATATCTGAGAATACTAAACAGACCCTTATAAAATCATCTTGTGCAGTATGTAGTCCGTCAAGAAATGTTTTTGAACACGTTCAGAGTCACAGTTTTTCTTTTCAGCCGATAACTGGGCTTGAACTTCTAAAAACAATTAATTCGTTAAAAAATTCCTATTCTTCAGGATTTGATGGTTTTTCGAATCTATTAATCAAAAATATTTCATGCTTCTTAGTCGATGTATTGGCATATATTTTTAATAAAAGCATATTTTCTGGAGTATTTCCTAATGCACTCAAATGTGCTGACATACAACCTTTGTTTAAAAAGGGATCTGCTGATGAATTGTGCAATTATAGGCCTATCTCACTTCTACCTGCTATTAGCAAAATTTTTGAAAAAGTTATAAAAAACAGGGTGGTGGCTTTTTTGGAGAAATCTAAATTCTTCAGTTCATTTCAGTTTGGGTTCCAGAAATGTAGATCTACTGAAGATGCTCTTCTTCGTTTTTGCTCCCAGATATTGGATAATCTGGATAAAAAGAAAAGTACAGCAGGACTGTTTGTTGACATCACTAAAGCATTTGATATGGTTAACCACGACATATTACTTCGCAAAATTGAAAATGCTGGATTTCGTGGTTTTATTTGTGAGTGGTTTAAATCATACCTTAGTAATAGGTCTCAGAGAGTGAAGATTGATGACACCAGGAGCGATGCAAAGTTAGTAAATATTGGTGTTCCTCAGGGTTCTGTTTTGGGACCAATACTGTTTTTAATTTATATTAATTCCTTGTTTAACTTGCCGTTCAAGGGATCACTGACAGCATTTGCGGATGATGTGGGATTTGCTTATGGTTCAGATAGTGGTTTGAATCTTATCGCAGATATCAATCTCGATCTTCACCTCCTAAGGATCTGGTTTGCGGAGCATAAATTGATTATCAGCGCAAAAACCAAAATAATGTTTTTTAGTCTGGTAGCCCAAAACAATATTGAAGCTGATGTCTTCTTTCATGCAGCTGATTGCCTAAGATTTCCACTTTCTCATTGCACTTGCAATCCAAGTCTGTCTTCTTGTTCTTTTGACAGTAGTCTTAGTTGCAGTAATAAATGTTTTAAAATTGAAAGTGTTACTGAATTTAAATACTTAGGTCTTACAATTGACTCAAGGATGAGCTTCAATATCCATACGCAAAATTTGACAAACTACTTTCGTGGCGCCCTTAGGCACTTTTACTCTCTGCAAAGGGTTTGCGGTACTCAACTTTTGTTAAAAATCTATTATGGAATCTTTCATTCAAGATTGCAGTATGGTATTATCTGCTGGGGAGGAGCTTATTTTAATAAAATACAACCTCTTTTGTCAATTCAAAAACATACTTTAAAGATAATATGCCGAAAACCTCGATTATACCCTAGTTTTCCATTGTTCAGAGATTTGAGGATCCTTCCAGTCCGTCACTTGTACTGCTATAAAGTGCTTAAATTGTTCTTTATGAGATCAGGGAATCGTAATTATAGGATTATCAATACTCATAGTTTACGTGTTAATACCTCAAACCAAGTATCTGTACCCGTTTTTCGTACAACAGCGTTTCGTAATTCTTATTCTGTTGCTTCATGCCGTTTATTTAACCAACTTCCAATTTTTGTAAGAGTACTTATACTTCATCGTGCTTTTGTAAAACATGTAAAAAATTGGCTCTTTTGCTTTGATCTCAAGGATGTGGAATCTTTATTTCTTGTTCTTCGTTGATGTTGTGGTGAAATATTTGATTTTTATAATGTTATTTCTTTGCATGAGTACATACCCATACCTTATTGTATTTAAATTATGTTTGAGTTATATTTTATTGGGTCACCCCACCCATTTCTTTTTTTCTTCTTTTCATTTAAGTACATTCTGTTTTATATGGCCAAGTGGCAATATCTCTATTTTTTAAGAAATACAATTGTCACGATTATTTCTTTTTGAAAATGCAGTATCATGTTTAATTATTGTAATCATTTGTTATCAGTTTTTTAAAGAAATAATAAATAAATTATCTATCTATCTAAAAAAAAAAAAAAAAAAAAAAAAAAAAAAAAAAAAAAAAAAAAAAAAAAAATTGTGAATTGGAAGCAATGTTAATAAAATTTGTCTTAAAGTTTAGTATCCTGCTCGCGCTAAATTTTATCTCCCATACAAAAATGTCTACAAAGATAAAATTGAGCGAGGCGGTTTAGCAAAGCATCAGTATCCTGTTCGCACGCTAAATCCTTAACTTCATATAGATGGGCCGATGAAAAGTCTACACTCATTTAGCTCGCGAAATAAATGTCGAACTTCTTCTTATAATTTCTAGGTTTCTTACGTCTTTCAAGTTTGAAATTCGAGAATTCTAGTAAAATTATGTTTACTGATATCTGTCATGGTACTCATGGTTCATAAGCATATGGGTTTTGTCCCATCCATATCATGTTTAATAATAATTAAGCGACCATTTATCTTTGGTGTGGAGACACGAAGTAGAGACTAGGGGCGCTAAAATTTAGGGGCTTAAAGAAACAATATGATTTCACTAAAAATCAATTTCTACCCCTTCCTATTTTCATTTCCACATTACGAAGTTTCACTTCTTCCGCGCGGAGGGACTCCACGCACTATTTTTTTATTTACAAGGTTTCAGGTAATAGATGATGTTGTCCCATTTTCGTAAGTCAGTATGTTATTGCCAATTTTCGATGAAATGTTTTTGGATTTGCATTTCAATTTCGTTTGGTGCTGCCAACATTAAGGTACATTTCTAATAATTTAAAGTTTAGCTATCCAATGTGTACTGAATGTGCTTATTTAGTTTTAAAAACTCTACCATACTTTAGATAATAAACAATAGTTACAGTATACAATTATTTTTTCAGTAAAAATTGAAATTATCACATTTTAGTTACTTAGTGGGGAAAGGATTTTGTCTTCGAAATGTAAGATCATACACAAATTCGACGGAGTGCTTATTAGTTGTGAATTTATAATACTTTCCTACTTAGAATGTGTTCTTTGTTTTCACTTAAACTGGAAAAGTTTTTTATTGAAAAGTAAAACTGTCCATATATCTTGAAAAACTTATTTTTAAATTCTAGTTCGGTGTATTTAATTTAATTACCATCAACCGCCACCTTTTGGAGTAGACATCCAATTTAATACGACAGCTTTGTGAATGAAAATGAAGGAACAAATTTATTATTAGTTATTAAGAGTTACATCAATATACATCTTGTAAAGTTTCAAAACATTTTCTTGTGAAATTAATATCGGAACCTTTTGTAAAAAGTTTTGATTAACAAATGATGTTAACATTCTTTGTTTGTAATCGTCATGTCAACATGAAGGTCGTGACTAAGCCTTTAGCTGTTAATGTAACAATATTACATTTACAAAATTCAATTGTCGTAGACTGGCTGTCACGGAAAACAACAGTGCTGCTGACCTTCGCGTTCTTTTAACGATCAATTAATCATCAACTTTGACAGTCAAAATTCTGAATGCCATCTGCAGCTGTTATCTTTCCTATAGAAAAGTTATTTTATTGTTCTATTACTGTTATCTCGCTTGCTTTTCAGGTGTATTAACGTGCTGTGTTTAGTATTTGTAGAAGTCACTAACTTTTAAGCCTTCGTGAATGATGTTGTTCAATAAGTCATGAAAAAATTAAGCAATAGCTTTATGCCCGGAAATAGCAGAGATTTAACTTCAAGCAGTACTTCAATTTGAACGGAAAAGTTGCTGTTATTGGGTTGTAAATAAAATTCATGAGAGATAAAAAAAATTACGGCCATTCGTTTGCTCAAAAGTAGCAGAATTTCAGAAACCGATGCTGCCAAGTGCATTTTATTTGAGTCATTGCATTGCTCTTGCTGTGCAGTGGGTTTTGATAAAGAGTCATGATAAGAGTGCACAAGGACGAATTGAATTTCAGAATTTGCGGTTTGAATAGTGTAGGCAGCTGTATTTTAAAAATTATCTCAAAAACAAGTTCAAAAGTTCACACGGAATTTTGGTTTGATATTTCCATCAGATGTAAAACTAGCCTCTGAATGTTTGTATAGATCTAACGACTTTTATTTTGTTATAATACTGTTAATATAGTTATCTGAAAATTGTCAAGTTATTGCTAAAAAAAATTAAAATTTGCAATTAACAATTTTCCTTGAAAAAGGAATCAACCAGTTACACAGAAGTTACGTCACATAGTTGTAGCGATGTTATTTTAGGTCAACCTTTGGTACAATTTTAAATTCCTGCACCTAGGCTTTAATTAACCAAGGAACGGAGTTAAGAGAATACATTTCGTTATTATTTTACTATTACGAATGGAAATTTTTTTTTTTGCTTCTAAGGAAGGTTAAGTAATGTGAGCTCAATTGCTTTGATGGTTTTCGAGGTAGTATGAGATTTTGAGAGTTTCGTTTTGTATAGATTGTGCCCAGTGTTGCTTAAAAGTGTAAAAATTTTGTTCAAAAAGTGTAACAAATGGATAAAAAATGTAACAAACTGGAAAAAAAATTGCCATAATAAAATCATCGTTTTCCAACTCAAACATTTTTTTATTAGGTACTCTTTATCACATTTAAAAAAGCCCTTTTTTGACCTGCCTGTCCATTTTGTGTTTAATTAATAAAAAAAAACAAAAAAATAAACAACATTATTGACCATCGAAGTAGATTTCAATTTCTATTTTACAAACTTTATTTACCACGAGATGTAGAACATTGTCAACGGCGACGCGGCGAGACAGAAAAATATTGATGTATTTTCTCGCTCCCTCCCATTCCCGTTCCCATTCGCAGTTTAACGTTTTGCACAACTTTTGCTCTGTGTAAACAAAGAAATACATTGACAGAAATTGGTAGAAGTTTGCTCGAAAGAAAAAAGTGCTGCCAGTTCAACTTTTCAATATTTTTAATGAGAAAAACAAAAAGGGATTTTAGTGGGAAAAAATGCAACAAGGCGAGAAAAAAAAGTAACATTGTAAAAAAATTATAAGATAACTAGAAAGTGTAACACTTTTGTTACACTTGTAACATTGTGGCAACGCTGTGTACCTCGCCTCTTTGTTTTATTTCGACTAAACTTTGCCAAATCACATTGAAATAAGGCCAGATCTTAAAATTTGTGGATAGTGTGAAATAAATAAATAAATAAGCCAAATTTGATTGATTCGGACGTGCAAATGTAATAGACAGCTAAAGTTCCTTGCGCATTTACACGTTAGAGTGGTACAAGTTTGTGTAAATTATATAGCTAGACACGTGAAAACCCGTGAAAAAAAAAATCTATAGTGATGTACTGTACTGAGATTTTATATAATAAATAATAAAATATTTATTAAATTACAAGTTTAATGTGAAACTAATTTTGAAAAAAAAAATCTATAGTAATGTATGTACTGAGATGTTTAAGTTTTAAAAAATATATTATAAAAATATTTATTAAAATAAAAGTTTGTGTAAAATAAATAGCTAGACACGTGGGCGTATGTGGAACTTATTTTGGAAAAAAAAAATCTACTGAGGTTTTTTAATTTTTAAAAAAATATATTACACAAATCGTCGCTACAATGCAGAACTAGACAGTCCTTAAACAAAAATTTAGTAGAGCGTTTTTGAAATTTGAAAATGTATTTACTCCTAAACAATTTTATGAAACACCTTGGCGTGAAAGACATACGGGTACATTATTTATTTGAGCTCTATTTTAACGGCACTAGATTTTTGAAGAAGAATTTTTATTTTAGTTTATTTCTTATGTAAAACTCGTAAATTTCGAAATTTTAGACTTAGACTAGTTCTGCATTGTAGCGAAGAAATATTTATTAAATTAGCTGGCAGACTATGAAAATTTGTTTACCCTTTGAAATTTAAAGGTAGAGTTTGGCGGAAGTCAATTAAAAGTGGAGACCAACCCAATGCAAATCAATCTACTTTCGAAACAGATATTCGTATTTTGGAAACAGCAAACTCCATTTTGATTCTCAGTACAATCCCGCAGATTAATGCAAAAGCCACTAAACTCATACACCAAGATCTAACAGATCTAGTCAATTAATGACTAACACATCACCGCACATGGATCTACACAACTTTGAATACGCCAATAGCATCGCAATGGAACGCGCGCTTTTCCATTCATCAAAGTGTTGCAACACTCTGCTGACAATTAATTGCTCAACGAACATAGATCTCACAAGACACAAAACACAGCCCGAACTCATGTCCAATAATTTCAAAATTTACTAATTACGCTATGTAGCGGTGACAATTAAATGCAATTTATGCTCGTAATTCCTAGCGGCCGCTCTTAGACCACATAGCACCCATAAAAGGGGGCGATACAGTATTTCCCAGCTCCCGAAGCCAAAGTGTCAATTGACCGCAAAGATTGAATTAGTTGATGCACATTCCTCGCCACCATCAAATGCAACCAACTTCGCGTAGTTATAGAAACAAAACAGAGAGTACCATTCTAAAGTGAGCGCACAAACTCTAATTGGCAAACGTTTCTTAATTAAGATTGATTTAGAGCGCTTTGATTAAGTCATCTTGCTTCTCGTCTTTGGCCATAAGGGTCAAATGGTATCACATTTTGAAATCTGCAAGGAATGAATATAAAGAGTAACGAGTGCGTATCCACACGTGCGTTCATATAATATCGAGCAAATGTCCTATGCGTGATTTTACGAGTATTGTATTGTATACGTTGTATATGCATTTGGAAAGATCTTACACGAAAATAGACTGTTTGTTGTCTTAGTTGTGTGTCTGTTAAATATCTAAAAACAGATTCCCACCGAATTGGAACGTCAGACGATAAATTTTCCAAAAAATTTAAGGGGCAAGACCTCACACAAGAACGTTCTGCTGTTCTTAGGTTCTTTTATTGAAGTCTGCAGAATTTTTTTTTTACAAACACTCCAAATACATACGATATAAATCCGCTCATAGTAATTTTGGGAAATTTATGCTGATCTTTGCCTTTGTTCAGATAGAAATTGTGTTTTTTTTATTTTTATTTATTTTTGTTCGCTGGGAAAAAAGCAAGGAAGTGAACAAATCTTTTAAACCATAAATATTTATGTTTTTTTTTCTTATAATTGATATGGAGGTATACCGGCCAGGAACGTGGTCAAGATTTGTGTAGTAGACTTGAAATTTGAAGAGGCGTTTGAACATCTGAATGAAAATGTTTTTAAAGCACAACAATCACCTACTTACGACAGAGAAGCCTACAGTCAAATTTTATAATGGAATACCTAGCTATAGTGTCATGAATAGAGCTTGTAAATGGTTGCTCTTTAAATTCCAACTTTCCAAAATGATAGAACAATTTGATTTCATGCCAACTTAACTCAGGTATCCAAGAGAATATATTTAGCTGTCCTTGCGATTAGAGAAACGGAATGAGGTGATAAAATTTACTGTCAGGTAAGACCAGCAGCTATGACTATTTGTTGCCTGCTTCCTATCATGCGATGTTCATTTCATGTTCATCGTAGCTGCTTTTAGTATTCAAAATTAACGGTTTCTGGCGACATTGGCTACCAAAGTCTACAAAACTGTTCAAATATATAGGTAGCTTAGGTCCGTCTATATTGTCGCAAGGTATATATGGATGTTCACCATCTTTGAATACACATTGCGAAGCCTGAGAATTATTGTTTTGTTCCATACGCCACTTTTGTCGTTTTTGAATTAGGAACCCTATGGTAAATTTGTAAGCTCTTTTTAAATATGTGATTCGTGTTGCTCTATTTCTTGCCATTACCGAGATATCGAACATCTATTTTGTACTATATGCACCAAAATCAACAGTTTGTAGAATTGTTTTGTGCTGCAAACTATTTTTTTGAGTTTGTGACATACATAATGTTCCATATAATTTTTCGCACTTTTTTTGCGAGAGTTGTTTTGTTCAAAATGCATATCACGGCGAAAAAAGGAAGCAAATATATTGAGAATTGCTTTGTCCTACGTGCACTTGTGCTAAAGATTTGAGTACCTATTGGTTTGTTCCACCTCCATTACAGTTGTGTAGATATTCGATAGTATGAAGGTATGAATTCAGTTACTGGCGAAACACAATAGCGTTCCAAACGCAATTCATATAGTTGCAGGAGTGTTTCGTTCGAAAATGTCCCTGGTTTTCACAAAGGGTCCCGTATGAAATTTAAGAGAAACAGTATTGAAACATTATCCAAAATGTTTTTAATTCATTTAACAAAAATTATAAAAAAATTATAAAACATATTCAGGTACATTATATTATGACGTAATGTATGCCATACGTAATATTGTATATTGGTAGATACATTTGATAAAAACAAAACAAATACAGTCGAATCCCATTAAGTCGAACCTCCTTTAACTCGAATTTTTCGACCCAATTTTTGCATTCCCTTCAACTTTGCATAGAAAAGTCATCCTCTAAGTCGAAATCCCTCTAAGTCGAAAATCCCTGTAACTCTAACATATTCTTCTGATTCTTGACCTATTACGATATTTCTCTGAGTCGAAATTTTCGTCTGAAGAAAACAAAATCAACAAAATTGGTGCGACTGCATCCAACAGTCCCGAAATATGTGTAAACACCGTGCGTGCGGTATGTTTGTGGCTTGATACACGTCCTTGAGAAAAGAGGGAATTGTAATAACCGTATTCTTGATATATTATGAAATACGACATTTTTGTTAGTTGTTGTCCAGCTGTGATTTCTGCGTGCCTGCTAATTCATGAAAGATTTGGCACTGAATTTCCTCGAGATGTCCGTCACAGGGAAGAAATGTGAGACCATCATATATGAAAAACATGCTTTATTTCACATCAACAAAAAGCTGAAATTAATATGCCCCAGCTCATAAACGTATGCAATGATAAAATGTATGCAATGATAAAACACAGTGACGCATTCCCTGTCCCCGCAAGTTAAATGTGTGGAATTATTCCATCAGATTCCAAAAAATGTATGCAATGATAAAACACAGCGACGCATTCCCTGTCCCCGCAAGTTAAATGTGTGGAATTAATCTACCAGATTCCAACTAATTCGAACTAATTTTTATCTCCCGTGAAAATTCGACTTAGAGGGATTCGTCTGTATCAGAAAATGAGACTTGAGCTTCCGTACTCAATCGAAGGATGAACCGAATGCACAAACTACGACACTGTATGTGTTTCCAAGGCAAATGACTGATATAACATCTTTTTTTGACTCAAACACTATACCTATTTAAAATCTACAAATAGTAGGTACGTGTTCGTCTATGTGAATTTGAAAACAGCATTTACATCGATTCTATGTCGGTATTCGAGGATATGTAAAAAGAGAAAATGTTTTGCGTCTTGTAAATAACCAATTCTGAAACTGGGTCCATAAATGTTAAAAAGTGTCATGATTATTCGTAAAGGGGTCCGATTTGGACTATTTTGGAAAAGGCGGGGGTCTGGGCCTGGGGTCCCAGTATGGAAGAAAAGTTCAATCGGACCCTAAGGGGTCCAAAAGGAAACCCTGAGTTGCAGACGTACGAGCTGTCAATCATTGAATACATATATGGTTTTAATAATACGAACACAATCGTGCTGCAACCTGAAGAGTGCGGCATTTAATAAGAAATATTAAACACCTATAAAATTATAATGAAACTAGCAGTAGAACAGTTTTTTTTTTTTTTTTTTTTAAACTTGAACAATTTTCTTATTTTATTTTACTTTTTGAAGAAAAACTTTGTTCATACAAAATTTTAGGATCCAACTCCGTGCTTTCTTGCCTTTGAGGTATTTTGGATGAGAACTGCTTTGTGCCATATCCATTTTTAGGGTTCCGTAGCCAAATGGCAAAAATCGGTACCCTATTAGATTCGTCATGTCTGTCTGTCTGTCCGTCCATATGTCACAGCCAATTTTCTCCGAAACTATAAGAGCTGTACCGTTGAAACTTGGTAAGTAGATGTATTCTGTGAACCGCATTAAGATTTTATAAAAAAAATAAATGGTTGGCGCAACAGGTCCGGAAGGACCCTAGGCCTAGCTTCTCACAACCATTCGTTTTGTGTGAGTTTTTCATTTTTAGAACGAATGGAAGGGATCTACAATTTTCTGCCGACTCCAAACGGCTAATTGAGAAGCTCTTTCAAGACAGTTATACTCTCGGATGTTTGTCAAACGTTCGCGAGAGGTGGCACAGTGAAAAAAACCGTAAGTTGAAGTTTGGGTTATTGCGGGATTCTAACCTCGGCCCCTCGCTTAGTAGTCCAACACACTAACCACTAAGCCACTGCGCCTACTGCGCGATTTTATACAAAAAAAAAAAAGAACAGTAAATTTTGGGGGTCCCCATACATAGAACTGGAACTCAAAAATGTTTTTTACATCAAACCCATTCGTGTGGGGTATCTATGGATAGGTCTTCAAAAATGATATTTAGGTTTCTAATATCATTTTTTTTTTCTAAAGTGAACAGTTTGCGCGTGAGACACTTACAAAGTGGTAAAATGTTGCCCCCCCCCCCCCCCCCCCTAACTTCTAAAATAAGAGAACGATAAAACTAAAAAAAATATATGATGTACATTACCATGTAAACTTCAAACGAAAATTTGTAGCGAGTAGTTTTTTTTTTTAATAAACAAAACAAAACATTTAATTTCATAAACATAAACCTTATACATAAGCCCTGAACCATTATTTCTTAATAATAAATGATATAAAAATACACTATTATTAAAATATCGATCAAAGTTACAACGAACTACAAGAACTTTTATGTTATGTTACTTGCTGTTTCGGAACCCTTCATGAGCGAGTCCGACTCGCACTTGTCTTACTTTTTTTGTGTTCCACGTGTATGGAAAACAAAAATCAGTTTCAAAATTTCGGAGGTCAAAAAGTCAAAAAAGTAGACTTTTACGTTAATTAATGTAGCTTGTTAGCGGTTTGGCAAAACTTTTTGAAAATTGGTAGCTGGATTAGAATTTCAAGTTTAAAAATAAAAGAAATCCGTTTCGGAGCACCACGTAAGCAAACCTTTAAATGCGTTTTTCTCGAAAAAAAAAGTGCCAATGGCGTGTAGAACAAACCAATGTTCGGACGACGACTGGCCAGCAGTCAGAAGCTGGTATCAATTAACGTGCGTTTGTTCTTAGAGCTCAAGTGGCAGGTATCGAGAGTTTTGAATTTTAGAGTTACAGCTTAGCTTAGCAAAAATAGTGATTTCAGAAATTATTTTATAAAAGAAAAGATGGATTTCTCACTGCCACCACTATTTTCTCATCCAATCCTTAAATTTTCATAGAGGGGTCCTTGGATAGTTTTTGTTTGTGAACTGAGCGGTCGCTTTAGATTAGAAAGCAACGATTCATATGAACAAACTTGTTTCTAGCTAGGTTTCATATATTATGCTCAATAAATGCAGTGATCTTAGTTTCAGAAGCATGCTTGGTGATCAATTGCTCCGATTAGTGAAGCATTTTCAAGCATAAGCTACATATCTTTACGATCGAGCTTAAATACCATCGTAAGTCTTGCTTTTGCGAAGTCTGCCGGTCCCGTCCGGAGTCCAACGTCGAAATGGTGCTCAGCGAGGGCGACACTGCAATAAGCGAATCACCGAACCGTCAATTAAGAGTCAGTTTCACCATACAATACAGAAAAAATATGGTAACAGATCTATAGGATTCTAGGTTTTGCTTCTCACAAACATTCGTCTAAAAATGTCTCCAATCCAATGTCTACAACTTCTATTTATAAACAACAGCTAACTAGAGTATAATGCAAAATATATAAGCTCATAAAAGGCCAATGCAAAAACACTTAAAAAGATAAGACCGCCCGTAACACACCTCAAAAGTTGAATTATTGAATCATGATGACTTATATGACTTATCGTGTCAAAATGATTTTCTCATCATCTTAGATGAAACACCACCTTCCGGCCCATCATTTGACAACACTTCCGTTCGAAAACATTTCTGTTGAAACAATTGCTTCGAAAGAATATTAATTACTAACACGCTTTTCTGCTGAACGAAAGTTCTATATAGTCTTTATTTCTAAGCACAGCCCAACTGTTGTGTTTACTTATCATAGCGTTATTTGCTCAAAGCTAACAGCAAATAATGTTTGTCATAAGAAAGGCTTGCTTAGCTAGGTGATTAAAATTCTTTTTAATTTTATTAGATTCCTAGAATGAAGCAAATGAAGTGTGTCAATAGAGTGACTTATTTGTCACTACAATTCATGGCAGTGGTATAATCTAAAATGCACACAGCAAGACAGAGAAATGCCGTTCGGTTTTCTAATAATTGTCTATTAAATAAAAGCTCGAATTGCGTTTTCAACGTTTTTCCTGCAATACGGGCACTTATAGTTTTGCTCGTTATCCAGCGGTACTACCACGGCCACTTTTAAATGCTTGCAAAAAAGAATATTTGCCCACGATTCCTGACAAATTACGCAAAGGCCTGACTCCTCTGTTGCAGGTGGTGACACAATTTCATCCTCTTGGGCATTACCCTTTACAAGTGCACCAATTTCACCATCGCTGAACTCGGGCGAATTTTTAACTTTTATCTTCTCAAATTTTCTAAAGTTAAAATTAAAAGTTATTTCAAAACCACCCGAGCTGATTTCTAATTTTTAGTTGTTTTAAATGTTCTATACCTAGCTTAAAGTCAGCTAAAGTTTTTAATGTTACTAAAAAAAATAAAAATGAAAAGTCAGCTCAGGTTTCCCAATAAATGTTAATTTTAGCTTTAGAATTTTTTTTCTACGTAAAAAAAAATATATATATGGACGTACGTTTTCAAAATATTTACACACATATGACGAGAGCAACATCTCTTCTGAACAACCTTAAAAGTTGCATCCATTACAATCCACATTTTCTTTGATAAGGTCGATCGTTTTGATTGAAGAAAATATACGAAATGCTTAAATTTCCTCCTCTATACCTACATGCCGTAAAAAATTAAAAAGATGGACTGGCTTAGTACTTCGCGTTTTTCCTTTGTGCCCAAATGGCTTTCAAACAACTAAAGCTCGTCCAATGGTAGAAGTTCCACCATTATAATGACCTGGCTTATACACAAAAAATGGTTGTTGTGTAAAAGCCAGGTCACCATAATGGTAGCATTTCTATCACTACGCGAACTCTAGAAACAAATAGGTGGGCTGCACATGACATGAAATTTTAAATCCATTTTGTGACCAACCCCAGTTTGGACTACAGAGTGTCGATAACTATTAAGTGTAACATAATATGCTGTTAAATCATATCGAAGATAAACAAATGCAAACAAGTTGTAAAAAACTGTCAGCTAACTAATTAATTTCGTTCATTATTATTATTATTATTATTTTTTTTTTTTTTTCTATAAAATGTATTTACTAAAAGTCAAATCTAGAAAATTGCGAATAATATTCTGTCGACCCATTTAGTGAATTTATTACCGGATATTAAAGTCCGCTAATACGTCAGCATGAACGAAGAATAAATCATTTTCATTTCTTATAATCTTTCAGGAAAAATAAAATGTTAAAAAAAAAATAATTAACAGAATTCTCTGGCGTATACGTAATATTTTTGTACTCGTAAAATTCAAATCTAAAAAGTGTGTGTTTCGAAAAGAAATAGCTTTTTTGCGGTGAATTCAAAGCAAAGTGCAACAACAAACACAAAAAGCACATAGCAGAGCAACTGTCAAATTGCGTTTGATGGGCATTCCATAGCATACTGTTTTAGTAAGAAAAGGATGGCAACGAGCGCACACATGAAGATTACTTTGACAGTATTGCAACAAAATAATTAATAATTTATTAGTTTGAAGATTTCTTACAGTCTTATTCATTAGATTCCCTTAATCAATAGATTAACAGTGGCCCCACTAACCCAGGTCGAATAAGTAATTTTGTCTTTAATATTCTTGTGGAAAATGTTCAACATAAAAATATTGTTGCCATGGAGTAGTTAGTCTATTTATTAAGCAAAATTAATCTGAAAATCTGTCAGCACTCGCGCACTTCAGTGCCACTTTTGGGTATAGTCATATGACATTATTTAAATTATTAATTAATTAAAAATTGAGAAGGTATGAGCAGCAGCAAAATTATTAATGAGAAGATGATTTAATATAATTATGATAGGAGTAAATAATAATTCAGATAGTTTTGGGCATTTTAGCCGGTTGTGTGAAGAGGACTTATCAAAGTTTTCTTTAAAAATATTGAAAAAATAAGCGCTAATTCTTTTTGTCTTTACAAAGTCTATAATTGTTTCTTTATTCACTTTCATATCAAAATATTTTACCAAATACTATTGCTTAACTTATTTAAATTAAACATTTTTGCAAATGTATGAACAGTTTTGAAATAAACGGGGAGAACAAAAGTTCAACGTTAAATGCGAATGAGGCCTTTACATTTTTTGACATTTGAATTATGAATTATCTTTAAAAAAAAAGTTTATGAAGTTTGTAATTGGTGATCAGGTGTATATATTTTAAGCTTGAGCTTAAGTTTACTGATCAGTGGTTTCCGGATCAAAATAATAAACTATTTCATTGTTTTCCCCACGTTTCGTAGGATTTTTCCAACTTCCTCAGGGGATGTCATCTATTATGTATCTCGTTAACTTCTCCCCCCAAAATGCACACAAAATGTCTTTCATTACTTAGCGATTTATTTTCCAATTGTTATACATCTATACATATAAAATAAAATTGCATCCGTAAGAACGCCCATCACTCGAGAACAGATCTTCCGATTTGAGCTAACTTTTCTTTGTTGTGTCTGTCTACGCCTAAGGAAGGTTTATACGATGAGAAATTTGGAACTTTTTTTAAAGGAAATTGAAAAATCCATAAAATTTGATGTTCCATACACTGGGATTTTTTTTTTTTTGTAAATTTTAATCATAATCAAAATGTGTGCCTGATTTTCATGATTTCATAAATTTTCTTTTCGGAAACCATTTCTTGTGCCGAAAATATTATTAGCGGCAACAACAACTTGTTTCAAGGAACATTGAAAACGCTTTTTCTCGACAATCATGGCAGCTAAAATTCTGCACTTTTTTAAAAAAAAAAATACACTTTTGCTGAGCGGGACCTTAGACAAGGTATTCAAGCAACAAAGTTCTTTAGCACGGACAAAGCAGGGTGGGAACAGCCAGTAATATTTATAAAAAGGAACTTGAAGCGATAGCTGATTAATTCAAATTGAAAACAAACCACTTATACGAATTTTAAAATAAATCCAGAATTGGAATTAACCGAAATCAATATTTGTTCTATACTACGTGGAAATAATCAAAAGTAATTCATTTATTAATTCATTTTCAAATGTAACGCCTATTTGCGGGTATAGAATGCTTCTTCTCTTCCATCCTAATCACCAGTTCTCGGGCTTGTACTCGTCGCTCAGTTGGCGCAAGTGGTAGTCACTTGGTCAATTGGAGAAAAACCGAAATGCAAGTTCATTTCCTGACAGGGAAAAAACAGAAATGTCTTCCCAAGTGGAATTATATACGGAGAATTGATTGTCAGAATTCAAAACTATTCAAACAATCACTTCAAAGGAGTCTGATGATGAATTACTGGTGTAGTTCGAAATAGCTATCAAAACTACCAAGAGTGTGTCTGCGAGTTGTTGTTAAGAGTATTGTTGTTCCCTCGAAAAACAACAATTCACAAACTGAAAATTCGACAGATTTTCCAACAGAAATTGTCACGGTAACTCTCAAACAAGCGATAATCGTTGTTACTCCTCGCTTCTCCACTCCAGAATGCTTTAGCTGACCCTAAACAACTCTTTTAAGCCTTACAAAAATGAAGAACGATTCCCAGAGTATGAAGGAAGGCCTTGGCTCCAGTTAAGTAGACGAATAGGTAAATACAGTAAACAGGATGACACATTAATCTCCAATTGCATTTGAAAATGGTCGTTGGTTATTTCTTGATACGTTGGGAAGTTCCACCAACGGAGGCTACTCTGTTAAATCTAAAATGCGTGCCCCCTTGTGAACGTGAATTTAATAATTAGAAATGTGCAAGTTTTAATTTTAAAATAAAAAAAAAAACAAAATATTTACCTGATGACTTCTTGGGAAAATCAACCGCGACGATCTCGTCGGCGGCATAGGGTTCCTTGCCGATGTAACAACCATTTTGGGACTTCGTCGTAAATCTGTTGCTATTCGCTGATGAGCGTAATTATTTAAAAAATTACGATGATCAAAGTCTTTAACTGTAATCGCAGCCAGGATGACACTTATTTTTATTTGTTTAATTTTTAAAATTTCACAATATGTCGTAATCAATACAAATCAAATCACTTTCATTAGAAACAAAGCTCAATTGTCACTTGATTTTATTTCTTTTATTATTTCGTTTCACTTTTATGCTTTTTTTTACTTCATTTCACTGAAAGAAACTACCAACAAAGTACATTGATTAACCACACTTCAGAGTACTGACAGAGGAAGACTATATAACATCATTCCTTGTGCTAAACTGTCCCAGATAATTTCACCATAAAAACCAGTCTTCAACTGCATGACCAAATTACTGCCAGTATGTTAAACCTCATCTCAAAGCGAATTAGCAACTTGCGTAGCAAATAATAAGAAAAAGCCGGTAATGTACTCTGTCATAGCCCTGGTCTTACCAATTATGGTTGGAAACCTCTTTTCCGTTCAAAGCGGAGTTCAAGAAATATCTAATAAAAAGCATTAAAAGAAAAAAACCTCTCTGACATTTTAACCAAAAAGCAAAAAAAAAAAAATATATAAAAAGTCTGTAAAACTAGTTTTGTGTGGTGCAACTTTTAGCAAAGAACCGACAAATAGCAGCAATCTCATCTACCCACCCAACTGTTTATAGTGTAGCCTGTAGCCTATCGGTGTGGATAGTATTTCACAAGAGACGTTGCGCGTAGATACACAATTATGCGTGGGTATCGAGAAAATCCATGTGTCGCCAATATCATTTCCACAAGTAGGTACTACTGCAGGGGTTCAAAGTCAAACCCTTGCCCACGTAGAGAACTGGCTCCCTGGCGGAAAATATCCATCGAACGAACGGAAACATACGCTCTAGTGCGGACAGACAAACGGATGAAGACCGGATGTAAGCGGTAACATTGTAGTACATATTTCATTTGTACTTTGCATCTCTTTCATACGTGAGCTTAACGTTCGATTACGTCGTTGCAACGCCGACGATATTGAGGAAGCTCAATGTAGGTTGGTGGCAATGTGACAGCGAAGAAAGAGGCGTAAATGTACAAGATGTGGATATCTTATAGGTTTTGGGTTTCTAGCAAAAACCAAAATGAGGAAAGGAAAGAAATATATCTTCAAATGTGGAAGGGAAAGAGGTTAAGTACCTATGCAAATTGAGCTCGGAAATACACGAGACACGAAGTGCGGAGGTTGTGTAATATGTCCATTGGCAGATAGCAGGATATTACTGCTGCTGCATCCGCCCAAACGGATGACTAATGGATTTGTAAAACATGTTTTCAGGCTCTGATCGGAGCAGAGGGATATGCAACGTATTTGTTGGCACACATAATCCAGTCTGTCTCATGCGTTTTATGGGGAAAGAACGATGGTTGATAGTTTCACTTCTAACCAAGGTTACTTATAGAAGACTACATAAAATCACATTTTTTTAGGTTTGAGTGGATATTTGTTTGAATTTTTGTGTTTCATCAAGCTGAGGGAATTTCATTGGCCTTTCGCAATTAAGAATGTGCGAGTTATGAGTCGAATGTGGCATTTTTGGCAACCAGCACAACTCGAAAGACTCTTGAATGTCAAAATAATATGAATTTCCTCTGTCGCAATAGGACAAAGTCAATCTAAAGTCAGTTTTATAGCCTCCTGGATAGTGCGGGATATTATGTGTTTGAGAACTTCAATGTAAAATTGGAGTGTGGCAACATCTTTGTTAAAAGAAACAGGTAACAGCTACCAACACCTAGTGTTCCAAGGCTATAAATAGCCACAACCTTCTTGTGGCTATATTCCGAGCTAGACTGCCCATCGAGAATAAGCTGCAAACTGTCCAACACCTAAGGTAGATGTACAAGAAAAAACGTTACAATTCAAAAAACGGCGGCGAGGAAAGAGATTTGACCCAAATAGATGAGTTTGATGTGTATAAAGGCTGGGCCATCTAGTGGTTTCTTTTTAAATCATAGGTTATTTTGACACTGACTGCTGTTTCCCGCTCGAAATCTTGACAGAAAGGCAGTATCATACCTCCGTGGAACGAAATGAATCACTTTATGCTCGAACAACGCAGAGTGCTGCGTAACCCAAGCAGTGCGTTTTTTTTGAAAAGAAACGCCAGCTGTACGCAAGTCTGTGCAAAAAGTTCATGAGACTGGTATGCTAGTGGACAACACTCATGGGTCCCGTTGTCGTACGATGCTCACAGACGAGAATATGGCTGCTAAAGCCGAGAGTGTGAGACTCAATTTCTTCGTTGGGATAAACGTTTCGGTCAACGGTGGGCTTTACTGAGCTATGTAAACCGACTGTTTTTTATTGAAATTGAAGACATGGATTTGGACCACCTCTGGTTCATGCAGGATGGTGCGCCATGCCATACAGCCCCTGCCACATACGATCTTTTGCGCACCTAATTCTTAAATCATGTTATCAGCCGTCTTGACGATGTCAATTGGCCGCCTCGGAGCTGCGATTTGACGGCTTTGGATCTTCTTTTTTTTGTGGGGAGCCGTGAACGACTGATGTTATGCCAAATATAAAAAAAATAATAATCCGGAAATAATTTAAGCACTTACGGCCAATATCATCCAATCAATCCGTGAGCTACAACCCCAAACCATCAACAAGGTCTTAGAAAATTGAAATGCCAGAAAACAGAATGCGCTATTGCGAAGTCAGCTACTTGAACGACGTTGTGTTCCATAATTAATGGGAATGTTTGCTCTTACTAATAAAGCCATAATAAATGGGAAAAATTAAATCTTGTTAATTTTATTGCATTTTTAGAAAGAAACTTGTATTTGGACCACCCTGTAGTATCGGGAGCAACTGTAAACAAATTATGTAGCAACCAGAAGTGGATATTTTATTTTGATTCACAAAAGCTGTCAATATATTGTTTTTCAATAAAAATTACTTCAGTTGGAAACGTTAAGGAATAAAAACGTTTTTAGTTTCGACTTAAGCATATTACAAGGTGGTACGTAGAAAAAGAGTGATCTACAAATTTGCCAGCGTAAGTAAGTAATTTCTTGTGACCAAAGTGGTGGTAGTTCGACCTTAAAAGGAAACGAATTGTATCAAAGTTGCTCCCCACAAAACCATGAGAAGCGAAAAGTGGGCTGATTTATGGTGGTCTGCTCCGAATTTCTTTTAAATTAAATATATTCAATATATTTTGCATTTATTTTCCTACATAGGTACCGATTTTCATCTTGGAAGGAATTTCTTCCATAAAAAGAGCAATTGAATTGGCCAATGTTACAGGAGCTACTTCTTAAGCGCTGCCCTTTATTCACATTGAAAATATGCCACAAAATTTTAATACCAACAATTTTGCTGCACCTCGTTACTAAAGAGAAGAAGACTCAAAAGAGCGTTCAAATACTGTGTGTAAGAAAAAAGTCCAATATGGTTATTATTAATTATAGGTATATATACATATCACTACATAGTATAAAACAAAGTCGCTTTTCTCTGTCCCTATGTCCCTATGTATGCTTAAATCTTTAAAACTATGCAACGGATTTTGATGCGTTTTTTTTAATAGATAGAGTTATTCAAGAGGAAGGTTCGTATGTATGATAACATCTATTAAATAGTGGAGAAATACTGTTATTTTTGAGGCTTCTAATGTGATGTCGTAAATAATTTCATTTTTTCCGCTTACATTGCAAACGCAGGCTGAACCCTACGTGCGAAGCCGGGGCGGGCCGCTAGTATATATATATAATAATGTTAACCCAGTGCTTACCGGTCGATTGGCGAAAGTGGTTAGGTCTTAACGTGGTCAATTGACAGTGAACCAACTTCCTGATAAAGCAATGTCCAAGGAGTCTGACGATGAAGTGCTCTACCAAAAGTGACTGTATCTAAGAGCTGTTTTGGTAATTTTCCCAACACTAATTCACAGACAATTAGACCCTAATTTCTCAACAGAAATAATCAGGGAAAGACCCGTACCTACTCCTCGATTCCCACTTCATTGAAGTGATGTATAGTTCAAAACGAAGTGATCATTTTTTCAGTAGTCATTTGTTTTCCTAAATTCATAAACGACAAAACTCTCCCCTACCACAATGTCTGTACGTCATTTGCCATCTCGTATGCGCACAATATTTGTGGATGTAGGAAAACGCCGAGTGTTTGTCAACTTTCGTCAGGGTCTCCATTTTATGATGATCTGTCTGTAATTGTATTTCACTTAATCCATGTTCTCACTGATAATTTTGTACAGGGGCTTGTATTTTTTTTTTACTGCCTAGAACTGACATTGCTTTTACAACAAAGTTAATGGGAAGTTTCAGAAAAAAGTGGCGCTAGACTACAAATTCCCAATGCACGTCTATAATTTTCTATTCTATTTGATTCAAGTCGATGCTGTGTGGTACTTCACAATCGCGACAAATTCTGATTCATTGGTTTTCTTCAACTTTAAAGACCTTTGATGCCAGCAAAACTGTTGGTAAAATTCGCCAACATTTTCTTGACACTTTGCCACATTTCCCGACTAAATGCGAACGTGTTCCGATGCATATTTCAATTTCATTTCAAATAGTCAAAGTGGACAAATAATTTTAGAAACTATGTCAAGAGAAGTCGACAACATTTAAAAAAAAAAAAAAAAAAAAAACTGATATTCTAGATAGCTGTCATAAAACTCTTCCTTGAAGTGACACCTCCAACTTCAAACGAAACTACACACACACACCCAAAACTCGCAGTTCAATTGCTTCAAAGATAAAAGGTATTATCGCCTTAATTCGTAAACAAATAACGCTGTGTTCAATGCCAACCGTTCCCACATGTAAGATCGGTCAAGTGTAACTGCTTGTACACATAAACTCAGAATCGAATAGAAAGCTAAAAATATAAAAGTACCTACTTTAAGTAAACATTCACTTAATAATATTTTGACACAAGGAATGATAATGCTTTTTTCCGCTCTGCTACATCACACACGTCACTCGGTTAACTATGTAAGTAGAATAACACACAAAACGAGAACAAGTATTATTCGGAATTTATTGTATTTTTTTGAATTAAGACTAAGAAATTCGTAGAATCTGTTAGTTCAAAAATAGATCCGCCAGACAAGACGACAATCTCAACTCAAATAGAGTAGGCAGTGGGATTCTTTTTTTTCATAGAGCATTTTTTTGTCTTTTCACTGGAGAAGATGGTGCAAAGTGGACACATTTCACCAGAAAACAGTCTGAAGGTAAATATATCTATAACTTTAATCTTCACCTTTCAATTGGTATAGATATATTTTTATTTAAAAAAAACTTAAACTCGTTTCGATGAGTTTTTATTAACAAGAACTCGCGCGATCATTTGTAATCACGTTCAGGTATATTTCTGCGGATAGCAATTCGTTGTAGATACTTTCTTGTTGTTTGTTTCGTTTGAGCTGCTTCTTTGCCAATCACACAAACTATACAAGCAAAATATTTTCTTTTCTTTTTTTCGATTTTGAGGTAAAACCAAAAATTTGTATCTATGCGCGAAATAAATCAAATTTGGAACACCGCTCGCTTGGCTCAGTCGTCTGAGATACTCGAAGTGCAACTAAATTTAGTCGATTAATTTAGTACGTTGCGTCGACGTCGTGATACGTTAACGGAACGTTCGTCTCCATTGAGAGTTCGAAAATGGACTGCTGAGACTGAAACGGAAAGCCGCGCAGAGACTGTTGAATGAAATTCAATGATCGACGCGCTAAGAGGGAGCGTATCTTCGGCCATATACCATACGAATAATAACACAACACACAGACAAAATATACCAATAGGAACACATATAGACGGATAGATAGATTATTTTTTGTTTAACCAATTTTGTGTTGTTCTTCGGTATCTACTCGTATCTTGCTGGGGCTTGGGATGTGGATTTGGCTTTTGTTGGGGATCGTGCTTCGTGCATGCTTGATCGGCTCACAGTCACAACTCACAAGACCTGTTCGCCTAAATAAGGAAAACACACAAAACAGCAGAAAAAGAATCAAACACTGTTGGGTCTGGGTGTAGTACATGATTGAATGGGTAGATAGAATGCACGCACGTATTATATGCAGCGACACTGCGCGACGCACCTCCTTTATATTTCTCAATCTCAAGTACTTGAGTAGAGCAATAATATAAGTTGTTGCTTCTGGTGGATGGAAATGGAAATGGAAATGGAATTGGAAATTGTCATAGCGGGTTTTTCCCGGAGATGTTCACTTGTTAACTTTTCGTTGGAATGGTGACTGGGGAACATCCGTTGCGTGTAGGTAGACCAATATTTCAAGCCGGCTGGATGATTGATGTACAAGGTCTTTGAAAACCAAATGCGGATTGGTGTGTAGATATGTATGCTGAACCGACATTAAACATTCTTAAAAGATACCAATGCAGTGGAAGCCAACTCGGCAGTGACAAATGAACTATCATTTTTAAAAACTTCACATACCACTTATTATGCAAAGAATACATTGAAGGAGCATTCAACAGTAGTACAGTGATCCCCAGATGAGTGACCATCACTTGATTGCGTTCCTCGTTTAATTCATCCGAAAACTGAGCAAACAAAGCATTCCATAAGAAATGTACAGAACTTTTCTTGTTATTGTTTAAATGCGTACTGCTTAGCGATTCGATCGAAGTCCATTTCTTGCTCCAATTCTCGATTAAATGCGTCTTGCATTGAACGATTTGGCTGTGGCATCCCCAATCTGCACAACAAATTGTCACTCATGAGCAGACACATATCCTCGATCAAAATCAAATCTTTGTTGCGCATTTCATCTGACATCTCCAGTTCATTACTTAATGTAACATAGTAGGTAAACATAATTTATTAGAACAAACTTTTTAGGTAGGTACCTATATTAAAAAAAAAAACTTCAAAATTGTGGACAACAACAATTTGCTTGCAAAATAATTAAAATAATTGACAACAACAATTCCCTCAAAATTTAAAATATTTCTTTTTTTTTATTTGAAGTGTCACTACTCGATTTCTATCCAATTTTTTTTTTGTTTTTTTAAAGTGTATTTCCCCATACAAACTTTCATAACCTCTTTCATCCCCTCCAAGTTTTGTTTTCGCGACAAAAAGTAAATAAAAACCTGATATACAGCAATACGAACAAAACAAAAAAAGAATTACGAAAATCGTCCCAGGGGTTATCGAGTTACGTCCTCATCGAGTTACACCCCGAAAGAATCTATATATATAAAAATAACTTGATAAATGTGTTTGTGATAGCCTACCGACTGCCACACACATCCGATTTTGATTTAGTTTTTTTTGTTGGTTAATAGACCATGCAGAGAAGGTTAATATATTGGTATGATAAATTTTTGAAAAAAGGCGCAACCGCCATTCCAATAAATTCATTTTTGTACACTTTGAAAAAAAAGAAACTGAATAGAAATCGAGTAGTGACACTTCAAATACAAAAAAAAAAAATATACTAAATTTTAAAAGCAATTGTTGTTGTCAATTATTTTAATTATTTTCCAACCAAATTGTTGTTGTCAACAATTTTGAAAGCTTTTTTTTTTTAAATACCTATAGGTACCTAAAAAGTTTGTTCTAATAAATTATGTTTACTATGTTACATTAAGTAACTTTTTGAAATGAAGTATGTAGATACTTTGATTATACAAAGATGATATGGCCGACGATATTTTGCATCGAATTCGTACTGTGATATCGGATAATGAACTGGAGATGTCAGTTGCATCGAATTCGTACTGTGACATCGGATAATGAACTGGAGATGTCAGATGGAATGCGCAACAAAGCTTTGATTTTGATCGAGGATATGTGTCTGCTCAGGAGTGGCAATTTGTTGTGCAAATTGGGGATGCCACAATTTAATCCAGAATTGGAGCGAGAAATGGACTTCGGTCGAATCGCATTGAGTCAAGCTGTTGAAACAAATGTGCCAATGTTGAATCAAGAATAAAAGACAGTGTACGATGAATTGATGCAAGCAGTCGATAATGGAAATTGCGGAACTGGAAATACATTCATGATTTCACTGATGTTGGCTACAATTCGTTCGAGATCTGAGATCGCTTTGGCCCTAGCCTCTTCTGGGATAGCGGCTACTTTGTTAGAAGGCGGTCGAACAGCTCATTCTGCATTGAAATTGCCATTGAATCTGCAAGTGCATGAAGAACCTACATGCAACATTTCAAAGAACACTGCGATGGCGAAAGTACTGCAGTAATGTAAGATTATTATATGGGACGAATGCACAATGGCTTACAAACGCGCATTGGAGGCCCTGAATTGTTTACGTAATGATAAGCGACATTTCGGTGGAGCAATGATCTTGCTATCAGGTGATTTTCGTCAAACGCTGCCTGTCAATTCAAGATCAACTCCGGCAGATGAATTGAATGCTTGCCTGAAGGCGTCTGCTTTATGGCGATACATCAAGAAATTGCATTTGACAACAAACATGCGAGTTTCCTTACAAAATGACCAGTCCGCTGCAGAGTTGTCCAGGCAATTATTTATGATGGGCAATGGTGTGATTCGAGCAGACTTAATCACCGGCCTGATTGAGTTTCCACAACTTTTTGCAACTTTACAACGAGACCGGAAGAACTAATCATGAATGTTTTCCCGAATATCGCTTAGAATTATACTGAACATGATTGGCTGAGTGTAAGAGTGATTTTGGCTGCGAAAAACAAGAACGTCGATCATTTGAATTTCGCCATTCGAAACCAAATCGCTGGTGAGTTGCATTCAATTCAACAAATCAGTCGACTCCGTGATGGATGAAAACGAAGCCAGCAACTATCCCACTTTGTTGCGCAATCTAAATGTACCAAAACTTTGTAACTACGCGTTTGATTGTGAAGAATTTAATATCAAATATTATTCAAGCAAGGATTTTTATTGGAAAATTCAAAGGCGAAGATGTTCTTATTCCGCGGATTCCACTTATTCAGAACGATTTGCCGTTCGTGTTTAAGCGTACTTCTCGCTTATTAATAAGTCGCAAGGACAATCGCTGTATGTGTGTGGCAAATATCTTGAATTTCACGTGTCGGCAAAGCTCTCGCTTTGTATGTGTACACACCCGATAATAGAAATAGAACAAAAAATGTTGTGTACCATAAAGCATTTCAGTGAAAAAGCGGTAGATTGGCCGACAAGTATTTGATTTTATTTATTTATTTAATTTTAATATACCTTTTGAATACAAAATTTGAATTGACCGAATTACATGAAGCAGAATGAAGCGAAAGCTCGGAATTATTAATTTCATTACCTACATAAATGAATTTGAGCGGAACGAAGTTCGCCGGGTTAGCTAGTTATATATATAAAAATAAAAAATAATAATAATAATAAAAAGATAATATATAATATAAGATATAAGATAAGATATAAGATAAGATAGATAGATAGAAGAAGATATTGCTATCAAACCAAAATTCTACTAGCTAGTAAGAATGCGAAGTATACCGTTGTTACAACGGCGAGACTAAGCCAATTGCCAATCCATACCTAATTAACTTTGTCCATTACGTAGTAAGAGAAAGATATTGTTTTCGTACAAAATATCGAACTCGAGATTTTAATCAATTTTGACATTACGATGTTAGACGAACTCAAAAAAGTGGGTTGCGAAATTCTGTCCGGTCTGTCCGTCTGTCTGTCTGTCCCACAGGCCTACAGCCTAAACGGCTGACCGGATGTCGTTCAAACTTCGGATTTGGAGTTTGTGGGCTTAGGGCTCGGCGCCGTTTTTTATGTTGCAAGGTAACCTCAATATTAATGGTACTTCCCATACAAAATGTTCGGACCAGTTTGATTTGCTCGTTTTTTTTTTACGGCATGTAGGTATAAATCTATGCATTTCGTATATTTTCTTCATTTAAAACGATCGATTTTATCAAAGAAAATGTTCCTGATGGTCGGCGCCGGATTTTAATGGATACAACTTTTAAAATTCTTCCAAAGGGATGTTGCAAACAACTTCTCATCATATATGTCGAATAGCTTAAAAAGATACGTCTTTAATTAATTTTTTCATGCAGAACGCCTAATGTGCTTTATTTTGCTTATGGAAATTCTAAAAAAAATAACTTTAATAACTTTGAAAACTTTAGCTGACTTTAAGCTAGGTATAGAAAACTTAGAACAAATAAAAATTAGAAATCAGCTCGGGTTTTGAAATAACTTTTAATTTTAACTTTAAAAAATTTGAGAAGATAAAAGTTAAAAATTCGCCCGAGTTCAGCGATGGTGAAATTGGTGCACTAATGGATAATGCCGAAGAGGACGAAATTGTCTCACCCCCTGGCATTTGTGTAATTTGTCGGGACTCAAAGCAAATTTTTTTTTTTTTTTGTAAGCACTTAAAAGTGGCCAAGGCAGGCGCTGGATAAAAGGCAAAACCATAGGTGTCCGTATTGCAGGCAACGTTGAAAACACAATTCGAGCTTTCATTTAATAGACAATTTGTTTCCTTTTATTGAATATTTGCTGTAAATTGGGGCTATATATTGGTTCTCGGGCCATTTTTCATTTGGGGTGATATTTCATCTGGTGTTACAAGTCATTTATTTCCTTCATTCTTAAAGAAGACCCCAATAATATTTGTTTGGGGTATAGTTTCACAAACAAAAATAAATTTTACCACAAATTATCAATGACAAAAGGCCCCAAAATAATGAAAAATCACCCCAATCAGACAATCAAACGTTTTTGTGGCTTACTTTATCATTTTTTGCGGTCTTTTTTAATTTTTTTGCTATTTTTCATTGGGGCTTGATTTCATGGAGCCAAGTCAACGTACAGAAAACTAGTCCTGTTTAGAAAGAAAAGAACGATTTCGAACTTCGAGCCTCCCACTATTCGCCAGTGCCGTGAATAGCCTAAGGTTCGCTGCTCGCAGCATATACAACTCATCTCTACTGGGCTCGTGTTCGTGGACACATGGACAAAACCGGCAAACCGGCTGAAGAACTGCCCAGAAATGGATCTGTAATGGATCCAGACCAGGGACTCAAGTCGATCAAACTACCACTCTGTAATCTCAGAGAGGGAGTGGAAAATAATATCCGCCCGAACGCCACCAACAGGTGGAAAGAATGAACTAAATGTGAAATATCACAGGAGCTATGACCAAAATATGTAATATAAGTCGCACTAACAAGCTAATGCGGTTTGATAGAACATAGTTATGTAAACTGGAAGGGGGCCTGACAGGCCACAACTTCCTTAGAAATATGACGATATATGCACAGGCTGCGGAGGTGAGGGGTATACGATGTGGAAGCATAACCTCACTCCTTCTGTCAATGCCCAAGTCACTTAAAGAACGGAAAACTTTAAAGTTACTATACTTCCATAACATACAGTAGTCTTCGGATGTCTCACTATCTTTTCTTTCCAGATTTATAAGTTCATCAGGGTGGCTGGACAAGGTCGAGTAATCACAAGAGGGAACTCAATTCATCACCAGGAAAAACAGCTAACTCCCAACAAGGGCATACGAATGGGTCGACATGGACATAACCGGGATATAGCACGGCTCGCTCTGCTATGTACTTAGCTAATAAGCTAACCTAACCTATTCTAAATATAATTCCTTCAAATGCTTTGTCAAAATCGAATGCAATTTCGTATTTAGGCATAAAAAAAAATAAATAGTTTACGCAACAGGTCCGAAGAGACCCTTGGCCTAGCTTCTCACAACCATTCGTTTTGTGTGAGTTTTTCATTTTTGGAACGAATGGAAGGGATCTACAATTTTATGCCGACTCCAAACGGCTAATTGAGAAGCTCTTTCAAGACATTTATACTCTCGGATGTTTGTCAGACGTTCGCGAGAGGTAGCGCAGTGGAAAAAAACCATAAGTTGGAATTTGGGTTTTTGCGGGATTCGAACCTGAGACCCTTCGCTTAGTAGTCCAACACACTAACACTTAGCCACTGCGACTGCAAAATTTAGACATACACTATGTATTAAATAGTTGCAGATTTCCAGGCATACATTTTTTAATGAGCTTCTTTTAAAAGTGGGTGAAGTTACACTACCCAAATAAGGTTTCGAATAATTCGAAAGCATTTGACAGAGTTTAGCACCAAGCTCTCTTGTCGAAAATGCGTGCCTATGGGATCGACGAGTCTCTTCTTCAATAGATTAGAAACTACCTTTCTGGCCGTTCAATTCAAGTTGTGTTGGACGGTTTCAAGTCTGCAATTCACCATATAAATGCTGGTGTTCCCCAAGGCTCTGTTTTGTCTCCGACACTCTTTCTCATATTCATCAATGATCTCTTGTCTGCTACTTCAAATCCAATACATTCTTTCGATGATGATAGCACCCTCAGTTTTTCATATTCGTTCTCTGACTCACGTCCCTGCTCTTCGGCCGTGGATCTGGAACAGCGACGTATGCTAAACACATTAAATTCCGATCTTGACAGCATTATAAAATGGGGTACAATCAATATAGTGGAATTTAATGCTTCAAAAAAAAAAAAAAAAAAACACAATGCTGCCTTCTATCATTAAAGCGAAACCTGAACCCTAACCCATTATCCATGAATGGGACTTGCATCGACGAAACCGAACGACTTTCCATACTTGGTATATGTGTCAACGACAAACTCCGTTGGAATTACCACATATACGAAGTCGCCAAAAACGCAGCGAAATGTCAAGGTTTCTTAAATCGATGTAAGAAGTACTTTACACCCCCCGACTTAGCTACAATATACAAGGCCTTTATTCGGCCTAAGCTAAGTACAACGCTCAAATTTGGTCAGGTGCACCAAAAACTTCATTGCACCTACTAGACAGAATTCAAAAGCGCGCGATAAAACTTATAGGTGATAGAAATATAGCGGAGTCTATTGACCCGCTCGAACATCGCAGAAATTTTTCTTGCCTTTCCTTATTTTATCGATATTTTCACCACCGATGCTCTGATGAAATAGCTAACTGCATTCCGCCCCTTCAACAATTCTCTCGCAACACCCGTCGCACATCGAATGCACATCAGTTCACCCTTAAGCCTACCTTCGGACGTACTGTAAAATATAGAGATTCTTTTGTGAGTCGAACAACACGCATGTGGAATGCATTGCCTCACCCGGTTTTCCCCTGTCATTACAGCCCAAAATTGTTTAAGACCAATGTGCACCAGTACCTCTTCTCTATCCTCCCTATTAACCCTTCCACTCGTGCTGTGCATTAGCATTATAAGGGAACAAAAACCCCTGAGCACTAGTGAATTATAAAAAAAAAAAAAAAGGTGTGATGGTACACGGTTTGCTGTGGGAATTATGCATCCGGTGAAAGTCCGTACTGGAGCCCACAAAGGCGAGGCAGGGTTTTTTGTTTTTCCACATACCGAAGCGACTTCCCGTTTGTCCTCAAATGACAGCAGCTTCACATCATAGATTTTGTTGTTACCGATGAATAATCTTTTATTATCTTATTCATTTTGACCGAACTGCATTTTTTTTTCTTACACGCCACCATATTATATTGCACGTATGTAAGAGACCGGGTGGTTGGGTGCTGTATGAATAGGGTAGGCACTGATTGGCGTCAACTTGGCGATTCCCAGTCGTTGTAATTGTTCATACACATCAATTGTGCTTATTTTACCTCCGCGTGGTAGCCACCGGGTACTGGTCTTGTCCTTCCGGGCATGACTTGCTAAACTTATAAGCGCGAGTGTTGAACACGAAGAAAATAGCAACACTATAATGCTCTGTCGGAATGACTGCCTGATCGAGTCTCAGAGGTCTTACATGAGCCCCTCAGAAAGAGGACGTACGGCGGATGAATTCACATGGTTGAATCAACGGTGGCGTCAACAGTCAACATGGCAGATACCTCAATGAGCTACTTTGACGTATTTGGAGCTGAGGTCATTGAGGATTTTTCAGCACTATTCAGGGTGTTGAAATAGAGATGGTGGCGGAAGAGCCCTTAATGGGTCAACGGCAGCTCTCACATCCCCGAAGCGGGTTACTGACTCCGGAATATTCCGGCTCCTTTTGCCCAAGGGGTTACAGAAAGGGCCTGGTCCTCCAGGTTGGGGGTTGTGCGTGGGGTTAACGACCCTACCACGGAAAAAAAAGAATTGTTGCGAAGCAACCAAAAGCCTCGGATAAGGACGGATTCACTGTTGACGACCCTGCAAAACGAAAAAAGGACAATGACGTTCGGATCTGCACGTGGAATGTTCGAACTCTGAACAGACCGCGTGCAGCCGAACAACTAGCGGAGGCCCTAGACTGCTACAAAGCAGGTATCACCGCCATCCAGGAAGTGCAGTGGGATGGGCCGGGCAAAAGGAGGATGAAAAACTGTGACATTTACTACGGTGACTGCTACAGAGAACAAAAGCAGCGTCTATTTGGATGCGGATTTGTTGTAAGCGGCAGACTTAGGCAAGAAGTCTTGAGCTTTCGACACGTTAGTGAACGCCTTACAACTATCCGCATCAAGGCTAAATTCGCCAACATCAGCCTGATATGCGCTCACGCCCCCACAGAAGATAAAGACGATGCTACCAAAGAGTGTTTCTACGAGCTCCTCGACAAAACATATGAGCAATGTCCTAAGCATGACGTTAAAATCGTCTTGGGTGATTTTAACGCCAAAATAGGAAAGGAGGACATCTTTGGTAGCACAATCGGAACACACAGCCTACACGACACCACGTCTGGAAACGGACTTAGGCTGATTGATTTTGCTGCGGGACGTAATGTTACCATAGCTAGCTCTCGGTTTCCTCACCTCAATATACACAAAGGAACATGGCGGTCACCTGATCATCAAACCGTCAACCAAATTGATCACGTTGCGATCGACGCAAGGCACTCATCCAGTATTCTAGATGTCCGAACTTTCCGAGCGGCCAACATAGACTCGGACCACTACCTTGTTGTAGCCAAGGTACGGATGCGGATATCCAAGACGCCACAACAACGAGAAAATACTGTGAGGAGATTTAACGTTGGACGACTACAAACGCAACAAACCGCCAGAACCTTTGCCGATCGCGTATCCCTCAACCTCTCGAGAAGTCCTATGCTGCCAGCATCAAGTGCCGAAGACCAGTGGCGCCGATGCCAAGAAGCCATCAAAAACGCCGCAACTGATGTGCTCGGTTTCACCAGTCCACCCCCCCGAAACCCCTGGTTTGACGAAGAGTGCCGGCAAGCACATGCAGCAAAACAAAGTGCCTACGAAGCGTCGCTGCATAGAAGGACGAGAGCAGCTCGTCAGCTCTACGAGCAAAAAAGGAGGGAAGAACATCGGCTTCTCCGGAGAAAAAAGAGAGAGCATGAGAAGCGCGCGATCGAGGATATAGAGAGGTGTTACTCCAGGAACAATGTTCGGAAGTTTTACCAAAAGGTAAAAAGAACGTGCCATGCCAACAAGACCCGAACGGAGACCTGTAGAGACGAGCAAGGAAACCTTGTAGTAGAGTCACAGTCGGTGCTGAGGACATGGAAAAACCATTTCTGCAGACTGCTAAACGGCGAAGACGACACAAATTCCGCTGTTAGGCAGAACGATCCATTCAACCTGGACGATGACAGCCAAGATTTCCGTCCACCTGACCAAAATGAAGTGAGGATAGCAATATCTAAGCTTAAATCCAACAAGGCTGCTGGTCCAGACGGCATACCTGCCGAGCTCTTCAAGGCAGCCGGAGATGACTTGGTAGAGTGCATATACCAACTCATCTCCAAGATTTGGTTAGAGGAAAGTATGCCTGATGAATGGAACCTCAGCATTGTTTGCCCGATCCACAAGAAAGGAGACCCTCTAAACTGCGCCAACTACAGAGGCATCAGTCTCCTGAACACTGCGTATAAGATCATGTCTGCTGTATTGTGTGAACGCCTGAAACCATTCGTCAACGATCTGATAGGTCCCTATCAGTGCGGTTTTAGGCCCGGTAAGTCCACGACCGATCAAATATTCACACTACGGCAGATCCTGGAAAAAACCCAAGAATACCAGATCGATACTCACCATCTTTTTGTCGATTTTAAGGCCGCATATGACAGCGTTTATAGAGACGAGCTATACAGAGCCATGTCTAGTTTTGGCATCCCTGCCAAGCTTGTCAGATTGTGCAGAATGACGATGGAGAACGCTCGCTGCTCCGTAAAGGTCGGAAAC
This sequence comes from Cheilosia urbana, assembly GCA_946477585.1. Taxonomy (NCBI): domain Eukaryota; kingdom Metazoa; phylum Arthropoda; class Insecta; order Diptera; family Syrphidae; genus Cheilosia; species Cheilosia urbana. Next base: position 49,756,834 of record OX297855.1, read on the forward strand.
AATCTCACCGAGACCTTTGATGTCAAAAAAGGATTTAGACAAGGTGATGCGCTGTCATGTGACTTCTTCAACATCATTCTTGAGAAGATTGTGCGAAACTCACAAGCCAACACCAGAGGCACAATTTTCTATAAGTCTGTGCAACTGCTTGCATACGCTGACGACATTGACATTGTTGGTACAACACAGCGAGCTGTCACTGGTGCGTTTGCAAGTATTAGTGCAGAAGCGGCAAAAATGGGTTTAGTGGTGAATGAGGGTAAAACAAAATATATGCTGTCAACAAGAAGGGACACACGACATCGACGAATCGGGCAGAACGTCACGATAGACAGCTATAACTTTGAGGTAGTTAGGGACTTTGTCTACCTCGGCTCCGCTATAAACTCTGATAACGACATCACATCAGAAATCAAACGAAGAATCACACTTGCCAACCGCTGTTTCTTTGGCCTAAGACGGCAACTGATAAGTAAGGCCTTGTCGAGAAATACTAAGGAAACTCTGTATAAGACCCTCATCATCCCAGTCCTGCTTTATGGTGCGGAAGCATGGGCGCTATCAAAGGCGGATGAAGATCTCCTTGGTCGTTTCGAACGCAAAATTCTTCGAGTGATTTTTGGTCCCGTTTGCGTTGACGGGTTTTGGAGGAGAAGATTTAACAGCGAACTCTACAAGCTGTACAGCGACATCGACCTAGTCAGAAAAGTACGCATCAGTCGTCTAAGATGGCTGGGACATGTAGAGCGAATGGACACCAACGCTCCGGCCCGAAGAGTCTTCGATTCTAACCCGGAGGGACAACGCAGTAGAGGAAGACCTCGCCTTAGGTGGCGCGCGCAAGTGGAAGGGGACCTACACCAACTTGGAGTGCGCAACTGGAGGCAGTTAGCCAAAGATCGCGCTAACTGGAGAGGCGTATTGGTTGAGGCCCAGGTCCACCCCGGACTGTAGCGCCACCTAAGTAAGTAAGTAAGTAAGTATGTAAGAGACCGAACATTCTTATTTTTTATTTTTCTATGACAACTATACTCTCGAATACTTGTCAGACGTTCGCGAGAGATGGCGCAGTGGGAAATTCGTTAATACATTGTTTGACTTTTTCCGGGTATAGAACCTCTGGCCATTCATCCAGTAGTTTAGTATACTAATCATTGAACCGCTGAACTAGCACCAAATTCAAAGAAAATATGAGTTTCTTTACTTCACACCCAAAAAGTAAATTTTCTCCTTATCAAACTCTTCAAATATGGCACCAGTTATAGCCATACGTTAAATGCAACCGAAAAAGTTGAAACAGTATGAAAATGAGTTTTTTTTTTTCGTTTGGGCGGTCATAGCAAAAAATCTGTCAGAAAAAAGTTTCCCTAACAAAAACAAGTACAACAAACCAACCCCCACAGATTGGATTTCATCAGAAAAAAATTTCCTGACAGTGGGAACAGTAAAGAAATGATGTACTTCAGTGGAATGATTCGGTTTTTTTTTGTGGAATTGACTGAGAAGTTGATCAGAAAAAGTTTTTCGTACGTAAAAATGAATAAATTATTTTTGCAGAAAATTTAAAGATCATTTGCATATTTCTTTTTTGATAAGCTAACTTTATAATAAGCAACATTTTAAGACCAAGATTGAGGTCAACCATCAAGTTTAAGTGGTCAAAAAAAGCAAACGACAATTTTTACGGTTTGGTTTTACGTATTGCTATAACTAGTACCTATAGTATTCGGTGTGGTGTTAACTTATTTCAAGATCTTTAAATCAGTAGTTCAGTGTTTACAAATTATTAAAAAATTTTATTTTTTTTTCGACGGAATGAAAATATTTTAACAAATTTTCCACTCAAAACGTAGTAGAGATTCTTTTCATAAAAATGCTCTTCTGACTACATATATATTGCTAAATTATTTTCAATTCATTCCGTTCCATTTGCTGCCGTTGTTTCATTAAGTTGCCAAATAATTTTTTTTAAATCTATGGGCAAAACATACTTACCTACAGATTTTTTTTCGAAATTAATATGTACTTACCTGAAAAGACAAACAAAAAAAAGAATAGTAAATAAATTGGTTACAATATTGCAATAAATTTTAGATTAACAATTTTTAATAAAGAAAAAATCATTTGAGAGGGCATTTGATGGGACAAAGATTGGTTGGTACCGAATTTTTTGATAACCTTTCGGCCATCCAAAGTATCCATTTCCACAAAATCTTCAAATTTCTCAACTCCACACACGCTGGTTTTGAAATCCTTTAACATCATTCTCCACTTTTATCTTCAGGCTCCATTAGTTGTGGTCTTAAAACGGCGCTCAACGCGTTTAAGAAAGGGAGGACATTTTCCATGAAAATGACAAGAAAGTGACGCAGTGGACAATATTTGCCAAAATGAATTTATTTAGCAGTAAAAACGTAAAGGAGATTTATTAAAACATATGAATTTTTTAGAAAAAAGATTACAAAAACGAAAAGCATTCAAAAAGAAACTTTTTATGTCTAAACTTAATTTTTTTCACAAACATTTATAGCTTTTGGATAAACATAGAAAACCCGACTTCCTTTCATTTTGATATTGGGATTTGGAAGCTTTTCAATGATGTCATTACACTTTACATCAACTACTTACGTCATTATTGTCAATTTTATATGAGGTTTTTGTACTGTCAGAGGACTTAAGGAACATAACTTCGATTTCATCTTCGTTGTCGACTTCTGATTGCGCTACTGCAACGTAGCGATAATTCGTCAGATTTTTCTTTTGGTGGGATGTGATATTTATTAAAATGTGGTTCCCGCATACAATTTTGTCATTTGGCATATTGATGTTGGGGTCGTCTTCATCGTCCGTTATGTTTGGGAAATAAATCAGGTTTTTTTCATTTCATCAATTTTCTCAGAAGAAACCATGAAAAGTTTCACACTCGTTTCCGTCTCAACCAAATTAACAAATGTTTCAGCATTGGGAATAACTCTTCCATGTGATACTAGGCGATCTGCAGTTCGTTTTAAGACACCTCCAATTCCATCCGCTGCTCCCCATGACCAGATTCAAAAAATGACCAAGTTTCTTACCTTATCCCGTACTCGAAAATTTGATTGCTGAAGAAGAAAACATTTTGTTTCTGACGATATTGGGTAGCTGGACCGTCAGAAAAAAAGTAAACAGTCTTTGTGTATGTTTTTTTTTTCTTTGAGCAACAAGAAAATGGGTTCCAAATGAGCCCAAATTGCAGCAGGACCATGTTCGTTGTTCGATGAAATTGTCGCAAATGAAATGGGATCCTCACCGGCAAGATACAAAACACCTGTATGAATCGTTATTTGGTTTCTAGCACCCCCGAAATGATGGGCTTGAATTTCTTCAGCGAATTTGCAGTTATAATTTTCACTGAAATCTTTGTGCAATACAGCGGAATCTTTAGACACAATGATCAACGCAGGTCCTATAGGCACGATACAATTTTTTAATATTGAATATGTGCCTTTTTGCAGCAATCATTTCAACATTTTTGGACAAAAACGTTAGTGTTCTCTGATAATTTTACTTTTGTGGCTTTAAATCTTCTTATCACTTTCCCATTCCTCTCGTAGCTTTTTTCTTTTCTAATCCACTCGTACCATTCCTTGATTTTGCAGTTCGTTCCCATTCTTAGAAGTAGTGGTTTATCTTTACATGTAAAGCATTAGTTATAGGTACAGTTCTTTTCTTCGAAATCGGTTTATCTTTACATGTAAAGCATTAGTTATACATACAGTTCTTTTCTTCGAAATCTCACACGATTGACCTTACAAGTGCCACTATATCAATTGTAGAAACCGCATGAATTTGTTGTAAGGCCTCAATTTTAAGTTTAATGTTGCAGTGTACATATTTCGCATGCACAAGTTTCACGAGCTGAGATCGATGGGTTAATGACATAGAATGGCCGGTTTCGTGTAAAATAAGAGTAGGAGCAATTACCACCCTCAGCAGTATATTTCTTATACAAGGATAGTTGTGTTTCCATCAAAAAACTTCTCTGCATTTTATTTTCATACCTAGTCACAGTTTCTTTCTTACCTGTAGTGGGTCTGCTTACATCATCCCGAAGAAAAAACGTCTTGATCGCCTCCCTCATTTTTATATACTTTTCTGTCTTTTTAATGGGCTGTCTCAAACGCGGAATAGATTTCAATCCTAAAAAATCGGATCCTGCTGATAAGGACATTCTGTACTTTTTCAATGCAAAGTATTTAAGTAATGTCGGTCTTAGACGTTTAGCTCCTGATGATGTGAGCGACTTAAAAAAAAGTACTGAGCAATGAATCGGCTTTCTTTTGTACTGGGTCTGCGCATATAGTTTTTTTTTAACCTTTGAAAACGTTTTTTATATTTTTCTGCTTTAGTTTCCAACGATTTAATTTTTTCTCCCAAAGCCAAGTTTTCCCTGTAGACTTTTGTTTTATCCCGACGGATTCTCTTGCGGCCACGGGCTGAACTCGGTCCCGCTTCTGGAGCCTGCGGAAAATTGACCGGAGATAATGGTGGCGTGTCACTTAAAAGAGCAGATAATCTCTTATTTTTTTGTCTTGATTGGAGCTTTCTCCAGTTTTTCCTAGTAAGTCTTTGTTCCCTTTTGGTTTGCTCATGAATCGGGCGTTTCGTTTTATGGTAACGCTTCCGGGCCTTTTGTTTTTGTAAAGCTGCCTTTTCCGGATCAGCTTTTAGCCGCTGTCGATACAGTTTGGCTCTTTCTGCCTGCGTTATTTAATCGGGAAATTCAAATTGCTGCGTTGGGGATAAATGCCATTAAGTACAGAACTATTGTAGTGCTGAACGATATTTAATTTTTTTTTAAATTGAAGTAAAATAAATATATTTCAAGCTATGCTAATTCATTGCCATTAAATACAGGTTCTAAGTAGTATTTCAGACATAAAAAAATTCTAAGTAAATGTGATTTTATAAAGCAAATAAACTTAGAAGACAGCTTATTACAACATTTTAAAAAACGGCCCATAACAATAGAATATATTAGCCGCTCCCTTGATGGTGACCTTATCCTTTTAAGGCTAAGGAATTCGTCCATTCGGGTTGGAATATGTTTTTTTATAGTAAATCATAACAAAATAGAAAGACATTTTCCAAATCAAAGCTAAAAGACTATTCATATGAGGAACTTATGAATTGAAAATTGCTATTTGTTCTATCACAAATCCATTGTGTTAAATTAATCCAAGATCTAATCTAAAAAAAACATGAATCTCAATTGACATAAACAGCTAAATTAACAATTAGAGAAATTTTCCCGCGAATTGAAAATTCTTGCCGCGAACTGTCACACTTTATTCACTATCCACATAATACAGTCGCGATCCACAAACCCATAGAAAATAAAATAAAATAATTCACGTTGAATCCGCCCCCCAGTGAACTCGTCCGCTAGCTAGCATGCTAAGTGATGGAAAATTACAAAATTCATCTTTTCACTTCTCATCTCAGTGTCAAAACAAAATATAAACGATTTGTCCAGGTGACTTATAAATCTGAAGCACTGATAGTGGAAGCACTATATTACTTCGCTAGAAGTTAATGCAGTTGTAGGGGGCATTGTTCGAAAAAGGTTTTTTTTTTTTTTCACTTAAGATCTATTTGGCTCACACGACCAGTCGGAGCAAAAATTCACTAGCCAGCGGCGCGGAGCTTGTGCTAAATTAAGTATTTAGAAAGTTATGCTACGTTTCCACCGGATACAAATCCCGAAATTGTACAAGAAGTTTAAAATTAATCCTCAAGTGTTTCCAACAAATAAAACAAGATTAACTTGACGTATTCTCTCTGGCTCGAAACGAAAACTAGTTAGTGTTCGGTGTGAATGCATCTTTGAGTTTTCGACGCGAACACGGCTTTCGGTGCGGTGTAAATAGGGTATTACAAGTTTCTGATTTAATTACAGAAAAAGCGTCCTACATTTAAAAAGAAAGCCGATTTTACTCATTTTGATAAAGATCAGTCCGGAGTCCTGCTGTAACAAAGGTGTCGAAATGAATCTAAAGCGTCCTGAAGGTAGCGCTACTCTGGCGTCTTCTATATATGAAGAACCGCACTCTTGTTCCACAGCAATTAAGCAAACAAGTATTTTACTTTAAAGGACCCTCTTATATCATCTATATGGTAGATTTTAGGGGTCAATAGATTGTAAGAAAAAATAAATAATATGGCAAAACGAAAACGCTTGTGTGCGTACATATTTCAGGATTTCTTGAAAATAAAAATGATTAATATGACCGCTTCAACCTGTCAACGAATTTGCATACTCATAAGAACTCGCTTCTTCTTCAATTAGCAACCCTGGTGAATCAACGATATCACTAGTTATACTACTATGTGCTTCGGGCTTTTACTTATTTTTTTCGATATAGCTACCCGCTTAATTTCGTGCGCGATCAGCGGTAATGGACGTTATTTCCACCCCTTCCCCACCTTACACAAAAGTTACACAAGAATAATTTCCGAATATCCTTATAAAATTATCGTTTCATTCTCCTCGTTGTCATTGACCTTGGTGGGACCGTATAGCTGCATACATATTTTATTGTTTTCATTTTTTCAACATCTTCTTAGCAGCATGCAACGTAACATGCACAGTGTAAGTTATTTATATATTTTCCTTCCTTACTCCGTAATAAAGTTAAATTCGTATTTAGCGGAAGATTTTGCATCTCATCCGGTTAAAACGGTGTCTGTGAGAACGAAACGTGCAAACTGCAAAATATATTTCTGTTTTCTGCCTTTCATCGGGAAAATAAAAGTCCATAACTGTGATGGTTCGAGAACCATAAAAAAAAAACAACTCTTGTGCAAATCATTTGAGATTTGGACATTTTAAAGATGTGAAATCACATTTCCAGAACGCAGAACAAAAAATGTGCTGCTTCTTTTTGTTATGATCATTATTTCTGAATTCTAAATTGGATCGTTAAATTTTAGTAGGACCTTAAACAAAACAAAATTGTTTAATGAACTGAAACCTCGATGAAATAAAACATAAATACACGCACGTGGTATCTATTTAATTAAAATTATATTTTGGTCCGATGGAATTTTCTTTACAAATAAATAAGATGAATGGAAGAAGATAAACATTAATTAAAATTATTAACGGAATGGTCTTCGTCCGAATATCTGTCTGTCATGACCCTGAACTAACATAGGTATGTAAAACTCAACAGCCAATAGTTTAGCTTTATTATAATTAATTTTTATAAAAGTACCCGCCGGTTTTAAATTTTTTGCAGAAATGCAAGTCACTGTTTAAGGTAAATAAATCCTAGGGGCTACAGATGGAAGCTTGTCAGCTTTCACTCAGTGATTGTATTTATATGGTGTTGCCTATGATAGCGTGTCAATTAAGTTAAGATTTTCTGACTGGAATAAGCAGATATTTTGACGAAATTATTGTTCATGATATGTTTATCGTTTGAACTCAAGTTGACTTTTTTTCAAAAATGCAACTGAGTCTGCTATTAAGTTAGAAATGACCAGTAAGTAAGTAAGTAAGTGATTCATTTAATTACATTTGAATATACTATGAATTTAAGAGCTATGGCTAAGCCGTCAGCCTGATTGGCAGGTATATAAATATATTACCTTGGAAATGAATTTTTGTTACAATCATATGTACCGTTTTCGAGATACATATGTCCAGATTTCAAAAGTACCGTTATTCGATTTTTTATTGAAAACCTGAGTATGCATTCATGGTAACCTCATCTACTTAAGCTCAAATATCAGTTTTTGTTGAAATTGTTAGAGCCGTTTTCGAACAAATCAAACTGATTTTGTATGGGAACTACCATTAGTATTGAGGCTACAGTGAGCAAAAAAAAAGGCCCCGACCTGTAGGCCCACAAACTCCAAATCCGAATGTTGTAGGGTTGTATCTCATCCAACGGCCGTAGAGAGTTGTTTCCATTCCATTAAGCAATCAACCAGCACAGATACTTTAAGGTTTAAGCAATCATGGATTCCCATCTGAACTGAACCGTATTCATATTGACGGAAATATTTTGTTAATCATTGAAGAATTAATTATTCGGATCGACAATTTTTCATGAATTTTTTTCGTATTATTGAAGATTTAATATTCAAACTGAAGTTGTTAACAAAACGGTATTCTGTATGTGATATTGACAAAAATGTGTTGATCATTTCTTAAAGAATCAGTTATTCAAATTAACAATTTTCTATAAAACGTTTCTTTATCTTGAAGATTAAATATTCAAATTCTGTAAAGTTTCATCACATGCTGAATTATTTGTTATATTATAAGCGAATGAATTTATTTTCATATTGACAAAATCACCAAATATTCAAATTGACAAGTTCATCAAATATTTCGTCTTATTGAAGATTTAATACAAATTCAAAACAAATGCAATTGGTTCAAACGCCTTTTACCCGTGCACAAAAATAATAATTAGTCGCAATTTATCAGATTGACGAAAATTCATCGATTTTTTTATATATATTACATATATTTTTTTATTTTATATCGATTGCCTATATATATATATATATATTTTTTTTTTTTTTTTTCAAAATTATTGCTTAAAACGCAAGTTATTTTTATTATTATTTTTTTTTTTTAATAATTCGGTTTCAATTTTTTACAGTTGTAGCAGTTTACAATTAATGTACAATTAATAAAAATCGTTGCTTGAATAATATTTGATATTAAATTCTTCACAATCAAACGCGTACCGTTACAAAGTTTTGGTTCATTTAGGTTGCGCAACAAAGTGGGATAGTTGGTGGCTTCATTTTCATCCATCACGGAGTCGACTGATTTGTATGAATGCAACTCACCAGCGATTTGGTTTTGAATGGCGAAATTCAAATGATCGACGTTCTTGTTTTTCGCAGCCAAAATCACTCTTACACTCAGCCAATCATGGTCAACATAATTCTGAGCGATATTCGGGAGACATTCATGGTTGTAAAGTTTCAAAAATTTTGTGGAAACTCAATCAGGCCGGTGATTCAGTTTGCCGGAATCACACCATTGCCCATCGCCAACAATTGCCTGGAGAAATCTGCAGCGGACTGGTCATTTTGTAAAGAAACTCTCGAAATGACAGGCAGCGTTTGACGAAAATCGTCTGATAGCAAGATCATTGCTCCACCGAAAGGTCGCTTATCATTACGTAAACGATTCAGGGCCTCCAATGCGCGTTCGTAATCCATTGTGCATTCGTCCCATATGATAATCTTACATTGCTGGAGTACTCTCTTTAACTTGACGAAATTTTCTTCATACCAATTTTTTTTATAATCATTTGATTATTCATCATATTTTCTTCAATTTGAATAAATTTCTTTAAATGGAGGAAAACGTTGTCTTTAAATTGGAAAAAAAAAAAATGAATTTGAAGAAGTTTCATTAAAATGTAAATGTTTATTGTTGTCCTAGAAATAATAGATTTTATTCTTCTAAGTGAAGTGGTGCACTGCGAATTAACAAAATTGTATTCGTGAGTTCGTGACAAACAAACAAATCAATAATTTCAAAACGTTTGATGAACGATTGTCCAGAAACACATTCGTGTATTAAAAATGTAAGTATTAAATATTCAGATATTCTAACTCTATAATAATTCATTCTTCAATGTTAGTTTGGACGTTTATTCAGTTTTGTTTTTATGAAATCAAAATTATTTTTGACCAGAACCAATTATAAACAATTTACTTATTTATTGATGTACTAAATATTTTATTATTATTAATTATTACAAATAACTGACAAATTTTAAGTTCGTAATTATCTAATCACTTTATTATTATTTTAAATCGATTGTAAACTTTTAATTTCATAATTATTTATTATTACTCCAATTATCTGACTATTATAATTCGATTAAATACTTTATTTATACTATTAATTAATAATACCTATCCTAAAATATAATTAAAAATAAACATTCTTACTAAAAAATATTTGTTTGTGTTTTATTTAGGTAGGTACTTTAATGGGGCTTGAACATTCTATTTTCTGCGTTCAGCTTACATCTAAGCCAGAACGATCTAGTCGACTTAAGATAGCAAGATTTTTTAATAATGTATGAGTTTGTATTAAAGGGGAAAAAACTATTTCTCTGACTCGGAGCAGAGAGGAGTCTATTTTTGCAATATCAAAGTTCTTGGATGACTTTACTGCTAAAATGCTGGAAACACTCATTGAAGACGACAGAAGCAAGTTATTTTAACCAAGCGGATATATTTATTTATTAAATTGTTTTGTTTTGTTCCTTTTTAAATATTAAAATATATTTTTTTAAGTAAAACTTATTTGTCAAAATAAAAAGTTATCTATATCTATTAAATTTAATAAATTGAAATAAATATGTTTAGAAATTAAAACCTGAAAATTAATTAACAAACATGTAAACAAACCATGTTTTTATTTTTCTTCCAGCTCTTACTAGAATTCGAAAAATTTAATTTTTGATCTTCTCAATCTATGTCGAGAATTATTGTACCTACTATCGACTTTAATAGAAAATTATTGTTTATAGGTAATAAGCTACGCGGCTGTGTGAAATTGTGTGGAATAACAGCCAAACCGAACTCTATTTTCGAATTTCTTCTATCAAGTAAAAAACTGAGTCTAAATAAGGGAACATTTTAAAGTTTGACGAACTAGTGGTGGTCACATCGCATACTTACTTTCAGAGGTAGAAATGGACACTTTGTGAAAGGATGACGTTCATATAGGAAGTTCGATTGTACGCGAATAAAAAAAGTTCAGTCTTAATAACTTCCTGCATTTATGAAAGCCTTATTACTTTAATTCAAAACGAGTTACATAAGGTATTAATGACTTAACAAAAATTTCCACTTTTCATACAGGAATACCGTAGTATACCACAAATACGAGTGTGCGTCAACCTTACTGACTGGGAATATAATTTTTTTTTTTATTTATTTTTTTTTTTACAGGTATTATAAATAATTTTTGAAAACACTTTCATTACGGAGGTGCTGACATGATTACTCACTGCATTCCAGTTTATCTGCGCAATTAAACCTGGACCACTTAAGGATAAACAAAAACACAAACTTGTGTGTTTTCGAAAAAACAAAAAAACAAAATTACAAACAAAATTTGTTTGCCAAAAAAAATAAGCGTGTATATAAGTTCCTGGAATTGGAGCTCATATTCGCGCCTCCACCGAATAATTATTTACACAGTCTTCACGGGATAATCGAATTTTCGTGGGAGCGCTTAAAATATTTACTTAGCCACACAAAAACCGAACAAAGTTAATTTTGTATTTTTATTTACTACACAGGTATATTTTTGGGATTTTTATTTTATATCTGACAACCAATATTTTCCACCTTTTGTTTATCTAAAATCGTGTGGCTGAAAAGTGAATTCCCAGATCCACATGTGTTTATTCATAAAAATGGATATATATTTAAAAATGCTATGAAGTGCCTCAGGGATATTATTTAGGACTATTTCTATTTCCATGGAATTTTATTTAAATTAACAACTGATCTCTCCAGTGGACTTCATCAATTGCCGTCTTCATTCAAGCCGAACATTCCCAATTGCTATTGACGCGCTACATATCTTCTGTCCCCTTCTATGTATGAGTGCGAGCAAGCTAACTATGTGAAAGAACATAAACAATTATCCGCAGCGCGAAGCTGAGCCATGTGGTCACTTACATTCTACATTGTTCTTCGAGAATCGACACACTGGTTGTGGCAGGGAAGCCTCCAGTTTAGTCCAACATGGATTGATGTTATTTAAATCTATATTTGTGCTAAGGGGCAACCACGACGAGACGTACTTATCGCTTTTATGTAATTTTTGACTCCGAGTTGTTCAACATCGCATTGATACTCGTAGTGTTTGCCTCGATAATTTGAACGAGTTGGTGGCCTTTTTTTGCTTTCGCTTCCCCGATGAGAGTGATATCTGAACAAGCCTGTTATATGGCTGTGCGTATGCAGCATTTTATGCTCTCGAGCGGAACGAAATTGCAGTTGGAATTTTTTGTGGCGCACAGCGAGCACTCCATTGGCGCCAATTGGCAGTTATTTGCAGCCAAGTGACAACGAGAGTTCATATTTACTGTCAAATTTAAAAGTATTTTTGGCGAAGAAGTTCGCATTTGCAAGGGGATGTGATGCCTTGGCTTTAGTAGTTGAGGGAGTTTAATAGCCGTCTGGGCTTAGATATTTGGCTTTAGAATATATTGGTCTATAATTAGATGCATTGAAATGCTTCAAAAATATGTGCGCACTATGTGGTGCCATGACATAAGGCCATGCGACACTTTCGCAAAGCGACATAAGGCCATATTCGAACATATGGCCTTTTGTCACTTTGCAAAAGCGGCACTAGGCCATATTTTTTTCGACACAGGGCCATATTTCAAAACACTATGTTTGTAAGACTTTTGCCAAACAATATTATGAACATTTAATTTTAAATTCAATATTTGGGCTATTTTAGACCCACATTTTAATGTTGTCTTTGAATCATTTTGGAGTGATTTTCAGATTTTTATTCCTCGTGTTCTTTATTGTGTTTTGAAAGGGTTTTTCATTTTTGCAATGATTGAGATATTTTTAGCCAATTTGCAGATTTTCTTTAGTTGGTTTCTTGCCAATTTTTGGAAGAATTTTCGTCGCGTTTCTAGAGTACAAATTTTAAGTGAATTTTGACAAATTTGGAAGCAAATTGTTCAACTGATATCACATTTCTCTGTTGATGTTCATTTAAACCAGTTTCTAAAAATACATTTTAGGTTTTATATTTAAACCGTTAAGTTCTTAATGCGATTCTAAAAAACCTTACTTTCCTGACGTCTTCTTACCCGATTTTGTAAACTTTTTGAAGGACTTTTCGGAACATCTTTGTTGACTAGGTACATTTAGCGCAGTTGCGATATATTTTTCAGGGGTGTTTTGGAAGTTATTCCAACTTAAGCCTTTTTCCACTGCGTCACTGAGAGTATAACGAGTCATAAAAGAGCTTCAATTAGCCGTTTGGATTCGGCATAAAATTGTAGATCCCTTTCATTCGTTCCAACTATTTTTTTAGAGGTTATTACCAATGTAATATGCATTTAGAAATGTGTTTTAAAATTGTAAGTAACGTAATAAAGAATAAAAGTAATACACAATTTTTAACATTTTTAAAGTGATCCAACTAATTTTGTGCACATCATTTAAAGATCAATTTAAAGAAAACTTTCAAATCGGTTTTAAGGAGTTTTTATGCGTTTTGAACAAAGTTTTTTTTTTCAAAATGGTTTGTAGGTGAATTTTAAAATTATTTTTGAAGCGAATTTTGGCACATTTTTCGGTATTTCATTATTACTGTTGTTTTTTGCCGGTAATTAGTGCACATTTTAGTGGCACTTGTGTTGAATATTTCTAGAAACATTCTAAGAGAAGCTATATGTGCCCATTTTTGTAAACTTGTTTTTGCGCCATTTTCGGTGTATTTGTTGCATTTACTGAAATCTTTTTAAAAGATATCTTGTGCAAATTTGTAGACATTCTAAAAAGTTGGTGGAACATCTGCAAACGCCATTATGTCTTGAGAAAAATTTAGTAGTTTCACGAGGATAACCCCAAAGTCGTCATTATGAACGATAAACTTCCGCTTGTATTAAAAATTAAATGCTGCTTCCGAATCACTCCCAATGGGGGCAAATTCCTTGAATGATGGAGATACTGTTGTGATATCACCCAAAAGACTACCTATTCTTCAAGTTTCTTTACTGAGAAAAATTCTAATTAAAACACAACTTATGTTGTATGAAATGTAAAAATCAGTCAGTGCTAACTGTTTTGTATACTTGCACAGTCTTTTTTATTTAATTTCATTCATACAACGCTAGTGGAACCTTAACACGCAAAAATACGTCACCCTTAATTCAAAGGATTATGAGATCATGTGTATGCAGTACCGATTGTCAAATTGGGTCTAACAACAGACCCATTGACGTCAATCCGAAACAAGATAAACATCATCGTCATCATCATCATTTCATTTCAAGTTCAGGGAATCCGTGACCGGTGACGCATGCGCAGCCGCGTTATTATACCCAGCTACGAGCATATAATCACGATCGATGTTCAGTGGTCCATATTAGACCAATCCATTCAAGACCCAAAAATGTATAACAACAGTTAGTCATCCCTGAGCGACCGCCAGCCGCTATTCCAAAAACTTGGCAAAAGCATACCTTACCTACTCCTGCACGCATCTCTCACTTCTTACATCGATGTAGTGCACAGAAACGTGAGAATGTGGATGTGGACAAGTTTAGTCATCTGCCCGCTGGCTGGATCAGTGGCGGTGGCGCGCATTCCTCGCCATACACGTTTTGTCTGGCCAGTAATTCCTTTTCTCTGACAATCAACGACGCGCCGGCCGCCAATGTCTTTCCTATCAACGTGCTGTATATGGCTGTGCTGCCGATCGCACGAACTTTCTAGTTACACAACGTAATGACTTTCTGGGCGGATGGGGGTCATTTTGGGATGCTGGCGGCAGATTACCTAGCATATCCGCTTTAAACCCGATGATTCATCACATGGAATCTCGGGGAAACTTTCCCATGGCTGGTTGAATTCTGGTTTTCTTCCCAAGAACCAAGAGTAGGTGAGCAGTAATTTAAGCCGGTCGTCATATCTGTGTCTCAATATGTCAATGCAAGCGGGCATGCCGTGAGTACCTATGTTTGTGCGCACATTGTTCCATATCAGCGACTGAAAGACATTAAATGAACGATTCCAAGAAATCACAATCAATTACTGACTGCCTCGTGCCGGTCGGCGGTAATCATTTTGAAATTTGACATCTTGTCGATGCGTGTGTGTGTCTTATGAGGTATATTGAAGCAAGTGATGAGTCAACTTGTCGGGCATAAGTATACGGATCTCACACGAAGATGTGAGAGAAAGACGGATTGGGTTATTTGGCACAGTCGGGCGGTTGTGAATAATTAGGCGATTTGATTGGAATTAGTGAATGATGGTTTTAAATAGCGGAGGAACCGAGGAAGATGTGTTAACAGAAATGTATCTTGGGGCGATGATTTACATAATTGAGAACTACTAGTTAGGTGCGAACACAATTTCGTTAGCTCTTGTAGAAGTTAATTGAGTAAACATAACTAATTTAGGAACTTGTTATGTTGGTGATTAAGGGAAAAATATTCTTAACCAGCAAGTATCTACAAAACGAAAGAAGGGACCTTTTTTCTTCAAACAGCAGACTTCAATGCAGCAGGCAAGTCGATGCCTTCTTAAATCTGTTCAGCCATGAGCTTCCCTCATCATCATTTGTAGGACCCCAAATTTTGAAATAAGTCATTTTATCTTATATCGCATTTTACAGCGCGCCATGCCCACTTTTAAATGAACTTGGCTTTAGTCAATAACAATAGGACCAAACTGAGTTTAGTGCCATTTTTCAGGCACATATTTTCGATGTAATTTATTTATTTGAATTTAAATAATAGAAAAAATAAGACCCAGTATAAGCAGTTCCGAAAAGGTAACAATAATCCGAAACTTTTGTTAGTTTATCGAAAGCTTCAAAAAGAATTTGATGTTCTTAATAAATTTCCTTATAGACAGTAGGTACGTTCTTTCTGTTGAATCTAATTTAAAGACTAATAGTAATCGTTTTTGAAGCTTCATCAACAGTAAAAAACAATCTAATGGTATTCCTAACTGCATGCGACTTAATAATGTATCCTCTTCTGACCTTGTGACCATTTGTAATATTTATTTATTTATCATCTATCAAGTACATTAACTTTCTTAGATAGAGATAATATGTTCGCAAGAAACTTTCAATCTGCTTATTCAAGTAGTACTACCCCAGCTAGTGTTTCGAATGAAACCTTAATGTCTTGTAATTCTTTAAATGTTGCTAGCTTAGAGTGTTCAATTCCAGATGTTCAAATTGATCTTTCCTTATGTTAAAATTAGATGCAAATCCTAGTTTCGAGGGCATCCCGCCAATTTTGCTTCAAAAATGTTCGTATGCGTTTTCTGTGCCTCTTTGTTTAATGTTTAACTTGTCTCTGCGGACTGGAAATTTTTTGAAAATTTGGAAGAACTCTTTCATAACTCCAATTTTTAAATTAGGATCTAGGCAAGATATTACCAATTATCGGCCAATTAGCAAAATTTCGCCTATACCTAAGCTATTTGAAAAAAATATTTATGAGAAACTTTCACCTCTCGTAAAGGGAGTAATCTCTCATTTGCAACATGGATTTGTAGCTGGTAGGTCAACCTGTACAAATCTCGCAATCTTTTGTAACATGGTGCTGAATGACCTTGAGAAAGGTTTACAATGTGATGTAGATTATACTGACGTTGCCAAAGCTTTCGACAGCGTTAATCACCATGATTTAATTTCAAAACTTAAGAGATTGGGATTTCATTCCAACTTTCTTGAATGGATTCACTCCTATCTCACGGATCGCATTCAGTATGTTCGTATAAAGGATGTACTTTCATCACCAGTTTATGTCACCTCCGGAGTGCCTCAGGGTAGTCACTTGGGCCCTTTACTTTTCCTTTTATTTGTTAACGACATACCTGATCTCTTTTTGAATTCACAATGTCTGATGGTTGCTGATGATGTAAAAGTGTTCCGGCATATTCAGTCTGAACATGACTGCATACTTTTGCAGGAAGGTCTTAAGAGACTTTCTTTGTGGTGTCATAATAATCACCTTCGCCTTAATGTCTCTAAATGTCAAAGCATGTCATTTTGTCGTAACCTCTCCCCAGTATCATATACGTACAGGATCGATAATATCCCACTGTCTGTTATCTCCTCTAAAAAAGACCTGGGACTCATATTTGACAAAAAACTCGATTTCTGTAAACATATTGACTTTCTGGTTGCTTAGCAAGTAATTTTATGCTGGGTTTTATATTGCGGAACTCTAAAGACTTTCATGATCCGCATACTCTTAAATGTCTATTATTTGCTTTTGTTAGGTCTAATCTTGAATTCTGTAGTATAGTATGGAATCCATTTTACGAAGTACATTCCAGTAGAATTGAGAAGATTCAAAAACGTTTTACTAGAGTTGCCGTTCGTAGATTACACTGGAATATCGAAATGCCATCGTATGAGACAAGATGCAAATTATTTTGTATCTTAACTCTTTTTAAGCGTAGGCAATATTTTTCACTTATGTTTATTCGGGATTTGATAAACAACCATATCGACCGGCCTTTTCTTTTATCATTAGATGGTTTTTATGCTCCATCTAGAGTGGTTAGAAATCGCTTTTTTTTTATGTTCCATATCATAGAGTTAACTATGGTTGTAATGAACCAATTTCCAGATGCTTAAGAGAATCTAATAATAATAGTAGTTTGTTTGAGTTTGATCTCAGTAGAGACTCATTTAAGAATAAATTAATTTTAACTTTAGGCTTTGGTGGTAGTATTTAAGTATTTAAATTTTGTTTTATGTAATCTATCTAGGGCAGTGAATATTATAATTTGATGAATAAATAAATACACTTTATTGGGTTGTTTTACGTCCAATTTTCTACAAAATATTCATAAATTAATATTTATGTATATACATAATGTATAGGTACACCGTGAGTGAGAGGTGAGGTGAAATGCACGGCAGCAGTAGCAGTGGGTTGTTCTGGGCGAGGAGTTTCGGAAAAATGATATGAACACGGACTTGAGTAATTGGATACTTTGTACATAAATGCAAAAAATCATGTCCAAAAACGCAATGAGGAAGTAGATATTATGAAATTGTAGCAGTCTAAAGAAATACCACGAATACTGTTCACATGTTTTTTTTACAATCATTAATCAAACTAAGAGATAAAAGCGCGTAATGCGGTTTAGAATCCGCCATTCACTTGGTCGCCTCTTTCGTTCCGTTCCAATAGAAAAAACGACACGCAGTGCTGTCGATGTGCTCCCACTAGGGGGTCTATTCTTGTTCTGTGATACTTTCAAAAGTGTTTTCACAAGTTCACGATTCTTGTTCTATGAAAAAAAGAAAGCAAATATCAAAATTTGTTCATATGATTACTTTTTCATCACCACACGTTTAATTTGTGAAGAACTGTTAAAAGCATATAGAGATAACAAATGAGACCCACAACGGAAACGAAGAATAAGCGCGGACAAGGGTTAAATTTATGAATGTTTTTATTTTAATTATTACATACATTTACATATATACATAAAACGATTTTTTTTTAAATCTACAAAGTTGAATAAATTGCTCCTGAGTAGCAACTTCGAATGGGCTATGACCATCTGCACGAGATCGTCAGCAAAATCGCCAGCTTATTTTTGTTGAGAACAAAAAAAAAACAACAAATTCATAAATCAACATTTCAATACCACACCTATTGTTAATAATTAATCGTAGAGGCAATGCAATTCACTGAGCCCCTTTTTTTTTTTTTTTTTTTTATAATTCACTAGTGCTCAAGGGGTTTTCGTTCCCTTATAATGCTAATGCACAGCACATCCTCAAATATTTTTTTCTAATACAATGAAATTATTGCATCATTATATTGATACGTGAAAATCTAAAGTTCCCGTACACGTTTTTAGTATTTATTATTAAATGAGTAGAATGAAACGCATATCATTCGAAAGGTACTGTGGCATAGATGCGTACAAACAAAAATCGCCATTAAGACTGGTAAAATGAAGCTAATAATTCTCCATACAAAATTCTTATCGGTTATAATTGAACGCATATTGGTGATTTTTAATTTGACGTCACCATATTGCCATAGTAGGTATTCAAATACAATATAATCATAGATTTGAAGCTATTTTCGAGGGAATGCTATATCTACCCCTAAAAGTAAGCAATAGTTCACGTTATTTGAATTTAGAAGGCATTATGTCTGAGAGGTACTATCGACGATTTGTTTCAGTGGTGGTACTATGGAGACGAACATTTTTTGACACACAGTTTTTAGTCTTAATTTTCATAGTGAAGTAATAAAATATTAATCATGAGTACAATTTATTTTTTAAATTTTTTCGATGTCGCTTTTTTGCTTCGAAAAAAAAAAAAAAAAAAAAAAAACAATGTGATTAACGAAGACTGTAGTACGTTTTGTAGTATTAGGTACATACTTACAAAAGGTCGACCAAAAGCGAAAATAGTATTCATAAATTACGCTATTATTATTATTTTTTATTACATTACGAAGCCTTTAGGGGCCAAATGGCCCCTTTTTGAGCCTCGGGACCCTTGGCCACCACTTTTCTAAATATGATCAAAATGGCGCCTTTTGCAGTTTAGCCCTCACACGAATAGAAATTTAAGTTTTCTAAAGTAAGACTTGATTCTTTACTGAACGAAAAAGAATACAAGAAAAGTAAAAAGTGTAAATATCTAGAAAATATTATGTTATGGATGCAGCCGTTTCATTTTCGTCGATAAACGCACCCATCTTAACCATCCAAAACCAGAACTCAAAAATTTGACAAAAGAAAGAGATAACACTATTTTCCAAATAAAAACCTAGTATACGAATACAGAAATAATATTCTAAAAATATAAAATGTAAATTCACAGAAATTTTTACAGAGCCATTACTAATAAGTAATAAGTATTGCGCGCGCAGAATTTTTATAATTAGGTACTATTGTGTATACATATATAAATTTTTTTTTGTAATGAATACAGTCATTTGTTTGGTTTTGTTATTAATACATTTTTATAAAATGTTTTTACTGTTTTTTTTTTTTTTTTTTTTGCTTTATTTTTAGCGAACCTTTTTTCTATGCTTGGGCTTTTTTTTATTCCCCTTTTTGAAAATCCACACATGCACAATTCCTTAACGTGAAGTGTCGCATCACTTTAACAAATTACTCTGCATTATCTGCTATCACAATCCCGAAAATTTTAAACTGTGAAAACCAAAAATTTCATTCTTTTAGAAGTGGATTGTGGGGATCTCTGAAAATTAAATTTTGTTTGGGATGGAGTAAATTTTAATATATGTTATTGTGCTAATTTTGTCCAACACAAATAATGGATCGCGGTTAATGTTTTTCCAATTTCATGATCCTAAACATGACTTCAATTTGATTTTCAATATTTTTGGGTTTGTTTCATTACCTAATATGGAGGGAATCACAATGGGTCGTATGATGGCCTCCTTCCCTAACTTAACCTAACCTAACCTTATTTCATTCTACAATTTTTTTTTTAATTCAAAACTTATGTACTTGCTATATAAATTATTAGAGAAAAAATATCTCCTAGAGTTTATCGGTTCATCGAATCTTAAGTTGCATAAACACTTATTCACTTCAATCGTCAAACTGTTTTTTTTGCGATTTGATAATTTTAATTTGGATTCGTATTCATCCAGGTGAACACAGGACAAAGCCGATTGAAAATTCTCTGGTGTCAGGGTTAAGTCAAAAAATCCCGTTTTCGGATATTTGTTGGATTTAGTCAATTTTTTTTTTCTCTTTCGTTTGGTCCTATCAGCATAAGTCTAGCGTATCATCTTCCTATAGAAATTAATTTATACAAAGGGTATAAGTCAGGAAGTTTTTAATATTGTTTGGTATTAAGGGTGTCAGTAGACTTAAGTTCCTTGTATTTATACCAATTTTATTTGTTGAAATAATTAAGATGCTCCTAAGGGCTTAAGTCATCTTATGCCTGGAAAAATCTTGTCAAAAGAGAGAGACTTAAACCACAATTTTTTAGTTCCAGTTACATGGAGTGTAACATAGATCATTCCATGACTGAGAAGCAAAAAAAAAAAAAAACTAGAGGCACTCCGGGAGTGCCGAAAGAAATGATAACTTGAACAATTACGTGCGTATTTTTTGAATCGTCAGGAAATATTTTATTGCGCAGGAAGTACTTTTAAATAAAATGTTTTTTTTTTTATTCATTACAGTCGAACTTCCATAACTCGAACTTCCATAAATTGAATTTCTCCACAACTCAAATTTTTATGGATAACTTTGATAACTTTTGTTATCTAACTTTCTTTTACTTAAACATTTTTTTCTCTTTTTGAAATATGTATCCTAAAAAAATCAAGTTTCTGTTTTTATTTCTCTAAGTCGAATTTCCTATAACTCGAATTTTTTTTCTTACATTTTGAGAGTTCGACTTAAGGAAATTTATCAGTATTATAAACTACTAGGTACTACAAAAATTGTGTTACATTTTTCATTTTTATTTAAGTTATGAATTCCCCAAACAAAACAGGTAATTGAAATAAATTTGGGGACAATCAATTTGTCGCCGCCATAAATTACCATAGTAACATATTCAAATAAAAATCATAGTAGATTAGAATCTGTTTATTTTTTTCGATATCTAGATGTCGATCCTTTCGTTAGAGAGAATCATTTACCCAAAGGTATGCAATGCAATTACCCCTAAATGTAAGTGTCGCATATGCAAAGATATCGATCTATCTCGAACAATACTTCCAATCATTGACAACTTAACCCAGCATTAATTTATTCCAGTCAAAAAGAAAATCATTCCCAAACAAATCGAAAATCAGAAACTCCTACTACTCCTACTTGTTCTCGTACTCGAAACACTTATAAAGTTTATAGATAACTCTCTAACAAGAACTTGCGACAATTGTCCGTTTCTAGAGTTTCAACTTTTAAAAACTAAAAGTGAATTTTATTTAACACTATGTATTCCTTTTTCTATATTTCAAGAACCGGTTCTTTTACCTAGCGTTGCTTCATGAATATTAGGTACAATTATTTATACAGTATACCTACTCTTAGGGTGGCAAGTTTACCACAGTTTTCTATTTCTTGTTTCGGTAATTATAACACAAGCTACTGTGCCGTAAATGTGCACAAACCCAAAATCGTGGATATAATATGTCGGAATTAAGTCTGGTAAAATTATGTAAGTTATGAATTCCCCATACAAAACAGGAAATTGAAATAATTTTGGTGACAATCAATTTGTCGCTGCCATAAATTTCAAATAATTGAACAAAATTGTTACACTTTTAAAAAAATAACCTCCGGCAACACTGACAACTAGGCGTTACCTGGACAAGAACCTTTCGGAGATTAAGTGTTAAATATTACCTGGACAAGAACCTTTCGGAGATTTAGTGTTATACTGTTATACATGTCGGTGTCGCTGTTATACATGTCGGTGTCGCTGTTATACTTGTCGGTGTCACTGTTATATATGTCGGTGTCGCTGTTATACATGTCAGTGTCACTGTTATACATGTCGGTGTCGCTGTTATACATGTCGGTGTCGCTGTTATACATGTCGGTGTCGCTGTTATACTTGTCGGTGTCACTGTTATATATGTCGGTGTCGCTGTTATACATGTCGGTGTCACTGTTATACATGTCGGTGTCGCTGTTATACATGTCGGTGTCGCTGTTATACATGTCGGTGTCACTGTTATACATGTCGGTGTCGCGAGTTCGCTAGTTTTTGCCCATCCAAATAGTGCCCAACGCGCCTAAAGAAGTTATCACTTCAAAAAAAGTGCAAGCACCGGTACACCACACGCATGATTTCCTTCCGATTTTTCGCTAAATTGCGACCATGTGAGAAACATGGGAATTTAAGATTGATGCCACAAATCCACAAATATCCAGCGATTATCCTTGCAACAAATTACTTGTCATAGTGAAAGCGAGATGCATGTAAAATTCAAGACGTTAAAACACGAATGGCAAATCGTTCTTAATAAGCAGAATCCGCGGAATGAGAATGTTTGCCTTTGAATTTTCTCCTCAATACCGTCGCTTACATGACATTTGCTTTGAGATTCAAAAAAAAAAAAAAAATTATAACTGCTCGACTTTCGGTTTCAAATTGTCCATCCAAAGAATTCAAAAAATCAACTCATCCCCATAAAGTTTTCTATTCACGACAAAAAGTAACATAAATATCCTTTCTTAGGCCCAAGCGAATTTAAAACAAAAATCATAAAAATCGAACGATCGGTTCCCAAGTTATGAGTGCATGTAAGGACATCAGTCTCTTTTATATATAGCTATACCCACCAGGCTTTGCTCGTATCTTTCGTGTTAAGTCCTGCTCACATTTCGCAAAGTGTTTTATTTGGACAATAATAAATTTAATTATGAAACTTTAGAAATACCGTTTGATTTGATTTTTGAATGGGAGGTGCCACAAACCATTTTCCTATAATGTTTTGCAAAGTACCAGCTATAGGGTACAAGACTATCCTATCCTTCAAGCGATAACAAACAATAAACATCCACAAAATTCCATTAAAGTCGGTGGAGTGGTTTCGTAGATAGATAAAAACAATACTTATCGGGTGCATAAGTAGGTATCCTATCTTTCAAGTTGAAACCAACCATGCACACCCACAAAATTTCATTGAGATCGATTGAGTTGTTTCGTAGATCGACAAAGCGCCATCTATCGGTTCCAAAATAGTCCTATCTTTCAAGCTTCAACCAACCATATAGAGCCACAATATTTCATTGAAATGTTTTTTTTTTTTCGATTTTCTTAATGAATTATTAATGTAAACAAAGATTTGTTTTCTGGACTTAAGTCCTTAGAAAAAACTTAATTTTAACAGGTAACAAAGAGACAAATGGCCCTAAGGAGATAAGTCATCAGAAAATCGGGTAAGCTCTTTTTTTTTGGTCAACAGCCTAATCTAATTACAGAAGAGTGTTTTGATGATTGTTTTGCATAATTAATTTTTCGCAAAAAGGATATCCAGATTTATAAAAAAAATTTCAATCTTCAATCTCATTTTGCGGAAAACTACTATATCTGACTTAAGCCCTTTCTACCTGCCAATAGAGAATTTAGAATGGAAAATCGTGAAAACCCGAAATTATATTTTTTCAGGGGTAATGGGGGGGGGGATGTCTGAAAATGTAATTATTGTATGGAAAGGAGAAAATATCGATTCAAAGTAATGACAAACACCTCGGAATTGATAATCGTCTAATTCTGCCCTCCTTTAAACGCGTTTTCGCAAAAAGGAAGGGCCGATCATATGGAGCCAATCGTAGATATAGGGAGAGCCACACGTCGTGCAAATGATGATTAAGATTAACGGAATCTTATTTGACGTCAAGACCGAAGGACATGTGCAGCACCTTTCAGTTTATATATAGAGCTGCGTTTCGGTGTGCTTCCGCATTCGCATATACAATATTCTTCTGGACCATTAAATGTCCACCTCAGCAATTACGTTCGCTTCTGCATGAAGTTAAGCTGCAACTCAGGCATTTTCTTGCATACGCCTAACAATTCAACGGCTTCTTTAAATGACGTCATATGTGGATCAATTGTCCCATTCCCCTTCCATTAATCATATCCAAGAACAAATAAACCATCGTACAAACTTCGAGCAACCGTCAAGGCATTCCCATGATTTAAAAAAAAATGACAACGATCATGGACTTCATTGTTAGGCAGAATGTTTTGTACAACAGCGTTGCTGGGCGTATTCGATTGAACGGCAGAATATTGCCGCATGAGCACATTCTGCTTTGGTTAATTTAGAAAATCTGAACGGACCAGTTGATTCAACCGTTATCGCTGAAATAGGTACCCGATCAAGAAGACGGAAATCTATGAAGTCGCAACTATGCATTGAGTTAAATTAATTTCAATAGAGGGGCTTGACTTTAACGTCTTCTTCATCTTGAATCGAGTATTGTTCATACATATATTAGAATTGAAGGCTTGAAGAATTTCTGTGGTTGGTTTAAAATTGCTACAGCATTTTTTTTTACATTTGAATGAATCCTAATGCGCATTAAACGACACAAAAACTTTACTCGAATCTTTAAATGGTTGTATTCAGTTATACCAAATGATAAGAATTTGTCTGTTTATTTTTTAGTATTTGGTTTTGTTAGATTTATTAATAATAAAACAAAATATGTATCTGGTTTGGATAATCTTTGGTTTTCACACCAACTGGTAACATCCACAAGTTCCCTAGAGTTTTATTCTATGAACTGATGATAGTTAGGAAGGACTGCAAATGCTCGAATGAGTACCAACTCGAAAGTACCTGCAACCATTCCTGTAATCAATAAAGGCGTTTGATCGGAGCCCCATTCATGTCATTATTATTTAAAAAAAGACACCCTTAATTGCACCCCAAACTATGCAACGATATTTTTTAACTTTTCAGATTTTATTAAAAGGCGCGATTTCATCATCAAATTCGAAAATCCAGTCACCGCGATTTGGCATTGACAGTACGACTCATCATCCTTTATCCTTTCCTTAGTTTCATTAAAGTGCACGACTGTTACTTAGCCTAGTATGGCAGGAGTGTTAATCGTCCGTGCTCAGACCGAGATCAATCATAATTACAGTTAACTTGTTTTACGATCGTAGGCGATGAAGTTCCACCAAAAATATATAATAACTTAGGATCGTCGATAAATCGAATAAAGTAATTCGTGAAATACTGATTTGTGTATAACCAATTGTCACCGGATAGTTTCAATAACGTTACGTCCCACGTGTCTTTAAATTCGACTGAAGATCAATTTCATTTGCTCTCGCTTCAAATCACGTTCTTCCCACTAGCACTGATTTTCAACAGAATCGAAATCCAATGGCAAAAGTTAAGGTCACCATTTGGTTACCTTGTGAAAGCAATTATACCCACTTAATCCAAATTTAGAGGTTATGGCAATGCATCCACAAAAACACAGCATAATACAATAAAACGTATCACCGGCCGCCATCATTTTAGCAGAATGCCACAAATTATGCGCCCAAAATCGATTTGATACATAGCAGCCCACTAAGCCCGCAGCTATTTTATCTATTTTATGTTCGTGATTATGGCCCAAAGTCATAAAATAAATATTAATTAAATGAATCAACATTTGTTGCAATTTGCTTGAGCTAATTGCCAGCTTTGTAGATAAGTGTTTCAAAGCTACGAACCTGCAACCAGATAAAGTCGTCACATTTTGCTTTTATCTCCTCGCTAGTTGCAGCAATTTGATTTTGTATTTTTTTCACACGACCTAAAAATGTCAAACAGTGAGCACGCATGCACTACGATAGAGATAATTATTTTTTACTGTGACAGCGGCCAATTCGAATTGGATAGTGCAGTTGTGCAGCTCTATATATGCGTATCTAATTTGAACGCCAGCGTGGTATGCCAATGAAATGCGGATTATGGCAGTTTATTTCGTAAACGAGTGATCGTTCCAGAAAGGTTCTATGTTACTTAGTCTGACAGTTTTATTGGGCTGTCATATATGAGCCAGCCTGAAAGGTATATGGTTGGTTTAGTAAGTCTAATAGGTATCTTCATTCTGAGAAGAAGTTAATACTGAGGAATGTAAGGAATGTGAAATGTAAATTATTACCAGCATGGTAGTTCGTTTGGCTAAGTTAGTCATGCGCTACCTTAAATGGAGCTGAGTAAAGGCCAAAACTCGAAGAATTAGTACACTCAATAAAAGGTATTTTTTTCTCAATTTAGATTCAGGCTGAGCAGCTCATATCAATCAAGACCAAAAGTTTGTTACCTGTCTGTAACCTAATGGCGAGAAAGCTACTCGACAGATTTCAATAACAAAATTTTGGAAATAATTGTTCAGACTCCAAGAAGGCTATAGGCTACATTTTGTCAGCCTTTCCACCCAAGCGTCATCTTTTTCTGACTTCACTGCCTATATTCATCAAATAGTACTTAATCTAAGCAGATAAAATGGTACTACAGGAAGCCAACATAAACACATACATTTAAAGCTTTTAATAGGCTCTGTGCATCCTTCAGAAGCTGAGCTCAAATAGAAAAAATATATAGTTGGCACAAGAGGTCATGTACACTGAAAAAATAAGGTACACCATAGTAATGAAAAAGTTCATCAATGTGATGAAAAAATCATCAATTTTATTGCAGTGAGTTTTTTCATTACTATGATGAAATCGGTTTCGTCAAAATGATGAACTTCGAAAATTATAAAATGTGTTCATCATTCATCAACGTTTTTCATCAATGTTATGAAAAATTCATTAATATTATGAACCGAAATTCCACTCCAATTTCATCAATGTGATGAACGTATTCATCATATTCACAAATTTGTTCATCAATTTGATGCACACTTCCGGTGCTGTCAAATTTGTTTTCATGTAGTTGTAAGATTATTCACACAAATAAAAACATGAAATAAAAATACTGACACCAATATAAAAATCCCACTTTCATGAGGACGCTAAATTACTTAACCGAGCATAATGTCATGAAAATGATAATGACAATATTATGTGAGTTTAACAATTGAACTTCTTCGCATCCGAAAGGAAAATATTCAAACGAAAATCAGTTTTACCACGAATGTCAATAAGTTTTAGTGGCAAAAACTCACGCGCTCAATAATAATATATTGATTTCGGAATATTTCTTTTTTTGTTCGTAATGGATCCCAATGAGAATCAGAGAACGGCCATTTGCCTGCCATATGCATTTCTTTATGTAGTAGGGGCACAGGGTGCATGTGCATACATTTGAGTTTCGAATGTTTTTTTTTTCTTCCTATTTAGTTATAATTTAATTGATCCATTCTGTTGGATTTTATAATTTTAAAGCATGAGAGAGCATGCAATGAGAAAAGCTTGGTTAAATAATAATATTGCATTGATTTTGAAAATATTTTAATATGCGCATAGAAATACTTTCTTAAAAGGTAAATATATTTACATTTTTTTAACAAAGGAAAATCGTTGTAGAAAATTCATGATAATTCTAGCTTTATTTCAATGACATTTAATTAATGTTAGTCTCGCTTGTAGTCTAAAATCGGCTGTAGGAAATAAGGCCCCAATGAAATAAGGCCCCAAATTTGGGGTTTAATTTCATAATGAAATAACATCCAATTTCAACTATGAAATAAGGCCCCAAAACAAAATGAAATAAGGCCCCAAATTAGGGGTTTATTTCATAATGAAATTAAAAATAATGAAAACTACTTTTTATTTAATATTGTTGATATTGGATAAACTAATTTAGATTAAGGAAACTGTTTATATACTCAACCTCGCACTCACCCCGTAATCGAACAGTAAATCCAAGCAGGGGGGTTGCAGGGGGGCAGCATGCCCCCCCATACGCATCCCATATCGGAAGGAAAACAATTATTAATAAAAAAATAATTTTGGGGTCTTATTTCATTATGAAATAAGACCCCAAAAGAAGAAATGAAATAAGTCCCCAAAAAAGGAAATAACACCCCAAATTGTATTAAAAATCGTTGTTGTTGTTTCCTGTATAATTTTTTGGGGCCTTATTTCATTTTCTTTTTGGGGCCTTATTTCACAGAGCCTCTAAAATCGACCCTAATGCTACGTTTCCACCGGAGAATAACTGCGAGATTTAGAAAAATGTCCCTAAATCCCGCACAAATCTCGTGATTTATTATACAAAAGTTAATCTCATAAAAAGGTATATTAGAAATAAATCTCTATTATTATCCAGGTTTGCATGTACACTCCGGTTTGTGAAAACACTTTCCACAGAATGTGAATGAACGCCATTCATCAATATGACGAATACTTTTTTTTACTGTAGGTACCCTAGGCCTAGCTCCATACGGCACTACAAGCACAAAAAGGACCATCGTGTTCCCTAGGAAACTGATTGAACACACAAAGGAAAAAACAAACCTAAATATTTTCTCTTGAAAAAAAACACCCAATCTCGTTACAGAAATTGTGTAACCATTTGTAGTTCGTTATGGTCTATCGCCTCTAGAGATTGAAAGATGTACCTACCCAGAAACATCCTTCGGTTATGTGAGATATTGCCTCGAATTCAAAAAATATATAATAACTTCATCAGCTTGCAGGTTGCTGCAGATTCTGCAGGTATCTGTGGATGCCAGTCTTAAGCTAAGATTACATGTGGCATATTTCGTGGCAAATGTTGACATGCCGCTTGTGCTAAATATGTCACTACGTGTGATCGCCTGTCAAGCGTCTGGTCACGGTGGCTGAGGCTGTCGCAGCGTACTCTCACGAGAGACACGAGTGCCAATAGAAAGAGAAAATTTTTGTGACGTCGGCATATCAAAATTTGCCAAGAAAAATGACACGTGAAATCTTAGCTTTTGTCTTTTTGTAAGTTTTCTTAGAAGGCAGCGCTCTGACAGGATTTCTACCAACGTCCTGAGTTGTTCGCTGCCTAGTTTTAAAATTTGCTTTCATCTCTTAATGTGGAATTGCTGTTAAAGCGCCTTTGACACTGGGCTTGGACACTTGACCGCGAAGTTTGATCGACCTTTTAATATTTAATATCAACCTTTAGTATACATGGACATGGAGGTGGTTTAATATTTACTTCCTCTCTCCAGCAATGCTGAACACGGCTGACTTGTTACATAGAGGTTTTTATATAGAAGAACTTGGCTCTTTTTTTACCATGTTTTTGGTCTGATTTTATTCCACAAGAATTATGACCAGTGATATACAATGTTGGAGATTTTCATCTGGGGATTCGCAGAACACTGTAAAAGCATCTGTTGACCAATACCCTTCGACAAACATTCCATAACCGACCTTGTTAACAATATCAACATCAAGATCGACTGTTCCACCTAAGTCTGATCTAAGTCTGTTTTCGACTTCGACGTCTTTCGTCAATAATAAACAAAACATGCTTTGTTGAGGTGTGGGAAACCCCCTAAAATTCGGGTGCGAAAGATAAATTTGGTGTGGTATCTCGACTTTTGTAGGTTTGCTTTTTTGTACACCTATCTCAGCAAAGAAAAATAACGTAGCCGAATGCACCAAAAATGGTTGTACTAATATTTATGCTTGGGTGGTATAAACTGGTATAAAACTGTGTCTGGCTCAACTTTTAGTTTGCAGTTTACTAGCAATTTTCACCCCCATCACCAGAATAGTTCCAACATAAGCTATTGCTGTCGAATTATTTCTACTTGGGATAAATAATGTAGTGTGAATTTGAAAATGTTCAACTAGGATGTCATTGTTGTAATTCTGTGCTGAAGATGCTCAAAAAACCACACCTATTGATTGTCTATAGCAGAAGGTTTACAGAAATAGCCCGCAGTCACTTGCAGACACTGAAAGGAACATTAAGGCGCATGCATTGGTATTAAAAAAAAAAAAAAATGTGGTGGAAATATTTATTAAATGACTGTATTATTCGGTGATTCGGGTATTCGGTGAAGGAAAATAACTTCACCAGCAATAACTTCATATGGAAAAAAACAACTTCACCTCGAGAGGGAATTCATTTCAATTAACCTTCAGTCCTCCCACTGCCACTGGGGTGTAGGTTAGGTAAGGTTAGTGGGCTGACGCGACATGTTAAAAAACGGCTGCAGGAAATAAGGCCCCAATAAAATAAGGCCCCCAAAAAAAAAATTAAATAAGACCCCAAATTTGGGGTTTATTTCATAATGAAATTACAAATAACGAAAACTACCTTTTTACTAGATTTCAATTTAATATTGTTGATATTGGATAAAATAATTAAAATTAAAGGAACTTTGTATATACTCAACCTCGCACCCACCCCGTAATGTAACAGTATACACAAGCAGTGGGGTTGCAGGGGGCTTTCCCCATCTTTCATTTCTCACTGACAGTATTTATTTTCGATCGCCTGTCTGAGATTACAGGGAGGAATCATTACAATAGTATCGGCTTGGTTTAGCTCAAGTAAAGATCCCTTTCTTGCCAGTTCATCAGCTTTTTCATTTCCGGGCACACCTCTATGCAACACAGCAGAGTTTTACATTGTGCTGCTCGCCAAGAACCCAGAGGTCTTCGCCGCAGAGGCCTTCAAGCTTCGATTTTATCTCCACGGCAGAGATCGCTTTTATTGCTGCTTGGCAATCAATGAAAAAAGTAATGTCTGCATGAGGCAGTGCCATCATTGAATTTTCCTCTTTCTAGTTTGTTTTTGTTTTTCATTGGCTTCATGCAATTTTCATCTGTCGGTTTGGTATTTAATTTGTTGGGAATTTGTATGTAGGTATATTTTGTATACTGCATAGTTAAATAAAATGAAAAGGTTTTTTAAATTACTCTTGAAATATTGTTATTCCTTTTATAATAAGTCATAGTAAACTTGTATTGAAGATATTTAGTGAAATTAGATTCCTGAGAGGCGGGTAAGGCAAAAAAAAGCTGTAAATGCTTCTAAAGCTGCTGGAGGTTCTAAAACAAATGAGTCTTCGCTGTTCTTATAATTTTAACACTAAAATCACCTTATGCACGAGCCAACGATAGCCGACTTTTGTTATTAGAATTAATAATTTATTTATTTGTTTTTTTTTTACAGAATTTTTTTTTATGTTTTTTTTTTGTAAATAAAGTTAAAAAAAATTTTGTTTTTACATAATCTATCAACGCGCGACCGCCGACATTGTGATTTATAAATTGGGCATAAGAAATACGTGTAAGTAAAAATAGGTTGGAGGAGAAAGGAAATTTGATGCGACGACATTTGTATTGTAAGTAAACCCACAATTCATAATTTTCCCGTGCGATGTTGGATGTATGCAAAGTTCTTATTCATAATGTTAACTAAATTTTACTAAAATCCCTATAAATATGTTTTTCGATTTTGTTTAAATTTTCCTGTTAGAATTGAAAAATGTAATGTTATTGTCCACTTTGATTGGGAAATGACTTCACTTAAAAGAAGTGAAATTATTTCCCACTAAAGGTGAAATTATTTCCCATGTGAAGTTATTGCCTGTAAAGTTATTCTCCTGCACCATGATATTCACATAAAAGGATACGATTTTTTACTATAAATGTAGACATTTTTGTAACGCCATCTATGTATATAATGCCGTAACACATGCTGTGAAGGCCGAATGGAGTCATTTACCCCATTTGAGTGACTGAACTGTTTTTTTTTTTTAAATTTAAAAACCACAATCAACTTCAGGTTGGCCGTTTTTTCTCACTCACTTTTTTCTTCTGTGACAATTATTCGAGAAGGAAGAAATTTCTCTAGATTTAATTACCATAAAAAATAGAAAAGCCCAAATTTTAATATTTTAGGTCTGTTCCCTTACCTTTTGTGTAACCTACCTAATAAACAAATTAAAACGTATTCATGTTTAAATTGTTCGTATTATTTCTGACCCACTCTGTATGCAACTTATAAGGCCGTAGTTGGAATAATGTTAAGACAACGGTTCGGTGATGAAGTTGGATCACCCTCAAGTTTATTGCAAGCAAAACTAAGTAGGTATATTATGTTGTGCATCAGGTGGAGAGACTTACACAGGCTTTTGGAATCGGTCGAAGTTTAACAACCCAAAGAAAAATGTATTCTTCATAGGAATTCCAGTCGACACATAATCTTTCGCTTTAACAAACGAACACTATGTCATTCAAGATAGCCTCTGGCAAACTCTACGATTGGGTTAAAATATGGATAGAAGATTCACACTAAACAGAGATGGGTGATAAAAAACTAGCAGCTGGCACGATATTAAAACATTCAGCGAATACAACTCGAGACAGCATCTCTATTGCAGGCAGACCATATCTATGCTTAAAAGTGACATCATCAACTGGCATGCTTCAATGCAATAGTTCTCCAGACAAAGGAGCAACAAAATACTAGCTTCATCGTCGACCTTTGAAATTCTTATGGAATTAAAAATGTTCCAGCCATAAGCCATTCACATGTCTAACATTTATCAAAAGAAGGTCATGGGAACAACAACCTATAGCGGTTAAATAGTAATCACCAGTCAAGGTTTAAGAAAAAACAGATTGAAGTGCTGACGAGCCTTGTCGTTGTCGTCACCCCCACGAATTGCAATTTTACTTGATTTACGATCACATTATACACATCAAGCCCACAGTTGAACGCAACTTTAGCGCTGCAAAACAGTACCAAACAAAATTATTATCACTCACCTTCGGCGTGAAATGCTCATTGGTCGTAACGGGTCGAATAACTTCCGTCCTCGCAGCGCTGACAGCACTGTCCGTAGCCAAATTTTTCCTTTTATCACTGTTCGATATGTGTAAGGTCTTCTTGCACCAGAAACCGTGCATATTGCCCATGCTATTAGGCATTCAAAGGGTACCGCGTCGCTATACGGATATTTTATCGTTTACACTTGAACTCTGTTTGACAACACCAAATCTAAACACATTTTTCCATTTCTATTTCAATCGGGCAGACGATTTGTAAACACAACCGGATTGAGACGACCGAAGACCGAACCACAATAGCATTGATTGGATACTATACTAATCGAATTACAAAACCAGTCAACGTATGCGCGATTTAGCGTAAGCTCACTAAGTTAAGACGTAAATAAGACCCAGCCAAACCGAATCACCCCCGAACGTCTTCCGATACCCAATAGATACTGACACAAATGGCATAGATACTGTGTCTTTTAGTTTGTTCATTTCTGCGGTTCTATTCGGCAAAAAAAAAAAAATGGTTTATCCGCCAAAAAAACAACAACCTAAAACTTCGTTTCATAATGATAAACAGGGAATAGAATGACAGAGGAAAGCGTTCGACTTCGTGGCTTGATGGATCCAATGGTCTAAGTGGTATAATAGCACTCTACAGTATTTCCTTCAACAAAATACAGCCGGCACTGACTGAATGCGAATGGAATTCTTGGCGCGCTCATAGATAGATACAAACAGATATAGCGATAGATACACTTCTAATTAATATTTCACATGTTCAGCGCGCTCGATCGCATCGTATGTTGCCTTCTCTAGCCGCAAGTTCGAGGTTGTTAGCCATGATCTTGCACCGTTGGATGTGATACTTTTTCAAACTACATACTATAAGATAAGTATGATACATTTTGCAGCTCGAGTTCAATAATAATATTAAAATTTGTTTAGACAGCAGAGCGCACCTGAGTCATGGTCCGGTTTTATTGTTTATTTATTAGCTTTTCACCGGCTGACTTAAATAATTGTTGGTTTTGGGTTCCTCGACCAGAAGTGTGTTTATAGGGGCTATGAGTATAAATTTCGAATTCGAATGGAACCTAAATCGACAGAAGGCTGACAGTTTTGAGGTGAGGTACTTACGTTGTCTAAGGCGTAGCTTCTCATCGATGACGGACTCAGGCTGAAGAGGCGATTGAATGTTGGCGAACTTGAGCTTGTCGATGGAGATATTGATGATGCCAGTTCGGCGAAGATCGGCGAGTTTTCTGAAAACAAAAGACACAAACATACAATAATTGAACGCAAGTTATTTAAAATTAGTTGGCGTGATAAGCTTAGGACTTTTATACAAAATTTATGTTAATTTATTTTAATCCACGCGGAAAATGGAATCGCTAAGCCAAGGTCAATGACTCTTGATTTGGAGCCAAAAATACATTTTAGAACAAAGCAAAGTGAGCGAGAATACAAATCGGGTGCCGTGAAATAAAGTCGATGGAAATAACGTCGAATCGACTTTATTTCCATTTCAGATTGGAAATAATGTCGAATTGCCCCCCTTTTTTCACGGTAGACTTCATTTCCATAGCAAAATGGTAATGAGGTCGAAACAAAGGGAATTTATGTCGAAAATTAAAAAATGACAAAAAGGAAGAAAAATCCAATTGGAATAGAAAGGTAATAAAGTCGAAATTGTATTCAATTACTTATAATTTTTTTTCATTGTGTGTTTCTTTTATTGTGTCGATAGAATAGCTTAAAAAGGCGGGGGGGGGGGGGGGGTGACCGCCCAGCTATTGACGCTGCCTTTTCTTCCATTTTAATTTTCTTTGTTCCACTGGCATCATATTGATTTAAGGCTTTTCTATTATAAATCCTCAACATTTCGTCAGCAAGAATATCGACAGGAACCATTCCGGCTATAACAAAGGCAGCCTCGTCCGATATGGTTCGGAAGCCGCTAATTGTTCGCAGTACGCATACGCCTGTATGTTGATAATAGTTTCCTTTTGGTCTCCTTTGTCCTCATTGCCTCTGCCCAAGCAGGAACTGCATACAGCAAAACTGATGTAACAACCCTGGAAAGTAGGATCCTTCTTACATACCCAGGTCCACCAATGTTAGGCAGTATGCGCGAGAGGTCTCCTTGCATTTGCGATACTTTCTTGGCTATGTAGTCCACGTGTGTTTTGAATCGCATTCTATTATCCAGCATAACTCCAAGGTATTTGATTGCTTCTTTGGATCTGATTATTTGGTTACCAACCTGGAAGTTGGCGTACTCTACAGTTTTTCGACTTGTTATGAGGACAGCTTCTGTTTTGTGGTCTGCTAGTTCTAGGCTGGCGGTTGATAGCCAATCCTTTATATGTGCAATTACTGCGTTTGTAACGGATT
Source organism: Cheilosia urbana (assembly GCA_946477585.1). Taxonomy (NCBI): domain Eukaryota; kingdom Metazoa; phylum Arthropoda; class Insecta; order Diptera; family Syrphidae; genus Cheilosia; species Cheilosia urbana. The sequence goes on from OX297855.1 coordinate 49,792,211, forward strand.
CAACTGTATGAATCTTTTTACCTACAGTCACAACGGCAATTTCATCGGCAAATCCAATTACCGTCTATCCCCCAGGCAGCGCCAATCGTAGGACTCCGTCATACATGATGTTCCACAATAAGGGTCCTAAGACCGATCCCTGTGGAACCCCGGAAGTGACGTTGTAGTATTTTACACCTTCATCTGTGTTGTATCTCAACTTCCTGTTATTAAAGTAGATCGTCACTATACGTAGCAAGTAGTACGGTGTATCCATTCTGGCGAGGGATCTTCTAATGGAAGACACGTTCGCCGAGTTAAAAGCGTTTTTAACGTTCAGCGTTACTACCGCACAGTACTCGTTTGTTCCGTGGAGCCATCTTTCCCCTTCGATGGCGCCTTTTGCAATGTCAACTACTGTTCTTATGGCATCAACAGTGGACTGCATTTTGCTAAAGCCAAATTGGTAATCTGAGAGGGCTCTTTTCTCTTCTGCCACTGCGAGTAATCTATTGTAGATTATCTTCTCGAGAATCTTTTCCATGGTGTCTAATAGGCATATTGGGCGATAAGATGATGGGTCTCCTGGAGGCTTTTTCCCTTTTGGTAGCAGGACCAAATGCTACATTTTCCACTTTTCGGGAAACGTTCCTTCTTCGAGGCACTTCTGCATGGTCGTCATGAACAGGTCTGGTCTCCTTTTAATAGCCGCTTTTATTGCCTTGTTCGGGATGCCGTCGGGTCCTGGGGCCTTCTTGTCGGCTATCTTGCTGCATGCTTGGAGTAGCTCCTCCTGGGTAATTATTGGGATGTCCTCTGCACTGACTTCTCTCACGAAAAAGATGCTCTACTATGGATTTCAGTATTTTTGGACATGTTATTGAAGGGGTTCTGTAGCCCTTCAGTTTGGACATTACCATTCTGTATGCCGAGCCCCATGGATTTATTTCGGCCTCCTCGCAGAGAAGTTTAAAACACGTGGTTTTGCTTTCCTTAATTGCCCTATTAAGATTGCGTCTTGCCAGTCTAAAAGTGTCCAGGCATTGTTGGAAGTCTGGTCTTCTTCTTGAACGCTGGATCTTGCGCCGGGCTTTCAGGCATATTGCCCGAAGTACCTTTATTTCGTTGTTCCACCAGTAGCATGGTGGTGCCTTCCTGCTGTTTTTTCTTCTAGGCATGGATGCGTTGCAAGCGGTGGTGATGGTGTTTGTAAGGCGACGTGCGAGGGTCTTCGCTGTTCCACTTCGGATTAGGGTGTCGCTCAACATCTCTTCGAATGTGTCTCTATCGAAAGTTGTGTCGTTCCATTTTGGACCCGTAAGTTTTGGTAGCAAAACTGGATTCTTGCCTTTTATTTCCAGTGCTATCAACTGGTGGTCACTGTGTGAGTATTCCTCACTAACACTCCACTTAACGGTTCTCAGAATAGAACTACTCACAAGGGTTATGTCGATAATAGAGCCTATCCCAGTCTTTCTGTACGTATATTTGCTCGACCCCTGTTGGCGATACATATCGATAGGGGAGCGAATGTTTCCAGTAGGGCCTGTCCTCTGGTGTTAGTGAGTCTGCTGCCCCATTCCGTGGCCCACGCATTAAAGTCCCCACCAATCACCACTGGTGATCTCTAGAGAGCGTCCGAAGTTAGATTGTCCAGCATTTGTTGGTATTCGTTGGAATTCAAGCTGAGTCGGGCTTAGCAGCTATAGAAATGGATCCCATTTATTTTCGCCCGCACGAAGCCTTCCGTTTGGTCGTTTGTGTCTTCGAAAGCATAGCGTCCGCATATCCATATTGCCACCTGTTTTGCCTTATCGCAGATCCAGTTATTATTCCCGTCGGGACATTTATAGGGTTCACTAATCATGATGACGTCCGCCCTTTCGTGCTTTGCCGTTTGTGCTAGGATGTCCTGGGCTGTTCTACAGTGATTAAGGTTTATTTGTAGTATCTTCGTGGTCTTTTGCTAGTGATAGCTCTCCGGAATTGTTACTGCCAGCTACATGTTTCACGTTATCTGGATGGTCTCTCTAGCAGAGCATACAGAATGGTTCCTTGTCGTAGTTCTTTGCTATGTGGCCTTCATTCCCACATCTCCTGCATAGTTTGGAGCGGTCTTCTTCGTTTTTGTATTGCCAGGCTATGTGACCAAACTCTAAGCATTTAAAACATTTTTTCAGTAGGGTCCGTTCGTTCGTTCCGCACCCCCCGTGCCGCCCGCCGACCGCGATGTGATCCGACGTGAGCGCGGGCGCCGAGTGCGTTGGCGCGGGGGCACTCTTTCCCCCACCTTTTTAAGCTATTCTATCGACGCAATAAAAGAAAGAACAAGTAATTTAATAATACCATAAACCATTAATCTATTCCAATACAGGAAGAACCTGAGAAAATATCGTGCCACAAAACTTTACATAGGACTACCAGCTCCTTAGAGGGATTCAACAGCATACTTTCTACGAAGCTTGCTAAGCGATCTATTTTTTTCAATTTTCTAAATGTACTGTTGGATCAGGACTTCAGCAAAACTAGTAATTTCCTAAAATATGTTGACGGCTGTGTTGAAATGTACGAACCGAGGAAGAAAAAAACTTAGATGACCACAGGATTTCACTGGTAGACTTTTTCAACCAGCTAACGAAAAAAGAAAAATTCGTAATACCCGATAATGATTACGATCATTAATAAAATGCTTAAAATTTTTTATTCGTTTCTTTGCAATATTAAGAAGCAATTTATTAAATAAATTAAGAACATTCCATATATTTTTGTGATTAAAACATAGTAAAAGTTTATGTTAAATTTATATACATATACGAATATTTATGAATTTGTATTTATTTATTATTTTTTGGGAATCAAATATAAATTTGTTTGAAATTCAGATGTGAATGAGTTTTAAATTGGGAAATAAAGTCGAAAATGGAAATGATCTTATTGAAGTGATCGACATTATTTCCACATTTTTATATTTTTTTTTTGGAAATAACGTCGAACACAAAAATGTTTGGAATTCGACATTATTTCCAATTTGAAATGGAAATAAACACGATTCGACCTCATTACCTTCGACTTTATTTCACGGCACTCACAAATCGATAACAAAGTGTCTCTCGCTCTTTTACTATTAGGGTTTTGCAAAACGTTGATCCATCCATTAATGCGGGAACGATGACGAGTTAACAGTTTCAAATGGCGCCGCTTGTAAAGGATGTTTTTAAGAGGTATAGAACTTTAAAATGGAATAAGACAAAGATGATGTTTTTAAATTGACATAGATAAAATTTACTTTATTTGAAAGATAATCTTCTGGGAATATAATTTAAATATGATTTCTGGCGTTTGACCTCGGGTTTTTCGATGACTTTTTCGGTGCCGTGAAATACCGCCCAGCGAAATTCCGCCGAATTCCAAAGTATTATAATTCGACGTTATTGCACATTGACAAAATGAAATAATGCCGAACGTTGCTTGAGAAATAAAGCCGAAGTAAATGTTTTCAGAATAGCCAAGAACTTTTAGTATTTTTTTATGTTTGCAGAAATAGGTGTTACTATTATCTCAACTATACCTAAATTCTAAATGATGAAATAAGTAGAGGGAAAATTTGTGAAAATAATAGTTCAAAATTCGAGCGAATTTTCTCAAAGCACAAATAGTTAATAGTTAAACTAAAAACTATATTTTTGCATATCATCGGAATGTATTTATAAATTTAAAGTAAAATAAGACCGAACACGGAAATTCAGAGTTATATCTCTTTTATAAAGTGAAATAACGCCGAATTCCCAAATTCGGTTTTATTTCACGGCACCTCAACATTTGTGGCCGTATATCGGCAATAACGCGGCGAATGTTGTCCTCCAAGTGGTCAATCGTTCCGGGCTTATCGGCGTAGACCAGCGACTTCACATATCCCCACAGAAAATAGTCAAGCGGCATTAAATCGCACGATCTTGGAGCCCAATTCACGGATCCGCAACGTGAATCTATGCGGTTGCCAAACGTTCCCTTCAATAAATCAATTGTGGCACGAGCTGTGTGACACGCTGCGCCGTCTTGTTGAAACCACAGCGTCAGCACATCATGGTTGTTCAATTGATGAACGAAAAAGTTAGTAGTCATGGCACCATAGCGGCCACCATTGACAGTAACGTTCTGGGCAGTATCGTTTTTAAAGAAGTACGGACCAAATATTCCACCAACCTATAAAGCGCACAAAGCATTCAGTTTTTAACGGTGTCTTAACATACACTTGAGGATTATCATCACTCCAAATATGGCAGTTTTGTTTATTGACGTATCCATTCAACTACAAATGAGCTTCATCATGATGACCCTAAGATGGGTGCGCGTAGTGCGCGATACGTATTTCGAACAAAACCAAGATTTTCAAAATAAATTTGCAGGATTTGGAAGCGTTGTTCAGGCGTCAGTCTATTCATGTTGAAATGGCAAACCAAACTAGAAATAAATCACTCGACAGCTTACAAAATGGCTGCCAGTTAAAATTAAGATTCTATACCTATTTAAAAAAAAAAACACCCTATACTATCTGCATATAAATTACGTCAAAACATAGAAAAAAAGGAGAAATAACTCGCTGTGCCGCTTCAGGCTTCAGGCCTGCTGGAATTGTAACTGAACTTGAATAAGAATCTCCGTCGTTAGAGCAGTCTTTTCTCATTTCTTTGCCTCTTTTCATGCGAACTCCAAGTGAGTGGATGAACTAAGTCCACTGAGGGACTTAGGGAATAAAAGTGGGAAGTAAGACCACTTCCGTGAAGTGGACTTAGTTCCCATTTAATGTGGGAACTAAGTTCACTTTCTTATGGGAACTTAGTACACATTCAAAAATAAGAAGAGGGAACTAACTTCCAACATTTAGAATTGGATGTAATTTTTTTTAAATAATCGCGGCGATTTTTCTTTGATTATTTTCAGAGTCCTGCAAGCTAGATTTTTTAATTTTTATTCTGTATGACAAAATACTCTCTTTGAAATTCAGTTTGCAAGACTCTGAAAATAATCAAAGAAAAATTGCGGTTATTTTTCGACCCATTGACATAAGTCAACGAGACTGAATTCGCTCGAGAAAAATAAAAGTAAAAAATTCGCACGACCGCACAGACTCTTATTAGTCATATTACTCTGCCTCAGTTAAAAGATAATTTCTCTTTAGTTAATAAAAATTGCAAAGTGCCAACTTGAGTTCTTAATTTTACTTTGTTCTTAGTCGACAGTGAGAATTTACTTCACATTAAAAGGGAAATAAAGTCACTCTGACTTTTCGGTTCGGTTCAAAAATACTAAATGTTCAGAATAGCTTTAAAAATGGCTCATTTTTTCTCATTCACCCTTTTTCTTGCGACTTTTCGGAATTCTACAGCGGTCACGCTGCGAGTGCGAGGCGTTTTTGTTGTGTGCCATAGGTAGCCCCGTTCTTAGAAGAGCACTGAAAAGAGCTTAAACGCATGGACATGTGTGACAAACCGGGAAGGGACGATCTGATTTATTTATAAAATCCATTTGAGGACTTGCTGTCACATCACTATATAAAAATTAGTTTTTCCCTGATCTACTCCAACTGTATTCGTATTTCTGACAATAAATTAAAAAGTTTAGTTGAGTGCCTGCCTATAGCAATAGGCTTTTTTCTTTCTTAGTTCAGAGCATAAACTAATGTCGTTCTCGATTTGCCAAGAAAAGCAGCAATGGCGCTCCTTTGATTTGTACAGGCACGGATACTTAGCAAATCCTATGCAGGACAGGCAGTTGACCATCAAATTTGTATCATATTTGGTATTACTTGTCCAGCTTCTGCCCGTTCATTTTGTGATTGTTTACTGAATGTGGACAAGTTACTTGAACCCAACTACAAAGATTAGACTTATTTCATTAATAATTATTTTTTTTTTAGTGTATACGCCTTTGGTTTTATGAATTTAAAAAATAATAAGTACTATTTTGTACGTTTCAGCATAGACACATAATTACTAGATGGTGCATTTCATATAAAGGAAATGGTTATTCCGAAGCACCCCAATATCTAGATGGCGCCACCGTGAAAATATACCTCAAACTCGGATACATGCTGCAAAACATTTTATTTGAGGTGTACTGTTGACAAACACTTCCGATCAACATGAACCTTGGTCTTCGTTGGCTACTCAGTGAAGTTCATACCTGATTCTTCTTTATTTTCCTTTTTCGCAAAACATACCAAACAACAAAATGTTCCCAAGAGAATGCGTATGCATTTGCATTGCTGTTTTATGATATGCTTTCCCTTTTCGATTTCAGAGTGTGGATGAGGGATGGGTTTTGTAATCTATTCTTTCTCTGCCTTTTTGGTTCGATTTCATATTTTGTTTAGATTTGTCGTCTGTTGCCTTTATGAATGAGATGGATAGGTACCTACTGTGTGTGTAGTTGGATATGCATTTCTTTTTCTGTCGAAGAATTTGTGCATTTCGATTTGTGAGATTTTTCAATTCTGGTTTGAGCACACATGAATAATATTACAAATTGGATTTATATCTTCTATGGGCATTATGATTGATTATCCTGCTTTACTTATAGTGACCATACGTCCCGCTTTTAGCGGGACAGTCCCGTTTTTGAGGTCTCTGTCCCGCGGCCATATCTGTCCCGCTAAATGTCCCGCTTTTCCTACTTTTGCAAAAAATGTCCCGCTTATACAACTTTTGTAAAAATGTGTGTATGTTTCTACAATTCTTAAAATAAAGCAATTTTATGGTTTCTATTTATTATCCCTTTGCATATAAAACCAACGTAAGAGCTGTTAAAGGAAGAAAATGTGCCCATTTATACTCCATCTTTAATGGAAGTCTAATTTTTTTTTTAATAAATATGTCATTTTTACTGCGTCACCTCTCGCGAACGTCTGAAGGGCCCAACCCATAGAATCGTTGCGGCAACGTTTTCGACTGACAGTTTAATAGAATACACAGTAGCTTATGGAGGGTGACCCATAAGCAGCGCACGTGCCGGATGCGAGGGATAAAGTAAGTTTACTTTCTACTTTTCTGTCCGTCACACCCGTTGACAGTTGGCACAGCGTGAGAGAAATATTGAGAGAGAGAGAGAAACTGCCATCGGCTGTCACTAATGGTCTTTTATCGTGGGAGTTCTTCCTCTGTTTGGTAATTTCGATGTCCGAAAAGCCTTCCGTGAGAAAAAAGAAAATGTTGCAATAAACACTCAAACCAAATTTTTTTTTTTTTTAATTACATCAAAATATGCGTCTATATTTCACAATGTAAACACCACATTAAAAAAGAGCTTATTTAAATCGCCTTTTAGCAACATTTTTTAGTATCAAAATTTTCTTGTACAAAAAGATAATTATACTAATATTAACAAACTGTGATTTTTATACCAAAGGTAATTTAATGTGATAGTCTTTCCGTAAAATATGAATTTTACTTTTAAAAGTTTAAAAAGTTTTTTTCACAAAAACACACCTATCAAGAGAATTATGTAAAAGGGAATTTTAGTATGGTGGAAAGGGAAAAATTACCACGTTTCGTGGGACAAATAATGATAAGAGTATTTAAAATACTGCCTGTCACCGTATGCGACGGATTCTATGGGACTGCTCGTTCCGTCGAATACGTTAATGTCAACGAATCCGACGACGCCCTTAACAAACATCCGAGAGTATAACCGTCTTGAAAGAGCTTCTCAATTAGCCGTTTGGAGTCGGCATAAAATTGTAGATCTCTTCCATTCGTTCCAAAAATGAAAAACGAATGGTAGTGAGAAGCTAGGCCTAGGGTCCCTCCGGACCTGTTGCGCCAACTATTTATTTTTATGTCATTTGACGTTTATTTTACGTTTATTATTACGTACTATCATATTGTTTTACTAAAACAAAGCCTAATTTCTACTCTCTTCGAAATTTTGGAAATGTGTCCCGCTTTTGTTTCAAATAAATCTGGTCACTATAGCTTTACTCCATGTACCTATTTAATTTTTTATGGGCGTACAATTTTGTGGGGAAAAAATTGTAAAGCAAATTGCATGTTTATTTCAAAATTTACATCTGTTACTGTCGAATAGATTTTGAAAAAAGTAGGTAAACCAAGTGCTAAATGTGTACTCTTAGTTATCAGTTGTTAGTAAAAAAGTATGATGTATGAAACTTATTTTAAAAATACCAAGTTAAAGTTTTCATTATGTTCAGGTGGATTAGTCTTCATTTCTGCAACTGGTTAAATTGGAATTAAGTTTACTTATCTCTATCCTCATGCTTTTTTCATACTTTTTTATTTAACTAAAGACTCGTTGCAGAAAATCTAAAAAATCCAGGAAAAACCTATTTATTTATAAGCCGAATTCTTACATATATTCTGATTTCTTTAACAAAAAAATATTATATTGGCATTGGGGCTACCCAATGCACTAACGCCCATTTCCTGAATATAATATTTTTTAACGGAGAAGTCAGAGCAATGGCATTACCTTTCCCTAAAGGGTATATTCGGAATTCGGCGTGGATGTAATGTTAAAAAAACCGGACTGTTTATAGGATTTCTCCGTAAATTTCGGTTTCTACAAAATATAGAAAAACCCTTTAATATGAACGGGAATAAGGTTTCCGGAAGAAGTGCAAAAAACAGGTAGCTAGTTGAGGTTAGTTTTATGGGGTTTCAATTTAAAAAAAAACATAAATAAAAACATTACATTAGCTTTTTTTGTGCGAGTGTGTGTTTATTTTTAAATAAACAATTTCGAATAACCCATTACAGTCTAAAAAATAATAATAAATAATAATTAATAATTATTACTAGTGGGATTGTGTGCATACAAAAAGATTATATTTGACTTGTGATTTTAATTAAAACAATATGAGAAAAAAAGTTAAATGTGTTGTGTGCAGTGAAAAATCGAAAGATTTTCCCAAGAGGCAATTTTTTTTCGATCCCGAAAAAAACAAAAGAAAGGGAAGTATGGTTAAACATATTGAGAATTACAACAGAAATGAGTACATATAACAATTTTGTCTGTGCCAATCATTTTGAAAAGGAAATTTTAGGTAAAAAACTAAAGAAACTAAACATAAGCTCCCGTAGATTATGTGTATGAAACTTCACTTATTTGGTTTTCAGATTTTCAAAATCTTTTTCTTTTAAATTGCCATCAAAACGAAATTTTAAAGATTTTAATGTGTACAACAAGTGTATCCCGCATTATTGTTGTAAACCATGGAAATCAATGATCTATATAGATCATGTGGGCATAGTAAAAAAAGCCTAATATCCTTCATCATGACCTATGCCAATAAAATATCGGAATATACACACAGAGCTACCTAATTATTTCACATTGCCATACACATTCTTTCCACATTGTTGGGTTCGTAAGACACTTCATCCCCATTGTCATCTATCGTCATTGTATACAGAGACTCTCTATATACAATGCTATCGTCACTCTAAAAGTACGCTAGCTCTACCACACCCACGACCCACCATACAACTAGCTATATGCTATTCATCCAAAAAGTACTCGATCTCGATTTCCATCACCGATTTCATTTCCTATTTTTCTTCCTCCAATCTCTGCATCATGTTTGTAAACACTGTAGATACAAATATGGGAACATGCAACACAAAAAAGGTTGATAAGTTGAAAAACTGCATTGGGACGCCATCTATTATGAGTAAAAGCGTGAGGTATACGCTGTTCCAGGTTGGGTATGGAATGCACCATCTAGTAATTATGTGTCTATGGTTTCAGTAATATTTCTATTCAGTTTTCTGTACAATCGACAAACGTCGATTTTCATCACTCTGTTCTGAGCTCATAGAGCGCGCTCTGAACAAAAAAAGAAACATAAATACTGCGCTCTTACGTGTCTGAGCTAAAAAAAAAAAGAAACACGAACTTTTTGTATAACAGTAACAGTTCAGGTTCTGCTCCGAACTAAAAACGAAAACGCCAGAATACAGAATAAAGTGATCCATAAACTAAAAAACAAGTACTTATAACTACAGTACCTGAGTTAAAAACTAACAGCCGTCAGCCGTATTAATAAAAAAACTTAACTACTCTCTAACTCATATGTTACCTATCACCTAGTTAAGTAAATAACATACCTATTAGTTAAATTTTCTTATTAATATATGAAAATAACTCACATAATAAATAACTGCTGTTTTTTTTTTTAAATAGCTACTTAGAGCTGGCATCACCTAACCACATTGCACTAAAAACTATTACATATTGGCTGTCATCAGACTGGCTAATACATTTCAATTGTGACAAGTAAAAAATAAAAAAAAACACAGGTCGAGTTACGAGTTCATTTCATTTTTTCCTATTTTCTTTTGAAAATCTATATTTATTTTTAACTGTTTTATTTGTAAACATTGTCATGGGGTTTTCTCGTTTTTTGCGTACTTTTTTTCGAGTTGGGGTGATGGTAATCGAATCCTCCCCTAACATATTTACATTATTCAAAAACACTGAATAACGGTGAACCATTTTGTTCCACAATTTTTTCAAATTTAAATTTAATTCATTTGTCATTTTGACAGGAACCATGTTTCTAAGAGTTATTGACTCGCTAACAGACCTCCTACCGTAAGTTAGTTATGTGATAGTTACGAAGCGTTAGTTATCTTTGAGTTTTGAATGTGTTTGCCACAAGTTAGGCCTAAGGCCAAGCAATAAGCAAAATAAGCAATAAGCAACTAGCAATAAGCAATAAGCAATACGCAACTTTTATTTTAACCTATTCTCACATTGAAGCAACAGTGTTTCTAGCGATCTGTCACTCACTAGTCACTACTCGCAATCGCAAAAATTGATACCTACAACGACGCGATATATTACGCTTTTCAACATGCGCTGTGTATCGCCAGCAATAATGTTGCCGCAATCAGCAACATTTTTCGTTCAACCGATATTGAGTTGCTTTAATGTGAGACGCCTAATTTGATTAAATAACTGTTAGCGATAATATCGCATTTTTCCTATTGCCAGTTGCTTGTTGCTTCAGTGGGAGAGCCGCCTAACATGTAGTTACGCGACAATTATTAATACGGCTGTAAAAGTGTTCTACCGAACAGACAAACATGAGAAAGAGCTAATAAAAAAAGTACAAAAAATGACTTTTCATTTACAGTTCGGACTCAGCTCCAAACTAAAAATGAAAAGGTCTGTGGGTCTTAGTAATAATCATTGTTAACACATTGGCGCCTAGTGGAAAAAATTTGCATTAAAATTTCTTGAGGTGCCATGGCTATCCTATAGTTGAAGTTCGTCCTAAAATTTAAGGATGCATTAAATAAATAGTTGGCGCAACAAATTTAAGGATGCATTGCCAATAATTAATATGGAATTTATTCATTGTTTTATTTGTGCTAAATAATGGAAATAACGAAATATTTTGTGTTGGCACCCCAAGAAATTTAACCAAAATTGCTTTGGCTGTCAAAGTGTTAAGGGGCCAACCCATAGAATCCGTCGCGTCGAATTTGAGTAGGTACAGTGGAAAGGGAAAAATTACCACTTTTCATGGGACATATAAAGATAGAGTACTTAAAACACTGCCTTTCACCGTATGCGACGGTTTCTATGGGACTGCTCGTTCCGTCGAATACTGACGGATCTGTCGACGCGACGGATGCAACGGATTCTATGGGATGGGCCCTTTAACCTTCACATCAATATTTTGTAGGTCACAATATGCAATTTTGTATGGAAAATTTCACCACTTTGAGTTCGAAAAATTTAGCCTGGACCTGGACACTAAAAATGATTATTACACTGAAAAAAAAAGTCGGCGTCATATTGATGAATGGGGTTCATCAACATGATATTCATTGATATGACGTACTTTTCATAAATATGATAAGCAAATTCATAAAAACTTTTTGACAGTTGGTGAACCGTTTTTCAATATGATGGAAGTGCATTCATTAATTTTTTCAACAGGATTCTGAAGAGATTTTGACGTATGTTCTTATGAACTATGTTCATCATTGCATCAAATCATTTCATCAATATGACGAAAACACCTATTTTTATGAATTGAGTCATTTTTTCATCCAGTTGATGATTTATTCTTCTTATTGATGAATGGAATCATCATATTCAAGTACGATTGCCAAGTTCTGAATTTTGTTCATATTGATAACGACGTTCATCGTTTTGATGACGGCTTTTATTCATTCATTTTTATTAATGAGAACGTTGATGTAAGCCTCCATCATATAGATGAACTTATTCGTTATATTGATGAAAAAAATTAAATTCACCGTTATATTCATCACATTGATGGATGGAATCATCATATTGATGAACTTCTGTTAATATGATGTATGCTGTAGGTGTACACACACGAAGTTGGTACAGCATTTATACTCAAACACGCAAGATGCATCTTTTAATGAATGTATGCGTAGGTAATTATATGCCATTGCTCATCAAGCGTAAAGTATCTACACAGGGTGGCATAGAAGTAAATTGTGAATGGTTTTACGATGAACAAAGAAAAGATTCGATACATGTGATTTAGAATTTTCGTCATATAATTATATGTTTATCTTTTAATTAATGTTCCCCCAAAAGTATCCATTTGCATTTTAAACAATGTATTGACAATTGCTTGCCGATGAACAAACTTTTTTATTTTTGCTTTTACCACGGGCGACTGGTTTTGCTAAATAAACTGCAGTATATAAAATTTAAAACAATTAATGAAGTGCGAAAAATTCAATATTAATGTAAAAATGGTGGAAAACTTCGATTATTCACATTATATAAAATGTTGTAAATTTTGCATAAATAGGTTAAATAAATTAATATATTTAAAGTTTGTGTTATTAATAACAAATTGTTTGCTCTAAATATTCATAGCGACGTTTTAAAAGATAAATCATCAGTAAGACTATCTAATTTTCAAAGGGGCGTTTTTTTCCGATATCTTGATATAGCTTTTTCATTTGTAAAAAGTAAAACGTAAATATCGAAAAGTGTTGTACGTGTTTTAGTATACATACATATGTACTTCTAAAAGGTAGGTTAAGGTACGTTTCCACTGAACACAAATCCCAAGATTAAGTAAAAGAGGTTTTGAATTAATCCTGAAGTGTTTCCACCAAATAAAAGAAGATTAACTTGACGATTAACTCTGGCTCTGTCCATTCCAGAGAAGATGGCATTTCACGAGAGAGAGAGAAAGAGAGACATTTTTCCATTTTTGATGTCTTTTCTTCCATTTCTGCCAAAAGCAGCTCTGTTTGCTTTGTACTTTTGAAAGTGTGTTTGTTTTATTTCTAATCTCCCTTTTTATGAGATTACTTTTGTATGATAAATCCCGAGATTTATGCGGGACCACAAGCGAGACTAACGTTAAATTAATATGCCATTGAAATAAAGCTACAGTTATCATGAATTTTCTATAACGATTTTTCTCTGGTAAAAAATAGTTCGCTAATAATTATAACAGTGTTTAAGAATATTCTCAAAATGAATGTAATATTGTTAGGTATTTAACCAAACTTTTCTCATACATTGTTCTCTCTCGCCTTAAGATTATAAAATTCAACAGAATGGATCAATAAAATTATAACTAAATAACAAAAAACGCAAAAAACACATTTAAAACACAAATGTATGCACATGCACCCTGTGACTCTACCTAAAGAAATGCATATGGCAGGCAAATGGCCGTTCTCTGATTCTCTGGGATCCATTATGAAAAAAAAAAATTGTCCCAGGAGTGATAAAAGTAACTCAGAAATAAAATTTATTTTTATAAATCTTCAATATTTCTTGAGCGCGTGAGTTTTTGCCACTACACTTTATTGACATTCGTAATAAAACTGATTTTCGTTTGAATATTTTCCTTTTGGATGCGAAGAAATTCAATAGTTAAATTCACATAATATTACCATTACCATTTTCATGACATTATGCTCGTTTAAGTATTTTAGCATCCCCATGAAAGTGGGAAGGCTATATCTTTACGATTTATATTGGTGTCAGTATTTTTATTTGTGTGAATAATCTTACAACTACATGAAAACAAATTTGACAGCACAGAAAGTGTGCATCATATTGATGAACAAATTTGTCAATATGATGAATACATTCATCACATTATGAAATTGAAGGGGAATTTGGGTTCATCATATTGATGAATTTTTCATAATATTGATGAACAAAGTTGATGAATGATGAACAACATCATATTGACGAAATCGATTTCATGATACTAATGAAAAAGTTCACTGGACTAAAATTGTTGATTTTTTCATCACATTGATGAACTTTTTCACTACTATGGTGTACCTTTTTTTTCAGTGTAGAATCCGTCGCGTCGAAAAAGGAATTTGAGTACAGCGGAAAGGGAAAAATTACCACTTTTCATGGAGCATATAAAGATAGAGTACTTAAAACATTGCCTGTCACCGTATGCGACGGTTTCGGTACTGCTCGTGCTCGTTTCGTCGAAAACTGACGGATCTGTCGACGCGACGGATGCAACGGATTCTATGGGCTGGGCACTTTAACCTTCACACTAAATATTTTGTAGGTCACAATATGCAATTTTGTATGGAAAATTTCACCACTTTGAGTTCGAAAAATTTAGCCTGGACCTGGACACTAAAGCGGTGTGTGTGACACTTTATTTAACTTATATCTACTACACTGCTAAGCAAATGTTGCAAAATTAAAGAAGACTTATATCGAGATTGGACTATTTTCGTACACAATCCTAAATAAATGACATGGTACAGGTGACTTAAGTGATATCCTAACTTAATTATCATCTACATGTGAAATTCGAAAACTCACCACTTAAATGGTCCACCGGTGAACAATCCTTTGCAAATGCGAACATTTCATTGTTATTGGTTGCATCTGCCGAACTGAGGGTAATACTTGGTTTGCGCACTCCCAGGAACTTGCCATTCATTGAGGTGCACACCGAACCGCGGTCCGACCCACGAATGGGTGATGTCGTCTTCATCCCATTCATTGTAATAATCGGCGCAGAAGGCGCTTTGCCATGGTGAATTCCATTTGGCCGATAATAATGCTGCGATGTCGGATGTTGTACTTGTGAAGGCGACACATGCGGCTGGTATCTATGGCCAGCGCCACTACCATGCACTGACATTCCACTACTATTAGTGCTGCTATTGACACTCGGTGCAAATGTATTATCACATTGATACTTTGGTATCGCCAGCCGCAGAGTATGACGTGCGGCTAGTCTACGTGCAGGCGCATATTTATTCCCCGTTGAATGAATCGACGAAGGTTCACCGCTCGCAACCGACGAAGTGTTATGATGAAGATGAGTGTGCGGCGAGTTCATTTTCGTTCAGTTTTCTCTTTAATACTATCGAAAGCTTTATTTAACTCTGCAGATTCTCTTTATTAATGGTGGATTTATATGTTTTATCTTTTATTTATTTATTTGCCGTCTCGCTCTCGCGTCTGGCATCTATTTTCCTTTTTTGTTTGCAAATTAAAATAATTTATGGTCGGTGCGCATTGGTGCACGACGCGCTTCACTTGCGTTTAGTTTATTTTGGTTTTTATTTCCGCTCGCTACTCTTACTCGTTAAATTTAGAAATAGCTAACGATAACAATAGCATGAAACTTCTTGCAATCAGACACCGAATCGGACGTGAATTATGATTGGAAATTGGGGCCTCTTTGTTGTTTTTGTAACCGTCGCACAGTAGCTATTTCCGATTGAAACTCAACATCGCTAGTGTCAAAAGACGATAGTAGCACAACTCGTTGTCGGGCTAACAGCTGTGTTCCATATTCTTGCTCGTTTGTTGTTTTTTGTCTGCGCTGCGTGTTTTTTGTTGTTTTTAATTCGTTGTGCTCCTCTGACGTGGGAGATCATTTGTAAGCTGTGATGATTTATTGTTAATTAAGCCATAAACTAATTGACCAATGCTGACATTTGGAGGAGTCACCATCAGAGAAGGTTATCACGGTTGTCTGTCTGGAAAGAGGATGTGAAAAATGTTTTTTTGTTTTTTAATAAAATGGGAATTCAACTATAGATTTTGCTACTAAAAATTATTATTGTTTTACTAGGCAGGCGGTTATTTATGTGAACTTCAACATCAGACATGGTTGCATGCGTCTGAATCTGAAGGTTGACTTGGAAAATAATAATTGGTGGGTTGGGAAATGTTCGAAGTCATGATCATGAACATTGAGAGTAGGTAGGCCGTCTGTAGTCGGCCAGAATTAATGACAGCATTCGACCAAATAAACCAGATTCTGTATGCGTGTACTGTTGCTGAAAGATATGTCATTGGATGAGGTGTGGCTTGGAAAAAAATCGTAAGTATATCACTTGGAATAAAGAAACACAAACAAGAATGGGTATTTAAAATAAGTGTTGCCAGTGTGGCAACAAACAGGTGTCATTTAACGTTTTAGAGAAAAATATTGTTTGCATGACAAAATTTCGAACACGAAATAGGTATTCATTAATTCGGATACTTCCAAGAAGGATGGCATACCTATTACCTGTGGTTTTAGTTTAATTGATAAAAAGCAAAATGGCGGCTTCCGACAAGAAATAAGGGATTCGGCGTCAAGGAGATTGCTGATTTGATTACTGATTTTCTTATGAACAAAATTTCCGAAGGATCTATTTGATTGTAGGTACCTTTTCGAAAAAAAGGGATCTACCGATTAGTTCACTCCATTCTGAGAGATAACATAATTAACATGATCAACGATCTGGCGCAAGACTTTAACATCTAACCTATTTTCATTGAGCCATATCCAGGAGCTGTCATTTTAGGTTTGATGTGAAGTTGAAAACAAGGAACGTTGTTGATAATTGTGCCACCACACCATTATTGGTCGCAATATCAACTTTCAATCTTACAATTAAAATTAACAATTAAATAAAAAAGGATAATAAAACGTTAAATGCAAATTTAATTTCAATAAAATTCTCATAGCTTCGCCTTCCATTTACACCTATTTAATGGTCGAAAACTGTTCATGCACGATACCATCTGCCGCCCTCGTTGCAAAGTACTTATACGTTTTTTACAGTCGCGCTCGTCGTAATAATATAAATCGAATACATAGGGTAGAGGCACTAGTATCCGGACAGTGTTAGTGTCCGGACACTATGTTGTTTATCTGATAAAAATAGGTATATCATACATAAATAGTCTCAAATATTAACAATAATATAATCCTTTATGTGTCACTCATATCCATACGAAGTTTGAAATCAATCAGATGCATAATGTAAGAGTTAAGCGGCAGTGTTGTGGCTGAGCTCCGAGAGTTTGGTTTTATTGTCATTTTGCATACCAAAAAAATAGTGCGAGCATTTACAAAAAGTAAGTTATTCAAAGGGTATTTTTTAACGTATTGTTCTGGAAAGTACTCTGTTTTCCTTTAAATAGAACCCACTTTCATAATTAAAAAGAAAAAATAGAATAAAATATATTTTTTGGTCTAATTTTTAGTGTCTGGATACTAAAACTAAAATTAAAGAGCATTTTCGGTATCCGGACAGCCTGTCCGGATACTGAAAATTTGAGAGGAAATACAAATCCTCGTTTAAATGCTTCTAAAAATTTCTTATGTATGTTTCTAATGAGAGAGAGAAAAGGAATTGTGTTTTTCTCGCAGGTTTTCAGTATTCGGACAGGGTATACTAAGTGAGAATATATCTGTCCGGATACTGAAAAATTAGTTTCAGTTTCCGGACAACTTATTGTTTTGAATGTTATTTTCGGTTTTCAAAGCTCTAATTATCGAAATAGGCATTTTATTTTAACTCATTTTTTAAGAAGTGGTGCAGAAAGTATAGCTAATGCCTTAGACGATATACCTAGGGACAAATCAGTTAATCATTGGTGTAAAGCTGGTTTATGCTGTTCAACATTACATGACCGGTTAAAGGGCAAAAGATTGGTGAAAAAGCTACGAAAATGGGATAAGATCCTTATTTGACAAATGAAGAGCAGGAACGGATTGCTCAGTGGTGTGCCGATCTTTACAAGTGTGGATTTCTTATTAAGGTCCACGATCTGTTAAACATCAGCAAGGTTAGGGCAGCAGTCACCCAGAACCCATATTAAAATGTTAGGGAACTAATTGAATATTTGAAAAGCATTGGTCTGGAGCAAATCATAAATGAGCCTAAACGAATTAAATTTAAATAGTGACGAAAGCATCTGTCCAAAAACTGGCATGGTTATAGCCCCAAAAGATTACAAAAACATATACCAAATTGCTGCTAGAAATGAAAATGAGACGTTAATAGTGCTTATTGTTTTTTTCAGCAGACGGAACTTTTTTTGAACCCATATTACTGTTTCCATTTAGCAATACCAAATACAGATATTACCATATTAATTGAAAGCCAGGCGGCTATAAAAGCAGTGTCTGCTATTGAAATAAAATCGAAGCTAGTTCGCCGCTGCCGCGAAAAGCTTACGGTTTCCTCTGCTGGATCGCTAGACACAGGGAGAAAACCGGCAATGAGATGGCCGTTGAACTAACAAGAAATGGTTCTGCTATGGATCAAGTCGGCGTCCTCCAAAAGACATTGTTGACAGCATGCCAAAACCATGGTTTTTGCTGACCCCTGGCAGGGGAAAAACAGAAATGTCTTTCCAAATGGAATTATATACGGAGAATTGACTGTCAGAATTCAAAAAACTATTCAAACAATCACTTCAAAGGAGTCTGATGATGAATTAGTGGTGTAGTTCGAAATAGCTATCATTCCTACCAAAGTGACTGTGTCTACAAGTTGTTGTCAAGAGCTGTTCCCTCGAAAAAAAACAACAATTCACGACCTGTAATATTGTTCGTAGATGGGCACAAGTCGCATCTAACCCTGCGAACTCAGTGAGTTTACCAACAACCAAATAATTGTTTATATGCGTTGCCACCGAATACCACCCACATCATGCAACTGGCTGACGTTAGTGTTTTTAAGCCTTTGAAGTCCAATTGAAAAAAAAAACAATCGTGAATGGGAATCCAAAAATTTGAGACGGGCTTTAACAAAGAGAAACTTCTGTCCCCTTTTGAATGATGCTATTGTCAAAAAAAAAGATACGGTTGCTACCATACAAAATGCATTTAAAAGATGTGGCTTGTATTCCTTTGACCCATCAGCTATTTATTATACGAAATGCGCTAAAAACAATGTGGAGAGATTAAGAATAGCTCAAACTCAAACTCCAGAATTATTCCATGAAGAACAATCGACTAAAACATCAAAATTAAAGATTGCTGTCGATGTGATTGAGGCATTGTCAGAACAATTAAGAAATGTTAGAGTTGATACCAATATCGTTTTAGAAGTTATCATTTTAATGTGGGTGCATATATTTATAGTTAAAGTACCTATATTTTATAAAAAAATATTTTTTTTTAATCAAATAAAGGCAAAAAACGGCTTAAACGGCTTAAACTTCAAATAAACTTTTATGTCCGGATACTAAAAAAAAAGTGTCCGGAAACTAAATTCTGCTGTCCGGATACTAGTGCAAATCGAACTTTTTTGAATTTATTTTTTATAAATATTCAGAACGTAACATTCGAAAAAAATGTTAATGTATTATTATTAATAAATATCGCCACTTCTACAAACATTTTATTTTTTTGCGGTAGCTTTAATATTGACCGAACTGTTGGAAATCAAAGTTACCAAATACGTTAACTGTCCGGATACTAGTGCCTTTACCCTACATACCTAAATCGAAAAATTCAATGAAAACCAAAATCAAAATTTTTATTGCTTCACACGATGAACATTCTTCTTTGTTTTCGTTCTATCCTTCTCCCTTCCTTTTTTTCATATTAATAAAACGAACAGCCAACAAAAATTCATAAGCATATATCTTTCTAAGCGGATTACGCTAGTCAAAGCAGATTTGTGGTTTCGAATTACGTTCCAGTTCTCTTGGTATGGTCACATGTACGTACTACCGGCTGTCACTGATCGACATTAGGAATTCTGCACGCGCAAATTACTCGTTCCAGAACCACTGAGATCGTTTGTTTCTCTCTTTTTCTGATCATTGTCATTGTAAACAAAATTACCGAACAGACTGTCAATTAGTTTGAACCTTTTGACATAAAATTGCGTGTAGTTTAGCCTGTCATCTGACAGATGTGGATAATTCGATGTATGGCTTACATTGGAGAATTTCAAATCGGATACACGCACCGATTAGAGATAAGAAACATTGCCCAAATGGCCTTAATGGCCTATTGGATACAGAATTTAAATTTTATTGAATTAATGTGTTTTTATTAAATTTCTGTTTGACGCGTAAATCACGCGTAAACGGCTGTCAAGGTTTTATTTCTCCTGCAGCGATTGCATTACAGTGGTGTTAGCCACCTATATAAGTCAGGTACAAGTTGTAATTGCGATCGTTTATAGTGGTCAAGTGTCTAGAAATTAATTGAGTTTGTAGAAAAATTAGCTTAAGTGGACTTACGACTACTGGTTGGTATCGAAACCAGCTGCCAAATTGCACAGACAGAAGGGGTAAAATGTTAATCAGATGCACGAAAAGTCAACGCTCTGTATGGAGAAAAGCTAGAGAGTTACAAGATTCGTTTGAGATAAAATTGTCAACAGATATACAAAACGGGCAGCAAAAGTCGAGAATAAATAATTAGTTTTCTGTTTTGACATGTTAAGATATCGAGCTGTCGTTAGAGAGCCGTAAAGAACATGGCATTTGGTTATGGAGTCTCTTGGCATTTATCGTTCTGGCTAATAATCAATTTGTTCATTTAGACAAGTTGACACGTCGACTTGCGCGGATTGTAGTAGGTATAGTTGATTTGATCAAATAAGGCAATTTATTTATTTCTTTGCTCCAATGCAGAAATATCTGAAGAAGAAAATAATCACATGCTGTTATCTGACGTCTGAGCATAATCTTATTTATTTGCCAGATTCTTTAGTCAAAATCATGGCCAGCCCTCCTACAATCAGTTAGAATTAATATATCTAGGTAAAGCAACATATTTTGAGAAACTACTGCTAAATTAGCCCACTCATCTTCTTCTTAAAACCACTTAATTTGCATAGTACCCCGCATCCGGTCATCACTCTTTCAAAATGTGTTAAAGTAAAAACGTCCACATCACGAATCAGCACCATGGATGGTCATCATTCATCAACTAAATGTCATCGCCAATGTGTAGTTACACAATCGTGCAAGTGAGAGGTCATCTCAAATTGGTGCTCAAATAAATCAATTTTCGAATCAACGCATTAGGTTACTCACTTCTTCTTGTTTTAGAATCAAATCACGCACATACCGACTACAACTACTAATAAACGATTCGGACTCCGAAAGCGGATCTGCATGTCATGCGGGAAATTACTCACGAACAACAATTGCACACCCGCAGTAGTGTCACGAAAGGTGTGTATTTGCATTGTACTTTGTGCGATTGCGGACAGCATGGCGCGACGCATCGGTCGGTTGTCGCCTTAATTTTTTGACCACACTGTGAGAGGGGTTCATCATGAAAATCATTGCCACCAAACTCAATAAGCATTTAGGGAGCTTGCGAAATTGCCGCGCAACTGATGCACCATCATTACTTTCACAAAATAAGTACCAACACCACAATGAATTACATGCATTTTTCGAAACATTGGTGAACCAAGGGACCGTCAAAAAACAAGTAACCCCTTCCCGTGTAGCCTGAAGTGAAATTTCACGAAAATTAAATAAAGTTGCGGTTAAGTCGCGGTGACGACCGTCAAATATGGTCAGAGAGATGTCAGCTTTCAATTTATTTTTATTGTTACTACCTTTTTTGTGTTTGGTGAATACGTTTTTCTGCTTTGGAACGCAAAACGATTTTTGTTGCAGCGTGGGTGATGATAATACGACGACGAACACTGGCGCTGTCGCAGCGAGCGTCGCGTCATCACAGTCAACCAAAAAAAAAAAAAAAAACAAGTACGACTTTTATGCCCGTAAATGGTACCCACATGACGTCGTCGGTCGCCGGCAAGAAAACAATGCACAGACGGCAACAAAATGACTGATCTTTTTCAGTTAAAAATTCGTGTGCTTTCCCAAGTGGTCACGCAGAAAATTGCAATAACATAAATTTACAACGAAGCCACGCAGATCGTAATGTCACTCGAGATGGTTGACATCTGCTGGGAATGCGTAACGAATCAAATCGAGAAGAATGATATATATTTTGTTTGCGATTGGTGATAAATACGAGTATGAGCTGGAAATTTATTGATATTATGTAAAAATTACAAAAAATTGAGGACAAAAAACGAAATGGACAATTGACTTATTTTTCACCCAGAATCTGGGTGACATACCTACCTATCGGCTGGTGAATTTTGTGAACTTGCATATCGAAAGTAGTTTTTGTTTACACTTCAGTGTGTCAGGCTGAAAGTGTCTGTTGACACTTTTGCTACGTATGTGGGTTAGGAAGACAGTTGCAAGTGTTGCATGTCAGCGTGCATTTTTATAGGTTAGTGTATTATGAGTTGGAGAATTTTGCACAAGCGTTGACGAACGACGTAAGCAATTGACTCGATCGATTATTGCAAAATGAGACTACAAAACCTCTTGAGAGAAGGCGACACTTTAGTTAATTTGAATTTGTAGATTGAAATCTCGTAGTCTTGATACTTCATCTAATCAGTCTTTGCGGTGCTTGAAGTGAACACCTCTCGGAAATGTAAGTCTTTTGTCAAACTCAAATTGCAAAAAGTTAATTAAAAAAAAATCAAAAACCCGACTGACTGTAAAAAAAAAGATTAAAACAAGACACTTTAAAGTATAACTACATAATTGACAACCGGAGACTACCTACACAATCTGACCAAAATATGTGCATCAGCCTCCGACCGCCAATTAGTTATACCTACCTACTTGAAATTGTCTTGTTTTAATCTTTTTTTACAGTCAGTCGAGTTTTTTTTAATTAACTTTCTTATTTTGTGTTTTGTTTTTTTTGTTTTAACTTAAACTTTTATATTTATTTGTTTAGCCTCCGGAAAAGAATACCAATTTAATGACACCTCACTCTTCAAAATCGGTCAAGCCGTTGGGGCTACAGGGCGTCACGTAGGAACGTACACAGATTACGCTCAAAACACACAGCCCTCCCTGTGTCCAGTCGGATAAAAAGAAAATGCTTGTTAAATTAGACAATGACAATGCGATACACCGCAAGATTTCTTTTCGATTCTGCTCAAAAATATAGAAAATATCTCAAGGTTTAACATTTATGAGTTGTTGTATAGTTGGCTTCAGAATCTTAATTATCGCAGGCAATTATGAGGCCTGCGCGTAAACTATTCCTCATTTTTATACAAATTTTGACAGTAGTTCTTTTAAGAGGTCCTAAATATCTGCCGTTTAAGCAGTTGGTGATGCTTATACGCCTTTAAGTGAATATCATTATCTATCTAAACTGCTAATCTATGGATACATTCCTATATCCTATTTACACTGCACCGAAAACCGTGTTTCGAAGACGCATTCACACCGAACACCAACTAGTTTTCGTTTGACGTTTCAATCAGCTGTGAGACACTAGTCGCGAAACTTCTGTGTAAACTATTTTGGTTACAAATTTCGATTGCTTTAATTAACAAATAGAATGAATTCAGATAGCATTTAAAAATAGCCCATCAATTTATTGTGGAAATCGATTTTAAGTAGTGAGTTTTGACATTTGTACGGTCAGATGTTCTGCTGAATTTGCTGAATATTGTAAAAGGTGTGTTTGTTTCAACAACCCAACGATTGGAAGTCGTTTTCGTGGTGTTTTTGTGGAAAAAGATTTTAAACGACTAGTTTTGACAACTGATATATATGTATATGGGAAAACTTCTGTTTTCGATGAAGTTTCGAGTGTTTTCGGCTTGGTGTGAATATAGGGTAGTAGACTCAGTACACTTAAGTCCATTCTACATAAAGGAGTTGGCTGGAACGTAGAAGGAATGCACTGAGAAATCTTGATTAGAAGAATCTTAGCTCTGTTTATCTAAGGTACTAGACCGGATCTTGAGGGAGAAAGCAGCCGCTGACTTATTTGTAAGATCTAATAAGAGAATCGTATGTCTGGTGAATTGAACCGCAGCTTCGGAACATCAGACATATGGAACGTATTAATAGAAAGCTATAACTTCCAGCTAAAGTCGATTTTAGCCAATATTTAGTTTTTGATACCATTAGATTCAGCATGCCCAAATCTTCAATATACATTTTTCCAGCTCTTTATCTTCAAAATTGGACCTACAATGCCGACTTTTACTAAATAGTCTGAAACCATTTGTAATTTTAAACTTTTGAGCAAAACTTTAATATGCTCCCCTGAAAAATTATCAACTGATATAAGCTCTGAAAATGACATCTCATTATTGAATCAATTGAAGAATTACGCTTGTTAATGCTGTTTTACTGTCCTAAGCAGCTAATAGAGTACAGTAAGCCCTGTCACGGAAACAAACAAACAAAACAAAAACAATAGATAATTCATTATAACAAATTAACAATTTCAAAATCTAATATAATACAAATTTACTACTAACTAAAGAAAGTTAAAAATGTCAAAATAAAAGAACAAACTCATCAAAAAAATCAAAAACACCGGATAACTAGCCCTCATTATGGACAATGTAGGTACTGCACGTGGTTTATTGTTGTCAAGAGAATAGGCGTTTTTTTTATTTTCCTCAAATGATCTACGAGTATATAGATTATTGATTTTCATTCATTGCAACAACTATGGGTTCATGTACAGTTGTTGTGTTGCATGTAAACCAATGATCTATATAGATCACCTGGGAAAAAAAAAACACATAATAATTGTAGTAATCTCGAATTAATACTAATTTTTGAGACAATGGTAGGTTAGGTTAGGTTAGTTTGGGTGGGGTTGTGAGATCGTCACAAAAGACCAGGCACCAAAGTGGTCTCATCGCCATCCTCAGGGAACCATTACGGTTAAAAACCTAAACCAATTCGCCCAAACAATCAATTTCCCTACAGAGCTTGGTTATGGTCCCAATATTATTTGAGAAACCAACCTCCTCTAAGTTATTAAAGAAGAACCTGCCTAGGTGCTTCCTTGTTCCTTCTACTCCGAGCAATTGCTTGACACTCGCATAGAAGGTGGGAGATGTCCTCCGTAGCTTGTAGGTCCTCACAGTACCTACATGTATCCGTATTAGCTAAGCCTAGTCTCATGGCATGCTTCCTTAAAAGGCAGTGTCCAGAGAGTATTCCTACCGTTAATCTTAACTTTTTTCTACTGAGATTGATTAATTCTTCAGATTTCTTCCGATTTAAAGCGGGCCACAGTGCCTTTGAGACCCTGTGCCCCTCTAGCTGTGACCATCTTGTAGCTGCTTTATTCAATCATTGTATTTACTGGGAGTTCCGCTCCTTCCTTAGCCAAAACGTCGGCCCTTTCTTTGCCCTCAATATCACAATGCCATGCAATGAGACAATGGTAACATTTTGCGCAAATTGTTTCCATTGTTTCAAAAATTAATATTAATTCGAGATTTCTTTTTTTAAGATATTTTTTATTCATGTATTCGAGATTTTAGCTTTCGAGATATCGTAGTAAAGCCGTTTTCGAGATATGAGCAGTTTTTAAAATTAGCGTCATTTGACTCTAAGTTTTTATTTTAGTCTAAATCCTTTTGCCGTTTTCCGGTAAACTAAAGAAAACCAATTTTTTTCCAAAAACTATTGCAAGATATATAGACAAAAACTAAGTTTTATATTAAGTTAGAAAAGACAATAACCCTTTTCGAGATATGTAGGAAGTTGAAAATAGTGAGACAAAAATAAATTCTACAGATAGAAAGAATTTGTCTTAGACCACAGAAAACTCATGTCATAAGATAACTTCCGTACTGCAAAGAGCGGAGGATTGGAGGAATTCATTCCATATAAAAATAAATAACCCGCTTATTATAATCCTGCTAATCGGACGCTGCAAAAGCATGAATATTAGAGAAGACGATGATAAGATGTTCTTGGTCGTTTTGAAAGGAAAACTCTTCGAGTAGTTTTTGGTCACGTTTGCGTTACGAATCAGTTGCTGAGGTAGCTGATATACCGGGTGTCCGCCGGGAAGGTACATTTTTTTTTTATTTATTTTGATTAAATGAAAGAGAATGGATCTTATATTGATGAATGTTTTACTTAATTTCGGCAATTATGTATGGAATACAATATCAGGTAAATGTCCGCCACTGTTGGTCTCACAAATGCGAGCCCTTTTGAGCACATTTTTCATTACATTCTCACACATTTCACGCGGTATTTCAATAATTTCATCACGAATATTTTGTTTGAGTTGCTCAAGCGTTTCTGGTTTATTTGCATAAACCTTGCTTATTATTATTATTATAATTATTTAAATTTCTTTATTTCTTCCCAAAAACTAAACTAAGGGTTACAATAATTCTTTTGTTTTTTTACTTACATAAAAACTTAATGAAGACAATTTTAGTTTTTAGCAAGAAATAGCATAGTACATTCTGTTGTCAAAATGACAAGAGGCGAAAGTACTTTTATTTTAAAATAAAAGGAAAAGTAATAAACTATTGATGGGGAAACAAATTATATAACTTGAAATTTCAAAAAAATCAAAAAATATACATCGAGTAGACAATAATCATTTATATTCATTTACTATATTATATGTACCATTGGAATCAAGAGAGAATCTATTTGAGAATAATTACAGGAAAAAAGCCATGTTTTGATCTTGTTTAAAAATACTGATTTCATTCTCTCACACCTAAGGTTTTCAGGTAGTATATTAAACAAACGAGGCGCGGTTACAAAATAAAAACGAGAGAAGTGTGTTTTGTGGATTGTTGGTACAGTAACGAAATTTCTGCTGTTGACTCGTAAATTATAATTTTCATGACGTCTAACATCATAATAACCGGAATTATCAAAGAATATTTTTAAAACTTTATAGCAATAAAGATGTCTTAGAGGAAGTATCTCGAGATATTTGAACAATTCAAAACTGGGTGTTCTACGATTAACTTTACAAATAATCCTAATTGCATGCTTTTGTTTGATTAATAGAGGTTCTATTTTACTGAAATAAGTTCCGCCCCAACACGAAATTCCATATTGCAATTTTGATTTCAATAAACCGTTACAAACCAACTGTAGAATTGGTAAATTACAGTAGAGGCTGAGATGATATAGCTGCCTTACAACCATATTCAAATATTGCTTTAAGTAAAGCGTATGATTAGAACAGTTATCATACAATATTTAAAATATTCAACACGCTCAATTTTAAAACAGTTGTTATGTTATGGCAACTTGCGTTTTCATTAAAGATTTTAGCACTATTAGAATGGGCATCCACTAGACAAAATCGTAAGCAATCTGGAGAGTGATAAAAAAGAGACAATTCGTCACATATCACACCCTTGATATTAAATATCATAAACTTTGTTTTATCACTCATTATTAATTTATGATGCTTGAACCATCTCCGTAGTATGGCTGTAGGAAATAAGGCCCCAAAAGAGAAAATGAAAAAAGGCCCCAAATTTGGGGTGTTATTTCATAATGAAATAACACCCCAATTTCAACTATGAAATAAGGTCCCACTGCGATGAAATAAGGCCCCAAAATAAAATGAAATAAGGCCCCAAATTTGGGGTTTATTTCATAATGAAATTAAAAATAATGAAAACTACTTTTAATTTAATATTTTTGATATTGGATTAACTAATTTAAATTAAAGAAACTTTTTATAATATACTCAAACTCGCACCCACCCCGTAATCTAACAGTAAACATACGCATTCCATTTCAGAAGGGTAACAATTAATAATAAAAAAGTTATTTTGGGGACTTATTTCAATTCTTATTTTGGGGTCTTATTTCATAATGAAATAAGACCCCAATTTTCATTAGGAAATAAGGCCCCAAAAAAGGAAATAACACCCCAAATTCTATTAAAAATCGTAGTTGTTTCCTATATAATTTTTTGGGGCCTTATTTCATTTTCTGTTTGGGGCCTTATTTCATTGGGGCCTTTCTTCGCAGGCCCCGTAGTATGTCTAAGTCATTATTTACATCCGAGAATAAACTAAGATAACACTTGTTCGAATAAGAAAGGGCAGTATCGTCAGCAAATGCTGTAACTTTGCCCTTAAAACGCTTAATAAACAGTGAATTAACATATATCAGAAAAAGGATCGGACCCAAGACAGAACCTTGAGGAATACCTACATTTATCTGATTTTGGGAGCTAATAACGTTTTTTTATTTTTACTACCTGCTTACGGTTACTTAACGCCCGCGCTGTGTACTTCAAACTACACCATAAGAGTAGTCACAACCTCTTTAGCGCGTATTTATTATAAAAAAAAAAAAGATACGAAGCAAACCAAGCGTACGTAAAGCCTCTGAAACCCGCATTAAATAATTTATTTAGTAGGTAGTAAGGTATGATTTACCATATCAAAAGCCTTTTTTATGTCAATAAAGAGGGTCGAAGGAATTTGGGAAGAATTTAGACTACTATATATTTCCCCAATCAGCTTTAACAATGCACTCTCAGTAGATAAACCACTTCTAAACCCAAACTGAAATCCACTAAAAAAACTAGTTCTATCAAGGAAAGAAAATATTCTACACTTCATACCCCTTTTCAGATATCTCCACAAAAAGAAGTCCGGAGCAGTCAAATCAGCCGACCGTGGAGGCCAATCAACATCACCATTTCTTGAAATAACTTGTTGTGGAAAGAGGTCTCGCAGTAATTCCACTGTAATCCTGGCTGTATGCGATGGCACCGTCTTGTTGATACCACATGTTAATCAAGCCCAAAGCATGAAGTTGTGGCGTTAAAAAGTTTTCAATCATATCCCGATATCGCTCCCCATTCACAGTTACCGTTACGCCGTTTTCATTTTCAAAGAAGTAAGGTCCAATGATTTCTCCTGACCAAAGTGCACACCAGACTGTAACTTTTAATGGATGCAAAGGTGACTAATGAATAATTTGAGGGTTTTCCATTTTCCCTCTTTCTTCGAAATCATTCACTACACGATAAATAGTATGTTTTGTTGGCACGTTGTTTCTCCCAAAAATGAACTGTCAAGTCAAGACTAACGTTTACCAAAATGGCGGCATAAAAAAGTAGTATACCTTCCCGGCGGACACCCTGCATAATAGAGCAAATAGGCAAGGACGCACTGACCCGAAGAGTCTTCGATGCTAGTCCGGAGACACAGAGCAGTAGAGTAAGTGCTCATGTTTCTGGACTACTGCTGGAAAAGTTGTGAGAAGAACAGGTCCTACAAAAGACCCTATTAAGGTGACTCGAAGGTGATTTAACCACAACGGCGTTGCGCAATCTCCTGGACTCGGGTTCTCTATAATACAAACGATTGGTTGGTATACGGATCTGTTACGCCAACTAATTATTATT
The DNA here is from genome assembly GCA_946477585.1 of Cheilosia urbana. Classification (NCBI taxonomy): domain Eukaryota; kingdom Metazoa; phylum Arthropoda; class Insecta; order Diptera; family Syrphidae; genus Cheilosia; species Cheilosia urbana. The sequence continues at coordinate 49,821,693 of OX297855.1, forward strand.
TACTTATCGAAGTACTTTAAAAAAAAATACCTAACCAACATATTTTTTGGAATTGTTACAGAACCAAATTTCAATTATAGAATCAAAATCTGGATATTCCAGTTCCTGTTTTAAACAATATATTTCCATTTATTGCAAAAATTAGACCACAAACTCCTGACAGATGAGGTCGAAGTATCAGTTTCCGGTTTTTTTTTTATTTTTTTTTTTAGATAATCTTTCTTTGATCTTCTAATTAAGAACAAAAATCAAAATACACTGACGTAGTTAAGTTTTTTTTTTCGTTCAATCTGCTTAAAAAAAAATTCTCTACCTATATAAATTGACCCACATGCAAAAAGTTCTATAATCTGCTGTTTTCCAAATATATATTGTCAAAACAAAAATACCAACCAGAGACAGAGAGAGGGGAGATATTTTCCTCGTATCGTAAAACTTTACCACATCCAACGAATTTTTGTTTTAGACCAAAAATTAACAAAAACGATAAACATAAAATAGAAATTTATCTTCATCCGCGCACACATCAATCATTCGTTTTCGGTTGGATACGCGACCGATGCGACGCGTGCGGGAGGATTTGAGAATTGGCGCATCCAATGACGAAGACACAAAGCGGACTTTAGCCCGCAGAGACATGGCGTCGTCGCTAAGTTGCTGCTGGCTGCAGTATTGTATGATTGCGATCGTGCTGATGGCGATTATGCCGCCATAATGTGTTGTATTTAATCGGCACTCCAGTTTCACCTTCAACTCTGAACCTCAGCAAAGACCTTAGGCGCGTAAAAATTATTATGAAACTAATTAAAAGAAAAAAAAGATATCGCCGCACCAACCGGTCGCATTTTGTGCGGTCAACTAAAAAACACAAAAATATAAAAAATGTGAAGGTATAAAATGCCGCGATTTTATTATAAACACACTCGTAATTATCCTTGGAAGTCGGTGCTTTCAATTTGTTTATTCATATTACATCTTTTTTTTCGGTTCTTTTTTGTTGTGTAGGTATAAACGACCACCTCTGACGCCGATGAATGTCGATGTCGGACTCGAAATTCCGCAAAATGTCAGCCATCAGCGTAGAGTGCAGGCAACCCGATAAGAGTTGTCGCGGCGGCAAAATGCAGATAAGAACACATTTTGCTAATAACTATTTGTAGACGATAATTTATAAACAAACTTTTAGCGTTAATGGGGGCGGGAAACTAGTGAAAATGTAATTTGTCAAATATGTCATATGAGTGAAGTATGTTTTGATTGATAGCCTTAATGAATATGTGCGTCTATACTCTGTCCAAGAAAAATTGTCAGTACAGGCCTTATGGGAAGCTCTTTTTTCTACCAGTGGTGCCTGTAGCTACTCTCACGGCACTCAAACACAAGATTTGCCACTGAAATAAAAACGAAACCACTGGCATTCCAAAGAATTTTATTGTTGTAATTTTCCTGAAATTCGCATACATCCCACCACAACCAGTCTGCCACACAGCCACGGGCAGAATGAGCACGATCGTCTTGTGTTCGCTTGCTATTATCATCAACCAAAATAAGCAGTGTGAGTGACTGAAGCACATCAGAGAAATGTTACCATATGTCAATTTTAGCATATCATTAAGGGTTTTTCTTTGAATTTTGTCAAAGAACTTTCGGTTTTGGTGCTTTTTGGAGCTTTTGAGAGCGGCATATTATGTGGGGTGCTGCCATTCGGTTTTAATTTGTTTGTTTTTCTGAAAGATCCAATAATATTCAGTTAAAACATATTTTTGAATGTTGTGTTTTAGAAATAATGTTTATTCGTGAGGTGTTTTAATGCATTCATTTCATTAACGCAACAAGTGATCATATGTGCGTTGTAGAGATATTGCAATAAAAAAAAATCAACCGGATTCATGCAAAAGCATGGTATTTTAAGGCTAAGTAAAAAATTTCAGCCTTATTCGTTGGGGCATATTTCTGCATGTTTTGGTAGGTATAAATTTATATTTCACTTTGTAGAGCATATTTTTCACACTGAAATATCAAAATGATGAAGCTGGTAGACCTATACTGTTTATTTTCGGTCGTTGGGTTTTACCACATCCGGTCACTCCTCTCCATCTCCAGTAAAGCGAATGCCTTGAAAGGATTTTATGATCCTTTTTTTGCTACTGTTTCCGCGAAGTTCTACATTGACGGGTAGTATTTTTTCAACAAATATGTAATCAAGGTATATATGTCTATATTAAAAAATTTATGTAGAGCTGCACAAGTGCAGTCCTTTTAACATCTGTTTAGGTATATGACATTGCGTCGTGGTTATATAATTTTTTCTAATTGCCTGTTTGTGTATATAAGGCGGAAACAATGGTTGTTATCTTAATAGCGGATAGTGCATCTAAGCAAGTGGTTAACTTTATTTTGCATATGAATAAACAGAAACATGGCTACAAAGTCTTCAAAGGATCTAAGTGTAGAAAAGAAACAACAAATTGTTGATGCAACTGAAAAATTCAATGGCCTTTTTAAAAGTAAATCGGAAACCGTAGGAAATGCGGCTACTGTTTTTCCTGTTACGGAACAAACTGTATACAGGCTTTTAAGGGAAACAGCAATCGAAGGCCACAATTCACCACCAAAGAAGAAAAATAATTCCGGTATCAAGAGCAAGGTGGATGATTTGGGCAAATGTGCGATTAGGCGGATAGTCCATCAGTTTTTTATGGATAATGATCTTCCAATGCTAAAAAAAGTGAAAATATAACAAAACTAAGCAGCTCAACTTTGCATATAATATTGCAAAAATATCTCGGACTTAAATTCGTCAAACGTTAGCGAAAGAATTTGTTTTTGGAAAGAAGTGACATTATTTCTTGGAGACGAAGATATCTACGAAGAGAAAAGAAAGATTTATTTTACTGATGAGACCTGGCTAAATTGGAAGATGGTAACCCTAACAGTATTGCTCTCTGAGTTATGGTGAATTATCATACACACTACGGCGACCGTGTGAGAGCTTTAAAAAGGGACCGATTTATGTAAGTCATTGCAACCAGACTGAGAGACAAACATCCTATCTTCCCTGTACTGACAATTTTTCTTGGACAGAGTATTATTTATCTGTAAGGTGGCTATTTAAAAAAAAAATCGAGGGCGACTGTCTCATCGCTAACCGAAACGATAAAAATTTTAACAGTGCTTATAAAAGGCCTTTCATTGGCGACTTGACAACTTCAAACTTTCAGTTTTATTACCGAACTGTTAAAGTCAGAATATTCATAAAAAAAAAATTAAATTTACTATCGAAATTCCGAGTCAGTGGTTGCAACTTTAAGAGCGTTAACGCCAATTATTGATTGCATTTTTGGTTAAACGGCTTCGTCAATAAGCAAGATATGCGTTACTCGACAGGTTAAACCCTCATGTGCTTCATGAAACAGCACTTCATCCTCAAAAAGTTACTGTTTGGTGTGGTTTTCATGCTGGTGGCGTCATTGAGCCGCTTTTTTTTTCGTCGATGAAAATGACCGTCACGTTACGGTAAATGGTAATTGCTACAGACACATGTTGGTCGGTGACACAAGCCCCACAGCGGGTGCAACAATCGTGTTATTGAAGTCTCAGTTTCAGTTCGGTGAACGTGTTATATCGAGAAACGGACCTGTCGTTTTGGCCGCCGAGATCGTGTGATTTTACGCCACTAGACTTTTTTTATGCGGCTAAACAAGGGGTTTCGACATTTTTTTAGCCTACACCTATTAGACGTCTATCAGAATGATGAAAAAAAATATTTTGTAATCTTAGAATTTTAAGCCATAATGTGGCTGCATTAAAAAACAAGTTAAATTGTTTTGAATTTTTTGATTATAAATGAATTTGATTTTATGATGCTGTTTGAAACGCATGTATTGAATAAAGAAGACAAAATTGTTTAAAACTTATTTACAAACAATTAAGTACAATGGATACTTGCCGCACATTTGGACGAGGGAGTGGTGGTGAACTCGTGCCTTGAAACCTGCACTGAAAAAAAAAGTCGGCGTCATATTGATTAATGGCGTTCATCAACATGACATTCATTGATATGACGTACTTTTCATAAATATGATAAACAAATTCATAAAAACTTTTTGACAATTGATGAACCGTTTTTCAATATGATGAAAGTGCATTCATCAATTTTTTGAACAGGATTCTGAAGAGATTTTGGCGTATGTTCTTATGAACTATGTTCATCATTGCATCAAATCATTTCATCAATATGACGAAAACACTTATTTTGATGAATTGAGTAATTTTTTCATCCAGTTGATGATTTATTCTTCTTATTGATGAATGGAATCATCATATTCAAGTACGATTGCCAAGTTCTGAATTTTGTTCATATTGATAACGACGTTCATCGTTTTGATGACGGCTTTTATTCATTCATTTTTATTAATGAGAACGTTGATGTATGCCTCCATCATATAGATGAACTTATGCGTTATATTGATGAAAAAAATTAAATTCACCGTTATATTCATCACATTGATGAATGGATTCATCATATTGATGAACTTCTGTTAATATGATGTATGCTGTAGGTGTACACACACGAATTTGGTACAGCTATATACTCACACACGGAAGATGCATCTTTTAATGTATGTATACGTAGGTTTATATTATATGCCATTGCTCATCAAGCGTAAAGTATCTACACAGGGTGGCATAGGGTGCCGTGAAATAACGCCGAGCGAAATAACGCCGAATTCGAAAACTCGGCGTTATTTCACTTTGTGAAAGCGAAATAAAGCCGAATTTTAGAATTCGGTGTTATTTCACATTCACAAAGTGAAATAATGCCGAACATTGCTTGAGAAATAAGGCCGAAGCAAATGTTTTCAGAATTGCCGAGAACTATATATAAAGCATATTTTAAATTTGCAGAAATAGATGCAACTATTATTTTATATATAACTAAATTCTAAATGCTGAAATAACTAGTGGGTAAATTTGAGAAAATAATAGTTCAAAAATCGCGCGAGTTTTTAACTATTATTTTCTCAATTCTAAAATAACTAGAAGGAAAATTTGAGAAAATAATAGTTAAAAATTGGCGCGAATTTTTAACTATTATTTTCTCAAATTCTAAATGCTAAGATAACTAGAGGGAAAATTCTAAATGCTAAGATTACTAGCGGGAAGTTTGAGAAAATAATAGTTTAAAATTCGTTTTTTTTTTTTTTTTTTTTTTGATTTTATTTTCTCAAATTCTAAATGCTGAAGTAACAGAGGAGGAAATTTAAAATGCATTTATAAACTCAAAGCGAAATAAGGCCGACTGGGCTTTATTTCACTTTAGCAAAGCGAAATAAGACCGAACAAGGAAAATCGAAATTCCAAAATTCGGCGTTATTTCGCTCGGCGTTATTTCACGGCACCGTGGCATAGAAGTAAATTGTGAATGGTTTTACGATGAACAAAGAATATCTTGTAGCGGCCTGTTTTATTATTAAACCATTGTATTATTTTAACTACAGTATCCTGAATTGTAATCATTTATTATTTAAATAACATTAAGAACATAAGAGACAGAGTCCTTTTCTTGTAACACATACTTTAAACTTTTCTTGTCAAACATACTGTATTATCCCTTTTTTATAACTGTCAATGTGCGAAGTTAAATTCCAATAAGCAATAAGCATGATGACGACACTTTGTCGCATATAATTATTACAGAAATAATATATATGTATATAAATGTAAACAGTTCCAATGATGGACTTTGGACTCAGAATTGAGTATAAAAGGACATGCATTTTGCAGTCAGATTCATTCGTGTTCTGGCAGTAGGACGAAAAGGTATCTACTATTGCTTGGACCTACGTGATCTTAATTGATCCTTGGACCGGCAACAGCATTACGATACTATTTGGAACTACGTGATCTTAATTGATCCTTGTTCTGGTAGTGTTGCCGTGCTGTACCAGTGGGTGCGCTTTTGGACTATTGCCAGAAAGTTATTTTTGTTTATAACTTTTAAAACCCGCCTGAAATAAAAAATTCATTTGTAAAACGTGTTTTTTAGTCTCACGCCCTACAATCTTAAAATATTCGATACATGTGATGTAGAAATTTCATCATATAATTATATGTTTATCTTTTAATTAATGTTCCCCCAAAAGTATCCATTTGCATTTTAAGCAATGTATTGACAATTGCTCCCCCAAAAGTATCCATTTGCATTTTAAACAATGTATTGACAATTGCTTGCCGATGAACAAACTTTTTTATTTTTGCTTTTACTACGGGCGACTGGTTTTGCTAAATAAATTGCAGTAGGTATATAAAATTGAAAACAATTAATAAAGTGTGAAATTCAATATTAGTGTAAAAATAGTGGAAATATAAAAAAGCTAAAGTCTAACTTTGATTATTCACGTTATGTAAAATGTATTAAATTTAGCATAAATAGCATTAATACATTAATATATTTTAAGTATTTATTATGTTATCAGTAGAATGAAACTTATATAATTAGAAAGGTACTGTGCTTATCACTTAACTGAACGTATTTTGGTAGCATTCAATTTGTTGTCTCAATATTACCATAGTTATGTAATCAAATATAAACAATTTTAGGTTAGAACCTATATCTTCAGTGGAGCACCTCATGTCTTTTCTTTCATTTCTGTCAAAAGCTCTGTTTGCATTGTACTTTTGACATCTCGAGCTGTGGAAAGTGTGTTTGTTTTATTTCTAATCTCCCTTTTTATGAGATTACTTTTGTATGATAAATCCCGAGATTTATGCGGGATCTACGAACATTTTTCTAAATCTCGCAGCTATTCCCCGGTGGAAACTTATTAGTAAGGTCGATTTTCGACCACAAGCGGAACTAATATTAAATAAATATGTTATTGAAATAAAACTAGAATTATCATGAATTTTCTACATAGATTTTCCTTTGGTAAAAAAAAAATAGCTCGCTATATAATTATAACGTTGTTTAAGAATATTTTCAAAATAAATGTAATATTGTTATTTAACCAAAATTTTCTCAAACATTGTTCTCTCACGAATGGATCAATAAAATTATAACTAAATAACAAAAAACGTAAAACCACATTTCAAACACAAATGTATGCACATGCACCCTGTGACTCTACCTAAAGAAATGCATATGGCAGGCAAATGGCCGTTCACTGATTCTCATTGGGATCCTGAAAAAAAAAAATAGTCCCAGGAGTTATAAAAGTAATTCAGAAATAAAATTTATTTTTAAAAATCCTCAATATTTCTTGAGCGCGTGAGTTTTTGCCACTACAACTTAGTGACATTCGTGGTAAAACTGATTTTCGTTTGAATATTTTCCTTTCGGATGCGAAGAAATTCAATTGTTAAATTCACATAATATTACCATTACCATTTTCATGACATTATGCTCGTTTAAGTATTTTAGCATCCTCATGAAAGTGGGAAGGCTATATCTTTACGATTTATATTGGTGTCAGTATTTTTATTTCATGTTTTTATTTGTGTGAATAATCTTACAACTACATGAAAACAAATTTGACAGCACAGAAAGTGTGCATCATATTGATGAACAAATTTGTCAATATGATAAATACATTCATCACATTATGAAATTAAAGGTGAATTTGGGTTCATCATATTGATGAATTTTTCATAATATTGATGAACAAAATTGATGAATGATGAACAACATCATATTGACGAAACCGGTTTCATCATAGTAATGAAAAAGTTCACTGGACTAAAATTGTTGATTTTTTCATAACATTGATGAACTTTTTCACTACTATGGTGTACCTTTTTTTTTTTCAGACATGTATACGTTGCTTTCGAGAAGTTTGGTGAATCTTGCGTTTTAAGCATAAAGAAAAGCAACAACTCATTTTATATTATACCTACCGCTACCCACGTACTTTAATTGCAGTCGTTGGGAATGGGACTTCGATAAACTAAACGATTTGTCAATAATATAAATTCTTCAGATGTAATGATTATATTGATGACTTTAACGGGCGAACAGGTATATATCGCAAAATAACTTTGTGAGCGGATACCCCCAGGCAATTATTCACGCGAATCGTAATTCGAAAGATGATAAATGCGATAGGAAGGTTTCAAAATCCTTGAGCTAGCAGATGCATTCGACTGCCACGTCTTAAACGGAGGCTGTGATATTGACATACATTATGCAGAATTTAATTTTTTACGTGGTACTGCCTCCTAAGTAATCGATTACTGTTTTGACGGCGATGTGGTTCCTAGGACGGGATGGGAAGCAAATCATTGATGATTGCTGACACTGCTTATTTAAGGCCCATTTCCTAAAGTGATCTTATTTCTAAACTACCTGCCCACATTCGCTCTACCAGCTACCACTCATTTATTATACAATTAATAATTGATTATACTCCAGTTCAATTTACAAAAGAGAGCAAAACAAAAACCACACAAAGCACGAAAGGAAGAAAAAGCGACAGCCCCACAAGCCACAGCACAAGAGAAACATATTTTGCTGCACACATACACAAAATTACCTCCACTGAACGCTGGGGAAAAAAGAGCATGAGAAGCGCGCGATCGGGGATATATAGAGGTGTTACTCCAGGAACAATGTTCGGAAGTTTTACAAAAGGTAAAAAGAACGTGTCATGCCAACAAGACCCGAACGGAGACCTGTAGAGACGAGCAAGGAAACCTTGTAGTAGAGTCACAGTCGGTGCTGAGGACATGGAAAAACCATTTCTGCAGACTGCTAAACGGCGAAGACGACACAAATTCCGCTGTTAGGCAGAACGAACCATTCAACCTGGACGATGACAGCCAAGATTTCCGTCCACCTGACCAAAATGAAGTGAGGATAGCAATATCTAAGCTTAAGTCCAACAAGGCTGCTGGACCGAACGGCTTGACTGCCGAGCTGTTTAAGGCAGCGGAAGATGACCTGGTAGAGAGCATTCACCAACTCGTCTCCTAGATTTGGTCAGACGAAAGTATGCCTGATGAATGGAACCTCAGCATCGTTTGCCCGATCCACAAGAAAGGAGACTCTCTAAACTGCGCCAACTTTAGAGGCATCAGTCTCCTAAACACTGCGTATAAGATCATGTCTGCTGTACTGTGTGAACGCCTGTAACCATTCGTCAACGATCTGATAGGTCCCTATCAGTGCGGTTTTAGGCCCGGTAAGTCCACGACCGATCAAATATTCACACTACGGCAGATCCTGGAGAAAACCCAAGAAGTACAGATCGATACTCACCATCTTTTTATCGATTTTAAGGCCGCATATGACAGCATTTATAGAGACGAGCTATACAGAGCCATGTCTAGTTTTGGCATCCCTGCCAAACTTATCAGATTGTGCAGAATGACGATGGAGAACGCTCGCTGCTCCGTAAAGGTCGGAAACAATCTCACCGAGACCTTTGATGTCAAACATGTGACTTCTTCAACATCATTCTGCCATAAGTCTGTGCAACTGCTTGCATACGCTGACGACATTGACATTGTTGGCAGAACACAGAGAGCTGTCACTGGTGCGTTTGCAAGTATTAGTACAGAAGCGGCAAAAATGGGTTTAGTGGTGAATGAGGGTAAAACAAAATATATGCTGTCAACAAGAAGGGACACACAACATCGACGAATCGGGCAGAACGTCACGATAGACAGCTATAACTTTGAGGTAGTTAGGGACTTTGTCTACCTCGGCTCCGCTATAAACTCTGATAACGACATCACATCAGAAATCAAACGAAGAATCACACTTGCCAACCGCTGTTTCTTTGGCCTAAGACGGCAACTGATAAGTAAGGCCTTGTCGAGAAATACTAAGGAAACTCTGTATAAGACCCTCATCATCCCAGTCCTGCTTTATGGTGCAGAAGCATGGGCGCTATCAAAGGCGGATGAAGATCTCCTTGGTCGTTTCGAACGCAAAATTCTTCGAGTGATTTTTGGTCCCGTTTGCGTTGACGGGCTTTGGAGGAGAAGATTTAACAGCGAACTCTACGAGCTGTACAGCGACATCGACCTAGTCAGAAAAGTACGCATCAGTCGTCTAAGATGGCTGGGACATGTAGAGCGAATGGACACCAACGCTCCGGCCCGAAGAGTCTTCGATTCTAACCCGGAGGGACAACGCAGTAGAGGAAGACCTCGCCTTAGGTAGCGCGCGCAAGTGGAAGGGGACCTCAACCAACTTGGAGTGCGCAACTGGAGGCAGTTAGCCAAAGATCGCACTAACTGGAGAGGCGTACTGGTTGAGGCCCAGGTCCACCCCGGACTGTAGCGCCACCTTTAGTAAGTAAGAACGCTGGGAAAATCCAACGATCTAGCTTCAATCGAACTTGTTACTATTCTGAATTGTATAAAATTTATAGTTCAATGAATATTATTGAAGTACAGGATATCATACAAAGATGATTTATATCATAAAATCTTTGTACATAATTGAACTTTATATTAACAAAAATCCTATTTCATTTGGATGAGTCATTCCAAAACTAGGAGCTATAGAAGGCATTTGAAAATTACAACTTTTCTTAGATATCAACTTCGATCTCCGCTTCCAGATAGCAGATAATGGTAAAACAATATCCTATCTGGTAATCTCGACAATTTTCAATGTAACTATGAAAACCGGAAAAAAAATTCATACAGTACTTTTTTAACCTATTCCGGCCAAACACCTTACAGCCGGAATGGTACCATGTAAGGTACCATGGCATCTTGAATGGAGACCGTGGATGTGATGTCCTACACAAATATTCTGTAAATGCATTACGATATAGAAGACGTATAATTGAAGTCGACTTTTGCTACTTCATAACATTTTCGAAATTATTTGTATAACAATATTTATAACGATATTTTGTATTTAAATGTAGACAACAATTTGGTGGATGGCAAAATGCCAAACACACCAGACTATAAGTTTAAACAAATTTTGTTTTTGTGTCATGAATGATGGAATATTTACTCAATAAATCGATATATCTAGACGAAGACTATTCTAGGCTCTCTGACTGTCGTCCTTATCATATGGACCCGAAGTAATTCACTAATGAACATGCTGCACACACATCCGTCAATATTTATGTCAACGCTTTGTCGAAACGATCAGTGACGTAGATACATAGGTATTCTGTTCTATTGGAGCTGGAGGTAGGCTGCCTTCCGCCTTCGCAAGGTAGCAGGTGGTATTTGCTGCCGCTGTTTATTATACACTTCCTGCTGAGTCTTATTTCCATACCAGCAAATATGCACGTCTTCCCAGACCCACGCAAAGAAGCATTTTTTTTTTTCTGATAATATGGCGCACCAAATCCTCGCCAAATCCTATATATATAAATAGGCGAAGGCCAGTAGTTAAGAACCATACTTTCACTGCCTTAACCACGATTGTGCAGGGGTGTAATGTCTAATGCTGTGTAATTTATTTTGGAATACTTTGGGTATAGTGTATAGTAACTATACTAACTTGCTTAAATCGATCAAACCAAAATTCATTATTGGCGGCGATTTTAATGCAAAGCACACGTTCTGGGGTTCTAGATACATCTCGCGAAAATGAAGAATGCTCTATGGGGCAAGTATGGAGTACAGTTGCGATTTCCACTCGACGGGCAAACCGACCTACTGGCCAACTGATACTTCAAAAATACCTGACCTGATCGATTTTTTCGTCGTGAAAGGAATATCTACCAACCATATTAAAGTTGATGAGAGCTTTCATCTGTCATCTGATCATTCACCGGTTATTTTAACATTGAGCGTAAAACTAGTAAATAACCTTGATCCAGCGATATTAACTGGTAGAACAACTAACTGGGAAGGCTTAGGAACGAAATTGAAGAGAATGTGGAACTGAGCGTTCCACTTACGACACCCTATGAACCCTATGAAGTAGATCGGTTCGCTGAGATCGTATAGCTCGCTTCCTGGAATAATACGCCTAATCCAAGGAAAACGCCGGCCAAATACGGTCTACGATATCCTCCCGAAATAAAAGAATTGGTCAACGAAAAGGAAGGCGCGTAAAAAATGGCAACAGAGTGGCGCCCCGCAACATAAAACACATTTGAATTATTTGTGGAATTTGTTGAAGACAGCTATTGAGGACTTCAAAAATCGTTCGATAGGTTCTTACCTTGAAAGTTTAACGGCGAAAAAAGATTCCAATTATTCACTTTGGAAAGCAGTAAAAGGCACCAAAAGGCCCAAAATCACCGCGCCGCCAATCAAAATAAATCAAAATGAATGGGCAAGGGAAGATAACGAAAAAGCGGACGTTTTTGCCGCCCATTTAGAAGAAACCTTTAAACCGTACGATGGTCGGGCGGTTCACGACAGTGTTATTGCGGCGGAATTACTATCCGACGATTTAATACTCACAAGTGCAACGCTAAGGGAACTAAAACGTGGAATTGAATCCCTAAAACCTAAGAAAGCTCCTGGTTATGATTTGATCACGGGAGAAGTTCTCAAAGTTCTACCAAGAAAAGCATTAATTAAGCTTCTTCATATTATAAATGCCGCGCTCAGACTAAAACACGTGCCGAGCCAATGGAAAGTTGCGGAGGTCATAATGGTTTTAAAACCAGGAAAACCGCCAAATGAAGTAAAGTCGTATAGACCAATTTCCCTTCTTCCAGTCATATCCAAAGTTTTCGAGAGAATTTTACTAACGCGCCTACAACCGGTTATAGAAATAATAATCTTATCCCTGACCACCAGTTTGGGTTCAGAACCAAGCATTCGACGATTGACCAAGTGCATAGAATTACTGACGTACATAGTTGAGAAAGCATTTGAAGAAAAAAAATATGCTCAAGCGTATTCCTTGACGTCTCACAAGCCTTTGATAAGGTTTGGCATTGTGATGTGCTTTTTCTCCGGCCGGGATTTTGCTCGCCGGATCCAGGGTTTACCAAAGAAACACCAAAACTTTGGTTGTACACTTTATTATCAATGCGTTTACTTAATATTAAATACAATGTTACCATACAACTGCTTAGCCTTAACGGTACTTCGACAATGTTTTCTGTAAACCTCTATACAAACTACTTCTTAACAATATTTCGATAATCTCTCTGTGTACCTCTATACAAACTACTCATACCTTAATGATAACGTATACACTACGTCTCTAACTACGTGGCCCGACTAAAGCATGGTTCCAGGGGAAAGGAGGGGGAGAGGACCGACTGCAGCGTGGTTCCTTAACGGCCCGACTACTACGTGCATCCTAGTGGCCCGACTACTGCGTGGTTCCTAGTGACCCGACTACTACTGCGTGGTTCTTTAGCGGCCCGACTACAGCGTGGTTCCAGGGGAAAGGAGGGGGAGAGGCCCGAGTGCAGCGTGGTTACTTAGCGGCCCGACTACTACGTGGATCCTACCTAGTGGCCCGACTACTGCGTGGTTCCTTAGCGGCCCGACTACAGCGTGGTTCCAGGGAAAAGGGATAGCAAAAGCCAGCTGGGATTGCTAAAACTGCATTATTTAAAGCCGGTCTCCCAAAAGGGAACCCAGCCGCCAAAAATCTAGAACCGGGACCTAAGTCGCTTTCTAAAAGGGGAGCCTGGGGTCTGGTACGCAAGATTGGTACGGTTCACTGGCAGACAGGTCTCCCCGAATGCTTTTCTCACTCGGCTACTCATTGTTTTTCCTCTACTAAGGCAGTGTGAATTCTATGGGCCCAATGTAAAATTCCATGTCACATAAAGGATTGGTGCAAAGGCCGCCAGTGGGGTGCCTGCGAGATGGGGTGTGTGCTGTGCCGACAGTTGTGGCCATCTACATTCCACAGTAGCAGCCGTAAAAGTGTAACGAACGGTGGCGTTTCGTTACAGCATGACGGCTTGAAATTTAAATTACGACAAGTTCTTCCCGTACGCCTATATGATATTCTGGAATCATATCTCGGGAATAGACTCTTCCGTGTTAGTCATGGAAACAAATTTTCTGAGCTTAAGGAAATTTCGGCCGGCGTGCCGCAAGGAAGTGTCCTTGACCCGCTTCTCTATCTGTTATATACTCGCGATATACCAAGAGAAGATGACACTACTCTTGCTACGGTCGCCAACGACACCGCTATCCTAGTAGTAGGTAATACAATTGAAGAAACGACTGCAAAACTGCAAATCGCACTGAATAAGGTAAATGAATGGGCGAGGGACTGGCGGATCGCCCTCAACGAAACTAAATCTGTTCACGTGAATTTCACGTATAAGAAAACTAATGACTTGCCAATTTTTTTTAAATTTGGCCCGAAAACACCTGTCAATATCCTACAAACTTTTCAAAATAAAGTGCTTAGAGAAATTGTACAAGCACCATGGTATATTAGAAACGACGATATCCACAGGTATCTCGGAATTACAATAATTGAAGCTGAAACTAGGTGCTTCGCGAGAAAGCATAGAAACCGACTAATCGGATATGTCAACAATACAGTCCGACAAATTTTGGACGAGAACAATTTATTGCGCCAACTACAAAGAACGAAACTGTTCGACTTGGCAAGATAAGATTAACCGCGTCTAAATTGCGGAACATGCATAGTAGCCTGTCAAAAGTTGTTATTTTGTTATAGAAAATTGCTTGATAAGTTAAACTAAACTAAACTAAACTAAGTTATATCTTAGTTGCAGTATTTACCAATTCTTCGAAGGGTGGTGTTTTTAGTCAGTAAAAATCTGACACTACTATGAGCACGCGCTTGCTATTCTCATAGTGTCTTTGGGAGATTTTCACCTACCCTCGGTAAAAAAAAAAAAAAAATGTGTGTATAAGCCAGATTGCTATAATGGTAGAATTTCTACCATTGGGCGAACTAAATCAATTGAATGATTGTCGATCTGACACTGACTTGCCTATCGGGATGTCAATGCAGAGATTTACGCTACGCTACTGGGTATTTACAATTAATTTAAAATGTACCCCGAAGACGTATCTCTTCAGTTTTCCAATCTTAAATAGTTTTTCACGAGATTTATTTTGATCGCAGTTTACATAGGTACGTCATGGACAATATGGAAAAAGCCGTTTAGCCCAAGAATATCAATAAAGATACGTGCGGTTTATCATGAAATGTCGTTTTCAACGCCAAATCCACCTTCGGTCTTTTAGACTTTTTACACGCCTCCGTGTGCCGAACTATACATAATATACACTACACAGCAACAACAATTATTTTCTTCGCACATTTGAGATTGTAATTTCGATTGTTTATTCAAATGATTTGCGGAAATTAGCTCGATTCGAAGAAAATCCCGTGCGCGGAATGGATGGTAGGAGGCGAATTTCCATCGAAAATATGTACGGTTCGCTGTTAATTGCTGTATACGATCTTTCCACCTACCGGAAAAGTGGCTACCGTTCTCCATGCGAGACCCAAACGATCGTAATCGACTTCTGTTTCGTTTATTCGGCCTGTCAGGTTGGGGGCGATAATAAAAGTGTATCTGATAGATACACCGGTGTCTGTGCAAGATCGCGAAAACAACGCGCCAGCACCCTGAGCAAATAAACTTGTATCGATCGCGTTGGTTTTGAGGGTCATCAGCAAAGCACGATCCTAGGTCGGAGGAAGGATTTGTGGATAAAATCTCCCACCCAATCAACAATCAAGAGTATATACTTGACAAAGAAATCCAGAAAGGTGCAAGAGTGCAAGAGAGTGTTCACTGTTCGTTAAATGGAAAAGAAAATCGATCGCGTACAGTGAGAGTGCGCCTGTGTTTTTATTTTTCGGGAACCACTTGAGGGAACGTCGGGCTATTTTTGGAAGCCAACAAAAATTCAACTGCCTGCGCCAATAAACTTTGGAAGATTCAAATTAAACAGAACACTGTAGATGCGAGGCAGTCGTCTTATGCAGATGATGCTATAAAAAGAAAAGGCAGTTGGCAGCATCGGGGCGGTTGTTATGAGATTGGAAAATATATATTTTATGAGTTTTTCTTAATGTGCGTATAGTGCATGCAGCCGGCTTTGCTGTTGCAATAAATTCTTCACACAATTTGTAGATGATGGATGGTAGGTATATTTAGACTTTTAGCATAATATTATCAGCCATATTATGGTTCACTTGTGACATGAAAAGGCAACAGGTGATTGGGTTGCATAACACCGCAATCTAGTGATTTCGAGTGTTGCATGCTGAGCGGAGATGAGTGTGCCGCATCCAGATGTGTTTATACTTTCTTATATGATTGGTAGTAGGTCCGGTTTATAAAAAAGGCATTTGCACTTGTTTACGTATTTTTGTGAGGCAAGTACAAAGTATCGTACTGAGTAGGAGTGCGCACATATACGAAGTTGAAGGTATGGCTACCCTTTCCCTTTTTCCCCCCCTACTTGCGCATTTATTGTGAGAACGATGTGTACTTATAGCCGTTTTTTTAATATTAGCCATAATCCATATAGATCATCGATTTACATGCACTTACAACAGCATATGATCCTTCTTTTCATCGAGATCACAATTCATGATCTGCAAACCTATTTTACCATTTCTCGATGCGTTTTTTGGCGTTGTTAGTTTCGTTCTTAAATGTTGGTGTGCCTGTAAAGGATAGCCAAGCCACACAGTCACGTTGCCAGACTAAGATATTCAACACCATTCATAACAAAAAAAAAATCAATAAGCATTTCTTTCACATCCGAATAATCTTCCCGTCTGTTTTTCGAGATGTTGTTTTCTCATTTTATAAAGGTATGCCCAGACCAGCGAAATATTTCATAAACATTTAAGTAAATGTTTCATTAACATTTATTTTTATTTTATTCCTAAAATATTTCAAAACTCCCAATGCCTTCTTTTTGCGGATGACCTTAAATTATATCGTAGTATTAAATGCGTTGATGACTGTAATTTATTAAAAGATGACTTGAATAAACTCGCAGAATGGTGTAGTTTAAACTCCTTACAGCTTAATATTTCAAAATGTCAAGTTATGTCTTGTTTTCGTAAGACTTCTCCAATCTATTATGATTATCAAATTGATAGTACTTCTTTGGATCGTGTAGTGCAAACAAAAAGATATAGGTGTCATCCTTGACACCAAACTTTCTTTTCTTCCGCATATAGAATAGATTACATTATAAATAAATCTAGCCAAATGTTAGGATTCATTAAAAAAACAGTAAAGAATTCACCGATCCTACAATAAAAAATATTTTTATCTCTCTCGTTCGGTCACTGATTTTTTTATATACTTCTCCCGGGAAAGGCGAACCTATAAGGCTTCAACAGCGCCCGAGATGCCTGCAGATGTATGTTTGCTCTGCACTTAAATTGCTGCAAATTGTAGTCTTCTGGAAATATATCCCCAGGAAGCGAGTTCCAAAGTTTGCTTGTCCTGTAACAGAAGGAGTTTTTGAAAGTTGATGTCCTCGCGGTTGTCAAGTGTACTGTACGGTCATGAGCATTAGCAGCCTGTCTTGTTGGGCGCCCAAAAGTTGCATTTCGAAGGATAATGTCTTTGAGTTCCTCAGAACATCTACCATGGAAGTACCTATAGAACAAGCATAGGTCAGCGACTTGTCTTCTGTGCACCAACGGTTGTAGATTCGATGTGAGTGTAGGGTCTCCAATGAGTCGAACTGCTCGTCTCTGTATGCTATTAAGCAGGTTAAGTGAATGTTTTGGGGCCGAGCTCCATATATGGGAACAATATTCCAAGCCTGGTCTAACCTGTGCTTTGTAGAGAAGGAGAAGTTGCTTGGGGCTAAAGTACCTCTTTGCTCTAAATAGGTAGCTCAACTTGTGATTCCTGAGTTGACTGTGACTCCTAGAAGGTTCATTGAGTCCTTGTGATGGATTGGATGGTCATCCATTTGGATCTGAGGAACTGTTGATGTATTTTTTCTGGAAAATGTTGTGAGCTGTGTCTTGTTTGCATTAAATGCAACCAAGTTGTCCTTTCCCCACTTCAAGATTTTATCCAGATCATCATTTAGAGAATTAATTTGTTCACATCTCTGACTGTGTGATGTAGCCGTATTCACAGGCCCACTGTTCGAGATGGAGGATATAAGAGTGCTGTCATCTGCAAAGCTGTAGATATTATTATTTGTCGATCCCAGCAAATCGTTGATGTGGAGAAGAAATAGAGTTGGAGAAAGAATAGATCCTTGGGGCACTCCTGCATTTATAGCAAACGAATTGGATGATACACCATCTACAACAACATGGATCGATCTTCCCAGAAGAAAATTTTGCATCCATCCGCAGAGTTGTTGTGGTAATCCGTAAGACGCTAACTTGCCTAATAGGGCTCTATGCCAGACTCGTCCAAGGCTACGGCTCTGGATTCGCCGTGTTGTTCAATTGATTGTGTCCATAAGTGCGTTACGTAGCTTAACAGGTCACCAGTGGAACGACGGCTCCGAAATCCGTATTGCCTGTCGCTTATTAATCGATGGCCTTCTAGATATTTGATTATTTCGACATTTATTGCCTTTTCCATTACTTTAGAGAGCATTGAAAGTAACGCTATTGGTTTTGTGGCAGACATTTCTTCCCTTTCCTTGGAATAGGTTGAATGCGAGCGGTCTTCCAGCAAGAAGGAAACATCTTCTGGGAGTACGACATGCTAAACAGCTTACAGAGTACAGGTGCAAGTTTCGGTGCACAGTTCTTGAGTACTATAGCCGGGATTCCATCGGGTCCCGTTGCCTTATTGCAATCTAGTTCTTTAAGGATGCGTTTAATTATTCGAGGCCGAAATTTCACTTCTGCCATCGATGATTGTATCCTCGGGATATTTGGTGGCTCTAGCTGTGCAGAATCTAGGGTGGAATTCTTTGAAAACATGCTGGCGAAAAGATCTGCCTTTTCTTTAGGTGTTGTTGCTAGCGTGCCGTCTTCTTTTACTAGAGTTGGAAAAGAAGAGCAACTAAAGTTATTACTGATTGCCTTTGCCATGGACCAGAATGCGCGTGAGCCGCTATGACATCCAATCATTGAATACGGCAGCACGGTTTGGAACCCTTATTACAACAATTCGAGTGCAAGAATAGAAAAAAATCCAAAGGAATATTACTAGGTTTATGTATTATAAACTCCGATGGGGTAGTGATATTCCATCTTATGTAACTAGATGTCTCTTATTCGGTATACAGAGTCTAAAAAATCGACGTACTTATTTTGCGTTAACGTTCATTAGATATTTACTTACTAATCATATTAAATGTCCACAACTTCTCGCACTAATATCTGTTCGTGTTCAGCTATTTTTCGAGAGATCATGTCCTTTTCTATGAGCAAATGCATAGATCTAATTATGGTAAACATGAACCGGCTTCTCGTTGCATCAGGGAAGCTAATTTAGTTTGTACTAGGTTAGACTTTTTTAGAAATTGCAATAGAGATACCTTTCAAATTTACGTCTTAAATGTACTCAGATCTACTTAATGTTAGTACATTCTTATTCAAAACTTACGCTTTCTTTCGGTTTTGTATATAAATGTAGCTGTTATTAAATATTGTTATCTATTAGTCTATAAGAGAACTTGTTCCTTAAATGATGAATAAATAAATAAATAGATAAATGCTTCGCAATTTCCCAATCGCAAATAAATATTGTTTCATAAGTTTCACTGCAGAAAGGTGGGATTTTTTTTAACATAAAATACAAATGTCCAGAAAATATTGGAATAATGAAAAATTAAACTAGCAGACTGCATAAATTTAAATTATTTTCAAAACTAATTATTGGCAAACACATATATTTTTTATCACAAAATATTACAAAATAAAGTGCACGACTTGGTCCAACGAAACTTTTTCGTTGATCAAAAGTTTGATTAGTTGTTTTCTTATTTTATCAGTTAGTAAAAAAAAAAATATATTAGACGCAATGCTAGGAATAGCGCTTAATAAAATCCATTTTTAAGTTAGTCATCTGATATAGCAGTGTGTAGGTATATATGAATCTATGAATCAATGAATTTAAATTTATGAACTGCATTTGTAGGTACTACCTAAATCATTTGAAATAAATTAGAGAGTTCAAAGCGCCTGCAGTACTATTTAATAAGCTTTTATACTTACGAAGATTTTTGGGTTAAGGGATATAAGCGTACCTATACAAGAAGTTTCTGTTTTCTGATCTGTTAGGGCATGTGCATATTTTTGACTGGAATAGATTAGTGACGCTGGTTTAATGTATCAATGATCATTGATCACATTATGTAAGAACTCAGAGATTTGTTTTTTGAATTAGCATTAGCAGTTATAAACTGAATTTCCCGATGGATGTGTATGGGGGTGCAAATGAAGTGGGATTTTCTGGTTGTATAGACTCCAAGTGGTTGGAATTATTTTAAGGTGCATATTCAATATGGTTGAAAAAAAGAGAGAGAGATTAATGGTTCTTCCCATACAAAATGTTTACACCAGTGTGATTTTACCAAAATTGATATCAAGCTTAAGTAGGATTGCACACACTAAGTTGTTCGTAAAAAAATCGAATAACGGTACTTTTAAAATTTGGACATGTATCTTGAAAACGGTCCATTCGATTGTAACAAAAATTAATTTCTAAGGTAATATGGTCATTTATAACTTAACAGAAACTCAGTTTTTCTATATAACATCGTACGATGAATTTGTGGAAAAAGTATTTTTTTTTTATTTGGTTCTCTTTATTTTAACTGAAAACGGTAAGAACGATTTCGACTAAAATGCATATTTAGAGTAAAATTGATGTTTTCAAAATTATTGCGAACTTAATTTTCAATTTGAATCGCCGAAAACGCTAATTTTAAAAATTCTCATTTGTTGAACACGGATAACGGTTTTTTTATAGAGGGATTAAATACGAGCATTTACTACGGGATGGGGGGTTTTATCTCGCTTTGTTTGGGTTGGAGCGTTGGAGGGGTAATTTAAGAAATGAAAGAAAATACATTTTAAAAACAACGGCAACACTAACAATAAAGTACTTTACCATTTTTGAAAGCCAATAACCTGTTTCTTCAAATTATTTTCAAACCATGTTATTTCTGTTAATAGATAGTTTTTGAAAAAAAATACTTTCAAAATTTAAATTTACGCAACAACAAAATTCTTAATGCTGAGACACTAAATTTTGTTTCCAGAATTATAAATTTTTGGCCCAGGTAAATACTTCAGTACTTTCAAAACTAAACATTGTAATATTTGGTACTGCTTGGTTTGCGTAATTTTACAAAAACAGCTCTAACGATTTTGATAAAAAATCATATTGAAGATAACATAACTATTTTGAATAAGAAAAACTCCCAGTGCTATTTGATATATACATATACTGGCGTATAAGATGAATAACCAAAAAGAGGATTTTATTTAAGACTATTCGTGTTATTGTTGAACCGTTTTGTTTATTTAGCAAAAGTTCTCTTCTCGAATTTTTAACTACCTATCTGTCCAGTAGAATAAAAAAACTATCAACCAAACTTTGATCGACGAGAAAGTTCTCGGACCCAATCGTGCACTTTATTTGTTTTTGACTACAGTTTATAGCACGATTACCACAGGATGATGAGTATTAACTGCTTTCACCATGTTTCACCTGTCGACACTCCAAAGTCTTTGTCAAGTGCAACTCGGACTATACCAATTTATAAATTATTTTTTTACTTTTTATTTCCCTCGATAAAATTCGATACTTAAACCTCTTTTAATTAAAGTCACACCACAAAAATAAACAAAATCAATCAACAAGAAGTCTAAACTGAATAACGTCCCATCAACAACAATGCGACGAGATCGTGACACGTTCATAAAACAAATAAAATGAGATAAAAACAACAGCTAAACGACCGGTTCGATGTACCAAATTTGGGCAAAGAAATAAAATTAAAAAAAAAAAAAACAAATAATAAATAAATAAAATAAAAACAAAACCCACTGAACGAAAAAACCAACATTTAAGCAGTAAAAAGAAGAAATTTCAAAAACGACCGACGGCGAAGAGGCGGGCGTAATAAATGTCTTCATCTTCAAAAATACATAATTTAAAAATGAAAGAAAAATTCTAGTAGGTAGGTAAATTTCAAAAATAATAAAAAGACTTTACAAATTCCAGGCACATACCTCAACATTTCTTACAGACCGGAACCAGTGCGAGGGAATATGAACAGCTGATTGGATTTGGAAATGTTTTCCTCGGAAAAATGTTCGCTTTTATTTTTTGCTGTGACTTTGAATTTATAATCGTAAACAACGTGATTTATTTACACAGAAATAATGACCGCAATAAAATGTAGGTTGCACAGAAGGGTTATAACTTATAAGATGCGGATATCTCTACTCTCTACTTTACTTTTACGATACTCAACACGAAACACTCATTAGCGGTGTGAAACTAAACCTTGATTATACACAAAAGTGACGTGCACTGTAATGATGATGACAACGTTGACAAATACATAAATCACTTGATGAGACACTATCACTATCTATGCAATTCGAATTGCACCCGGAAAAATGCTTAGATCCGCCGCAATCGCAGATTTGTGGCAACACCGCCCACTACCACTAGATATAAAATTTCAACACCCTTTGGGTTTGAAAAACAAGTTGCACTTCTATTATGAATGAAAAACAATCACTATGTGGGGGGGATATATAATTATTTTTTTTTTATATTTTTTTTTTTGGAATAGATATATCTAATCATACATCTCCGCAAAACGTTTGATTTTAAATTCACCGCTGCTGGTGCTGGATGCCTAGCAATGGGTCGATAGCAATACGGAGAATGGACCGAGTTTCCGATTGCACGGTGAAACTTGGCAACAAAAACTGAGAGCAATCGACTATAAACCCAACCGGACCGTTTCGATTTCCAATGTTTACTGAATGCGCCTTGATGTGCCGAAACATTGAAGAGCTAAAAGCGTTGCAGCTGGCAGCTGGGTGGTTTGGGTAAAAAAGCGTCGTGTGATTACTGCTGGTGCTTTTTTTCCGGTTGGGGGCTTGGGGCTGAAGCGCTGAAGGGGCATTGTCTTTTCTGTTTTTTCCTCGCTCTTTGAAGTGAATTTCAGTCAAAGAAGAACGGACCGATCGCCGATGGGAAACGCATTGTTCACGTTTGATCGTTTTTGAGCTTTATGTATGGTGTGTTGGAGCAGAGCTTTCCCGCGTACACATACATACCATTACCATTTGGCATTTCGAGAAGTTAAGCTCGCCAACTTTATTTTGGGGGGAAAATTGATCGCTTTGAGCTTAGTGGGCATTAGTGTGGGGGATTTGCTTATCTTATCGATATCGAACGAAACATAATACCTGCTGGTTTTGGGGCTTCCATTTCCATATCAATTAGAATGCTGGTTGGAAATTAGTTTTCATTAGTTAAGATAATGTTGAAACGCTGTTAAACCATTGTCAGATCAGATAAGACTTATGTGTTATGTTATCGTTACTTCAGTTTGTTGCGTAACCTTTTGTCGATGAATGAAACTTGAGCATTTAACGTCAGTTGCACCTTGATGGTGGGTGGGTTCATGAAGAGCTAATTAGTAAAACTTATGAAGCCTCTATTGTTTTGGAAAGTGATGACTGACAGGTGATCTCTAGATCTTTCGATCGTTTCCAAACCCCATAATACAGAGTTACAGACTTCGCTTTCTTAAATTCTGCGACAAGGTGGATTTCTTACTGTTCGCAACGAAGTGACAATACAGCTGAGACGTCCACTTGTCTATTGTAACATTAGACCTACGTCTACTCGAAGAACGATGAGCTAGGGTGGTCTTATGTTGAAGTAGCGCCAAACGATAAGGGCTTATCGAATTTGAAGAACATTTTTATTAACACCACCAAGAATCTGATGAATAGGAACCGCACCGAGCTTATAATAAACATTAACTAACAAAAAAACTGGGAATGATTCAAATAACACGCTCACTGAATCATACTTTCAGACTTTCTATGAAATAAAAGTCGAGGTTGATTGCTTTATCGATATCTTTAAAAAAGCTACCTCCATAGCATTTCTATAGCTTGACCAAGTAAGATAAGGATAGCCTGAGTGTCAACAAATAGAACAGAAGACTTTTTGCCGTCCATTTAGAGGAAACTTATAAACCGTTCCATTGTGAAGCGCTTAGTGAAAATATTTATTACCGATGCGTCTGACAGAAAATTTCACCTTACCAGCTTCGACAGGAAATAAAGAAACTCAAGTTAAAGAAACGTCATGCTTGCAATTGTGAATACGGGCTACCTTCGTAAAGTAGATATTAACTTCCTCTGATAATAGCAACCGCAACTAGATCACATTTTACAACACACAGTAGCGGATGTCAATTTGTATCCAAAATAGTAGATCCAACGCTTCTTCGAATCTTATTTCTAAAGCTTTTGAGAGGATATTACTTCGGAGCTTAAACTATATAAGAAGAAACTAGGTGACCAGGCGATGTCCGCGTTTCAAACTCGAAATTCATACCTTAAAGGCCTAGGAGCAGTGGCTAGTGGTTAGTGTGTTGGACTACTAAGCGAGGGTCTCAGGTTCGATTCTCAAAAAAAAAAAAAAAAAAAAAAAAAAAATCCATCTTAAGTTTTTTTCTTCCACTGCGCCTACTGTTGCGAACGTTTAGCAAACATCAGAGAGAATAACTGTCATGAAAAAGTTTCTCAATTGGCCGTTTGGTCTCGGCATACAATTTTAGATCATTTATCTGGGGCGAAATGTTTTGACCGTCTGACAACGCTGAATAGATGCGCACACCAAGTTGACTGAAGTCGCTCTCAGTGGGATTGGTTGTAAGCCAGCTCGTACATCTACGGACTACACTGTATCCAAACTCAACTTCCATAAAAACGTCTCTGTTAGATTCCCTTCTAGATCAGAATGGGAGGAAAATGTGGTCGTAAACGAATTCGACATACTTATCTTTATCGATGGTTCCAAAATGAACTGTGGAGTGGAAGCAGGCATTTTCTCAACGGAATAAGACATCTCCAAAACTATTCGCCTTCCCAACACAGCCAGCGTCTTTCAAGCAGCAGTACTGGCTACTGGTAAGGAGGCGTGTAGACTGCTACTTAACATTGCGACACCTAGACAAAAAAATAGGCATCTTCGTCGACAGTCAGGCTGTCGGTTCGACTAAGTCAACGTCCAAGCTTGTTGTGGAATGCAGGGAAACACTCACCCAGGGCTTGTCATCGGTTTGAAAACGTAAAAATAGAAATCCTCCTGCACTTCACCTCAAGGGACGAGACTAGATGAATGAACCTGACGAAGGAGGAAGATCTGGCCAGCCGACGATGAAGCCAGAACAAACAACCTCTTAGCCAGAACGCGTGTAGATGTCGCCAGACTAACGGCAATTAGTATGTGCCATTGGCCTTTAGGAACTCAAGCGGCCAGGTTTGGCATCACCCATAACACTCACTGCCGTAGCTGCGCTGACACAAACTAGAGTGAAACAGTGGGCTCTGCGAAATAAGGCCCCAATGAAATAAGGCCCCAAAAGAAAAAATGAAATAAGTCCCCAAAATTATTTTGTTATTATTAATTGTCACCCTTCCGATATGGAAAGCGTATGGGGGGCATGCTGCCCCCTGCAACCCCCCTGCTTGGGTTTACTGTTAGATTGCGGGGTGGGTGCGTGGTTGAGTATATAAAAAGTTCCCTTAATCTAAACTAGTTTATCCAATATTAACAATATTAAATAAAAAGTAGTTTTCATTATTTTTAATTTCATTATGAAATAAACCACAAATTTGGGGCCTTATTTCATTTTCTCTTTTGGGGCCTTATTTCATTTGGGGCCTTATTTCCTACAGCCAAACAGTGTTTAATTTTCTTTGTGAGTGTACGGCCCTTGCCAAAACCAGATGCAGTGCATTAGGTCACCCTTTTTATAATGCCCTTTCGGCCATCCAAAGTATCCATTTCAACAAGATCATAAAATTTCTCAACTCCACAGGCTGGTCTTAAGCTTCCTTAACTTCCTTCTCCTCCTTTTTCTTCAGGTTCCGTTAGTTGTGGTCTCAAAATGACGCTCAATGCATTAGACGGGAATGCAGCCACTTAAACCAACCAACCAAGCCAAATCAACCTCGGTGTATAGCCGCTAACTTTCGTCGCTGAACATCCCTTTATTTTATACTTTGGTTTGTCCTCGTTAACAGACAAGGTAATCCCTTTTATCAATATTGGAAAGTCCTAACTCGAGTCATGAAGAATGAAAATTGGAGTTTCCGCTCTTAAAGTTGCGACCACCGACTTTTAATTTCGGTGGTAAATTTAAATTATTTGTAAACATCGTTCCTCCGTGTACTTCACCACGATGAAAATGCTGATTTTACTGAATATTTTGACATTGACATTTCGTTAATCGGTTTCAGGGAGCGTTCACGCTGAAAGTTTGAAGTTGTCAACTCGCTAATGAAAGACCCTTTACAAGTCTCCACAAAGTATTAAAAATATACCTGGGTACATACAGTCAACACAAGACACAACGTATTGAGTGAGCCCACCCTGCGTTGGTATACATGGATACAATGGATCGTTGACCTTACATTGCGTATCTCACCAAGATCTACAAAATAAATTAGCTGCAAAGTAGTCTTAAATATGTCGACCAGTCTCAATAGATTTAATTAAAATATATCAAGATCTTTCTATGTCCGTTTCGAGTAACTCTGTATAGACTGTTCTTCCCACGCCAAATTCGTTTTTAAAATTTGAGATTAATCAGTTGGTATCTGTCATTGTCTGATTTAAAAGCAACAAACATTTATTTCCTCTCCTCGTTTTTGTCATCGAAGATCACTTCAGTGCAGACTCTGCTACTGAAAATGGTGTAATACGTCCCACATGACATGACCATTTGAATAATCGACATATTCTGATGTGTTTTATTGCATGAAAGTCATATGGGTGTGCCCTTAAAGACCCCGACAATATAATTTCTATTCATTTTCAATGACAACTAATGACAGATTACATATTTTTTTAAAGGTGTGCTTGTCCAAATCTCTTAATCTACAATAGCTTTAATCCCATAATCGCCTTGTAGTCATTGTGGCAACCCAACGTAGCAAATACACCACGGAATCGGAAGTGCTAATGGCCACACCAAATTTGTTGAACCTTTGTCGCCGATTTCCCAGCTTGGCAGCAAATAAATGTATCCCTTAACAAATCCCACCTTAAAGTGAATGTTCCCACAATCAATTTGGGAACTTACCATCGAAATCACCGTGTTACACGGGATCCAGCCGATTGCCGGAACGATGTTTCACCTTATCGCGATAATCACGAAGAGAATGTCTTCTGCTAAGCATGACGTGGCTTATCTTCATAATTTACGATTTAAGCTGTCGAATTCGAACATGTCATATATAATATGCATGAACATGAAGACAAATGTCGATAATCGCCCAATGGGCTTTTATACGATCCACCGGTGCTGCCAGCCCTTTTCGTTATGTAACCAAACCAACACCATGCATTGTCAAGATATGACAGCTCATCTGCATAATCCGAGAGAATGCCTTGCCTCCAGAGCCACTCAATCACTCGGAGAACACCAGAGAAGCTATAAACAAAATGTAATTTTT
This sequence comes from Cheilosia urbana, assembly GCA_946477585.1. Lineage (NCBI taxonomy): Eukaryota > Metazoa > Arthropoda > Insecta > Diptera > Syrphidae > Cheilosia > Cheilosia urbana. The sequence continues at coordinate 49,849,267 of OX297855.1, forward strand.
CCATCGCCGGCAAGCGGCAAACTTTTCGCAATTGAATCGCGCGGTCTGTACGCTGCTGCCGCCAATAAATCAATTTTCTGCATCTCGAGACTGCACCAGACGAGTCACAGTCACACACATAACGAATTGCGCGCGCGATGTCGGTAAGTGTGACAGTGTCAATTGCTTGCGACGTACATGCATCATCACACAGCATTATTTGGCGTCGTGGTCATATCTATGCCGCTCGCGTCGCACCAATTGAAAACAATGTTAAGCACTTAAGATTGCAATCTATCGGATGCCAGCGACAGAAGATGTATGCTGGAGGTTGAGTTCGCATCGCCGCCGCGAGCTATTGACAGCCTTTCTGTATGCCAATGGTGTTGTAGGTCATCGCGAGCGAATTGCGTCAATTACAGAGCTAACTCTAGCAGGCCATCATCATCCCAGCATCACGATCTAGCTAGTGATCAGCAGAACTAGGACAAAAATTCTGCGTCCACTTTTGGGGGGGTGTCACTCATTTACATTGTATGCGAAAAATCCCATTAATGGATTATAAATTAAGACAAACAGGACTCGGTAGTTGGTCTCTATATTACCAGTTGGCAATTATGCCAGCCGATAAGACGACTGTCAGCGAATATAACTGCAGTATGTCAGTGTGGTAATAAATGTCAAATTGCAGACAGTGCAATAAACATGCGTTTATGACAGACATGTGCTTTGAAATGACATATAGAGTTCTAGCTCATAGAACTCATATGTTAGGGTGATCGATGACTGTGACCTCAATTGCCCGAGACAGCGACGATTGCACAAAGCCGACGACGCTGACGACGGATTGGTGCATTGTTTCATTGGGGTCGGACACAATTGATTAAATGTTTAAGCTTGAGGCTCCTGGCAGTCAGTTAAAGTGAATGGGAACGTAGGGAGTTATTGTTGTGGGGCTCATTATCGAGATAGTAATTGCCTAGATGCTTTTATACACTAAGAGAAAAAATCACAACTTCGTCAGAATTATTGCAGCTTTCATGCAAATTATGAAAGAGACACATATGTGAAAAATAGCACAAGATACAGTTTCCGGGCACCTACCGTCATTCAAAACATTGACTTATTATATACTATCTGAACCCCAGCCCGCTTTAAAGTTTGACAAATGTTTTAGTGTTAGTGCAAATAGGTGTAGGATGTAGGTAAATCTCGCTCAGAAATCGAGATTCGTAAAATTGCTCTGACTCTGAAAAAAAGTGTTTTTTCTGTCCCGATGGAAAACGACATAATAAAGGATTTGTTAGTTTTCTGATATATTTATTTACCTATAGATATTTGTGTCTTGTACTTAGTCCTAGTATCCACTTAGTTCCGTAATGTATATTTTACTGTTTTTGTTTTTAATTTAAACTGCATTTACATCATCACGCACGCGCATTTTTGCATGAGACGGGACAGAGAGATCCGTTTGTCCGCAGTCAATGCTAATAAAGGCGCAAGAATGTGATCACAAATCAGACGCCTAAGGTGTCATGGATGTTCTACCCATAATTCTTTGACGTTAGGTAAAAAAGTCTTAAGTCAAAAAATGCATTTTGGGTTTTGTATTGGGTTTAACTCAATTTTCAGCACCACTTCTTCCAATCGTAATAATTTAGTCTTTAGGCAATAAGTCAGACTAAACTAAGTTAAGACTAAACTAAACTATTTTTAATCCGGTTATAGGAAAAACTGCAGTTTCTGACTTAAGACCTTTTTACCTAACGTCAAAGAATTATTGATACGTAAAGCGGAAATAAACAGAAGTTCCGGCGACCAGTATTTCTGAAATCTCTTGAAAACATTTCTATGTCCGATGTGAACTGAGAGTGTTATTTAGTTTTAGTAAATTAGTAAATTAAACCAATAACTCATCAAACATTTATACGAAATAAATAAATAATTGTCAATTCAGCACTTCCGGAAACCATTTTTTTTTTTTATAGGAACGGGGAATTTCGTTAGCCATCACTATAAAAATATCAACGTGCAGCGCCTATAATTCTTACCACGTAAACAAGATGGCCGACCAAAATAAGTGTCACGTTTTTGTTGCGTGTTATAGGTAATGCTGTCCCTTTCAGTCAGGCGGCTATTTAGTATTGGGCATCCCTTTAATCTTCCGTGTTAGGAATGTGTGCTTGTGTAAATGCAGCATAATAAATTGACGTACGAAATATGTATACCTACCTATCCATATTTTTAAATTAATTTATCTCTGTCCGAGAGTACCTACAACTGTCCTGAAAGAGCTTCGAGAGCAATTAAGCCGCTTGGACTAAAATAAATAATTATAGGTCCCTTCCATTTGTCACAAAAATAAAAACACCCAAAACGAATGGTCGTAAGAAGCTACATAGGTTTAGGTTAGGGCCGGTTTGTTCACAGTGTTTGTTGGCCGTTCTTTCACTTTGTTCACCAAACCAACCATAGATTTGCGATAAATCGTTCCATTTTTCCAGTTTATTTGTCAATTCAGTGATTAGCCAAATTGATGTTTAATTTTTTTTCTGGATCCGTGTGTTTTTGTCAAAATCGAATGCATGTACTGATTGTTCTTTAAACACTCATGCCGAGCAAACCAGGCGATTTCTATTTTGTGCGAAATGGTTGACGTTTCAGACTCTGATTTGGCGAATGTCTGACAGTCATTCTAAACTACTCAATTCACCAGTTCGAACTTCGAATACGGTATAAAATTATTTATGACTTTATAAAATGAAAAGATGTGTGGGAACATATTGCACCATCTATTTATGTTTTATTTGATTCGCAAAATACAATACAATAATTGGAACCAAACATCTGGATGAAGGTTTGTCTTTTGTTTCAGGCCTCTTTTGTCTGTCATTTTATGGAACATATTTGACAGTCGTAAAGACAGAGTGGTTCATGGGAACTTTAATATATCTATCTACGTTTATTGTGTTGAAATATTTTAAACAAATTTATTAAAACGAATACGACAAACAACACACCCTGTGCCTGTATACTTGAACGCATAGAAGTTAATTCAAACTTCCTATACAAGAATGTAGAGCGGTTTAGTCGACGAGATTTGTGTGAACTAGATTTCCACTGGAATTGAAATCAATTAGTCAATAAGGCAGCTAAATTACTACTCAGCTAAAAAAAATGTTTGAATAGATTTGTCAACTTCCCCATTCATAAACGTCAACTAAAAAAACTGCTCAAGTCAATAAAAGCTCAGACACATCATGTCGGATCAATTTCTCTCGGTGTACCTACAGAATTCTAGTTTTTGAGTAATGTCATGCAATTAGGAAATTCTCACTCGCTTATTGCAATTCGCCCTCAAGACATTTCGTCGTCGTAATAGTCGCCGTCGTTGTCGTCGTCAAGAAATCGAACAAAAGTCCCAGATCTCGAGATGTAATAAATAAAAACTTTATGCTGCTGATTAATGTTGATTTATTTTACGATAAAACCAGATCAAGGTCGTAAAAATTATTTCAGTTGCTGCTAAGCTGCTGGTAAGCTGACCGAAACACGTTAAGGAGTTGTATTGCGTCTTTTACTTTTTTAATTTATCGTCCGCCCAAATTTTACTTTCACGTATGCACAGTATTCGCATATTAATCAATTAATCTTTTCCTCTACCTACTCAAATCTCAATTCAATCCGGTGGGGCGGTGGGGTCTGCGGATGAGACGAAGCAACAGCCAAAATCAATGAATGAGATTATGTAGCTGTACATCGACCGCATCTAGATAAAATAGAATAGATATACTCTTTCTTCCTATCGGTTCAAATTTGAATCGAACGCAAAATGTTCGAGTATCTAAGTTAATTTTTCAGCTTCTTGCGATGGGAATACTCGTTTGTTTCATTTGCAAGAAAAGCTATTGAACTTTACGAAGGCCAAGTCCGTTTGTTCTCTTTCATTCTACTTATTTTCGTATTTCTTTTCTATTAAAGTATTTTTTTTTTTTTTTTTATTTTTTTTTTTTTTGTTCCCTCTTTCCTGTGTTACATTTTCGTCAAACGAAAAACACAAGTTTAGCGAGTAAAACTTTGCAAACTTATTATAACGCGAAGGCGCGCGAGTTACGTCTCACCAAACAAAATCACACATTTATACATGTATATATATTTGACCTAGTTTTAAGTCTAGTTGTTAAGATTACTGTATTTTGTCAATGACTTAAAATGGAAACGGAACAACATCATTCGATGTTGTTAGTACATAGGTAGTTTTAAGATGAGAAATAAAACATTCACTGAGTTCAGTTTGGGCTTGGCTTTTCTATTACAAGGACGTATTTTTATTTTCGCTTCCTAAACACAAAACTGGCGCAGTCGGAAAACTGGTAGTAGATATCGCGATAAGACTTGATCATACATATATACATAAATGAAGTAGTTAATATCGAATTTAAAAAGTGCAGTGAAAATAATAACTAATTATTGAAGAATAATACAAAAATTGTGAATTCTAAGTACAAATAAACGAAATTTAAATAAAATTTAATTGTTTAAAATAAAAATCAAACGTGAAAAAAAAAAATATATACATATATACATTCATTATCTAATCCAAAATGAATTTCACAATGGCGGATCTAATGAAGGAAGCCAGGAGCCTTCCACAATTTCGGGGTGATGATTCATATGCTCTTACATCCTTTATGGATGAAGGGGACTACATGTTGTCATTGGTCACTGATGAAGCAGCGAAACAATATTTAAAGAGGATCATTGTATCAAAAATTCAAGGAGATGCACTGAATTCAATTAGAAAACTTCCATTGAACAGCACCTGGGAACAAATAAAGGCACAGCTGAAGAGGACATTTGGCGTTCCGGAAGAGTATGCAGCATTGAAGAACGAAGCTGATGGTATTAAATATTTAAATGTAAGTCAATACTATCATGACCTAAAAATTATTTTAGATAAGCTTAATCTTAAGTATCGCTTAGACTCAAATCCACCATTAGATTATAAGCCAGAATGTAATGAAGAGAGTATTCTTTCTAAGTTTCTTTTTAAAATCCCAAGAGAAGAGGAGATGTACCTCAGAATTAAAAATATTAACAGTTTAGAAGAGGCATATTTCGCATTAAAAGCTACGGGAATGGAAGAAAAATGTCATGTTAGACCCGACCAAAACGGTGAAAATTACAATAGAAACGTACAGCGATATAGGAACGGTAATAGATTGGAACGAACTACTTATAACGTACAAAACAACAATAACAATAATGACAACGACAACGCAAATTACCAGCAGTTTCATAACGGAAATAGGACAACAGCTAATCACCAAACTCAATCAAGACAATTAACAAATCAACATACACAATATAGACATAATAATAACTTTAGACATGACAATTCAAATAATTTTAGAACTAGACAACAACACGGTATACCCAACCAGCAATACCATGGTAATACCACATACCAGAATATTCCCCAACAAAACTCAGGACAATTTACAAATAATTTTTCAGGACAATACAGACAAATAGAACCAATGGACGTTAGTAATATTAACAGAACTTCAGCACAGAATTCAGAAAATTTTCGTGTCAATGCCTCGGATACAATTCATTTCCAGTAATTGAAATTACAATTCATGGACAAAAAATTGACTGTCTTGTTGATACGGGATCGTCCATATCAATTCTTGATCAGTCCTTGTTTCCACAATTAAAAAAAAATAATATTCTGCCAATGCCAATAAGTACTGTAACCGAAGGGACATTTATTCATTTTGAAAAAGTTACGAAAGTACCAGATGAATTCAAGCTTAATGCCAACATGTCTTGGAAATTATTGGCTCTTAAACACAAAAACTTTGATGCTATTTTAGGAATAAATATTTTAATACCACTGAAAGCCAAAATAGATTTTGAAAACTATTTTGTTGAAATTAACGGAGAAAGAATTGGTTTCAAGGGACTTGATTGCCCCTATCCTTATGAGGATATCAATACCTTAGAACCATTACCACTTCAGGATAGTTTACTTGAAAGACTAAATATTTCAAAATTAAATAAAGAAGAATTTGAAAATTTAAAAAAAATATTAAAACAAAATAGTGATTTATTTTTTATTGAGGGTCAACATTTGACAAGTGTTAACGGAGTAAAGCACCAAATTATAACCACCTCAAATGAACCAATTTATTCTAGAACATACAGATTTCCTCCAGTACACGAAGAAGAAGTAGAAAGGCAAGTTAAGGAAATGTTAGATCAGGGTATTATCAAAGAAAGCAATTCTCCCTACAACAGCCCGATCTGGATAGTTCCAAAGAAAATTGATAACTCTTGTCAACAGAAATGGAGACTAGTTATCGACTATCGGAAGCTAAACGATATCACTGTAAGCGACAAATTCCCAATTCCGAATATTGATAATATATTCGACAAATTGGGAAAAGCGCAATATTTTACTACATTAGATCTTGCGAAGGGTTTCCACCAAATTTTGGTCGACGAAGCAGATCAATTAAAAACTGCCTTCTCTACACCACAGGGACATTATGAGTACGTTAGAATGCCCTTTGGTCTAAAAAATGCCCCTGCATCATTCCAGAGGATGATGAATCAAATACTTAGGGGGCTTATTAATAGAATCTGCGTGGTTTATATGGACGATATACTTGTATTTAGTACCAGTTTAGAAGAACATAAGCAAAGTTTAGATTGCATTTTTAAAAAGCTAAGAGAAAACAATTTAAAAATTCAGGTGGATAAATGCCACTTCTTTGCCAAAGAGACTGATTACTTAGGTCATATCCTTACAGACACAGGCATAAAGCCAAACCCCAATAAAACAAAAATTATAAAAAACCTAAAATTACCCACTACTACGAAGCAAATTAAGAGTTTCTTAGGAGTTACCGGTTACTATCGGAAGTTCATTCGCGACTATGCGAAAGTAGCCCAACCTCTCATAAAATATTTGAAAAAAAATGCAAAAATCAACGTTTCGGACACATCGTTCATAAATGCATTTGATAAATTGAAAGAATTAATAACGAACCCTCCCGTTTTGCATTACCCCAATTTTGAGAAAAGATTCAATTTAACAACGGATGCGAGCAATTTTGCAATAGGTGCTGTACTTAGCCAAGAAAATCACCCTGTCTGTTTTGCAAGCAGAACCCTTAACAAACATGAAACTATGTACAGCACAATCGAAAAAGAACTATTGGCAATTGTCTGGTCAATTCATCACTTCAGGCCATACCTTTATGGGGTCGAATTCGATGTGTATACTGACCATCAACCCCTAAAATGGTTACAAATAAAAAAGGAGTGTAGAGACATAAGTCCTAGATTGCAAAGGTGGATCTTAAGATTGGGGGAGTACACATTTAAAACAGAATATATAAAGGGTAAAGATAACAATGTGGCAGACTTTCTTAGCAGGATTAATGCCGACAAAAATGAAATTAATAAAGTTAATTTAATAGAACATGCATTTGCAAATGTAATAGATACGGATGAAGTTCCTGAAATTGAAAGTTTGGAGGTAGAGACAATTCATAGCCAGGAAGAAAATATGGATGACCATATTTCTATAGTAGAAACAATAGTTAATAAATTCAAAATGCAAATTATATTGGTTGAACAGAAAACTAAAGAAACTGAAGTTACGAACAAAAATAGAAAAATATACGTATCGAGACACGACATAGAGAGAGGGAATTTAAATGACATTTTTAGAAGAATTAGAATGAAAGGAACTATAGGAATATACACCGAATTGGATGATTCATTGTATAATCAAGTGCAGCTAAAGCTTATTGAGTTATTTAGTAGGGACAGAAATGTGAAATTCCGAAGATGTACATATTTAGCAGAGGATCTAAAGGATGAAAATGAAACTATAAGATACATAAAAAATGTTCACGAAAAGGAATCGAATCACCGTGGAGTCAATGAAAATTATGAACTACTCAAAAACAAAATATATTACCCAAAATTAAAAAAATTAATACATAGGTTTATCAATAATTGCGATATTTGCCAATTAGCTAAATACGACAGAAGTCCAATTAAGTTAAAATTTAGGTTGACGCAAACTCCTCCTGACCAAAACGAAATTGTAAACATTGATACCTGGACTATAAAAGGACAACGATTTTTGACAAGTATTGACCGTTTTTCAAAACACGCTATGATTTTCGATTTGAATGATCGAAATTTGGTAACTATAAGAGAAGCTTTAAGAAAACGGCATTCTGTTTTAGGGAAACCAAAAATGTATATATGCGACAACGAATTTGACGGATTAATATTAAAGGAATTCTTAAATCAGGAAAGTATAATATTACATTTAACTAAGCCTAATAGCCACACTGGAAGTGCGGATATTGAAAGACTTCACAATACTCTTAACGAACAGATAAGAATCATGAATGTTGTCCCAGAATTAAAAGACATGAATATTAAAGATAAGTGTTTTAAAGCAATAGAAATCTACAATAATTCAGTTCACTCTACCACTAAAGAAAAACCGTTTAATTTTGTATTAGGGCGTCTAAAGTCAGACAGAAACTCAATAAAAGAAAAATTGTACAGAGAAAAAATAAAAAAAATAAATAAAATTAATATTGGTAGACAAAATGATCCAAATAGGAATGAAGAAAAAGTTTTGATAAAAAATTATAAAGCATTAAGGCACAAATATGAACCTAAATATAAATATCATGATAATATCAATATACATCCTACGAATATTAAAAGGAAATATAAGCAAATAGAAATTTAATTTAAACATGTTTGTACCTACTATGTATTAAAGTTTATTAGAACAAAATGTATATTAGACTTTAAGTTATTTTAAAATTACCTTATTCTATATAAATTACTATCTCATAAGGTCATGATAGTATGGTAAAAATGTAAAATATGTATTTCCTTGTATTCTGAAATCCTAAACTCGAATTCGGGGAATTCGAATCTTGGGGAGGGAGAAGTTACGTCTCACCAAACAAAATCACACATTTATACATGTATATATATTTGACCTAGTTTTAAGTCTAGTTGTTAAGATTACTGTATTTTGTCAATGACTTAAAATGGAAACGGAACAACATCATTCGATGTTGTTAGTACATAGGTAGTTTTAAGATGAGAAATAAAACATTCACTGAGTTCAGTTTGGGCTTGGCTTTTCTATTACAAGGACGTATTTTTATTTTCGCTTCCTAAACACAAAACTCGCGCACACTTCTTTCTTTGATGAGACTGGCAGCCGCAGCGGTGTTGAAGCTAGAAGTTGTAGAGCTCAATTGAAGCAAATACCTAAGTAAATTGTTTCGTGGGGTTTGTGCACTTGTGCTGTAAGCTTTAGGTATCTCTGAAGCGACCGATAACTAGGTTAGCTTAGGTACCTACTTGAGGAATGACTATGACACTCATTTTTCTTGTGGGTTGGTGTCGGAATGTAATTGCTTTTGCACTTGAATATTTCCCCACGAAGGTACATATTTAGATGGCAGAAAAAACCGCCTCAAAATCGATGCTACTCCAAACATGCTATCCTAGTTCTAATGAAATCGAAGTGTAAATTCAGAAACGTCAAACATTTGCGCAGTGATGCGGCATCACTTCCTAATTGCGATGTTGATGTGATGCATAGTTTCTTTATACTAATCCGTTGCTGATTAAATATATGACGTTTGAGTTTTAGGTTCGTTCGTGTACCTACTTTCAGTATAGAAAAATAAAAAATGTCAAATCTCAAAAATCGAGAGAGAAATCTCTTAGTTATAAGAGAAGTACATGAACGGGTTTCTTACAAAAAGTTTAAGAAATGTCATTTTGACATTATCGTAAAAAAAAAGTGGACGTTATAAATAAAATGTGTAATAATCTAGAAGCAATTTTTGAACTTTGCAGTGAAAGTTAAGACGAATACGAAATGTTATTCGAGTAGTGATGAAGAAGATATTCTGAGTGCTGCAGTAAACATGTGCGGCAGAAACCCACGAGCCTGCATTAAAAATTATTTATCTGAGGTGGTACCATCATACAGCGATGAAGAGTTCAAAAAACGCTTTCGAATAAACAGGTTTGAGTGTTCCGATGACTACCAAAAACTGCGAGCAGATAAGCGATGTGCAGGAAACGAGCACATTGCTGTATTCCTTTGGTTCGCCGGTCACGAAGCATGTAGTGTAAGTGACCTGGCCGACCGCTTCAATCTTTCACAATCTGCAGTGAGCGTACTCTTAAACAGAGCGATTATTTTTGTTAGCAGTTTAAGTCCAGGCGTTTTCCAATGGCCTAATGCAGAAGAAAAGAAAAGAAAGTTATTGGTAAATCAAACGAATGATTTCACTTAAATATCAGTTGACGTTGTTCTGTTTTGTCACCGAGTTCTGCCAAAGATGACTATTTTGATCGCAAAGGGAATATAAGCATTATCTTGCAAGCTATATGTAATGAAAAGAAAACATTTCTGGACATTTTTGTGGGTTTTCCTGGACACGACAGCTGGGTCTTTCAGAACTCGTTCATCTACCCAAAGCTGCGTAGAGCTTGTGGATGCAATATTTCTTAATTGTTTAGCATTCTTTAACTACCTTCTTTCTTTGCAGATTATTTTAATATTGAGTGACTCTGCATATCAGTGCATGGAGAATCTACTCACTCCATACAGGGATAATGGACATCTTACAAGAGCTCAAAAATCATATAATATGAAGCTCAGTTCCTGTCGAGTTAGGATAGAACACTCTTTTGGAATTTTGAAGCAACGTTTTCGTCAGCTATATTACTGTATGATGAATTAGTGGTGTAGTTCGAAATAGCTATCATTCCTACCAAAGTGACTGTGTCTACAAGTTGTTGTCAAAAGTTGTTCCCTCGAAAAAACAACAATTCACAAACTGAAATTCGACATAATTTCCCAACAGAAATTGTCAGGGTGAATCCCAAACAAGCGAGAATCGTTGTTACTCCTCGCTTCCCCAACTCAGTATATTACTGTAAGCTTAGAACTATTGAAAAACTTTGCCATTTCGTTAGAGCTTGTTGTAATTGCATAACCTTGCTGATGAAAGTGACTTTCCTTTTTTGAGAGAATCCCCACTTGAGGCGAATGTGGATTCAATAGTCAGATATGAAGACAACAGTGCAGGAAAAAATCTTCGTAATCAAACCTGCTCACAATTGGAACTTCAATAAAGCTGCAAACGCGTTTTATTAAATCATTTAATTAGAAGTGAAATACATATTTATCTACCTAATAAAGTATTAGTGTTATGAACTTGTTTTTTTTTTTATTATTTACATTTCTTTAAGAATTTTCTATGATTTGTTGAATTTCATGTTCGGAGCTTCTTCTTGCATTTCTTATCCTTCCCCACAGAAATGCTGTTGCCTTCTTTTTTGATGAAACAACTTCCACCTATTGTAAATGAGTATGGAAGAAGACGCATGATGTACACTGTGCCGAACTTGTTCAACGATGTCCCGCAAGATTTAAGAAATATTAGACTCAGCGAAAATTTAAGAAAGATTAGAGTTTGCTTTGTGGGTTAAAAATTGCAAATGTATACTAAAATACTTAATAAAAACTATCTGATTTTTATCAACTTGTAAAATTAAAATATTGGCCCTTGACAGATGACAGCAAAATTAATTCGCGAAAATCAAAAATACTCTTTGTCGATAGAAGAATAAAAACTGTCCGCAAACCAGTAGCAAACCATGGAATCAACATTTAAAATTTAAATAAACATTAAATGGATAGGTGCATTTTCTTTTATTCTGACAGATGATGAGAAAATAAATCTGTTGAGATATTCGTGATGTATTGCGTGCGACATTTCAAGCAGAGACAATACTGAGACCCCCAACTCACAATCCTCTTGCCGCTGGCCCCCTCAGTTTTTTTGTTTTCAAATTCGCCATTTTGTTTTCCTATCGGTGTTATCTCAATTAAGAATCCGTGTGACATGTAAAAACATACAAAAAATATAAAATCAATGCCGCCAACCGCTACCAACCATGGGGGTATGTGATAGAGTTCGGGAATACGACATTTTAAGATAACTGAATGAGTTATTTTATATACTAGAAACATATTACGACAAACATTGTTGTGTATTTTCCGCTTTTGAATATCATTAACTTCGATTTCATGTGTACATTTTTCTTAAATAACTGAAGAAAAATTGCTAAAAATGTTTTTACTTTCCTACAACCATTCTGCAGTAATCATTTTTCATAAGTATTTTCAGAAAAAGTGCAATTATTCCTAAAATAAATTACTATTCACACACGGTTAAAAATATGGGGGTGTTTTTTAATACCTCCGTAATATTACAGGTCTATCCAACACAGGAAAAATTAGATTTCAATATTACCAATTTATTAAACTTTTTCGGTAATATTTTTATATTTAAATTTAATAATTTTTCATTTAAATGCTCATTTTAATACGAATTTTCTGAACTTTAATCTCGAAAGATTAAAATCCAGTATTTTTGTACTACAATCTAACCCAGTTTATATTAAAATCATATTTCAATCAAGAACTTATTAGAATTAAGTTAAAGTTGACCTAAAATATAACATCTACTCTGATTACATTTTAATACGAACTTCTTAAAACCACCAACTTCAATTCATATGTATTTGGTTTTAATACAGGATCTGAACTAAATTGAATATACTTAAATATATTGGTATTACTTTTCAACCCGAATATATGTATATTTTTTTGTCGCTTGGTTAAGAATTTACAGTTAGTTTGAGCGTCCTACTCAATAGAGTGGATGATTTGGATAAAGTTTCTTTAAAAGAAAAATGTTTTAAATATACAGACTAGTAAAAAGGCTGAAAAATGGAGATATTTACATTGATATCCAATAAGAATATTATTCTAAGAAGTAAGTAACTTTAATTTCAAAGTATTCTTGTAATAAGTCGTAATAATTGCTTTTTATTCTTTTAGTTGTGAAGCGCAGAGATGTTCCTAGTAGATTTGCTAAGATAAGGGCGGTCTAGAGATTCCAGTTCATTGCGTCAGAAATATGTATACCTATTATATATCTACCAAAAAGTAAGTAATTAACTGAATAATTGATAAGATAATTCAGGCATTGACATGAGTTCTCCTTCATTTAAAGGTTTGGAAAAATATACCTACGGGAGCACAGTGGCACTGTATAGGATTACTTTACAAGGGGATAAAAGGCACCGGAATTTCCCTACACTTGACAATTTTTATATTATTGTAATATTTAAAATCAATAAAAATTTGTATTAAAATAAACTATTTTTGGTGTTAAAATATATCCCATAGATATTTAAATCAAATCTAAAATGTAATAAGATTGTATTATGTTTCAATCTGCAGTTTATTTAATTCGAATACAAATGTATTAAAATTCTTGTATTTTTCAATATAAATAAGAATTTAATTTAAATACGTCGGCATTGAAACTCAGTTCCATCTATATTAAAAATTAATATTTCAGTCATATTTTGTAATAGCAGACATTATTTAAAATTAATAAATCTTTTATTAGTTGTTTAATTTTAATATATGGAAAATATTAAATTTTAATATTTTTTCGGCGTGGACTTATATACAACCCCAAAAATATTAAATTTAACGCCAGGATTTTGAACCGTGCACGTAACGAATAATTTCAAATTTAACGGACAAAATTCTTTCTATGAACGCTGGCAGCAACTTTACCGACACCCGAAGTCACCGGAAGTTGTTGATATTTGTTGAGGGTGTGTTGAAGTTTCGTGACATTTATCAATACGAATTTCTATATATCAATACTAGCGCACTAAATTGTGTACACTTTGTGCAAGTATTGCTTGTAGGCAAGGTAACGGGAAATCGGCCGAAGTTGGGGTCTTGGTATTGTCTCTGATTTCAAGTATCAATGCGGTCACCTGGAAGTGGGATTTGCAATCAATGTACGGAAGAAATTGCGGGATTGCGGGGAATTACCTAAACGAAAAAAATATATATATTGTAATAATAATTTGTAACAACCTCAATATCTCATGAACGCCCTCTGAAGTTTCCTCTTAGAACCATAAGAAATATTGTAATCTGGCATTACTGCCAGCTCTGTAAAGAAAACCATTTCCGGAAAGGGCCGGCCATTATAAAATCAGACGAAAGAAAGAAGAGACGTCACATTGAAAGAAAAATAAAAGAAAATCAAAAAGAATCAGCGTAGTCGCGTTTTATTCTGCGTAAAATTTAGCTGAAACACCAGTTCTACAATATATATTACATTTTATTTAAGTATGATACGGTGACCATATTTCTCGCAAAAAAATAAAGGGCAATCATTTTTGTGCTTCCAAACTTTTAGTATTTATTATGTGTTTATTAAAAAAACAAAAAAACAAAATCATTCATGCCGTTTTCGATTTTAGCTTTTCAGGTTTTGATCTGAGATTTCAGATTTCTTCTGCCAAATCGAAAATTAATTCAAATTTTATTATTTCTTGTATGTATTTGGTTGGCCGCAAAACATTTTTTTTTTTTCACTTGCACTGGAAATCCATTTCAATTGATTTTCACACATTTATAATAGATAACGCAATTCGAAATATACCCGTAAAATTAATAATTCAGCTAAAAAGGCAATCCTTCCAAGTTCCAACGACCATCAATTGCGTAACCGCCAGGTGTTAGTGAAAGTAAGTCTGAAAAAAAATTGTCCCAGATGAAAATTTTATTTTTTCTTCAAAAAATGTATCTGAGAGTGGTAGGTAGCCGTCCGTCCGCTTTTAAATAAGGTAAGTTCTGGCATGTTTAATGTTGTGTGGTAGTTTTTGTTAAGCGCGACTAGAGCCGAGCTATACGCTAGCATGCCAAACTCGTTTCACTTAGCACTCCATCCCCCTTTATTTCCACTTCCATCCAAAAGTCCCGTCCACATCCTTTCATCCTTTCTTTCAAACGCTCCCTACTTCCTATATAACTCATCTTTAAGACCTATTACTGTATCTTGTTCAGGAGGTAAGTCTGACAGCTAGCTGACTTCATGCATATCATGAAGAGTTGTTTCATATAAAATTCATTTTCGAAAATGTCTATACGCACGATTTAGAGCATTTTTCTATTTGTCCAACCTTTTGTACTATAAGAAGTGTCCATCGGCATTGGAAGTCCCTTCTATTCGTTCCTTGCTAAGCATAGTATTGTCCAATAAAGAGCTGTTTATTAATATTGTGGTAAATCAGGCACTTAGTGACAGGCACTTAGTGAATCGGACACTTAGGAAGTGTGGTGAATCGGGCAATCTGTTTCCCTCTTAAAGTTCCACTTCCAATTGGAGACTGGAATTGTATTGCAGTTTGTATTAGTTCATTCTAGAGCCATCTAGAGAAGATATGGAGTATACATCTGGGATCTATCTACTTCTGGAAAATTCGCCGATAGGTGGCAGCGCGAATATAAAAGGGGGCGCGTTGACAACAGGCAGTGCAGTTGATTTTTAACAAGCGATGGTGTTAAGTTCGAAAGAGTAATCGGTTGTGAGATAAGTGTGAAGTAATAGAATAAAGCGATTGGATTGAGACGTTGAAGAATTGATTTAAGTGATATTGTTTTGAGAGATAGATAAGAGTAAAGTAATAAAGTGAATAAAGCGATTGGATTGAGACGTTTAAGAATTGATTAAAGTGATATTGTTTTGGAGATAAATAAGTGAATATTTGGAAAGTGTAAATAAAGAGATTTTATTGGAACAGTTGAACAGAATAGTGTTTTATCTTTTCGAATCCCAGCCTGAATGTAACAATATGTAGGTACTACATATATGTATGTCCATATTATGGACTATTGATGATTCTTACTTTTTATAAATAATTTCAGATATGGGGCTCACTCAGTCTAAATTTGCCTTAATATTAGCTGAATAACTCATTTACTTTTGTTTTTGTTTTCACAACAACTAGTAGGTACTTTTATTTCGAAATTCAAATCTACTACCTACCATGAAATGTAGCCCTACATTATTTGTATTTGCACTCTAATCTAGTACAGTTACTATCCATTTATAAGAAAGAAAACTATAGGTACCTCGCCGAAACTTGGCAACTACTTCCTAAATTGGTAAGATGGCGCTACAAACTAGTGTTGACCTATCCCTTAACTTCGGGCTGAAGTAAAGACCATTAAAGCATTAATTCGCAAGCCTCTTGTCACTGATCTGATCACCTTAACTTTCAATTCGCCATTTTTGTTTTACCAAATTTTCTATCAACTCCATGAACAACACTCATAATGAACTTGAACGGGAACATTTTTGGGGTTGCATGACATTTTTCATTCGAATTTCTATGTAAAAGTCTGCCGAAGTTGTAGGTTTTAGTATAGCCTCTCGTCTGTAGTAGTGTAAATATTGGGTCTGTTGTGAACTTTTCTTGTTCTGTTCTGGACTGTTTAGACATTTTGTAAGTGACAATAAACTCAACTTTCCCCTTAACTAAGTAGTAACCCAGTAGTATGTTGAAAGATGAAAGTGAATTCGGGCTGCTTGATTTCGAAAGAGAAATTAAACAAAGTCGCGTTCCCAATTAAGTATATACATAGTCTACTAGCAGACAGACCCAAATGATTTTAAATGCGTTTTCAACAAGTTAATTGCGAATAATAAAATTACGACACTAACTTGTTGTCGCACTCGTAAATTCAGATTAAAAATCTCTTCCAATTAGAATGCTAAAACGAAAAAGGATTAATTGTCGGCCTCATTTGAGCCAATTGATTCTTTCTAAATCAAAAGACTCACTTAAGTGTAACATGATCGAGTGACTCGTTGCAAATTTGTCATTGCTGCTCGTTGCCACAACCCCACCTCGTCAGCGATAGACATGCAATCATAGACACAGACACAAAAGTGGCAACTGGCAAGCCACTGGAAATAATTTGCATAGTTTACAACTATTTTGTATATCGAAGATAAAATCAGTTGCGTTAGCCTGAAACAGTGGAGGCTATAAGAATATATAAAAAAAATTGGAACAACCAATTAATGTTATTTAGCTTTATTGCATAGTCTCCCGCTGTGCCCCCATAGCGGGATTTGTGGGTGGGCCAGATTCGGTGCTTTGTTTCGTTATAATTTATTTGGCTGTAAAGATAGTTGTTAATGTGCAACAGACACAATAAACGAATATTAATTGTCAATGTACGATAGTTAAACATATCACATATAAACAGCCTTTGGAAGAATTATTTTTGCAACAATCTTGCACTTGCCTTCGAAAAAAAAAACTCTGAAACATTTTTTTATGTTTTGCCATCGTAAAAACGTGTATGCGGTATGTTTACGATCAGCACCAGCGGTTAGTTTTTTTTATAGCAGAAAAAAAAATGCTATAATGCGGTCTGAGCAGTCTTTGATGTGTTAGACCTTGAAGATGTAAATTTATGTGGGCTACAACATTGATTGGTATTAATTGTCGCGTCTGATGTAAGTTATTCTTTATGGGTAAATTAAGTGGACGGCAGATTTTAATTGCCAAATAGCCGATTTGTGCAATTTTATACTGGTGGTGATGATGATAGTAGAAAAAAAGGGAAATAAAAGAAAATGCCCCGGGTGAGGATCGAACTCACGACCTTAAGATTATGAGACTTACGCGCTGCCTACTGCGCCACCGAGGCAATGACGTAACATGTTCTTAATCATGACGACTGATGCTATGTGCTTTTCTTCGGTTTATATTGAAGCTTGAGCTTAAACACTTGATCCGATTCTTATTTGGATTTCTGATGTTGAAACTTGAAAGTTGAAAACGAAAAGCTCTCTCTTTAAATTACTCATCAATTATGTTATGGACTTTTGTTACTTTTCTGTAAATTATGTTTTGTGCTGTCGCTGCATAGTGCATATAGCTTTGTACACGTACCTACACAACACATCCTCAAGAAAAGCTCTAAAATGAAGAACAGACGCAGGGTTGAAAAACGTGTTACCTCAACTTTTAAGTTACAATGGACTTTGAAAATATCTATACAAAAAAAAAAAAAAAACAATCGTCCCGAAAAAGTTACACTCACAGAGTATTTTTTTTTTAATTGAATAAACCCATAATTACACTTATGCGCCTTAGCAATAAATCATGTTAGATACGACTTTTCGCAAAAAAAAAAAAAAAAAACAACTCTAGGTACTACAAGAAATAAAGCATTAAATTAGACTTAAGTTAGGAAATTGTTAGATTGGAGTCACTGCTGGCGCTAATTAATGTGGTATTCGATTGGGCGCTCTCAGAGCAGGAGCGAACATAAACGTTTGGTACAAAAAAAGCAATTTTTTCAGATTTTGGAGCACTTTTGCCAATCTAACCAGTGAAACCAGGAAAACACTTTGAAAACTTTTGAAGGCTACACATATTCGAATCGCACGAATATCAACAGCAAGTGACGTTTCTATGTTCGATAAGCCACACGAAATCTGAAATCTGAGAGCAGAGTGGCATCTGTCAAGTCCAATTAGTTGAAGTTCCCATTGGGGTGTGTTCCAAAGTTGCTTATTACCTAAATTAGTAAAGTACCTAAAGCAATAATTACGTTGGAAACTTGGTGCTTGCCACTCTTTATGTGCATGCATGTGCATTTTTTGTGAATGCCTAAAGTGCGGCGCGTTTCTGTAATAAGTCCTGAAAGTAACACAAATCAATCACAAATGATTTTACGTTTTCAAAATTCCCCTTGTCAAAACACACACTTTTATTCATTTGGTTAAATGACAGCTTGAAGCTTGCCTCTGGTCAAACTAAGAAAAAATGAAATGTTCTTGTCTAGCAGTTTAATTTATTTCATTTGTATGAAATGATAGGTGGGGTTTAGAGTTCACTAAACAAGTTAAAAGTTAAAATACAGTGCATACAGAACGTACACAGAGTATAAATTCCTAAGGATCCTAAAAATAGCCAAACTTTAAATAAAGTGTATAGCGTAACAATTAATATTAAGTCATCTGTTATATGAAATTCAGCGGTGGGTGTATCAAGATTTTTGTGGAAGTTTATTGGTTAGGTCATAGTCACCATCAGGGGTAATTGTCTTAAGACGTCATTAAGTTTATATCTGTTAGGAAACCTACACATCGATGCGCTATATACAAAAGAAAGCGCAATTGAAATGTCTATGAGGCAAAACTTCATCCACAGATATTATGGTGAATTTGGACTTACAACCATTTTGTCTCGTACAGTACTTCTGTCATCTCCTTTTTATCTGTCAAAAGGTTGTGTAAGTATCCAACACTCTATAACAGCAAGAAGAAGAATATAAATACTCAGCAACTGCTCTGCATCATCGTAAAAAACGTTGTTCGATGGAACCTTGAACGTGGGACCTATTAATAGAAAGAGACGGATAAGATTCAATCCGATCCGCAGTTGATCACTTCACAAGTGAAAAAAAAATAATAAAAGTTATCTTTTAATTACCTATCACCACAAAATTCAAACCGCGCCGGAAGAACAACATTGCCGACCCAATTTTATAGATCACAGTAGTTCATTTTTTGTAGTACATAGTTAAGGATTGACTTATCAGTAGGTAACCCGGATAATTTGACACAGAATCGGGCCCTAAGGACACGATTCATGAGATTTCTCCCCAAATTGAAATAGAAAAAGCAAAACAGAGATATCTAACTAGTGTTGTCGAATCTCGGCGAAGAGGAAATAAATAAAACTCTGAATGCCCCTTTTCAGTATTGTTTTATTTCCTATGGAAACGTATAGAATAATTATTTTACAATTAATATAGTTAATATGACAATTTAAAACTTACGCTTTTGTGCGTCCTCTCGCCTCGTGTGGTTTCGACAAAGTAAAATAATTTAATTATAAGAAGAAAAAGTTGAAGGAATGACAGATAAAACACAAATCTACTTCTCACTAGAGGACTCTGAAGTCGGCAAGAGGACGCACTTACAATAAAGCTGGTAACATAATTTTTGTATTCGATTCACTGCAACATCCCCACCTCCGTGAATCTACAACCTGTCAGATTCACCAACGTCGAGCTTGGCTAGCATACATACTGGTCGTTTGATCATTCCGGAACTCGTTCTTACTTCGGCCGTTCTCACTTGCGTATCCCTGCCCGGAAAACCTTTGATACTCTTCCCATGGGCCACTTGGAGCGATGAATGGAGCTGTCACACACGAGCACCAGGTCACCAACTTGGAGCGGCGTCACTGGTTGGTACCACTTCGTGCGCCGGCATAGATCAGGTAGATATTCCGCTAGCCATTTTTTCCAGAATCTGTATTGTATGTGCTGCACCTTTCGCCATTGCTTTCTCGTAACTAACAGGTCTTCTTCTTGCGGGTGGGGGGTCTGATCCGAGTTACTTGTACCTATAAGAAAGTGATTAGGGGTTAAGGGTTCATCAGTGGGCGTATCTAGAGGAATATGGGTTAGTGGTCTCGAGTTAACGAGGTTTTCGGCTTCACACATGAGGCTGTAGAGACTATGCTCTTGAAGGCGCTCGTTATAGGGCGCATATCCCATCGCCCTTTTAACACTCCGTACCAGGCGCTCCCAGCATCCTCCAGCATGGGGGTTAAGCGGGCAGTTGAAAACCCATTCGACTTTCCGATTAGCTAAGGCGTCCGCGATCTTCTTCTGGTCGAAATCTTTAAGCTGCCTCTTCAGTTCTCTATCAGCTCCGATGAAATTTGAGCCGTTGTCGGAGCGTATGCGTGTAGGAGTTCCTCGGCGGCTCATGAAGTTCCTTATGCATAACAGGCAGGTGTCGGTGGAAAGGTCTCTTGCGATTTCCAGGTGTACCGCCCGCGTAGTCAAGCAGGTAAAAAGAGTGTTGCTGGCTGCAAATTGGAGCCCCGTGCTGCCGTTTGGAATTTAACCCTCAATAAATCAAACGCAATATCCGCAAATACGTTAAAGTGAAGGAGGATTTATTCTCTAAAATGATAATTATTTAGTACAGTTCAATTTAGTAGACAAACTTACTCTTTTTTGGCAACACGTTCGGCGGCTTGGGCTTCCAATCTTAAAATGCTTAAAATGGAAAATTGAATAAATTGGCGCTTTTTCTGAAGTGTCAAATGACACATTCGGCAGTAGGTTAGTTTGTTTTGATATTTGGGTATGCCTGTTCGTTTGGAAGTCCAAGCCGCCGACGTTTACAAATTTTATGTTTTATTGACGACAATACTTTTCAACACCCCACCCCCCGTGAGGCACATGGATCCTCCAACGCCTCACCAACGTCCAGAACTGCAAGCTTTACGGCTGGCCTCCGAAGAATTCCGGTCGCGGTTTTAACGTCAGCGGAACGAACTTGACCATCTGGTCCGGGAAACACTTTGACGATGCGTCCCCTCTTCCACTGGCTTCTCGGCAAGTCCACTTCGCAAATGAGGACCAAGTCTCCTACGAAGAGAGTTCGGACCTTTTCGTACCACTTGCTCCGTCTGGTGAGATCTGGCAGGTACTCCCGGATCCATCGTCTCCAAAAATGGTTCTTGATCTGTTGGGAAACCCGCCATTGTTTCCGAAGGCAGAGCACTCTGTTGTCGATTTCACCTGGAGATTGCGTTGAGTTCGAAGCACCCAGTAAGAAGTGATTCGGTGTTAGGGGCTCTTCATCTTCGGACGAGACTGGCAAGTGCGTGAGTGGACGACTGTTGATGATGTTCTCTGCTTCCAATAAACTACTCAGCAAGGTTTCAGGTTTAGGCGCTATTTCGTTGAGTGTGTACGACAATGCTCTTTTCACAGAGCGAACGAGCCTCTCCCAACATCCTCCTGCGTGTGGATTCAACGGGCAGTTGAAAACCCAGTCGATCCCTCGCGAACAAAGTTCCGTCTTCAGAGCCTCGTTATCAAAAATTTCAGCAGTTAGCAGCTCCCTTTTCGCACCAATGAAGTTAGTGCCGTTGTCACTTCGGATTCGTAGCGGAACCCCTCTCCTATTGATGAAGTTTCGGATGCACAAAATGCAGGCATCGGTCGACAGATCAGACGCAATTTCAAGATGGATGGCTCTTATGGTCAAACAAGTAAATAGCGCGACCCATCGCTTCTCCTTCCGACGGCCGACTGTGACGTAAACTGGCCCGAAGTAATCAAGGCCTGTGTACGTAAATGGTCGTACAAACGGGGTGAGACGGTCCTCGGGTAATTGTCCCATCAAAGGCGGCACTGGCTGTACGGCTCGAATGCGGCAATATGAGCACTGGGTTTTGGCTTTCTTGACGGCAGATCGAACACTAGGTACCCAGTACTTGCGTCGTAATTCGTTGGCAATTGTGTCATCGTTTTGATGATGCATCAGGCGGTGATAATGATCAACGATCAGCTTCGTTAGCGGATGTATCTTCGGTAGGATGATCGGACGTCTGGCGGCAAACGGTATGGTCGTGGCAGCATCTATACGACCGTATACTCGCAGTAGGCCATCGGCTGCTAAGTACGGTGTTAACTTGAAGATGGAACTGTTCTTTTCGATTGGCAAATCATCACTAAGGCGGGCGAGTTCTTGACTAAAGGCATCTCTCTGGGCTTGGCGGCACAACTTTATATCTGCCCTATTCAATTCTGCTATCGACAGTTCTCCTATTTCGGTCGATCTTCGTTGACTTGCTTCCACGAACCGAAGCACCCAGGCCATAGTTCTTTGCAGCTTACGGTACCTAGAGAATCTAGAGAAATCAATTACTGGGGTACTCACCACAGTGTGCAGAAGCGTTTTGGACCGCTGCTCCTCCTTACACACGTGACTGCTTATGTCATCTGGTGGTACAGGCCAGTATTGCTGAGGCATTAGCAGGAATTTCGGACCACTTATCCAACTATTGGCAACTTTAAGTTTTGGTGGATATTTAGCTCGTGTCGCCTCATCTGCTGGGTTGAGTCTTGACGGAATCCAACGCCATTGGCTTACCTTGGTACTTTCAAGAATCTCGGTGATTCGAAATGCCACGAACTGCTTTTGTCGGCGAGGGTCTGACTGAAGCCAATTAATGACCGTCTTCGAGTCACTCCAAAATACGCGAGTCTTGAATGCTAACTCATGATGTTCCACAACAGCATCGCAGAGTCTTACTCCCAAAATAGCTGCTGACAACTCGAGGCGAGGAATGGAAGTTAATTTTTTCGGCGCGCACCTCGTTTTGCCGCAGACAAATGATATGCAAATCCGATCCGCAAACTCAGCACGAAGATATGTCACCGCACTAAACGCCTCTTCACTGGCATCGACGAAGGTGTGAAGAACTACATTATGGGCTGACGTCAAGTAGGAATCATGACATCTTGGAATCCTATACTGCGTGAGGGTCGTGAGTTCTGCCTTCCACTGGCGCCAACGTTCATAAATGTCCTTAGGGATAGGCTCGTCCCAGCCAATACCATGTTTCCAAACCGCTTGCAACAATAACTTTACGTGTATCACAAAGTTGGCAATCATCCCGAACGGGTCAAACATAGACATGGCGATGCTCAGGAACTCTCTTTTGGTTGGGCGCCTGAAGTCCGACATAACATCCTGGCTGACACGAGGAAACTTCAATTTGAACGTGAAAACATCTTCGATGGGTTCCCAACACATGCCGAGAACCTTTTCCACAGTGGCATCCATATTCATGTCGACCATCTTCTTCTGCTCCCCATCGGCCTTCAGATGTGAAATGTCCCGCAACACCTCCTTGTGATTTGACGCAAAATTGCAGAGTTCAAAGCCTCCGGCTTTATGAATTTCGATGACGGCTTGGGTGACGTTGACTGCTTCGGCCACACTATCAAAACTGTCCACGTAATCGTCTACGTAGTGGTGATCCACTATCGCCTTAGCCGCCCTTGGA
The DNA here is from genome assembly GCA_946477585.1 of Cheilosia urbana. Classification (NCBI taxonomy): domain Eukaryota; kingdom Metazoa; phylum Arthropoda; class Insecta; order Diptera; family Syrphidae; genus Cheilosia; species Cheilosia urbana. Next base: position 49,873,117 of record OX297855.1, read on the forward strand.
AAATCGCTTGCGAATCTCATGGCGTTAAGGTTTTTAACGAAGTTCGCTGAGCATGGTGAACAGCTGGCACCGAACGTCATAGATTGCATGACGTAAACGTTGATAGGCAGGCTCTCCTCGTCTCTCCAAAGAAATCGTCGAGAGTGTTGATCCTCCGGTTGTATCACCACCTGGTGAAACATCTCTTTAATGTCGCCGGTCACTGCTACAGGCCGCATTCTAAAGTTGAAGAGAATGGCTAAAAGCGGCTTGAGATCATCTGGGCCCTTTAATAGGAAGGTGTTAAGCGAAACATCGTTCACCTTGGCGGCTGCATCAAACACCAATCTAGTTTTGTCCGGCTTGTGTGGGTTTTTTACCCCAAAATGTGGTAGATACCAGGTCCTCGGTGTACTTACGCTTGTTTCAGCGTCAGTTAACTGCCTAGCGTATCCTTTTTCAACGTACTTCTTTATGATGTCCTTATATGCCAAGGCAAAGGCAGGTTCCCTTCGTAGCTTGCTTTCGAGACTCAGAAGCCGTCTCTTAGCCATCTCATAGCTCCTTGGTACTTCGACTGAGTCTTCCTTCCACAATAGACCTGTTTGGTAGTGAGCGCCTACTTGTTTAGTCGTGTCAGAGAGAATTTGTAGTGCTCTTTTATCGGCGGCAGACATAATTTGTTTCAAAGGCTTTTTCACTCCAAAATTCTCCAAGCTGAAGTACTCTTCTACCATCAGGTCTAGACATCGATCATCTTCTAGCTGCATCTGGTTGACATGTAGTACTGAGGCATGATTACCGTTCTCGAATATTTCCGGCGAAGTTTTGCCGTAGATGACCCAGCCGAGTTTGGTTTCTGTGATGACTGGCTCTACATCTGCGGGTTCGATTGTGCGCAATGGCGCTCCCAGGCGACAATTATCAAGGCCAATCAACAACTGTGGCTTTGCATTGGTGTACTCGGCGAATGAAGGCATGTTTCGGTACTGGTACAACTGCTGGACGTCGGCATCGGTAAGTGTCTGAGTCGGCAGGTCTAACTCACTGACGGTTTGTACCCCGTTCATTTTAAACTTTTCAGCATGATCCTTGTCGGCACTTATCTGAAGGTCCACAACTAGCGACTGCTCCGTAAAAGTCTCCCTCCCCAGCCACTGCAAATTTAGAGGTCTCGATTCGCCCTTTATCTTAAGTTTTCTGGCTAGGTCTGCACTCATTAGCGAAATGGACGAACCTTCATCCAGGAGCGCATATGTTTTCACCATGATGTCAGCATTGTAGAGCCTCACAGGTAGGACGCGAAACAAGATTTTAGAGCTGGCATTTACATCACAGCTATGTAAAGTCTTCTTGGGTTCTTGCCTCACTTCCTCTTCTGCAGGTACAGTTGAAGCTTTCAGTTCTTGATCCTCATGAAGCGTTGAATTGTGTATTTTGTTGCATCCGCCAATCCCACACGTTCTACGTGACTTGCAAAAACGCGCAGAATGCCCATATTTTAGGCAGCAGAAGCACAAGCGGTTTTTCTTTACAAAATTCCACTTCTTTTGGACGTCCAGATCTGTGTAGATGTTACAACTGGTTACTGCGTGTGACTTTCCTCTGCAGTAGCGGCATAAATCGCTGTTGGCTACATCTGTTGGCTTACGCTGCTCCGTTGTGTGAAGAATGCTTCTTGTCTTCGGCTTGCTCTCATGTCTGACGTTCGGTTGAAGAGAATTTGTTGCGACCAAACAGACCAGTCTGGCGATACCACTAAGCCACTCGTCGAAGTGTTTCAGAGTAGGGTATGGCATTATGTAGACACTTCTTTGCGCCCACTCCAAACGCTTACTCATAGGCAACTTACTTACGAGTTCGTCTATGAGCGTCGGGTTAGCCAGGTGTTGGTGTAACCCACTCGACTCCAAGAACGTGGAAAGATTCTGAACCCTTGTTGAGAACGGGATTAACATTTCTAGTTTCCCTTCCGAAATAGGCGCAATGTCCCTCACCTTCGCCAGTTGACTACGTAGAAGACACTCCGGTCGACCGAAGCGAAACTCCAAAGCTGACATAACTCGTTCTACGTTATTCGGATGAATCAGCAGTGCCTCGACCACCTCCTTAGCTTCACCCTTGAGACATTTTTGTAGGCGAAATATATTTTCAACTTTTGAATAGTTGAACATCAATGTCGACTCTGTGAAGGCAGTGCAGAACATTGGCCATTCCTCTGGCCTTCCAGTGAATTCCGGCAGATCGTGCAGCTTTCTTCCACCGTGCGATGTTGACTGGCTTATTGGATATGACGGCGATGCATAAAATGGCGGTGGAAAATTCGTTGACTGGCTATACGGTGGAATTGTATTCAAGGGTGGCAAAAATGTTGACACTCTTTGAGCATTCGAGGAGCTTGGATTCGTATCTGCCGCAGTTGTGACTATCGTGTGTGTTGCTTGCGGCAGACTAAACGACGAATAGATAGGAGCTGTACTTACGTTCACAGTTGCTGGCACCGACAGCTGGGGTGATATGGACGTCGGTGGAGGCCATGAGTACGGTGTGTACTGCGTTCCGATGACACTAGTGGACATTTCAGGAACAGTGGATGTGGCAATTATGTTGGCGCTTTGACACAAACCAGCTGATGAATATACAGGCAATTGCTGGTTTGTTGAAGAAGCAGTGGAAATGGACTCAGGCGCAGCAGTGGAAATCGTAGTGGGCATGGCTTGCTGATTGATGAGTTGTTCCTGTAAACGAATTCGGTGCTGTTTTTCTGAGGCAGCGTTAGCTTCGGCGGTCTGTAGCTGCGCACGCAGTTCTTGTATCTGCCTTGATACGTCGACGATTGTTTCATCCATTTCTGTCTCGCTTTCGTTGTCTTCAGTTGATGAATCCTTCTCCAATATAGGTTCCAGTCTGGAAGCCTTCTCTGCTTCGGGATCAGAAGTCTTTTGGCAGTGACGGGGACTTCTCCTTGGTTGCGTGTCGTTCGGCATTGACGACGGTGGCGGCGAATGTTATATTTTCGTGGTGGCAAACTAAAGTCAATTATTAAATTAACTCTCAACTATGAATAAATCCCACGAGCATTAGCAACCAGTTGAAGTTCCAGTTATTCTCATCAAATCATCCGTTTGAGAAACTCGGCGCGGTAACTGTCAATGGCTGCAGCAACTGTAAATGAAAACCGCTTGCGGACAAGAAATTTCGCAGGCAACGGTTGTGAACAAACTAACGGCGAGGCTTTCGAAGACAGGAAACTTCCGCAAGGAACAGTAAATAGGCAGCAAATATCTTGCAGGAAAATTCCACACTCGAACGATGACAATTATATGCGCAATTATTCTTTGGCGTAAATCCTTTGCGAATACGAAGTTATTCCGCAAAAAAGAAGAATAAAAATTTGTTGCTGGCTGCAAATTGGAGCCCCGTGCTGCCGTTTGGAATTTAAACCTCAATAAATCAAACGCAATATCCGCAAATACGTTAAAGTGAAGGAGGATTTATTCTCTAAAATGATAATTATTTAGTACAGTTCAATTTAGTAGACAAACTTACTCTTTTTTGGCAACACGTTCGGCGGCTTGGGCTTCCAATCTTAAAATGCTTAAAATGGAAAATTGAATAAATTGGCGCTTTTTCTGAAGTGTCAAATGACACATTCGGCAGTAGGTTAGTTTGTTTTGATATTTGGGTATGCCTGTTCGTTTGGAAGTCCAAGCCGCCGACGTTTACAAATTTTATGTTTTATTGACGACAATACTTTTCAACAAAGAGCAATCCATCGTTTTTCATTACTGCGGCCGTTGACAATAGAGAAAGGGCCCATGTAGTCCAGCCCTGTGTATGTGAACGGTCTGACAAATGGTGTTAGTCTGTCTTCAGGTAATTGGCCCATCATCGGGATACATGGTTCAGCTCTTCTTAATTTACATATTTGGCAATTCTTCGCATTTTTTCGTACCACGGATCTTATATGCGTTATCCAGTATCGACGGCGTATCTCGGCTATTATGGTGTCTTCGTTCTGATGATTTCCAAGACTATGAAAATGACTAACGATAAGGTTGGTCACGTGATGGTCCTTTGGTAGGACTATTGATCTTCGTGTGTGAGGAGGAACAACTATAGCTTGGTCTATGCGACCATCTACACAAATCAGTCGAGATTCGTTAAGGCCGGGGCTTAGTTTGTACAATTTACTATTCCTTCCTACTCGTCCCCCCGAGCATAAAGTTTCGTACTCCTCGGCAAACACCGCCATTTGAAGGCTGCGGCATACTGCCACTTCCGCGTTCTCAAGTTCAGATGCCTTCAACCAGTCGTGCTCTCTGTCGTAGGGTGCTTTGAAACAATTGGTTCGAAAACGCAATACCCATCCTACTACTCTGATCAACTTATTAAAAGAGGAGAACCTTTTGAATTCGTCGCTAGTTGAACTTATTAGAAGAATCGTGAACCCTGCCCGCAGCTCTTCATCAGTCGTTGTACTAGGGAGACTGGAAGGCCACTTTGACTCTTCATCTTCCAAAAACCTTGGCCCGCTTACCCAGGTCGACTCGCGTTTTCCGTCCATTAACCGAGTACCAAAATCTGCTGGGTTCCTTGCACTTGGAACCCACCTCCATTCGCTGGCGTCGCTGCTTTCCAGGATTTCATTTATTCGGTGTGCCACATATAGGGCTTGTAACGTCGATGATCCGAGTTTATCCACGAAAGTACAGTGCGAGAATCAGTCCACATAACTACCCTCGTTGGTTTGACATTATGCTTTTGCAGAATAAGCTGTCGAAGACGTATAGCAAGCACTGCTGACTGCAACTCCAAACGCGGGATGGATGTCAGTTTGAGAGGCGCGCATTTTGTCTTTCCCATTACAAATGCCAATTTTATCCTGGACTTCTTTTCGGAGATTCTCCAATATCCTACGCCAGCATTTGCCTTTTCACTAGCATCGGCGAATACGTGTAGCTCCAGCGGACTGGAGAAGATGAAGGCACTGTAGCACCGTGGTATACATATTCTCTCAAGATCCTTCAGTTTCGTCAACCATTTTATCCACAGCTCGTGGGCATCATCCGATATTGTGTCATCCCATCCAGTTCCATTACTCCAAATTATTTGTAGCATCACCTTTGCAATCAGAGAATACTCGGCGGCTAAGCCAAACGGGTCAAAGACCGACATGGTAATGCTCAGCGACTCTCGCTTCGTTGGTCTCCTACCTCCCTTAAGGAGCCTAGGGTCTACCTTGCCAAACGCCATCAGAAACTGTAAGATGTCTCTATTGGTGTCCCAGTGCATGCCTAAGACCTTTTGATACGTCCCGGTGTCACCACGTTCGAGATTTATCATCGATCCGGTTTGTTTTCCATTGAACCTTTCATTCACCAACTTCGAGTTGGAGATAAACCGCTTTAGCTCGAAGCCTCCTTGTTTATGAATCCAGGCCACCTCCTCGGAGACTTTTACGGCTTCGTGCGCGTCCGCAAAACAATGAACGAAGTCGTCCACGTAGTGGTTGTTCAGTATCGCATCCACTGCTGCCGGGAGTTTGCGATGAAACTGCATTGCATTACAGTCCTTCACGTATTGAGCTGAACAGGGTGAGCACGTAGAACCAAAGGTCATGACGTTCATGACGTATTCGTCCATAGGCTTGCTCCGGTCTGCTCTCCACAAGAATCGCTGCGAATCTTGATCTTCGCGTAAAATTCTGATTTGGTGGAACATTTCCACTATATCTGCGCACACTCCCACTGTTTTCTGCCTAAATTTCATCAGGACTGTGACCAAGTCCGTATTCTGATCAGGACCACTGAGGAGAGCTGAGTTTAAGGAAACATTGTTCGACTCCGCCGCTGCATCGAAGACTAGCCTCAGTTTCCCCGGTTTGTTTGGGTTGCATGTGCCGAAATGAGGTAGATACCATGTACGTGGACCCTTTGTTGAAGCTTCGGCTGCACTCAACTTCCTTGAGTACCCTTTCCTTTCGTATTCCGACATAATACTGCAATATTCCTTGTGGTAGTCGTCATCGCGTCGAAACTTATTTTCGAGAGCTAAAAATCTCTTTTCTGCTAGCGCTCGACTTGGTGGTAGAACCGTATTATCCTCCCTCCATAGTAGACCGGTTTCGAAACGTTCGCCTTTCCGTGAGGTGGTGCGCTCCAGCATCATCCTTGCACGAGTATCCATCGACGACTCGATATGGTTGACATCTCGAACTCCGAGATTTTCGTTAGTGACGTAGTCGTTGACAATCTTTTCTAAGTTATCCATCGATGTTTTGTTCGCCTGTGTAAAGAATGCATGCTGGTTTTGTATATATCCATGATTTTTATCGGCGCCGTAGACCACCCAGCCCAGCTTGGTTAAGACGACCGCTGGCCCTTTCCAACCGTCGGCCACGACCCTTCGAGCTACCCCAAGGTGAGCATTGTCCAGCCCGATCAGTAGTCCTGGAGTCGCTTGATTATAGTTGTGGATAGGAAGATGCTTTCTGTGACGATGCTTCAGATGTAGCTCCTCTATGTTGAGTGTTTGAGAGGGTAGCCTGAGATCTTTTACAGTTCTAACAGTTTTAAGGGAAAATTTCTTACTACGTGAACCTACCCCAGAAATCTGCATGTTAACACGACTCGATGGCTCTGTCGTGCTCGTGTTCCCGAACCATTGTAACGTTAAATTTTCTTTATTACCTTTCAGCCCTAGCTGTTCTACTAAACTGTCGCTTATCAATGTTACTGACGAACCCTCGTCAAAAAATGCAAAACACCTAACCTCCTTTCCTGTAGCATACAGCTTCACAGGCAAAATCTTAAATAAAAGTTTTCTAGAGGAAGGCTCCTCGACGGTACTCGTGAACACTTGCTGTGAAGTCCCGTATGAATCTTCCCGGTCTACATAGCTGTCATCGGAAGTTAAGTTTGCTTCGTGTAAGAGGTTATGTATCTTCTTCGCACAATCCCTTACATGACACTGATGTTGTTGCCTACACATTGTACTCCTATGACCAACTAACAAACAGTTAAAACACAACCGATGCTGACGAACAATTCGCCATCGTTGACGGATATCCATATTCGAAAATCTTCTGCACGTAGATATTTTATGCGCCCCTTGGCAGATTTTACACCCATCCTCTTGCTGCTCGCTACCCGTAGTTGTAGTATCAGGTTCATTTACGTGAAAAAATCTTCCCCGGTTACCAGCCCTGGCATTCACCTGGCGAGTCTCTTCACTTGGAATTACGCATGCTACATTAGCCATTTTCGCTAGGTTCTGTAACCAGTCACTGAAGTGTCGCACGTTTGGTCGAGGTTTGATAGTCACGGCGTGACGACCCCAATCCATCCTTCTCTCCATTGGCAGCTTAAGAAGTAACTCATCCATCAACGTTGGGTTACATAAATAGTGATCACACTGTGCCGCCTCCAAGAAGGAAGATAAATTTTGAACCTTGGTTGCGAATGGCAGCAACAAATCGATTCGTTGTTCTGGAATAGGTGGCAATTGGCGTACTCGATGAATCTGACTTTTTACAAGCTGCTCTGGCTGGCCGAAGCGTTCCTCCAATGTATCGATAGTGCGCTGTACGTTGCTGCTGTGGATGAGTAGACACTCAACAGCCTCCCTCGCCTGTCCTTTGATGGCTTTCTGTAGTCGCATCGTGTTCTGTCGATCGTTGTAAAAATATTCTTCCGTCGTCATCGTAAATGCTTCTTTAAACATTGGCCATTGTTCCGGGCTGCCGTCAAATTCCGGTAAGTCGTACAGTTTTCTCTGTGTGGTGTGGTCCGCTCTTGACGTTGAGAGTGTTTGACTCAGTTGTCCCAATACGGCAGCAAGTGAAATGGGTTCCTCGTCCAGCCCACTGAGAGCGCGTGGCCTGCTTGGAGGGGGAATCTCTTCTTGGTTTCGTTCGTGTTCGATAACGGGCCGATTGCTTCTTGATATTTCTTCTCGTAAGTCGTGAATCTGAGTCATCATCTCCATTAACCGTGCTTCCATTGAAGTTGTCGGTACAGCAAGTAACGGTGCTGATATCGATGGTGGTACGATCACTGGTAACGGTCCTTGAATCGATGCTGTAACGGCTTCGTGTTCGCGCATAGTGGTATTTAATTCTTCTGCGCTGTCGCTACCGCTCTCTACCTTATTTAGACCTCTGCGTCGCGTATTAACCGGCATATTTAATAGCGCTCAACCAAATATAACCTAACCAAACAAATTTCCAACTTCCCTATCCACGCCACACTTTAGCCCCCAACCACAAAATCAAATCTTATAAGAAAGTACTCACCGCTTCTTTACTTCGTTGGATTAGCCTCTCGTCTTGGCTGTTGAGGTATCTTGTTGGCGTGTATTCCCGCGGTGAGGTCCTCAGGATTGCTCCAAGATGTGCTCCGCTGCTCGTCCGGGTGAATATGAAGGGTGTGCTCCGCTGGTCGGCTTCTTGGACCGATTGCGCTTGTGCTGATGAACTTCGCAAGAGATGATTCCAGAATGTTCCACTACCGTCGAGGTCCTCAGGAACGCTCCAAGATATGCTCAACTGGTAGCAGTATCGTTCGGGCATGTGCTTTTCACTTTGCAGCAATGGCGGATGAATTTATCGCGGCAGAAAAAACCGAAATAAAAGCTGTTGTCGAATCTCGGCGAAGAGGAAATAAATAAAACTCTGAATGCCCCTTTTCAGTATTGTTTTATTTCCTATGGAAACGTATAGAATAATTATTTTACAATTAATATAGTTAATATGACAATTTAAAACTTACGCTTTTGTGCGTCCTCTCGCCTCGTGTGGTTTCGACAAAGTAAAATAATTTAATTATAAGAAGAAAAAGTTGAAGGAATGACAGATAAAACACAAATCTACTTCTCACTAGAGGACTCTGAAGTCGGCAAGAGGACGCACTTACAATAAAGCTGGTAACATAATTTTTGTATTCGATTCACTGCAACAACTAGCACTTGTCAAACGCTTGCATATTGTCAGACTGACTTGGAGGAGGGTGACACTAGTTGTTGTACTTTACTTTCGCTGAGATAGGATGTTTGTTTTAAGTCCTACAACAAAAACAAACAAAAATGGACCAATCTTCAGAATTTTATATTTCTGTCGGTGTAGCAGGTAGAATCTTTATTTTTGCATGGACCGAAGTGGAAAAAACCGGGGCGTCCAATAAATAAAAATAAAAACTCTGGATTGACGTAAGTTTTATCGTGTCCATCAGGAAAATGGTGAAAACCCAAGCGAATCGGGCCCTTTATAAAAATACTTTTGAAAACGGCGGATGGACTACATCATCGGTCCGCAAAACCGCATTTAACAGCGAGTCAGCTGTCAAATGAAAATCTCTTCTTATTCGATTTTGTTTTTATAAAGTGTACGAACATGGATAGCATTGGATTTTTTTTTAATTTTGAATAACTAGCTAGTAATAGTGATACTAGGAGCATTAAAAGAGGTGTTAGAACGCGGGAAAAATATGTCTGGATGGTTTTTCATCATTTCCACCATTGCCTGGAACTCAGGACGGGTTATTTGTTTTCTAAATCGGAAAGATCAATTAACTGTCCGTAAACTTTTTAAATTTATCCTTTTTTTCGAAAAATAAAACTTTTAGTGCGTGTATGTGTGTTATCTCTTCGAGGTCCGCATCGATTTTGATGCGGATTGAAAAAAACATTTGTATGAACCGCGGATCGGTTGCGTTTTCAATGATAGGTATGAAAAATGTGAACCTCGCTACCGACATCCGCTCACATACCTACCGGCGTTTTCATAGGAGAAATGTTAAAAACAGGTACTCCCGCAAAGCATCCGTCGAATTCAATAATTGGGGTGATTTTAATCTAGGTATTCTTGTGGATTTCCGTCATCCGCAATTCATCTCTCATACGCTGAGTACTTATAATGAAGCCTTTCCTGTTTGTACATACGTCATTTGATAGTTGCTAGTGTGACATGTCAGTTTCACGTTAAACTATATTTAAATTTAATTCGCATTTAACAACCATTTGAGCTAGAAAATCTACGATTACACATGTAATTTTTCGTGGCAAATTTTGACATGCTGAGTTGCTGACATCACAGAAATTCGTCCAAATTTGGGACTTATTATATATTGAAATTAAAAACAACGAGAACTAATTTGTGAGAAAAATATTTTATTATGCAAATTTTCTAATACAATAACCTGTGGCAAAAAGGAAAAACAACATAAGTCGACTTATGTCGAAATTGAGTTTTTTACACCATCGTATGCGAAATATTCCATTCTTTTTGCAATCTTTTTTTCGTATTTTTATCTGTTACGGTTTTTGAATTATAGAAGAAAGAAAAACACATACGCCATACTATGCACAAGGAAAGGTAAACATTCAAACCGCTCTCCTGAAAAATTGCAAAAAGTGACTTATGCAGTTTTTCCTTGTGGCCACTATAATGGTAAAAGTAAAGGACCATTCACATGAGAGCGAACTGCGAATAGGCGAATTGCGAACAAATCAATTTAACTGCATTTATGAATTGAAAATTTGTATTTGTTCTATCACAAAACCTATATTTAATTAATCTAACATCTAAACTAAAAAAAACATTACTCTCAATTGATTTAAACAGCTAAATTAACAATTAAAGCAATTTTCCCGCGAATTGAAAATTCTTGCCGCGAACTGTCACACTTTATTCACAATCCACACAAAACAGTCGCGATCCACAAACCCGCGAATGAACAATTCGTTCGGACTTAACCTCTAAAAATGAAACTGATACGCGGGTGTATCTGCGACCAAAAAAAGTTTTCATGTGAATGAAGTGTCAGAAACCACGAATATTCGCGTGTTCGCAGTTCGCTCTCATGTGAATACTCCTTTACAACATTTTCGGTTTCTCTTAGCACGTTTTATACGAAACTTTTTGTTGAAAACAAAATAGGTAATCTGAAATTTCGTAGTTAATTCGCTGTTGATACATTTTTGTTTCGTCTATATCTGCAGCACAAAATCTCCACTTATATCACTATCGGCGGTAGGTACCTGGTAGGTACTATGCCTTCGACTTTTAAATGACAATTTTAAAAAGCCAGTGAAAAGTTCGAGTGTCCAAATCGAATATAAATAAATAGCAAGTTCTGGTAACATTGCTACTGTGTATCAGTTGATGGAACTCGCCAAAAATTATTGTTCGCTGCCTTTTCGCCGACGCATCCCTGTCCATTTGGAACCGAAAAATTTTGTTCTGGAACAGCTGCGTACTATGCTTAAACTAGCTAATTGAACGTCCCCGGCCCCGCCACTATTTGACGAAAACAAAAAAAAAGATCTACATGGGCGCTGTCCTGAACTGTATTACCACTACACGTCAAATGTCTTTCATTTGTTTTCAAACCGTTCGTTCGTTTTCGTTTGACTGAAGTTGCGAAAACAAGTTATTTTTATTTCCGATATAGGTAAAGGATTTCGGATAATTTAATGGACCGCTTTAGTTTATTATTTAATAATAAGTTTGAATATATTTCAGCACAAGAAAGGAGACCCTCTAAACTGCGCCAACTACAGAGGCATCAGTCTCCTGAACACTGCGTATAAGATCATGTCTGCTGTATTGTGTGAACGCCTGAAACCATTCGTCAACGATCTGATAGGTCCCTATCAGTGCGGTTTTAGGCCCGGTAAGTCCACGACCGATCAAATATTCACACTACGGCAGATCCTGGAAAAAACCCAAGAATACCAGATCGATACTCACCATCTTTTTATCGATTTTAAGGCCGCATATGACAGCGTTTATAGAGACGAGCTATACAGAGCCATGTCTAGTTTTGGCATCCCTGCCAAACTTGTCAGATTGTGCAGAATGACGATGGAGAACGCTCGCTGCTCCGTAAAGGTCGGAAACAATCTCACCGAGACCTTTGATGTCAAAAAAGGATTTAGACAAGGTGATGCGCTGTCATGTGACTTCTTCAACATCATTCTTGAGAAGATTGTGCGAAACTCACAAGCCAACACCAGAGGCACAATTTTCTATAAGTCTGTGCAACTGCTTGCATACGCTGACGACATTGACATTGTTGGTACAACACAGCGAGCTGTCACTGGTGCGTTTGCAAGTATTAGTACAGAAGCGGCAAAAATGGGTTTAGTGGTGAATGAGGGTAAAACAAAATATATGCTGTCAACAAGAAGGGACACACGACATCGACGAATCGGGCAGAACGTCACGATAGACAGCTATAACTTTGAGGTAGTTAGGGACTTTGTCTACCTCGGCTCCGCTATAAACTCTGATAACGACATCACATCAGAAATCAAACGAAGAATCACACTTGCCAACCGCTGTTTCTTTGGCCTAAGACGGCAATTGATTAGTAAGGCCTTGTCAAGAAGCACTAAGGAGATTCTATATAAGACTCTCATCATCCCTGTCCTGCTCTATGGCGCAGAAGCATGGACCCTAGCAAAAACGGATGAGGATCTTCTTGGTCGCTTCGAACGCAAAATTCTTCGAGTGATTTTTGGTCCCGTTTGCGTTGACGGGCTTTGGAGGAGAAGATTTAACAGCGAACTCTACGAGCTGTACAGCGACATCGACCTAGTCAGAAAAGTACGCATCAGTCGTCTAAGATGGCTGGGACATGTAGAGCGAATGGACACCAACGCTCCGGCCCGAAGAGTCTTCGATTCTAACCCGGAGGGACAACGCAGTAGAGGAAGACCTCGCCTTAGGTGGCGCGCGCAAGTGGAAGGGGACCTCAACCAACTTGGAGTGCGCAACTGGAGGCAGTTAGCCAAAGATCGCGCTAACTGGAGAGGCGTATTGGTTGAGGCCCAGGTCCACCCCGGACTGTAGCGCCACCTAAGTAAGTAAGTATATTTCAGCAGTGAAAACAAATGTTAATTGAAGCAGGTAGTGCAAAACAAGTCGGAAGCGGGAATTTCGGTAAACATTGGCTTTGTTGTTTGTTCTTAGATTATTCAGTTCGTAGTTGCGTTTGGTTTTTATTTGCCTTTCGTTACCTTTCCCAATTTGTTCATATCATATCATATCGGAGCATATCATAACATTTGCTTCCCATCAAGCTCTGGGGTTAGATTCTGTTAGATAACGTTTCGCCTTACAGAATCTGACCCCTGACCACAGACACGAAACAGTGACCATGACCATGACATTAGCAAACCGATTAGTCGCCCCACCAGACTTCTGGAATCGATGATTTTTCTGAGAATTTTTGTTAACTCTATTTCATCGGTTATGGAACAGTATTAGCGTTGAGGAAACAAAGGATTTTCTACTGGTGGCTTGATTTTGTTATGTTTATATTTCTGCATACATAATATTCTTTAGTTTCGTCCTTCCCTGAGGGAGTGCCTGACAACAGCATTTTTAAATTTAGTCTTATCGCATAGTTGTAGCATGAACCTAGGTTTTAATTTATTCCTAGTACCTAGGTACCTTACAAAGGTTTGAATATGAAACTTGAAGAACCCTACAGTTCATCTAGGAAACACCTGAACTACAGAACAAAGTATCAGCACATTTTCCATCTGGCACGTCAAACGTCTTATAGACCCGTCGACATGACCTTCCGTTTATGGATGTTAAATTGATAGACTTGAGCTGTATCAAAGATCTAGTTATTCTACTAGATTTTTCTGTATTTGAATTTACTTGAACTTCACTTTTACTACATCAGCCAGACATACCCTATATCAACTCAGTACTTCGTCCATAAATTCTTGACTAGGTTTGTCGGTTATCCCTCCGTTAACGTCAACCGACCAAAACTCAACGTGACCTATCTAAGCCATAGAAACTACAACACATGAACTCCGCTAGCGGTCAGACTTACCAAACTATGGTTTTGAACTTCTTCAATTATCTAATGTGTAGACTGGAAGATAGAAGTAGGTCTAGCTCAGTCCTCAGTCGTACATCTTATTTATATCAGCCTTCTCTAATTTATTATGAGCTCTCCGCGGCAGATCTAGAAAGACTTACTTGAAAACCTTGTTTCATTGGATACCTACCTTACCCATGGTCATTAAAAATAAAACCGTTAGTTCGTTGCCAAATAAACTTAAGGCTCACGTACCGTAAGACAACGTTTAGAACATAGTTTTTATGTCAATTATGACCTAATCGCAGTGAGTCATATTTTTAATACTGGAGATCTTGATGAAAACAAAGCACGATTCCGCAAGCACAATAAAGCTTATAATCCTTATGTACATAATCTCTCTCATCTGTAGAAAAAAAGAAAGAAGCTCAAGCATTTAGAAACCCTTCATGTATCATAATATTACTGACAGGAGTGACTAGTCGATAGCCCCGGTAGTTAGTGCTTACTATTGTAATTAACTTACTAAATAATAATAATAGGTAGAACAGTCACGTAAGTACATCAGAACGTAAGATTTTGTAAATAAAGCGAGTCCTCTCGTGGGAATCTAAAGCACCGATCACCAACGCATAGCGGGTTTTCTTCCTCAGACGAGAATTTTTCCTATTTTTGCGGTCAATATTATTTTGTGATGTACCTATTTTAGAGTAAAGTTCATCAATAACACTTTTAGATCGAAGCACACTTACATAGCTTTTTTATGTGAACTTTTGTTATCCAGGAAGTTCTCAAAGTCCGCTTCTATGCAGATGCCACTATACAGCTTTCATTCGATTTGTTGACTCTACGGTGACGGCTTGTTTGTGGCTCTTGTCCAAGAAGTAGATTATTTTGAGTTCCATTCCTCCAAAGTAAAGTGAATTGTATCTGTATTATTATAACCGAACAGCGAATTGCATAAAAAATAAGAAACCAAGTTGACACAGATTAGAAAATAACAACTGACCGGGTGATTTGCGTGCAAAAATTATTCATTGTTCAGCTTTTGTTTTTTTGTTTTTTTGATTAACTTGTGTTAAAAGTTTGAACAGAAATACATACAGTAACAGTACCACTCGTTAATAGCTTAGAGAACAAAAGCTGAGCTTGTAAAGCTATAGTTGATGGGCTTTCGTATTCCCATCATTGCAAACATCAGCTATCAGCTAGAGCGAGCAGCAAAACGATGAGCAGCAACAGCAGCAGCAGCATGGCGTCCGAGTCAGATAACATTCAAAATCAACGCATCAAGAGCACCGGCACTGACGAGTCCAATGGAAACGCTGTAAAGAAGTCCAAAAGACGCTGCATGTTCGGCTGCATCGATGGATCGTCAACGCTTTGCCGGTTCCCAGTACATGACGCCCAAAGGTAAAGTCCCATTTTGCATGTCGTGTTTGCAGCGTTTAGTAGTAGTGCTAGTAGTGGTGTGATTCACTCAACGTAGGGGAAGCATTGTTTTCTGATATGGAAGAGCTTTATTTATTTTGTTTGGAAAGTCTGTGCTTTCAAACATCTGCTTTTGTCAGCTGTTGAATTCTTTGTTCGTCGTTCTCTGTCTGGTTTAGTCTGGTCTCTAGTCTCTGGTCTCGCCTGTCTTCCCACTCTTTGTTAGGGGTAACTGAACTTTCAATTCCAATCCCGTGCAATACAGTGACAGTGACTTTACATTCGGATTGAGCGGTAATTCTGTTAAACAGGAAGTTTCTTTGGGATTGGGATGAACTACTGCGTTCTTGGAGGAGGACGCGACGCATGTACCAATATTTTTCTTGTTTGACAACTTTTTTGATGTGGTTAGTACGGTTACGGAGGGTGAATTTCGTGCGGATAGTGTAAGTGTATACACACAAGAAGGGAGGAGTTGTGCCAACCTGACGGACTTTGTTTAAGTTTGAGAAAAGCTGCATAGCATAGATGTTGCGAGTTGCAATGCATCGCGTGCGTTTTGCTTTATTTTGTTGTTGTTATTCTTTGTGTTCCTCTTACTGCTTACTATATTCCTGGCGAGGGCACTGAAGACAAGAAGGGATATATATTTTTAGATGTAGAATTTTGTTGAAAGTTCTTTGTTAAGCCATCCCGTTCGCCGTTCCCGTTGCCATTGAAAATTAGTGTAGTTTGGTCGTTGGCTTGTTCTTGTTTGGTTCGTCAATACGTGTATTTGGTGTCAAGTTTGTGATTTTAATATTTGATCGGCCTTGTTGGGTAAGAAAGGGAACAGTTTTACTATTATCTGAGAATTGAATGATGTGTGTAGGTACTTATTTGTTTCTTAGCATTCAATTTTCTGTTTTAAGTGTGTGAGTGTGTGAGTAGTTTTGGTTCATTGACATTTGATGTGTCGTTTGTTTTTGTTTACACTATCTGCCGATAGGGAATCGAACTTGAATAAACGCTCGTCGTATAATTTCATTTCATATTGCGTGAAAGCTTCAGTTTGTATTTGGAGATTTAAGCAGACGGAAAATATTATAGAAACGAGGTAGGGTGATAACATAAAAGTTCAGCCCCCTCCAGTAGTCGTCCCCTGAAATAAAAGATACAGCGCAATAGTTAATCCTTTGGTCTTTCTTTCAAGCGAAAAATATTATTCCCCTGGCTAACTTCTTCTACATCTATGTGTCCAAAGACTAATAAGCGCAGAACACGATACCTATTCAAAAAAAAAACAAAAACAAATAGTGGAAGTGATTTTGGCAAAGTGGTACCTACCTACACATTTGCATTTTGTGATTATTTTTATGTTATTGACAGTTTATTGTTTATTATTGTTAAAAATATGTTTTGTTAAATAATTAAGAGGGGGGCTGCCCTCATGAGACATTATTTTTATGATGATCCCGCTGTACATTTACTAGAGCCTCGGTTGTTAAACTGTGTTTTCAGGGTTCCGCGACTCTCTTGTTTAAGAATAGTAAAACACAAAAATATTTTTTGTAAGTATGAATTTACAAATATGTATTTTTAAGCAAAAAATGTTTAACGTTTGATACGAAAACAAACGGCAAGTGGGTACAAAATCCATATCTAATGAAGACGCAGCCTACGACACTAAGCATTCCACAAAATGAGTCTCTTATAGATCTACAGAGTTCTTCTTCATCAAAACATGTATTTGCTTCTGTATTATTGAACGAATTTTGGGTTGTTATTGGGGGTGAATACCCTGAAAGCCTGTATTTTCCAAACAGGCTATATTAAATTTGCACTGCCTTTTTTCACAAGTCACAACGTATCGCTGTGAAGCAGGCTTTTCAGCGTATACTTATCCAAACACTAAATACATATCGAGATTGGACGCCGCTCCAGATATGCGAAAACAGCTTTCGGAGATAGAAGTCAATTTTTTGAAATTTATATATCAAACGATGAAACAGTTTGCTTCTTCTAACATTGAAAAAAAATATTTTGAAATGTTTTGTTTTTCATTTTTTATATCGTAATACGGTATTCACACTGCACCGAAAACCGTGTTTTCGTCGACAATTCATCGATGCATTCACACGGAACACCAACTAGTTTGACGTTTCAGTCGTTAAACTTCGGTGCAAACTATTTTGGTTACAAATTTCGATCGCATTAACTAACACATAAAATGAATTTAGTGCATTTAAAAATATTATGAGCCCATCAATTAATTGTGGAAAATGATTTTAAATTATGACATTTGTTAGGTCAGCTGCTCTGCTGAATTTGCTGATTAATGCAAAAGGTGTGTTTGTTTCAACAACCCAACGATTGGAAGTCGTTTTCGTGAAAAATAAATAACCGCAAATAAATTCAACATTTTGGGGAAAAAAATTCCGAAATCCATTTCGAAACTTCAACATTTCAAATGAAATCTATATAGTGTCAGAATTTATTATTGATCCTTGTTTTTCTGTTTATAAATCAGAAGTGGTTGAACCAAACGAATTTATTTTTCGGAATTAGTAACGAGGTTTGTTCGATTGGACAAACTTACAAATGCAGCGACGAAATTCAACATTTGGAAATGTTGGAAAATGTGTGGCGAAATGCTGGACATTTGGCCTGAAATGTTGAATTTAGCCGAAACGATGAGTTAACGTGCTGTGTACTGAAATATGAATGGGAAAACTTCTGTTTTGTGTGATGAAGTTTTCGCTTAAACCCGGTTTCGGTGTGAATAGGGTATTAATAGTTGGAGTTCCGAAATATATTAGGGCATTGTTTAGGGTTCAGCTTACGGGTCCGTAGGGACCCTAGGCCTAGCTTCTCACAACCATTCGTTTTGTGTGAGTTTTTTCTTTGTTTCGAACGAATGGAAGGGATCTACAATTTATGCCGATTCCAAATGGCTAATTGAGAAGCTCTTTCAAGACAGTTATACTCTCGGATATTTGTCAGACGTTCGCGAGAGGTGGCGCAGTGAAAAAAAACCCTAAGTTGGTATTTTTTTTTTTTTTTTTTCGGCATTCAAATCTGGGACTCCTCGCTTAGTAGTCCAACACACTAACCACTATGCCACTGAGCCTATTCCCATCTTTAGAACTTGTGAAAAGTTGTGCTCATATAGACGCTCAATATCTGGGTGACCGAGCTTTGCTCGGTTGTTACTATTTATTGTAATTCTTAAAACAATAAAAATTAAAAAAAATATATATAAACTTGAACATATAAAAAAATTTAAATCTCCTAAATGCCGGTTGATGTCTTACTTTTTTCCTTTTACTATGACGCGGACGGCAAGAAACGAGTGTTACGGGTTCGAATCCCGCTCGGCGACTTACTTTTTTTTATATTCAAGAGATTTTAATGCCAAAAACAAGTATTGGGGATCTAGATTAACAAATACAAAAGGAAGAGAACTTTATGAAGCAATAAACGAAATTTGCGGCAAGTATCACTCAACGGGAAAACCTACGTATTGGTCAACAGATAGAAACAAAATCCCTGATCTTGTCGACTTCTTCGTAACAAAGAATATCTCGCCTAACAATATAAAGGTAGAAGAAGGGCCAGATCTTGACTCAGATCATTCCACAATACTTTTAACACTTGGCGATAAAATCACTATTAAAGAAAATAGCGCAAGGCTAGGAAATAAGCTGACTGACTGGAGCTACTTCAGGCAGCATCTAGAGGATAGTATTCAGCTCTTAGAAACAATTGGAACAGAAGATCAATTAGAAGATGCCGTTCAAATATTAACTGTAAATATCCAAAGAGCTGTATGGGCTGCAACACCTAAAACGAAAACGAAAATCCAACAAAACTCGTATCCAAAAGTAATATGTGATATAATTACTGAAAAGAGACGAGCTAGAAAACGTTGGCAACAAACAAGGGCGCCCAGAGACAAAACAATACTGAATAATCTAAACAATCAGCTTAAAAGATCGATAAGAGAATTTAAAAATGAGTCTCTTAAAAAATACCTTACCAATCTTACAAATGATGCTAGTACCGAGTACTCACTCTGGAAGGCAACAAAAAAAATGAAAAGGCCAATTGCTCACATTCCACCAGTTAAAAACAGTGAAGGTAACTGGGCTAAAAACAACCAAGAAAAAGCGAATTTATTTGATGAATATCTTGAAGGCGTCTTTCAACCATATGAAGATAAAGACTGTCAAGAAAGCGAAGAATTGTGCGAAGAGGAAAGACACATCCAACCGGTAACGGCTAAAGAAATTGCCAATGAAATAAAAAAGGGTATCAGTACTAAAAAAGCCCCGGGATTTGATTTTAATATCAGGGGAAATCCTAAAACAATTCCCAAAAAAGGGCTTAAAGAAACTAGCACAGATCATAAATGCTGCATTCAGGATAAGGTATGTACCTAGCATGTGGAAAGTCGCGGAGGTGATTATGATACCAAAACCAGGCAAACCGCCTAGTGAAGTCACCTCCTATCGCCCCATATCTATACTACCCATAGCTCGAAAATAACTCTCAACCTTTATTTTCAATTGGTTTCTCACTGAGAGATATTACATTCGGCTTCAACATTAAGGTCTTGCTCTGAGATATATTTATATACTCTTGGCTTTTTGCTCTTTGGTTGATCGTTATTTTAAAAATTTGGATATATCTCTCATCAGTTAACTTTTACCATAACATTTTAATGGAATTGATCAACCAAAGACCTCATTTGTCGAAAATAAGTAAAAAAAACTCAAACTTGTATTGAATTCAGTTAATTTCTTTGTTTAGCATATAGCTATATTAAAAATATTTTAAGGATAAAGTTTGACTAAAAGTAAACTCTCAAGGGTTTAAGTACTTAAGCTATACCTTTTCTCACTTAAAATTAAATTCAAAACGGAAAAAACTTTTTCCACGGTTACTTACTGTATTCAACTTCCTTAGACAAGTGTTCAACAATTACTATTCAAACCACTAATGCAATTTCGCATGCGCTGCTAGCTAACGGTAATAGTTAGTGAAAAATGTTCAAATGAGATTTATTTTTTTCTGTCAGTGATATCTCTCAGCGGTTGACCGAAACGATAAAAAATCAAAATAAAGGTTTCGCACTGAACATAACAGAAAAAAATACTGTGATAAAAAACTGGTCATTATGTGATCCTTTTGGCTTTGTTAGTAAGAGCAAACATTCCCATTAATAATGTAACACAGCATCGGCTGGCTTCGCAGTAGAGCATTCTGTCACTCAAATCTTCCAAGACCTTGTTGATGGTTTCGGGCTGTAGCTCACGGATTGCTTAGATGATATTGGCCTTAAGTGCTTGAATCGTTGGCATAACATCAGTCATTCACGGTTCCACACAAAAGTCCAAAGGGGTCAAATTGCAGCTCCGAGCCAGTCCATTGATTGATGCAAACGATCGATTGTGGCATGGGGCGCCATCCTGCATGAACCAGAGGTCGTCCAAATCCATGTTTTCAATTTCAGTAAAAAAAAGTCGGTTAACATGACTCTGTTACGCCCAGGGTTGACCGAAACGTTGTTCCCAAACTCATTTTCGAAGCAAAATGGTCCACTGATGACACTTGACAATCCGCAGCAAACTATCACTCTCTAGCGCGGAAAACAGTTGTCAGTGTCAAAATAACCTATGATTTAAAACGAAACCGCTTGAAGGCCCGCTCTTTATAGTTATGCAGTGTATAAATATTTATACAGCCTCTATACAACACCAAGAAATCCTTATTTATACAAAAATTGGAGAATTGGTACTGCTATGAAAAGGTATTCACCATTGACTTACTATATTTTGACTGCTAGTGAAATCAAGTGAAATTTCAGTTCCGTATAAGCTCTGCCCAAAGAATTAAGTCAACATAACTAGCGCTCTTGGTTCACAGCGAATAAAAATGTGTAAAAAAATACCAACCATTTTGGATCTCTCCATAGAATGATAGAGAGATCTATTAGGTGTTAGCAGATATACTAAGTAAAACTGTTGAAATTCAAATTGTTCCGTAATGATTTTCAAAAGATGTCGGAGGAATCTCTCATTTTAAAGACGATGCAAGTAAAATAGTTGTATTGTCACAAGAAATGCATTTTGCTTCAGCAGACGAACGAATAATTATTATGAATAAGTTTATATAGCTGAAGCAAGCTGTTGGATTGTTATTAAAACCACCTCTAGATTTTATGATCGAAAACAAAAGTTCTAAGTGATATTGCCTCTAAGCGATTATGATTAAATCCGTTTTTCTGTTTCAGTCTACTAAAAATAAAAACCAAATTAGTTATCTGCCTCATGATAGAATTCGATAGAACATCTTACTTATGAAAATAGATTTTTTTTTCATTTTCAGAGCTAATTGAATATAGGAAATTACAACTGTGATACATTTGCAAGTCTTGAAAACAACATCGCATTTTTTAAGTCCATATGTAGTCAACCCAGCATCCATTTTTTACTATATAGCGTTCATTTCATACCTATCCTAGTGCGCGCCAGCGGCGCATAATAATGCACGTTAAATAATTTTTTATTAACAAACTCTACTTTTATTTTATTCTCTTCCAGATGTCAAGATTGGGTGGATTTCTTTCAAGTCAGCGAAGAACACATCCGAGATAATAGTTTGGTAAATCTGCGCGTTTGCATGAAGCACTTCAAAGAGAAGATCACTATGAGAAATGGTAAACTCAGTCGTCATCCATCCGCCGATAGTGTCTCGTCAAATCACTCATCAAAGGGAGCCAAGGTAGTAATTCTCTTCCTTTGTATACTAAAACATTTATTTAACGGTTTTACCATTTTAGCGGTCCAGAAAGAGTTCAGTCAGTGGCTGTAATGATGATGCCGCTTCCGGTGCCTCATCGGTCTACAGTGACTACACATCGGATTCTGAACAAAAACCGAAATTCATCTTTGATCCGAATATTCCTATCGCCAAAATAAAGGCTAATGGAAATCGCAAGCTTTTTGTTATCGAGAATAAGACTGCGGGCGGTGCATCGGGACAAAGCAGTAAAATGTTTCTTATTCTTGAGAATGGTGATGACAATGACCACTCAAAAAAACACCAGAAGATAACGCTCATCGCGGACAAGTCTGATCAACAAACTGCTGAAAAAATTGAACAACTTTTGCCACAACTAATACAAAAGATTCAAAACCCCAAGGTTAGCATAAAGCCAGAGGACGTTATTCTTATTAACTCTGATGATGAACACGCCGGACACAATGTCAAGAAGAGTGATATAAAGCTGCAGATAAAGAAAGTGGAAACCTTAGCGAATATGGCGAATCCCCCACCGTCTCCACCGAAATCAGTTAATGTTTCGCCTGATTTTCTATTTCTAATGAAAATGGTACCAAAGCTAGAGGCGATCGCGGAACCCATAAAAACGCATATCAAGGACAGGATTGAGAACATGCTCTCGGAACCGCTAAATGAGATTGCATTTGAAGACTCGTACGTACCGAAAATAAGCGCAGTTACCAGTTTAAATACTACGTGAAAGAAAGAGTGGAATTTCATTTGAATAAAGGGATATTTTTGTAAGATTTAATAGTATATTGTTTTTAATTGACAACTCATAGGTAATGTACCCACTTAGGTGTGTAAATACATACAAAACAAGAGAGACAATTTTGCAGCTACATACGCCAGTCGTCCCTAGCGAGGAAAATTCTCCGCAACGGATACTCTTTCAGAGGCTCAAATTCCATTTAAGGTGTCTGACTTCGGAATAGAAATAAACAATTGCGATGGCGCAGCGCACCGCACTCCAAATCGTAAACAAATCCCGCAACCAATTTCTGTCGGAGGATATTGGAACAAGCTGATACAAATTTATCAAAAAAAATGCACTTAAACGCACTTCAACGTAATTCGCCGATATGCGTTACAAAATATCGGAACAATTCTCCGAACAGTTGTTCCGAAGAATACCTCGCAGCAAAAATCCTCCGAATCGTATAAAACCGGAGAAATTTCCGTTCCGATGGATACCTCGTTAGTAGAGATGACTTGGTGGAGTGCATACACTAACTCGTCTCCAAGATTTGATCAGAATAAAGTATGCGTAGAGCCTCAGCATTGCTTGCCCTATCAACTAGCAAGGAGACCCTATGCGCCAACTATAGAGGCATCAGTCTCCTGAACATCGCATATAAGATCCTGTCTACCGTACTGTGTGACTGCCTGAAACCAACTGATTGGACCCAATAAGAGCGGTTTTAATACCGGCAAGTCCACAACCGACCAAATATTCACACTTCGGCAGATCCTGGAGAAAACCCAAGATATCCAAGTCGATACCCGCCACCTGTTTATCGATTTTAAGGCCGCATACATATACGTATTTATAGTGATGAGCTATCCAGAGCAATGTCTAGCTTTGCCATCCCTACCTAACTTGTCAGATTGTGTAGAATGACGATGGAGAACGCTCGCTGCTCCATAAAGTTGGAAAACAATCTCACCGAGACCTTAAAGGCTAGTACGCTGCTCAAGTGAAATCCAGTTTTTCATACAAATTTTTCGCCGCGAAATGTCAAAATGAACTTTCCACATGGAAATTTCACTTGGCAGTACGCAGTTCAAGTGAAAAATTGCGCTTCAAAAACTGAGCTGTAGGTGGCGATAGTAAAATCTCTCCACAGCTATTTCACTTGGTTTTTATTGTCCGTCGCATTAAATTTTTGACATTTCGGCGTGAAAAATCATCCGTAGGACGACGGTTAAGAAATTAATTTCAATTTCAGATGTTTCTTAAAGAGAGTACTGCATTTTTCGAACTTCTTTTACCATTTTTGCATTGGGCCGATTTCCCGTTACCTTGCCTACAAGCAATACTTGTACGGAGTATACACAATTTAGTGCGCTAGTATTGATACATAGAAATTCGTATTGAACAATGTCACGAAAAAATATCAACAACTTCCGGTGAGTTTCTGGTGTCGGCAAAGTTGGTGCCAGCGTTCATAGAATTTGGTCGTTTGAATTTGAAATTATTTTACGTGTCAATAGTATTTTATTTAAGGAATAAGTGCACTTTTGCTGAAAATACTTATGAAAAATGATTACTCCAGAATGGTTGTAGGAAAATAAGAACATTTTGAGCAATTTCTCTTCAGTTATTTAAGAAAAATTTACTCATGAAATCGAAGTTAATGATATTCAAAAGCGGAAAATACACAACAATGTTTCTCCTAATATGTTTCTGGAATATAAAACAACTCATTTAGATAGTATTATTAACCAAACAAATTACATTAATCGACTTTTGAAAATTTATAATAATCAACCAATAGCATTCAGTTATCTTATGTCGTTTTCCATTGGTTTCACTCGGGGATCGACTCAATCTGAAATCCAATGGAACAAGAAAACTGCTTCTGGTTGAATCTACAAAAGTATTGGTGAAATGCCAAAAAATAATCTACGGCAGCTGTCATCTGACTTGTATAAAATACATAAATTGCACTTGTGTGAGTGCTTCTTGAGTGGATTCTGACTTCAAATCCAGAAGCGAAATTCTCTTCTCAGAATCAGCAGAAGAGTATTTTTTGTGCCAATGGAACAGTTTCAGAAGCGAATTTTTCGATTCCGGACTCTCCCGGACGCTTCTTTTTGCCCAATGGAAAACGACATTAAAATGTCTTATTCTCGAATTCTTTCACATTCCCCCATGGTTGGTAGCGGTTGGCAGCATTGATTTTATATTTTTTGTATGGCGAATTTGAAAAAAAAAGAGGGGGCCAGCGGCAAGAGGATTGTGAGTTGGGGGTCTCAGTATTGTCTCTGCTGTCTACTGTCTACATAATTCCGCTCTGTTGTATTGAGACGTTGGTGCCGCGTGCCGCCTCTGATTTGAGGGTCACACGCAGTGATGCCAACCGCGCATAATCATGCATAATTATATTGAGGAACATTTTTTAGAAAAAAGAAATAATTTTATATGAATTGTTTTTTAACATCAACTCATACAATTACAATTTGAATTTGGTAAATCTGGTACAGTCTTTGATCAAAGTCGCATAATTAATTTTTATTTACAACTGTGCGTCTAGGTACTTATATTCTAATTCTCTACTTGACTTACTCAAGAAACCCAAGCTTTGGATTACAGGGATCAAAAAAGGTTTAATTAAATATCGATCGACCAACATTCTGTTAACAAATTTTCATCACATTGTAGGTTCGTTGCAGTTCCTTTGTATAATATGAAGTTTTTATCCTATTTACCAAAAAGGCATAATTTTTTTCGAATTGAGGCATAAAAACTTCGATTCGGGTTGGCATCACTGGTCACACGTGATATTCGTGTGTAATGGCAAAGATAATGGAATTTAAAAGAGATGGATAACTTTCCAGTGGAAAGGCGGCTGCCTACAAGCTGTTTTCCAGAAAAATTCATAAAGTCACGCATACATGCTCATTTCTATGATAGTATAAGTGCGTTCGTGAATTCACCCGCAAGATGGCGGAAAGTTGGTGAACTCACCACCGAAATTCATAAAATTTTCAAATATCCTGGAAAACTGGTTTGGGCATGTTCACTAGGAAAATTTGAATTTTGACGGTTGGCAGTTAATTTGCTTGCAGTGAATATATAATTAATACGTTTCTAACACTTTGACACTGCCTTTTATCAAGCATGGTCAATACAGTTACGAATAACAATTCAAATTCCATTTTTATTAACAGAGCAATTAAAAAAGTTTCTAGTAAAATTGAGCACAAGCAAATTCAATTAATTTGCATACCTATAAATTTTAAATGCAAAATGGATAACGTTTTAGTCAATTAGTAATCTTTCAAGGCTTTTATAATTCGGCATGAAATGTTTGTATTGTTTATTATTTATTATTTCAAAATTTCAAAACCTCAATACTTCTTTTTTCTACATTTTAGTACTGCACGTAGAAATAAATAATAATTTTTTTAGGTTAAATATCGCAATTTGTAATGTTTATTATCAACTTTTTTATAATTTTAACCCTTGTACACCAACCACTTCTTAAAATATATAAATCCATACCTGTAAAAAATTAAGTATTGTCAATAAATAATTTCACATATAAAAGAAGTTGTTCCTTCCAGTCGGACTAATACAATGGAGATATACGAAAAATCGTATATCTTACGAACAGACCTATATGACGTGGCACCGCGTATGGTGAATACAACATTGGGGACGTTCGGATTCATAGTTTAGTAAGTTGACAAGCTGTCTGACTAGATGTCATTCAGTTTTGATTGGCCCAGAGTGGTCACGTGATTAGTTTTTGCAGTTGACGTTTATGGAGGGGAAGCCGACAAATCTAGTCAGGAAAATCCTGCCTGCATACTCAGTTGACATTTCGAAGAGTCAGAATTAAAATAAACAGAGTGGCCGTGGCAGAGTTCTGAAGAGTCGAAAAAAGGGCCAGTGAGAGAAAAGGGTGCCATTTCTAAAGCTACTCTGCAAATTTCGAATTTTCGCACGATATTTAACAACCATCAGTTCACATAACAGTGTAATAGTGTTGTGATAGGCAACCGTGTTACATTTTAAATGTACTTATTTGAAAATATCAATTTTTGAAAAAATTATGAGGGGTCTTTTCCAAATAAAAAAGGGCAAATCAAACAAAGGCAACGCTGACCGCGAGAATACAAAAACAATTCAACTTGCTCAGTCAACGCGTTCGGATTCCTAGTCACGACCAATCTAGTTGACGTTTTACATAAACTATGAATCCGAACGTCCCCATTAAGGGCCGGTCTATTCACAGCTGGTTAGAGTTAGTTACCACGGATTTAGGTTAACCCATGATTATAAATCAGTGATAACCAATGAGTATCTGTTGACCGTTTTTTCACTTCGGTCATCAAACCATATCTTTGCAACAAATTGTTCCATTTTTCCATTTAGTCATTGACCGAATCCATGGCTATATATAAATTCTTTTTTTGTTTTTTTCTTCGGGTCTGTTTGTTTTTGATAAGTAATTTATTTAGGAAAGTATTTTATTAATGTATTTATTTTTTGTAAACTTAATAAACACAAAAATTAATGTCATAACCAAATAATACAGGCATTTTTTTAGAACTAAAGAATGAAACTTTGTATTTGTGAGTCAATAAGCAATTTTTTTTGTGAACAAAACCGAAATAAAGCCAAACCCAATAAAATGCATTGCAAATTAACAGGCCACATGTTGATTTAATCAACGACATTCGCAATTTTCTCGTTCTCACAATATTTTTCCTAACTCGTGTGCTTTATCCCAATCTATTAGAAGTGTCATATTCCAAAAAAAATGTTGAAAATAATCTTACTTCATCCTTTGCATCCATTATTTTGGCGTGTTGTGTATTCTATACTTATGTGTCAATTGAAAACGTCAAAGAAACCGATGTGAAAGATTTTATTGGTTCACTCCATATTGCGTTATACATTCCTTCATTCTTTTATTTGCATTTTTCTTTTTGTTGGCACAATATTATACAAAAAATTTTTGTATATCAGCTACGTCATAATGAATACCTACTGAAAAAAACTTGAACAAACGAAATCGCAGAAAATCAGTGGTTAATTAAAAAGATTGAATAATCCGGGCCTTAACATATTCAAATATAGCTCACCACACTGAATTTTGAATGGTGGCCGGTCATTGGTCGATTTTTTTTTTCTTGTAGCTCAAAGCTCACACGTATTCACAGACAGGGATTGAAATTACAAAAACAACAATGTAAACAAATGGGTTTTGGGGGGATAGACGTACGAAAGATATCCATCTCTTTTAATTCTATTATCTTTGGTAATGGTTGACATCAGAGACAATACTGAGACCCCCAACTTCGGCCGATTTTCCGTTACTTGCCTACAAGCTATGTTTCTATGGGGTGGTACACGCTAAGTGCGTTAGTATTGTTACATAGAAATTCGTATTGACAACTGTCACTCACTAGCACACTCGCACCTTGCGTGTCCCACTTCCGCTGTCGGCAAAGTTGCTTCCAGCGTTCATAGAATTTTGTCAGTTAAATTTGAAATTATTCGTTTCGTGTAGATAGTATTTTATTTTAGGAATTGGTGCACTTTTGCTGAAAATATTTATGAAAAATGATTATTGTAGAATGGTTGTATGAAAATAAAAACATTTTGGGCAATTTTTCTTCAGTTATTTAAGAAAAATGTACACATCAAATCATAGTTAATGATATTCAAAAGCAGAAAATACACAACAATATTTGTCCTAATATGTTTCTAGTATATAAAACATCTCATTTAGATCGCATTATTAACTAAACAAATTATATTAATCGTTTTTTTTTAAATTTATAATAACCAACCAATAGCATTCAGTTATCTTAAAATGTGGTATTCTCGAACTCTATCACATTCCCCCATGGTTGGTAGCGGTTGGCAGCATTGAATTTATATTTTTTGTATGTTTTTACATGTCACACGGATTCTAAATAGACATAACACCGATAGGAAAACAAAATGGCGAATTTGAAAAAAAACTGAGGGGGCCAGCGGCAAGAGGATTGTGAGTTGGGGGTCTCAGTATTGTCTCTGGTTGACATCAGAGACAATACTGAGACCCCCAACTTCGGCCGATTTTCCGTTACTTGCCTACAAGCTATGTTTCTATGGGGTGGTACACGCTAAGTGCGTTAGTATTGTTACATAGAAATTCGTATTGACAACTGTCACTCACTAGCACACTCGCACCTTGCGTGTCCCACTTCCGCTGTCGGCAAAGTTGCTTCCAGCGTTCATAGAATTTTGTCAGTTAAATTTGAAATTATTCGTTTCGTGTAGATAGTATTTTATTTTAGGAATTGGTGCACTTTTGCTGAAAATATTTATGAAAAATGATTATTGTAGAATGGTTGTATGAAAATAAAAACATTTTGGGCAATTTTTCTTCAGTTATTTAAGAAAAATGTACACATCAAATCATAGTTAATGATATTCAAAAGCAGAAAATACACAACAATATTTGTCCTAATATGTTTCTAGTATATAAAACATCTCATTTAGATCGCATTATTAACTAAACAAATTATATTAATCGTTTTTTTTAAATTTATAATAACCAACCAATAGCATTCAGTTATCTTAAAATGTGGTATTCTCGAACTCTATCACATTCCCCCATGGTTGGTAGCGGTTGGCAGCATTGAATTTATATTTTTTGTATGTTTTTACATGTCACACGGATTCTAAATAGACATAACACCGATAGGAAAACAAAATGGCGAATTTGAAAAAAAACTGAGGGGGCCAGCGGCAAGAGGATTGTGAGTTGGGGGTCTCAGTATTGTCTCTGGTTGACATCGCCGCGAATGCCTGGAAGAAATGACAGAGATATCGCAAAAATCCACGCAATATAATAAATGTGCCAGGCATCTTAAAACAGAAGCTTACCTATGCACGAAGGAATATTATACAAACTCATGTCCTTTTCCATTGGGACCACCAGATATTTTTTCCAGATGTCAGATTTTACGCAGCTTATGGAACATAAAACGACATTGATCTGTTTTTGTATATGGATTAGCGCGTTATTTGGAAGAAAATTAGCTGTTCAAATTGCATCCGTTTTTCGGAAAAATCACAAACGGATATTGACTTGAAAAAAGTTTCAGTTGTTGCAGATACAAATGGAGTACCTAATTTTGTTGATTCGTAGTCCTCAGATGGCGAGGAAGCCTTAAATATATAATAATTCCTCAAAAATTATATCCATGGCTATTTATGTATTTCGTTATTTTGGATTTCACGAAGCTTTGGGCATTTCTTTAAATGACGTGAAACTAGCATGTGTAAATCTGAAAAAATTTCGAGATACCTATGCAAAAAGTGATCCGAATCAAAAAAAAGATAGATTTAAATATAAAAAAAAAGATTGATTTTTTCTTCCAATTGACAACGACATAACTTTGGTTGGCGTCAGTTTGACGTGCTGTTAGTCATCAGACACTGAATGAAACACGTCCAGTAGCCAGGTTATACTTACACAGAATCAACCTCAAGAACAAACCCAATTTTTCTTTTTTACTTTTTTTCTTCAAAGAACTATATTCAAATGAAAGCATATTAATTACAAATATAAATGCCTCAAATATACAAATATTTACATTCATTTATATAACAATTTTTGTTTCATCTTTTTCGGTATGTGTGTGGTTGGGAAACATTATGCATATCCTAAGATGCCGTTTTGTTTTCAGTTTCCCTTTCTTTTACTAAAATCTAATTTAGAAATTCTTGTTGGACTTTATTTAATCAATATACAGACTTACTATGGTTCTAAGTAATTTTTCTTTATTTTTTTTTATATTTTTAAAAAGCTTTTGTTTTGTTATTAAATGTCTCAATTCATTTACATTTAAAAAAATATATTTGTATGAATTCAAAATGGGGAAACAAGTATATTTAATTGATTAATAAAATATAGGTACACAGATTACAATTTAATATATTACACATTATTTTCATTTTGGTACTATGTTAATTATAAATTTTATTTTTGCTTTATTCATCATCAATATCTTGTGCTATATGAAAATAAAATAATAAATTACAAGAGATTTTCAGACACTTTTTAGATTTTCCGTTTTTTTCTTATTTTGTTTAAATATTTAATATACGATAGTGCAAATACGTTTAGTACATGAAATTATGCGTTGTTTGCAACAATATTTTGATTACTATTATATATCATTGATTTATGTAGGTTAATAATTAACTATCATACAACTAATAATAATTTATGTTTCGTATATATCAATGGTTAAATATGTTATTTTTAGTAGCAATGTATATGTAAACATATAGAACTACTGTTTGGAGTGCCTTGGAAACGCTTTTGTCCTCTTGTCAAATATCTTCTTTACAAATTGTTGAGAACGTCAATTGTTAAATTTAAAAACTTCCTTATTGTATATTGTTATTTTAACTTTCATTCTAAACACAACATCGAAAAGCATTTTTAAATTTATTTTTAACTATTGAGTTACGTCGTGTATTTTGTTTCATTTATAATTATATCAACAGCCTTTTGGTTTTTCTTTTTCTATGGTTTTGTTTACACTAATACATATATTAATACAATATTCAATTTATTTAAAGATTCAAAAAGAAAAAAAACTGTGAATATTGTAAAGAAACTAATTGAATACAGAAAAATTTAATTGGTGTTCTAATATCTTTGATAGTTTATTTTATGTAGAATAAAGACTGAACACAGATCTTAGTAACTGCCATCACACCTCTATAAATATTAAAGTTGGAAAAAAAATGACGAAACAGGGTGGCAGAGGTTCTTCTCTTTCTTTTTATTTTACATTTGACTGGAATCGGTCGTTTTGGTAAAAGGTAATTTGAACATTTGAATGAATATTTTGAGCAGGTTTAGTTCAATCTTCATTGCACTTGTACTCGTATGAGGAGACATGATTTTGTTCAAAGGCAATAATTGGTACTAAAGATCCGCGGGAGATGAATTCGTTCACCGGCGAGATAAACTGAGAATCCCCGGCGATAACTGTTTCGATTAAAATGGATGACGTCGTGGAAATTTTCAGTGGAAGATTAGGTTGCGAAAACTCAAGCGGAAGAACGAAACGCAAACATTTAGTGTTGTTTATACTTATACAGTTAAGGCGTACGCTGTTCGAGTGAAGTGAAATTTTCACTCCTCTCCAAAAAGTGCTGTGAAATAGAAATAGAAATATTTGTAACGATTTTACGTGAAGAAATTCATGCAGGGTGACTGGTACGCTATTCAAGTGAAGTGAAATGTTTACTGCTCTCCAAAAAATCCTGTGAAATCGAAATGAAGTATTTTTTTTGGAGATTTTCGTGGAAAAATTAAGACAGGGTGATTCAGCTGAAACGTTATTTTCTTTTTTTCTCCTGGGAATTCCATAAGATTTAGAATAGTTATAGGTACTATACAGTAAACATACTTTTTGCACTTTTATTTTACTTAAAATGAAAACAGATGGAGGAAAGAAATTGCGAACTTTGTTTTATTTTTTAGTTCATATTTGGCAATAATACACATCTGATTTGTAACATGAGGCCAGCGTATCACATTTAAACAATCAATAGTGCATAGAGAGTATACACCTTTTGAAATATCCGTGAATATAGTGAATTATGTATATTGATGTGATTACTGAACCTCATTGTAATAGAATATTCGAATACTGCTGTATTCTTATTTGCAAAAGTTTCGTATGTGGTATTCGATTGGGCTTCTTCAGATTCGATCTTAGATTTCGTGTGGCCAATCGAACATAAGAACATTACTTGCCCTTTTTTGTGTTGACATTCGTGCGATTCGAATATGTGTAGCCTTCAACACTTTTCAAAGCATTTCCATTCACTGGATAATTTTTATAGATATTAAAACATTCGAAATTTGCGTACCGATTGATTTCTTAATATTTATACATAAATAATTTACAAAAATAGATTCACTCGATGCAATGCCTTTCTTTGCTGTAGAAAAAATTCACGAAAACTTAAACAAACTCCACCAGTTGTCAAACTCAAACGCACTTGTATTGGTAAATCTGAGAAAATATCTAGATTCACAAAAGTGCTCTGAAATCTGATGAAATTGCTTTTTTGTACCAAACGAACATAAAAAGTGCTCTGAGAGCAAGAAATTTGCTCTGAGAGCGCCCAATCGAATGCCACATTAGTCTTTCAATAACAACTAACACCACGATTGCTCTAGAATTTCAAGGAATTTGTCAAACAAACAACAATATTTCCAACTCAACGAATTCCAGTTTAAGTAGAAGAAGGCCCCTCTCTACCCATATCATTTATAATTTTATAACATACACTCATTATTATCAAATTTCTAATTCTAATGATTTATTAAAAATTCATATTTATATTTAATTTAACGACTACTATCCTGAGTACAAAAACGTTTATGTATCTACTTCTGTATAAATATCTTTTACATTCGGGGAGAGATGATTAAATTTTAAAAAAGAGAGGTAAAAAAAAACAATCACTGAACTTGGAATAAAAATAATCATTTAATTATATTTAATATTGTCGATATTATAATTTTAAAATGTATTCTTAAATATATATTTGATTTCTAATACATTTTCACACCATAAATAAATCTTATTAGATAGGTAGTTAATGTAAAAGCCTTTAATTGGTGACATTATCTTAGTGCGTGTGTACACAATATGGATAAATAAAAATTGCACACAAATACTACACATTTTATATGAATAAGTATATTTTACATTTAATTTACTTCTGATGCATGTATGCATGTGAGTATGTGTCTACTAATGTAAATATTTAATAAGGTACAATTATTAAACACATTTTGTTGAGGTACTAGATGGTGAATTCCAAATAGTTTATATATATAATGTGAATTCATGTGTATGATATATAATTTTTCACACAAATACAATTGATGTTTTTTTTTTTTTTGTTTATACAAGAAGTGAAAGACATGAATTTGTCTGATTGCATATGTAGCAATCGAAATGTACATGTTAAATTTAACTAATACACTTTAATTTATACATTTATAAGAATGTTTATAACATTAATTTATGAATAGAAACAGCCATCAGTTAATTTTTTTATTTTTATTTATTTTGTATAATATGATAAAGAATATTATGCTGCACATTACTTTTAGTGATTATATATAATTAGCATAGTCGTGGCAATTTAAATGTATTTGAAATAAGTTTTTGTAAAACGCAAATCCGACATATAGGTAAATTCGATTTTTAATAAATAATTAATAAAATTATGAAAAAGTGCTTAGATAAAGTTGTACATGTTAAATGGCTCTGATACCTACTAAGAGAACTACCGCGACTTTAAATTTACGGAAGCTCAAAACTGCAACATTTGTATGAAAATATAGCTATTTTGAATTACTTAAATTTAAAGTCGAAACTAAAAATGTTTATTGGTAAGGCCTTTAGGAACTCACGCGGCCAGGCTTGGTATCCCCCATAACACCCACTGCCGTAGCTGAGCCGACACAGACAAGAGTGAAACAGTGTCTCATCTTCTTTGTGAGTTTCCGGCCCTAGCCAAAACCAGATGCAGTGTACTAGGTCACCCTTTTTATGATGACCTCTCGGCCATCCAAAGTATCCATTTCAATAAGATCATAAAATTTCTCAATTCCACAGGCTGGTTATGAGCTCCCTTTACTCCCTTCTCCCCCTTTTTCTTCAGGTTCCATTAGTTGTGGTCTCAAAACAGCGCTCAATGCGCTAGTTGTGTTTTTCCTTCGTCAGAAGACGGGAATACAGCCACTTAAACCAACCAACCAACCAAGGCACATTGATTCTGTAGCCAATGATTACAGATTTCCAAAGTGTATACAAAAAAAGGTATTCCAGATTCAAGTCACTATTTTACTGTTTATAGCGTTAAATTACGCAATTATCGGGTCTATAACAGAATCCGTCGTATTCGGAATTTTGCTATGAACCCCGAAAGAACCATCACAGAATCCGTCGTAGGGTACATTTTTTGCTTTCGAAATTAGTAGAACGTGGTATATTCAGTGATACCACTTTCTACGAATTTCAAAATTCCCCTACGACGGATTCTGTAACAGTTGTTTCGGGGTTCGTAGCAAAATTCCGAATACGACGGATTCTGTGATAGACCCATATGTCTATGACTGCCACCTAGAGAAGAAACTAACATGCCATCATGTAAAGGCAATTACCATTAAAATCTTTCATGTTGGTTTTTAAATGTTACAATATAGGGTATTTGGTACGCAAACAAAATTTAAGAATTTAAAGCACCGTCTTGGAACCATATGCCACTTAAACAATAGATTTATAAGTAGCTGACATAGATTTAATCTCTACGAAATCGGAGAAATTCCATTCGAGGTACCTATCCGTTCCGATACAACTTTCGGAAAAGTTCTCCGATGACATATAGCGTACCTTGTCCCATTGCGTGGAACCGCTACACGGCACATTTTTTCGGAAGCTCTCCGACAACTAATTGCTGCCGAATATTTTAACTGTGAAATTGACACGTTTATATGCTTCATTTATTGATGTGTAAACATCTAAGCGCGCGTTGTTGGAATCTGGTGGAGTAATTCCACACACTTAACTTGCGGGGACGGAAATGCGTCACTGTGTTTTATCATTGCATACATTTTATCATTGCATACGTTATCATTGCATACATTTATGAGCTGGGGAATATTAATTTCAGCTTTTTGTTGATGTGAAATAAAGCATGTTTTTCATATATGATGGTCTCACATTTCTTCCCTGTGACGGACATCTCGAGGAAATTCAGTGCCAAATCTTTCGTGAATTACCAGGCACGCAGAAATCACAGCTGGACAACAACTAACAAAAATGTCGTATTTCATAATATATCAAGAATACGGTTATTACAATTCCCTCTTTTCTCAAGGACGTGTATCAAGCCACAAACATACCGCACGCACTGTGTTTACACATATTTCGGGACTGTTGGATACAGTCGCACCAATTTTTTTGTTCCGAAACGGATACTTTGAACGCAATTTGAGTTTCGATCTGGTCTGGGGTCGAATCGCCACTTCCAGTGCTGCCAACCGTGAGGTACAGTTCCGCGCTGAAACTACATGAAAAAACGAAAAAAAACCGCTAGATTTCGCAAACTTGCGCTAGATTTTTGTTTTGCTAAATAAATATTTTTTTCCCATACATACATGTGTTATATAACATAAGGTAGGTAAATATTTACATAGGTATTTCATTTAAAAATAAAAAATATGTAGGTGTCTGTGATTGTCAAAGAACAAATTAACAAAATACCTACAAAATTTCTGGTATATTTCATTTTGCGCTGTGTGCTAAAAATATATTTTACGCGCTGTCAGACCCGAAATTCCGCTAGATCTGACGCGTTTTCCGCTAAGTTGGCATCAGTGGCCACTTCCGTGAACGAGCTACCCGTTCACGGAATTAAGTTGGTTTTACATGTGAAACAAAAACAAATTCCGTCACGAAATGTTCGATCACGGACCCCGCGATTCGACCCCAGATTTGATTTTCGTGTCAGAATTTTTCGCCTGAATTTGTACTTATACGTCATACCCCTAAAGTATGCAGCTCTTATTTGACTTACCAAAAGAACGAGAATTTTAACCTCAATGCGCCAAAAGAACTTATATTGAAGAAAAAAAAAATATATATATATACTATACATACATATACAACGACACCTAACTAAAGAGTTACTGGAGCCCACCAATTTTTTTCCGACTTTGCGACTCACTCATTCAAACTATGGATGGTTTTAAGTTTAATCATCTTGCTTCCTGCTACTGCTGGACCTTATTACGTGTTATATTTGCAAGCAAATTTATCTGCCCAAATTTAATTCCTCTCAATAGACCAACGGAACAGATCAGCATCGTTGTTAACGTCTCATTGTATTACGGTCGTAAAAATATCCGATCTTAGTCGCACTAAGGTATCGCTGAGGACTTAACTGTTCCGGATCAGTCCAAATCGTTCCATTTGTGAAATCAAAAATGTTAATGCTGAATAAATAATGATGCAACTGGTTGTCTATAATTGCAAAAGTGCAAATTTTTTCGCACTACCTACAACAACAAAATGTACTGACTAAAATTTCACTAAACTTTTGCACTTTATCTATGCCCTGACCCTATTGTAACCGCAGAATATAACAGTGTAAAGTGTAGCCTTGTCAAGTTTACAGTGCGCCAAATTTGTATTCCTGTGTGTAGCTATCAGAAAAACTAAAGGGATGGAATACAAAAGTAAGTGCCGCCGAAGGAAACTTCAGTCAAAAAATGGACAGAAAATGGTATTAGACTACACTCTGGTAGAGATGAGAAAATGTTATAAAATTTCACAATTTTACTAGGTCTTTTTCACCGCATCGTGAATACCCCTATATACCCCTTCCCTATAAAACGTTAAACTTGAAACTTTATCCCAAGGCTTATTAAAAAAGGATCAAAGCCCATTTAGGTCATGGTGGTGAATATAACAAACATGATTATTTACAATATATTGTTACCACCTTTCCGTGTACAACTAACTACACGAAAGTTGTGACTTCAATTTCAGAGGAAGTATGTACAATTGGCCAATGGTTTTAAAATGATGTTTGAAAAAGGGTTGTTATATGTGCTATATATTACTAATATTCAGAAATGATTCCTAAGTTCTTTGTCTAGAACAAATTACTTTGTTTTTCTTGTTATATATATTTAAATGCATTTGCTGGATGAATGTGCGACGATTCCCTTGTTGCTTCATTGAATGTACACCTTAGAGACTACAAATTTTACAAATATTTAAAATGTAAAAAAAAAACTTGTATACAGTGTGCTAGACAAGTGCTAAATTTATTTATATTTCACCACTGAAAATAAGAAAGTTAAAACAAATTCGAAAAACAACCAAATCAAAAACGAACGACACTAAAGTTAAAGATAAACAAAAACACCCTTTTTTATATTTTTTAGAAACTATAATTGTTTTAAAGTTTTTTTTTTTATTATTTTCTTTATTATTTTATCTACATTTTTTTAAAAACTTAAAAGCTAAACACTATATCAGAGTAGAACAAAATCAAATCATAGAGAACAAAAAATATATAATAGGTATATGTGTAAATTGAAATGCGATGACTAATGATTAAAATTGGTAAACATTTTCGTTTAAGTGGATAAAATTGACGACAGAACACAAAAAAAAAAAAAAAAAAATACAAAAATATATATACTTATACTTATCTTATGTTGATTATTATTATGACCATTCAAATACATTTATACCTAAGATAGTTACGAGTATAGTTTTATTATTTAAACAAAATTTTCAAATCTTAAATACATATATTTAATGGTTATGTGTATGTTCTTAGCGTTTCTTTTTACAGACTGTATATGGAGCAGTTTCATTTTTTATATATTTACAACGTAGTAATTTTATTCTAAATAGAATATAGATTATTAAAAAGAATACATTAAGTGCTATAAGAAATAAAATAAAAAATGAAACACATTTATTTATAATGGCTCTGTAAGAAATTCGCATCACTAAAAGAATGTATTTTCTTTTGTCGCAAATGAACGAGTTCTATGTTTAACTTTACACAATAACTTTTTGTAGAACAGAATTTTAAGTTTTGTTTAAAAAGAAAACTACAATGAAAGTGAAAAAAATTCCCCGAACAGAGCACATGCAATGAGATCGATATGAAAGATTGATAAGAAGTGTTTGTGTATGATTATAAATATGTTAATATTAACGTTGCAAACTGTTTTTGTTTTTTTTATTTAATAATGAAAAATATGTAGGTAAATAATATATGTATATATTTAGACTTTCTGCATTAGCAACATTATGTTAAATAAATATGAAGTGGCTCAGGCGAAGATTGATTGTTTCGAAAATTGTTGATAGATGTCAAATGTGTTTGCAGATGGATAGAGAACTTAGTGCATATTTGCAAACTAATAATAGCTCTGCGGTTAGATTCAATTGAAAAAAAGCTGTGGAAGCAGGAATTAACAAAAAAAAAAAAAAAAAAAGAAACTGTACTTTAACAGGTAGAACCTCCAATATATATTCTAACCAAGTTTAGTCTGCAACATAATTGCAATTAGAAACAGTAATTGCACACGTTTGAAAGTCGATAACTAGAGGAATCCCACAGGTAGGAGTTAATATATCCACTGAAATACAAACTTCTTATTGACAACACAAAAATAACAAAATAAATACATAGTTGAGGTCCGTATATGACCCTAGGCCTAGCCTTTTCCAACCATTCACTTTGTGTGTTTTTATTTTTGCGAGAATGAAAGCAACCTACAATTCCAAGTCCCAACAGCTGAGTTGGAGATGCTCTTTCATGACAGTTATACTATCTGATGTTTGTCAGACGTTTGAGTCAGGCGGGAAAAAACCTCAAGATCTGATATGTGTTTTTCTGGCGATCAAACCTTAGGCCTCTAGCTCAGTAATCCAATACACTAACAACTGAGTCCATTGAAATACGTCTAAGAAAGAGCATTTTATAGGAATAACTGTATGAATGATGTGTATATCACTGAGTGAAAATCAACAATTGGTCAAAGAGCTGTAGATTCAATGCTAGTAATTCTAAAAAGGAACTTTCTCAGAAAGAACACCGCAACCCAAACCTCTTAAAGTAGTACAATGTACGGGAATAACTTTACCTTTTGTTACTATAAAACAACTGTAGGTATGCGAGACTTGGAACTGCACTTAAGTTTAAAATACTAAAAGAGACGGATTCATGCTAAAAACCAAACCCGTTTCGGTAATCGAAAAGGCGAATAAATAAATTTACAAAATTGCAAAGGAATACAAATACAAAAAAAAAAGAAACTATTCGATCAATCAATCTTTTCTGGTCACCCTGTGTGTATATATGTTTAAAGTTTCAAAAATAATTCGGAAGCATTTATTTATTGTTTTGTTTTGGTGAATCGAATGCAATCATTTGTGTGTATGCTTACATATTAAAAACAATTTATTTAAACTTACGAATATGTAGCTATACATGTGTTTATATATTTTATTATTTAGTATTTACACAGAAAATATTTGCGATTAATATTTTGTTTAATTATGTCGAGTGTACAATGAGAATGATGTATTTATGACGTAGCGGTGACAAAAATGTATTCAGTTCTGATTTTCTTTTTGTTTTCTTTCTTTGTATTACAAATTGTTATTTTCCCGTCAAATTTAGAAAATAAAAAATAAAATAAAATTAAGAAAACATAATTTTGCACTATCTAAATATCAATAGAAATATAACTAAAGTAAATTTAGGAAATATATTATGTTTACCATAAAAATAAAACAAGTCACCAAATACCAATAAGTGTATTTTTTTTTGCTTTGTTTTTAATTTTCGATTCTACTTTTTAAAGCAATACAACGTCTTTTTTTCTTGCAGCATTTCGAACAATATTTAAGACACGCCATATTTAGGTACAAGTAATAATTTTATTTAATTACTCTGTTAAACTTTGCTTTTTCATTTTCCAGTTAAGTTTATATTCCCATGAAGGGTGAACAGAGATATTCTTTGCTAGACAAAGTTCGTTCCTTTTCTTCAGAATGATTGCTTTATGATTAAACGTATAGACTAAAGAAAGAAAAACAATTGTTCAGTCTTAAAAATAGTATATATTTATATTTTCTTTTCAAAATTGTTATTTTTGCTAAAATTAGAATTTTAATCAAACGTATTTGTTTGTTAAAAAAAAAATAAAAATTTAGTTTTAAATTAAAAATAAAATCAATAGAGATTTGCAAGTAGATTACAGTTTACTCGTCATGATTGGGAAATGTGTAAATTTCGTTTACTTAAAAAATAAATTTCACTGGGGCAGTGTGTCCACTCCTTTAGTACATTGTAATAATGTACATAAGGGTTGTTTATTTTATCATTACGTGCTATTATAATGAAAAAAATTATACTAAATTTAACTAAAATATGACGAAAGAGCATCACTTTCAAAAAGATCGACAGAATTGGGGAAACCTATTCGGGAGGAATGCGTGGGTGCTTTCAGTCACGAAAGTATACTATGACTATTTTAGACCATTTAGGCCCGTTTGCTGATACTACTAAT
This sequence comes from Cheilosia urbana, assembly GCA_946477585.1. Lineage (NCBI taxonomy): Eukaryota > Metazoa > Arthropoda > Insecta > Diptera > Syrphidae > Cheilosia > Cheilosia urbana. The sequence continues at coordinate 49,914,074 of OX297855.1, forward strand.
ACCGATTTAAGTTTCACTTAAAATCTTATGTGCAGTTTATGACATAGAAAAAGCAGCCCATAAGGTATTTAAGTAGAACTTAAATTGCTATGAGTAGTATCAGCAAACGGGCCTTAAACTGTATTAACGCGTAGTCATGCTTTGGTGCAGTCTTTTACAAATTTGTTAAGTAGATATTGGCTACATGGGTTTATAGCAATGCGTTAGGGATGACTGAGCAATTTTCCACTCATTAAGCGACCGAGATTGTGAATTGGTGGTCTGTTTCGCTCACGCACCAAACTTACTTAGCCTCATTTTATGGAATTGAAACATGAGGTCTGAAAAGTTACACGAAATTTGATTAAATCCTGTTTCCGTAAACGAAATATCGTAAAATAGAAACCAATCGCGAGAACGAAAAATGTTCTCTCAATGAAAAATCTTTGGAAATATTATCCAAAAAAATATTTGCTTCTAAAATTTTTACGTGGGCTCAGTGCTCAGTGGTAAGCTACGAGTCGTAGGTTTACGCCACAGACTACATATAATAGACCGGCAACCAAGAGCAAGCTGCCGGCAATGCTGCTCGGTAAAAAAGTATGCGTGTTACGTTACAGTAATCGCGCCTATTATCTTGGAGAGCTTTTTGTAAATACCGTGTGGTAATTTTGTACACGTATTAAGAAATAGAAAAATTGAGTGTTCGAGAGAAAATATGCGGGAAAAACCGGGTAACTGTACGAAAGCTGCTTCTCTTTTATACGCAGTTTGTAGCAGAGACAATACTGAGACCTCCAACTTCAGCCGATTTTCCGTTACTTGCCTACAAGCTATATTTTTATGGGGTGGTACATGCTAATTGCGTTAGTATTGTTACATAGAAATTCGTATTGATAAATGTCACGTTACTTCAATTACCAACACCTTCGCACCTTGCATGTTCCACTTCCGCTGTCGGCAAAGTTGCTGCCAGAGTTCATAGAATGCTGTCCGCTAAATTTGAAATTATTCCTTACGCGTGAATAGTATTTTATTTTAGGAATAAGTGGAAAATGTTTATGAAAAAAGTACAATGTAGATTGGTTGAGGGAAAATACAAACATTTTGAGCAATTTTTCTTCAGTTATTTAAGAAAAATGTACACGCATTTTCCACTCACTAAGCGACCGAGATTTAGTTTAGATCGAAGTTAATGATATTCCAAAGCGGAAAATACCAAACAAATTATTATTATTCGCCTTTTAAAAATATAAATATCGTCACCTCAGTATTTGAGTGATCTAAACGACAAAAACATAGTTTCGAGAAAACGACGTTTTAAGTTTGAAAACGAATAAAACAAAAACCTTCAGTAAGACAACCATTAACTAAATTTTTTAATTTAGTGGCTATTGAGTTCTACTTACACTTTAGTTCTTGTTTCAATTGGACAATTGGTTTTTTTGTAATCTCAAGTTGAAAAAAAGGAAATTGCATATGTGGCATGATTTTTTTTCGAAATAATGCGTATTTGTATGGTAGAGGCACTTTTTGAGCAACCTATGTGGCATTTAAATACTGAGCGGCATTGTGACTTTTGAATGCGTATGTGGCATATATTCATACAAAAGTTGAAATAAAAGCATTTTTTTAAATTACTGTTATTTTATTTTTCTTGGCGTTTTTTATGGCAAACTTATTTTTTTATGTAAAAAACAAGGTAAGTTATCATTTCAAAGAAAAATAATTCTGTAATATACTAACGTTTGTTTATATCGGGGATCTAAAAATCCAATATTTCAGCTCTTTTTTAAATTAATTTAGTGCCTTCAGAGGGTAAAAAAGGAAAACAATAAAATAAAATATCTATTTTATTCAACTTTAAATTCAGATCATACTTGTACAGAATATATTATTAAATAATTATAATGCAGAAAAACCAAACATAAATTGAACAGTCACTGTCTATAAGGAATTTATGAAGCCGACTGTATTGTATGTATCACTTATGCACTGAATTACAAATTTGACTTGGAGCTTTGTTTGTATGTATCACTTAAACACTGAAAAATTATTATGCATATGAAGCACTTTTGAGGGAGAATTGTATGTTTAGATCATTTAAGCACTGAATTGGTGTTTGTCCATGAAGCATAATTTTTGTTCAATTGTATGTATAGGTCATTTAAAATGTTTAAGAAATTTAAGAAATGTTCATACGAAAATGTGACCTTCCCATATGAAGGCTTATGTGGCAGACCAATACTGACCATTAATTCCCAAAAGTGCGTTTAGATCATTTGTAACACTGATATCTTCGGCAATAATGGGCATAGGATAGATTTAATTACACCAAAAGAAAGATCTCCTTTTTGTCTCTTAGAAATCATTCCTAACTCAAAAATGGCAAAAATGCAAATGTATCACTCAAATACTGAGGTGACGATATAATAAGAACTATCACATTCCCCCATGGTTGGTAGCGGTTGGCAGCATTGATTTTATATTTTTTCGCATGTCACACGGATTCTAAATTGACAAAACACCGATAGGAAATAAAATGGCGAATTAAAAAAAAAAAAAAAACTGAGAGGGTCAGCGGCAAGAGGATTTTGAGATGGGGTCTCAGTATTGTCTCTGGTTTGTAGATCACGCCGCAGAAAATCCAAACTACATTTAAGGTAATCGCAACATCCGTGAACAAGCTATACCTTCATTGAAATATGTCTATTTACATACGAAACAAATAGAAAAAAAAAAAAAAAAAAAACAATTCCATCACGTATTGCTCATTCCCGGGGACGCGATTCGAAAAATGCAGCCAAAAATTATAAACTGTGCGGTCCAGAAGAAAGAAAACCCTTTACATCTTCTCGATTATTGACAGGATTATGTGATCTGATTAAAGGCGGAAGCCGAAGTGCTTCTGTAGAACTCTTAACAAGTAATCTTAGTTGCTACTTTAAGAAGCGTCGGCGTGAGTTTCATGATAACCTTTTGCAAAATACGGACAGAGACTTGGGCTCAATGCATTCGAATACATTAGTCAAAATTCGTTCACTTACGTAAAAGTTGGGTAGAAGTGAACGAAATTTAACTAATGTATTCGAATGCATTATCGTAAGTAACGACCCGTTTTGAGAGAGCAGTTTCCACAAACAAAAAGATCATTACAGTGGTAAAAATTCCGAAAAGGATATTGTTGAGATGGTTATTATCATACCACGTTACCTCGTTTCTTCGTCAACATTATTAAACCGAATTAAATCGAGCTGCAATTATGTCAATCCGAGTTGACCAAAACCAATGGAACGAAACGAACCAACCCGAATCCAACACACGACTCGGTTTCGGTAGCTGTGAAATAAGTATAAACACAATGTACAAACACAATAATGAACATGTAAATCGGTTTGAATGAACCGTACCCGTACAAACCGAACCAAATCGAGTTGCAGTCACCTGATTCAAATCAACATTTTTTGTTCGTTTTCTTACTGAGTTGCAACTTGGCTTCAATTCTAAACCGGTTTAAATCGTTTTGAGAAATTATCGGTTTGGTACATCCCTAGTCAACGTCTTCTACAATATGGCATCATATTGAGCATAAAAATTATGAGAACCACTTGACGTTAATTTATTATACATAGTTCCATTCTTGGAACTACTGCCCATTTCTGGTCAAAGAACTACTCTCAAATGTAAGTAGGTATGATTTTATTATATAAAATTCTGTACTACTCCTCTAGGGACAATAACCTTTAAACAAACCACCTTCATCGAAATAAAAAATATTTGACCAAACTGTTTTTTGTTTACTAGTTGAATTTGTGTGCGCAAGGTTTTATTACAATAATCCTATTAACACAAACGTTACACCAAATATTACATAAATTTCCTTAAATGCGTTACAATTTCCTTTAATAATAAAGATTTACAAAGCTATGTTTGTATAAATTTAGAAAACAGTTTTTTTTTTTTTTAAACAAAAACATTCCTCTAGAAGTCGATTTTGTATGCATAAAGTCTGCACAAAGGTAATAAAAATAAAAAAGGACAAAACTAAATTTTTTTTTTTTAAAGACATAATAATAATGTAAATTTGTAAGGATATTTTTTTTCGTTCTCTTTTTTTCAATTGCGCATTTCATATAGATCAAAATTGTTTATAAACTAAAATTTAAATCAGTCCATAGTTAAATATTATTTTTCATAATTTTCCTTCGTTCAACATAAAACCTTATAAAAAAAAAATTGTTTTATACTTAAGATGATGTTAATGTCCGTGTCTCGTATTTTCTTAATTTTAATTTGCTTTCTTTTGTTTTAAATTTAATAGTTACAAGTGTGTGAATATACTGACACCTCACAATAACGATGTATTAATAAATGTTTGTTTTAGTTTTTGTATACACTATTACTACATTACATTTCTGTTATTATGTTCATAGGTTGTTTAAAATAAGTTATATTTTGTTTTTAGTTTTTCAAATATCAATTATTTTTGCTCTCAATAAGAAAAAGTAAAAGTAAGTTTTATATATTTTAGGACATTATAATCATTAAAAGTTTGCAATGAGATTTCTAACAAAGACGACATACACTTGTTTTTTTTTTTTTTTTTTTTTTTAAGTTGAATATTACTTGTAATAGTCCTTTAAAATTAATTGTTTTTGTTTTATATTTGAACAAATTATTAATTTTTGTTTAAAATTTTCTTTTCTTGAGGTAAATTTGGCAAACAAATTACGATTATCGATCGAGCTTGTGTTGTAGTTACTTTCTTTTTTAATTATGTTGTTATCCTTTCTCCATTTAACTTAAACGCCTGGTTTTATCGACTAGTGTGTGTGTGGTAAGCTGTAGTAGATTGCTCTTTCGACACGATGGTGGAATGATATTCTCTTTAAGGTTGTCCCATTAAATTATTTTACGACCGATTTAAAATTGTTTTAAGATGCAAATTAGTTTGGTTTGTGGTTAAGAGTTAAAATAAAATTTCAATTTGGCAGAAAGTAATCTATTTTAGGCAGCTATCGCCTCATTTTGCCGTCATTCCCATTGGTGAGGCGACGGAGGCAGTTCTGAAGGATGGGCGACGGTTGAACTGTTGAAAAGAAACGAAATCAAAAAGAGGGGAGAGACAAAATTTTCGAATTAGTTTTCTGTCACATTTAGTTTAACTTAAAATATAAATTGTATGAGTAATTTTATTTTATTTTTTTTTTAAATTTTGAATACATTTCGAAGCACAAACAACAAAATAACTAAAAAATTAACATGCACTAAGGTACTGAAATCTAATAAATAAATATATTAATATAAGGACTACAATTAGCAGCAGATGTAAACTTCAATTCCAGACTATCACTACAGGAACATAAAACAAAATCCGCAAATTACACTGAAAGAGGTTTCATTAATGGTTAAATCAAATGTTGTTCTAGAGTAAATTTTGCTTAACGGTTACTGAGACTGCTATATTGAGACAGCGGTTCAAAGAGGAATGACAATGTGGCCTATCGGCTTAGTAACACGTAACAGTATTAGCCAAAACTATAGATATATAGATATAAAACTATAGAGCTATAAGCCCCAACGCGAGAAGAACTCCAAAACAGGAAGCATTCGCACAAAATCAGCTGTATGATATATATTATTATACGTAAAATTGGTGGGTGTACAAGCGGTTAGGAACCTTGTTTCCATATTTGAATTTCTATTAGCAATTAGCCGAGTTCTTTTGCCAATTTTAATTTTAATTCGATACATTTTTAGATTAGATTTTCCCTAAACGCAAAAGCTGGGTTGGTTTCCCTTTTTCTACGATGGAGACTCTATAAACGTCTTCTAAAAAAAACTAGAGTTTTGAACGTTCCCATTCCCTGATAGCTTGATTTAACTTCTGCCCAAAAAACGAAAGCAATTATTCGAAAGCGAAAATTTGATTCGGTGATCAGTGAAAACATCAGTTTTGCTCATGGAGAGTTATTCAATGGTACGTTTCTTATTTGCTTGTAAGCATTTCTGAATTTTGAAAAGTCACAATATTCTGAATGATAACTGATTAAAAGTTCTCATGTTATAGTGTACCAACCTAGATTTGTTCGACATCAGGAAAGTAATCAAAAGAGGTAGAAACGAAACTATACAGTTTTTATGTCAATGTTGTTAAAAATGTTATTTCTGTTGTTGCACGTGGCTGCGTTCGCGCAGAAGGTAAATAGTGTGTGGTACACTACAGAGCTTGTGGTCTCAAGTTCGATCCCAGGTAAAAGCACGCCCGACAAACATTGAGTCCTGTAAATGCTTTCTAATTCACCCGTTCGGAATCGGCATAGAATTGTAAGCGACCTACAACTCGTCGAATCGTCCCCAAAATGAAATCTAACACAAAACGAATCTTTCTGAGAAGCTGAGCATACGATACCTATATACGCCCCTGTTTCCCCATTTATTTGTTTATTTTTTAAATAAACGTAATGTTTCAAATATAGATTTCGTAGTTAAAAATTTAAAAGTAAATATGCAAATTTGTAAAAACTGTTCCCGGACTTCTTATAGTAGTTTCCGAGACGAATCCATATTTTAAGATGGGTGTCAATTCTAGTTCTGTGAAAAAGTGAAACGAAAATGTTTTCATCCTTTCACCGTGATTTCTTCTCGTTCTACGAAAATTTGAAAACAAACTTTAAAAACTTTCATATGAATAATTTTTTGTTTGTTTGTTACAAAGTTCAGAACCTAATATCTGAATGAGCGAGAATCACTTTTGAGTACCGAGTAGGGTTGCCAGATTTTGCTCGGGATTTCATTTAAATGACAGCTGTCAATTTGCACAAATTGCATTATTTTATACGATAGGGGTATTTGATTGAAAATTTTAACTGGGATTTATCTATCCCGTATGACACTACATTTCCTCTCATCTTTTTTACATTAATTCATGCTGAAAAGTCAGCTGCGTGTAAAAGAGACTAAAGTGTATTACGAAAGTATTGTTTGCAAGGCAATTACAAATTTTTAAACAAATTTTCTTCCCTTCTTTCGTTTTGGTACCAGATTTTTAATTCAAGTTCCTGTTTTGTTAATTTTTGTTTATTACGATCGTAATTTTTATTTTTTGTAAAAAAATATGTATATAACAGCAGCGTCGCGTGAATTATTTAGATGGGTGTGCAAATTCTTTAAAATTATACATTTTTTAGAAATATCAATTAATTGCCTGAAAACACGTCCCATTTATTGTTTTCTCAATCATTGTTTTGCTGTTTTTGATATCTTATTTTGTTTTCAAAATAAAATACGTATAGAAAAATAAAACTTTCGCATACAAAATCAAAAGCACCGCACGAAACTGCAACCCCAATCCCCAACCATTTAAACGAAAAGCTAAGTTCAACCATTCATTCATCGGCTTTCGTGCACAGCTTTTATTTGCACGAGTATCGATGTAATACATTGTGTATTTGACTTATGACGCTTTACGGAAACAGAACAGAACAGATGCAAAAGAAGAGAAAATGAATACAGCCCGTGTACAGAAAACCTTCGCACGAGTTCACTACAAGTTCATCAAAGTAAAGAGATTTAAGTACGGCGGCGTGCGGGTGATGAATGACGATGGGGATGAATACTGGAGAAATCTTGTAGAGGGATATAGTTTGGAGTTGGATGAATTTATTTGATGAAATCAACAGAATGGTGCACAGCGAGTTTTTGTACGAGTTAATTTTTTTTTTTCTCAGCGGTGAAGGAATTTTGAAAGAAGATTTATAATTTATAAAGGATGAATATGAATAGGTATGGTGTAGGCTGTAGGCTGTAGCTGTTGGCTGTGTTATGGAGGTTTTATGGGTTATGGAATTGTGCATATCATTATTTGTGTGTAATTATTATTACACAGTGTTTGATGAGGGACTTATTTTCGTTAGATCAGGGTGTGCAATGCACACCTTGCACACCCTGACGAGACGCCACTGGTACATATGTATATAAATATGTAATATATATATATTATGCAAAAAAAAAAAAAAAAAAAAAAAACAAAGTCATTGAATGTTGTTTTTGTTTAGAAGGCGTTTATTTTATTTTTTCCTGTTTGTTCTTTTTTGTTCTAACAAAAGGGATAAAGTTCATCGAAAAGGGATTTTTTAACGATCAATCTGGGATATTCGATCATGACCAGCGGAAAAATAAAAAGAAAAGAGAACGATGCAAAAAATGGCTAGCTAGGGTTTGTAGTTTACTTAGTGTAATAGAACAAAATGGAAACCGAATGTCATAACCTCATGATAACTTTTTACAGCAATAGGATATACTTCTTCGAATTTAAATTATTAGCATTGCTTTCGACAAAAAAACAAAAACGCGACAGAAAAGTCAATTAGTGGTGCCGAAAGTCAAAGAGTTATTGAAATTTCAAAATCCGATCCGATCAATGTCTTGACCAAAGGAGGGATGTAAAGGTCTTAAGGCTACAATCTCTTCACTCAATTCACAAAAAAGGAACAAATCCAATTGTTTCATTACAGTAAAATACTGTTTCATTATCAGAAAAATATTTTTATATACATTTTCAGTTTTAGAAAAAAAGATTTTTTCTTTTAGGCGTTGGGTAATTTGTTTTCCATTTGTATCCATTTTTTTCTGATAACCGTAATTAGTACCTACCTAAATGTTAGTTCGTTTTTTCGGCAGCATTGCGACCCAAAGTGGCACAAGATTAGCCGGTTTAAAATAAAATCATGTTTACCTTAAGCCGATGAAAGGAACTTGTTCGATTTTTTTCCGGAGGCACAAGACTCAAAACCAACACATTACTAAATCAGAAATTTGATAAACGCGCAATTTCCAGCTATTCAACCTCTTTTTTGTTTGCTTGCAACAATTTAGGGGATCTGAAGTAATACAAGAGTAATTTTTTGTAAAATAAAACTAATATTATATGACCCGAAACAAAGGGAAGGACAAACTAAAACGAGGCGGCAATTTGCCTGATTTTCAAAATTTACAAAGCTAATAAATATGTTGGAAACAAATTTACTTCATACGCCAGTAAGCTTCTTTTATGATGTTTTTTTTGAACCAAATTTATCAGCACAAATAGGAGAAAATTCTTTATGGTTCTTAGAGCGTGACTGGAGTAGGAAAATTACACCGACTCGTTGTTTTGTGAAATCTTGCTACCTATCAGTTTAATGAGAATATATCGACAAGTTCTAAAAACAAGTTACATACAAAAATAAATTAGCGAAACTGTCTCAGAGAGCGGAAGATGTATTGAAAAGCACCTATACGTGTAGTGTGTCTGTGTACCCATTACTCCGGTATACTCCGGTACCGGATTTTCTCCGATTTTGCCCCAAGAAAAAATGCCTTGAAATGTTTAGAGCTTAAGAATTACTACCCGCTGTTAATCTTGATTTTATTTAAACTAAAACTATTATGAGAGTAGGAGTAAAAATTATTTAATAAATATACGTAAATTACACATTTACACTTCGTAGAGCATAAGCTAACCCATCACCGTCTATGATATTTTATACAATTTCATACATTTAATTTTAATGAACAATATTAACAATTATTTTTAGAACATTGTGATAATGAAATTGAACTGTATTTTGCAGTTGATTTTAGTACATAGAAATAAATATAAAAATAAACACTGACCTTATAATGAAAAATGTGACAAATGTGTGCGACACAGCGATTTAAATTCTATATGGCTTGAGACACCTCCTTATACCTATATGTTAACCTTTTGCGACCATAACCTTATTAGTCTTATTGTTTTTGTTTGTTTAAGCAGCAAATAAGAAAACAATAGGTTTTAGAACAAGTTGTAATGTTGCCTTCTTAATGGAATGAGATGAGAGCGACTTTTTAAACCCAAAGCATGGCTTTTTATTTTTTGTTCTACAAGCAGTAGTATCAGCAGAAGCAGTTTTGAAACACTTAATAGATTTAAGTAATTTTCTGCAAAAATAGTTTAATTTGTTGTTTTAAAGAGAAAGAAAAAGATTTGTTTTTGTTTTGTTTTTCTGTGAAAATAATTTTCAATTGGGGGGAGTATTTCATTTCGGGAAATGTTGAGTGTTTAATGCAAAAATACAGTTCATGCGCTTAAATAATCAATATAAAATTTTTCTTTCTTATAAATTCCAACCTTTCTGGGCCTTACCAATAAACATTTTAAGTTTCGACTCTAAATTGTAGTAGTTCACAGTGCCTTTATTTTCCATACAATATTGTGAATTTCCATACATTTAGTTAATTTAAAGTCGATACTACAATTTGTTATTAATAGAGCGTATTATTATTATTATTATTTTTTTGTTTTTTTGTTAAGTCTATATATCCAATTTTTAGTACCTTACCAAATTATTGGAGGTCTTGGGAAAGTAGTTCTGTTATATAAAATAAAACTGTACACCAAAATTGCTTACACATATACTAGTTTCAAAATTATAAACAAAAAAGCACACCAATTACCGAATATAAACACATAATATTAGTATGGCATTAAATAGAAAACAAAAGAGCAAGTAACCATCCAGTATAGCAAGAGAACACACATTTTTGACATTAAACAATCAAATATCCATAGAATAACAAAAACGATTAAAAAAACAATGTGTAGTAGGTAAGGTTCTAAGAAGCGATTTTTTTTTTAATTTTTAATGTTTTAATTTTTTTTTTTTTTGGAGATATCTACTAAAAATCACTGCTGCTTTCTTCTTCTTTAAGTATTAATATTTTATTTTATTTTTTAAAGAAACTGTTTGAAATAAATTTTGAATAATTCCAAATTTTGTTTTATTGTAATTTTTAGTACATTTTAACTGATTTTTTTTTAAAGGCCAATCAAGTTAATTATAGCTTTAATTATTGATACATAGAAATAAAAAAAAGTTGAGGGCAAATTAAAAATATTTTCAGCTGTGGAAAGAAGATTATAAACATATTTAGGAAGGAAAGGACACACTTGTAACTTTTCGTTTTGAAGTTGCAAACAAAACAGACGATGGGAGTGGAAGAAGAAGGATTTGGGATAGCTTTGGAATATGAGAAAGGCGCTGATGCTTTGGTGTAAATGGTGAACTATAATAGTATTACGCGGGCTAGTGTCAGATATCATATATCGATTTAAATCCATCAAGACTAAAAAAAAAAAAAAAAGGTAAAGCAGTCTGCAAAGTTTCGCAAATTCCAATTATGAAGGGTACCTACTTTTGGCTTATCAAGGCAAATCTTGATGATTAGAAGAATACATAAAATGATTTTCTAACTAAAGGGCATAAGTTATTTTCCCAAAATGGTAGAGCGCCAATTTTTTCTAGAGAAGACGCGATAGAATTCAGTATATCCATTAACAAAAATAAGTGAACATGTACATTGTACAACGATCAGAAATTGACGACACCCAACGTATTGAGGTAACTACTTCAATTCATCGATGTAAACCGGTTATATTTAAATACCGGTATACAGCGTAAGCAGAATTTCTGGCTCCAACTATCTCCTTTTCACAGAGACAGGGGAGTGCGAAGACTACCTCCACCTACCAGTGTTGTTAGCACTCTCCCTTCATTTATCCTACGAAGCGTGGTCATTTTTCCCTTTTCGCCGTACTCAAAATCCCTTTGGAAAACCCACGACACTTTTTTGCATCAAAATCCAGTTTTTAGAAGTAAAATTTGTATTACAATGAAAAAAAATCACGGCTTATTAACTTTTAGTATAAAAATCACCGCTTGAAACATTATTACGATTATTTTTTGGTGCTAGAAAATTTTGATAAAAGACGATTTATGCGAGAACTTTTTTATGCACATTCAATGTGTTGATAATCATGGTGAAATGAAGGTGTTTTCATGAAATTTCAGCAAAAATGTATAGTTTGAATGTTTTTTTGTTAGATTCCTCAAAATCCCACGATTTGGTGCATTTTCCCTATGTCCCACGGAAGGCTTTTCGGACATAGAAATTCCCACGAAAGGGGATAAATCCCACGATATTATAACACTGCCAACTACCGCCAGGTCATTTCACCAGTACGTCGAAGAAATGTTTGCTTTGTCTGCAAATTAGGTTGAAAGCTAAGCATGAATACATTTTGGAAATACTTGAATCGTGTAACTTTCATAGGGCCTTCAGTCAGCATCCGGAATTTTAAGAGCGGCCAATAATAGGATTACATTTTTTTTTTTTTTTTTTATAATTCACTAGTGCTCAAGGGGTTTTCGTTCCCTTATAATGCTAACGCACAGCACGAGTGGAAGGGTTGATAGGGAGGATAGAGAAGAGGTACTGGTGCACATTGGTCTTAAACAATTGTGGGTTGTAATGAGAGGGGAAAACCGTGTGAGGCAATGCATTCCACATGCGTGTTGTTCGACTCACAAAAGAATCTCTATATTTTACAGTACGTCCGAAGGTAGGCTTAAGGGTGAACTGATGTGCATTCGATGTGTGACGGGTGTTGCGAGAGAATTGTTGAAGGGGCGGAATGCAGTTAGCTTCTTCATCAGAGCATCGATGGTGAAAATATCGATAAAATAAAGAAAGGCAAGAAACATTTCTGCGATGTTCGAGCGGGTCAATAGACTCCGCTATATTTCTATCACCTATAAGTTTTATCGCGCGCTTTTGAATTCTGTCTAGTAGGTGCAATGAAGTTTTTGGTGCACCTGACCAGATATGAGTGTTGTACTCAAGCTTAGGCCAAATAAAGGCCTTGTATATTGTAGCTAAGTCGGAGGGTGTAAAGTACTTCTTACATCGATTTAAGAAACCTAGACATTTCGTAGCGTTTTTGGCGACTTCGTATATGTGGTCATTCCAACGGAGTTTGTCGTTGACACATATACCAAGTATGGAAAGTCGTTCGGTTTCGTCGATGCAAGTCCCATTCATGGATAATGGGTTAGGGTTCAGGTTTCGCTTTAATGATCGAAGGCAGCATTGTGTTTTGGAAGCATTAAATTCCACTCTATTGATTGTACCCCATTTTATAATGCTGTCAAGATCGGAATTTAATGTGTTTAGCATACGTCGCCGTTCCAGATCCACGGCCGAAGAGCAGGGACGTGAGTCAGGCAACGAATATGAAAAACTGAGGGTGCTATCATCAGCGAAAGAATGTATTGGATTAGAAGTAACAGACAAGAGATCATTGATGAATATGAGAAAGAGTGTCGGAGAAAAAACAGAGCCTTGGGGAACACCAGCATTTATATGGTGAATTGCAGACTTGAAACCGTCCAACACAACTTGAATTGAACGGCCCGAAAGGTAGTTTCTAATCCATTGAAGAAGAGACGCGTCGATCCCATAGGCACGCATTTTCGACAAAAGAGCTTGGTGACAAACTCTGTCAAATGCTTTCGAAATATCAAGCGCAACAATCTTCGTTTCACCAGAGTGGTGGAGAGATTGGTTCCACTTTTCGGTGAGATAAGTCATCAAATCACCAGTGGACCTGCTGCTACGAAAACCGTATTGCCGGTCATTGAGAAGTTTTCGTGATTCAAGATATTTCATAAGCTGACGGTTTATCAGCGTTTCCATGACCTTGGAAAGAATGGACGTAAGTGCAATGGGTCGGTAGTTGGTGGGTGAAGAAGAATCGCCTTTTTTTGGAACGGGCTGGACAAATGCAGTTTTCCATCTACTCGGAAAGAGTCCAGAAGAGTAGGACAAGTGGAAAAGCTTACGCAGTGGTTTTGCCAGCGTGGAAGAACACCTCTTCAGAATTATGGGGGATATACCATCTGGACCAGCGGATTTGTGAATGTTAAGATCTTTTAATACTCTTGGTACTGTGCGAGTGCGGAAATGTATTTGTCCCATGAAATATTCGACGCTCTCGAGCACAGGTGGAGACATGATGCAATCTGGAATGTTGGAGTTTGCGGCGAATTGCGCAGCCAGAAGATTTGCTTTGTCCAAAGAGCTGACAGCTGGAATGTCATTGTAAACAAGTGTGGGGATTGACGACGTGCTGGAGTTCTTAATATTTTTCACGAAAGACCAAAACTGTTTACTACCACTGGGACAGTGCAGTATTTTTTGTCGTAAGTTTTGGTCATGAGAAAATTTCGCACGTCGTATCACGGAGTTGCAGTCATTTCGGACTCGTCGAAACTTTTTTTGGAAGTTAATCCAGCTTAAGCCAGTTTAGTGACTTCTTTCAAGTCAGAACTTAGTCTTAAGCGGAGGACACTTATGTCTTTTCTAAAATATATTGACCTGCTTATGGCCTACACAGTTTCCTTTTGAACGTCATAAATTAACGTATTATATTACAGCGTGACACAAAGTTTTCAGAAATAGAAATATTTTTACAAGACTCGATGTTAGCTTTAATCAATATTCTTTAGATTGGTGGCTTCCCAACCATTTCATGGCCTAACTTGGAAAAACAGTCGAAGATCCAAGGTATCAATAAACCTCTAAAAAATACACTGCCTAGTCTAATGAGGTGAAATAATTTTCCCATTATCCTGCGTCTATAGGTAAATGAACCTACATCATATCAAACAGGTCAATAAATAAAAATAACAATACGATAAACTAAATAACTAAAAACACAAATATACACTTAAAATGTTAATCCTCTATAGGATAAGAGACAAAAAATATATTAAAAACCACCAACGAAAGAAGTTAATTGGAAATGATTTATGATTTCTTATGCAATATGAAAATTATTATTTTGATTATATTTATATGTACCTACTTGTCTCAATTTTTTGCGCATGCACATACATATCATATTCGAATACAAGTGTATACAAGGTTATATTTAACATCAAGTGTGGTTAAGTGGGATGGGAGGAGAAAATTTGTTGTTTGTGCTTTCTCTTTTGTGAGTTGACTTTTTTAGTTTGCTTAAATTGCTCTAAATTAAATCAAATAAGTGTATTAAAACGAAAATTGGCCACAATAATTAATAACGAATCACAGAATAAAAATTACAAAAAAAAAAAAAAAATATATATATTTATTATATACAATAAATAGCAGAACATAGTTACAATTTCAACACACCTATTGATTGAATGCCTGATGATTTGATGCGATAATTTCTATATGACAGTGTGACACAATATTTCGACTGACTGACTGTTGATAACCATAATTTTTCTTTTTTTGCTTTATTTGTGGTAAGAGATTGCAATTTAAAGATGGCAGCAGGACATTTATATTCATTAGATATACGATATTGTATTTTATGTATATTTAATTGTGCAGTATAAAATTGGTTTGTTCGATTATTTTGGTTTTTGTATATATATGACGACTATATAGACATTTATTTTAATTTTTTACTTAATACGTCAGCATCAACAGCAACAGCAGCAGTGGTACTAGTAGATTATCTCATTGGCTATTTCGTGATACATTTTCAATAATAATAATTATTATTAATTTAATTTTTTTAAATGCAATTGAATTATAATTTGTTGTTTTTTATACAAATAGAAAAAAAATAAAACAAAATAAAATGGAAAACATTACAAAACAAGTAATATAAATATTTTGTTTTAACAAATGAAAATGAAAAATAGACCGAATTTTGCAAGAAAACACAACACATTGGGTTTTTTTTTTTTTTGTTTTTTGAAGACAAATGAAAACAAATTTAAAGGAAACATGAAAAATATAGATAGAATATAAATAATGAAGACTTTAAAGAAGGGTGTGTGGCAACTCACCTTGCAAAACTTTTAAATGCAGCACTCTGAGGATTAATACAAAGTGGAACACGGCCCGTTTGTAACTGTTCCGCTATGAATTTGTGCATTTCCTCTGAAACAAGAAAATGCTTTATTAAGAAAAATTGCCAAATTTGTGGAAAAGAAGATTGTGACTGAAAAAGATATTTTTTTAAATATATAAAAGAGAATAAAGTCCGTGTGTGCGCGCATAGCTCGAGAACGGATCGTTCGTTTTTAACGATCTGATGGTATCGTTTTGGCGCAAAGAAGGACATGGGCTACTTACTGTCGCGAAAATAAAACTTTAAGGGTATGAAAGAGGTTACGAAAGTTTGTATGGGGAAATGCACTTTGACAATAAACTGGATCGAAATCGAGGAGTGTCACTTCAAATACATAAACAAATTTGTTTTAAATCGTATTACACATTATGTTATTATTTTATATATATCCACTCTATATTTAATTTCGATAAAACACTTAACCGATTTAAATGAAATTTGTGGCTGTATATGGGTCGTTACAGTTTGGAAGATAGGACTATTTTGGTATGGTTGGTTCCAGTTTTAAAGATAAGATAGTTTTGGACCTGATATGTGGCACTTTGTAAAAGATAAGCGGGATAGGAAAACGGGTTGTAGCACCTCCCATTATAAAAAAAAAAAACAGAAAATTTAAACGCTATTTCTAAACTTGTATAATTGAAATTATGATTGGACATTTGGCACTTTGCGAAATCTGGGCTGGTTTTATTACGAAAGGCACGAGCAAAACCGGCTCTGCGAAATAAGGCCCCAAAAGAAAAATGAAATAAGGCCCCAAAAAATTATACAGGAAACAACAACAACGATTTTTAATAGAATTCTGGGAGTTATTTCCTTTTTTGGGGCCTTATTTCTTAATGAAAATTGGGGTCTTATTTCATTATGAAATAAGACCTCAAAAGAAGAAATGAAATAACTCCCCAAAATTATTTTTTTTACTATTAATTGTTACCCTTCCGATATGGAATGCGTATGAGGGGGGCTTTTTTTTTTTTTTTTTCTGTCGGAGGTTGTTACTATCCGATGGAGCACTCAGACACAACTACTGGTCCATTGTACTTCCAAACAGACACCTTACATTAATGTACTTAGTTTTCCCGTCTTTCGAAGAAAGATGAGAAGGAGCTTCAGGGATGAAGAGCTTAGATGTTGGGCACTCACCACGTCAGCCCCAAAGATCCGCCACCTGATGCGAGCAAAGGCAGGACAGCTTCAGAGGAAGTGCTCCGCTGTATCGTCATCCTCTCCACAGGCAGGACAGATGGTGGAGATGCTCAAGCCCAAAACATTTAAGTGTTTGGCAAAAGCTTGGTGGCCCGAAAGGACGCCCACAAGCAGTCTACAGTCGCTTCTTCTGAGAGACAGAAGGTAGGCCGCCGACCTTTTGCAGATGTCCGGACGCAGTGGTTTGGTCTGTCTACACCCAGCACAGCTACGCCACCGACACTCGTGTTCGCGAGAAACCCAAGTATCAATGGATGACTTAACCACCGATGAAGGCAGACCCAACGCAGGTTCAGGTCCTAAGAATTCTTCCTCTGAACCCAGCCTGGCAAGCTCATCAGCTATCTCATTTCCAAGGATACCAGTGTGACCTGGGACCCAAACAAGATACACTGTATTTAGCCTTCCGACCAAGTTCAGAGAAAGCTTGAGTTCGAGCACTAATTAAGACGAGGTAAGAGGGTTAAGCAGCGCTTTTAATGCAGCTTGGCTGTCGCTGCAAACGCATATACTCCTAGCCCTCCACCTGTTTGTCACAATATAGCGCATAGCCATAAGGACAGCGAAAATCTCCGCTTGGAAGACAGACGCATGGTTTTCTAAGGGGTAGTGAAGTCTAATATTCTCGCTTTCCACGAAGACTCCAGAACCAGACCCCTGTCCGGTTTTGGAGCCATCCGTAAAAATACGATGGCATTCTTTCCCTGGCTCTGAGTCTGGGCTTAGCCATTCCGTTGCCTGAGGAAAGTTGACGTGGTAGTTTTGTCGCAGTAGGACTTAAAGGGGGGCTTGCTGCCCCCCTGCAACACCCTGCTTGGGTTTATTGTTAGATTGCGGGGTGGGTGCGAGGTTGATTATATAAAAAGTTACTTCAATCTAAACTAGTTTATCCAATATCAACAATATTAAATAAAAATTAGTTTTCATTATTTTTAATTTCATTATGAAATAAACCACAAACTTGGGGTCTTATTTCTTTTTATTTTGGGGCCTTATTTCATCGCAGTGGGGCCTTATTTCATATTTGAACTTTCATTATGAAATAACACCCCAAATTTGGGGCCTTATTTCCTACAGCCGCAAAACCAGGTGGGTAGTGCGTACAGCTATATATAAAAGAGACTGAAGTCCGTATATGCACCTATAACTCGGGAATGGATCGTGCTTGGTAGATTCGTACTAGCCCAAGGAAGGACGTTTGCTACTTTTTGTCGTGAAAATACAAATTGAAGGAGATGAGAATTGGGATAGAACATTTTATTGAGGACCGCAATTTAAAAAAGTATATTGGATCGAAAAACGGGTAGTTTCACTTCCAATACAACAAAAATTATTTAAAATGTTTAGTTTTTAGATTCTCTGGATGTTTCGTGCTTGGGCAACCTCAATCCACCGAAACTTTGTAACGGATCGCGTTTGATTGGAATGTTAAGAATCTCAAATCAAATGGCATGAAAGCGACGATTTTGAGTGGAGAATTCAAAGGCAAACATTCTAGTTAATTAATAAGTCGCAATGACAATCGCTGGAAGTTTGTGGCATCGATTTTGAATTCTAATGTTTCTCACGTGGTCACCTGTATGTGGCGTGCTCACGTTTTAGCAAACCTTCCGCTTTATATGTCGGTATCGTAAAGCACTTTACAGAAAAAGCAGAAGGTTGGCCGACACGTCAATCATTGCGGTTTGATTGAAATACATCGACAATGTTATACTTCAGTTATATCTATAGTATTTAGTATAACTTTTGAATAAAGAATTTGAGGAGCATATGCATTGTGGATGATCGGAATTATTATTTTCATTGCATTAACGAATTTGGGCGGAACGAAGTTCGCCGTGTCAGCTAGTATCATATATATCAAACGACTTGTAAGCCCCTCTAGCGATTCATTCGTTTTCGAAGTGGATACAAAAAAGCGACCTTTCAACTAAAGGGAGAACCACAATAGGATTTAATGGAAGTAAAACAAACTCTTTCGTTTGAATGCAAGTGAATTCTCTGTTTGCGAACACATCTCCCAAGCGGATATAGATAGCTGTTAAACGGACATATGATCGTAAATAATTTGTCTGTCCAGCCTTCATACATTGTACTACAACTCATATGCAACAATCGAACAAAAAGAAGTCTTCCACTTAATTCGTAAGCGTTGCCCGTGTTTGCTTTAGACGAAAACAATTGCTTTATTACGAAACGAAATTGCAGTGTAATTTTGCGTACCACTAAAACACTTTTTTTATAATTACAAAGGATAAGTGTGCGTTGTCTAAAGTTGTGCATTCCAATAGCAAGCTGGGTTTTTATTCTCTTGGCCGGACAACATCATAGGTCGCAATATCACTGACTATTCGTATTCAATATTTCGTCGGCTAATGTTCATTGCTCGGGTTGAGGAATCGGAAGGCGCTTTTGCATATAACTGATAGCGAGTTGTGCGGATCGAGTAAAAAAAAAACAGTATTCCTTTAATACAGGGAAATGCTGACGCTCTTTATAAACCAAAATACTACGGGTAAACTGCTTCTATGTTCCATATCCCCTCCGAGTTATGAAACGGTCTTTTTTGTTCTTGTAGGAGTAGAGAGTAGTCCGCATATTTGCGTGTATGAGTGTCTATGTGTTTTATTGTCTCCATCGCCTCTCCGCAAAATTGGTAGGCAGTATTATCGGATATATCTTTGAAGTCATTTGTTCATAAATTTAAATTAATTTTTATAAATTCTTTTTCTTTTCAACTTACATACTGGACAAGTTAAAGTTAAAAAAAAAGAATTAATAAACGATCTTTGTATTCAATGATTGGTTAGATAACCAGTTAAGACCCCTATGGGTTCTTTTCTGAGTTCGAGTATAAAACTTTTACTCTTAGCCTGCATCTGGCCCTTTGGTTTTTGGTTCGTTCCAAAAATGAAGAACTCGCACAAAACGAATGGTTGTGAAAAGCTATGCCTAAGTGCTGTTGCGTCAACTATTTTTTTTTTTTTTTTGTGACGGTAGTTCAATGAATATGGCTGTAATTTAACTTGACTGACTGACTAAGTTTCAGTCTAAGTTTCATGCCAGCTGATGGATTAAAAGTCAGTCCTTTGTTCGTTTTGACATCTCCGTTTTGAAGTTACCGAACAGTGATTGTCCGCCCGACTTGTGTAAAAAAGTTTCGAAAAATGAATATCTCAATTGAAAAATTAACATCTCAATTGGCATCTTAAATTGAACTCACCTTTAACTTGTTGCACAGATGTCAGTTTTCGCTCCCACAAATCATCGAACGGCTGTCCAGCTGATGGCTCAAAATCTCCCGTATATTGACGCATACCGGATGAGGTAGTAAAACAGCATTTACACATGCACGAATGATATCGCAGACGCCCTTCGTCCAAATACGAATGTGCCAAAGCATCAGTCACCGATATTCTCTTGTCCTGCAAAATGAATTTGAAATACACATTATATAGTAATGATTACAAATAATTGAATTTAATTGTCTTACGGGATCAAATACCAACATCTGGCACAGCAAATGCACGGCCTCGTGTGTCGCATGTGAGCTCAATGTGTACAAAGCTGAGAATGACGGTGCTTTCGGTGCCCTCCGCAACATATGCGTCCGAGCACCTTCACATGCATGCCGCATATCCTCCATTGACGGTGTACCCAATAGCTCTGTGATTAGCTCCAGTTGTTGCACTGGATTCTGTGCCTGGAACAAAATACGACGACCCAACAACTCACCAAATATACAACCGACTGACCAAACGTCTACAGCGGCTGAGTAGTGACGCGCTCCCATTAGAATTTCTGGCGCCCGATAGTACTGTGTTACCACTTCTTGTGTCATGTGCTTCGATTGATCTGGCTCCTCGACACGAGCCAGCCCAAAGTCGCATATCTTTAGAACACAATTACTGTTGACAAGTAGATTACCCGGTTTGATATCTCTGTGTAGGATTCGGGCCGAGTGCAGATACTTCAGGCCGCGCAATATCTGATACAAGAACACTTTTATGTGATCGGCTAAGAGGTGTTGCGGCGACACAATGATCTTGTGCAGATCTGACTGTAGGAGTTCAGTTATCACATATCTAAGTGGAAATTCTGGTTAAGGATAAACAATTGCAAACAAAAATTAGGACCAATTATTTTCACAAAAGTGATGGAATAACAGTCCTTTATGTTCTGTTAAAAAAAAAAATCTGCAAAAAAAGTTAGAACTTTTCAATGGCTTCATCTGTAATTAAAAATGTTAAATCCCCTTTTCCTCTCTCACATTCGCATCTGTTTTTGTATTCACAACTAATATCAACCCTTGAATGTGCTTGTGAGAGATTTTGTCATTTCTAACTTTTGTAACTGAACTGCAGGATAAGGTTTTTATTTCACTCATTTCTAGTTATTGAAATATGGGTGAATGGCTTGTAAAACTTTTCCGGTATTTTTTTTTTTAATTAACTTTATAGTGGAATGGATACCGTATTTTAACAAGCAAATAATTCCCAATTTAGTATAGCTCATCTGTATTGTTTCTGTTTACGAATCCACAACGAATTTCCTCTTTTTTCAGAAGACTTTATTTAGAGTCGAACAAAGGAAGAAGTGGAAAAAAAAAATG
The DNA here is from genome assembly GCA_946477585.1 of Cheilosia urbana. NCBI lineage: Eukaryota > Metazoa > Arthropoda > Insecta > Diptera > Syrphidae > Cheilosia > Cheilosia urbana. The sequence continues at coordinate 49,935,643 of OX297855.1, forward strand.
TTTAACCGCACACACATTTTTTTATCTTTGTATCATATTCGGCTGCAAACAATTTTAAAGACCTACCATACCTTCTTTTATTTTCGATTAATCAACTTGTGGGTAAATTACTGAGAAGGTTGTATAATGTACTTACATATACAGTTCAAAAACGTTCGCAATTGTATAGACGACGGAAAAATCAAATGCGGATTAAAAGGGTTATGTTGAGTTTCGATGTACATTTTAAGGAATTTTCTAAATTTCATTTAATATTGCTCCGGATTGAGAGGCATCCTTTTAAAAGATCCTTGAATGGAGTAAAATAAAGCATTTTATCATAAAGACGCGTCATTGCTAGGTTGTATTCTGCTAGCAGATTGTAGACGAGTCCTTTCTTTTTTAACTATACGCAGCGAGTGGAAATGAATTAATTTTACATTAAAATTGCCTTCAGTATTGTAATTTATCTTGAAAGTAACTGGATAGAAGTTTTTATTGTTTTAAAGATTAGGTATTTAGTGTTGTATGGAATGCAAATGTTTTTTTTGCCAACACACAGGCACACAGAGCTCTTAAATATAATTGGGTAGAGATTTTAGCATGACTGTCGATGAAGAAGGGACTTCCATCATTGGATTGCACATCATACAATGTTTCATTTCCGCTATAAGTTTATTCATTCACTTAATTGAAGATTAAATCTTGCCTTGCTTCAAAATCTTACGATGATTTTTTTAAACAAAAAACTATAGATGTATTCACGATTCGCTGTAACAGACGTAGAAAAATTGCGAAATTTATTTTTTTATCAGATCGTGAACACACTTTTTCTCATCTCTAACAAAATTGAAACAAATCACAGATCGAAATGGCATTTTTTCTAAATTTTTTCTTTTTTAATTTTCGGAAACTGAAAAATTTGCTTTTAATTGTTCATAATGCCGGAAAAGGCGAAAAAAAAACTTCAATGTTTGTTAGACCACCAGTTCGGTTTTAGAAGCAAACATTCGAAAATCGATCAAGTGCATTGGATAACTGACGTAATAGAGAAAGCACTATAAGAAAATAAAATTTGCTCTGCCGTATTCGTTCTCCGCGAACGGTTATGGAAAATTCTAGAATCGTATCTAGGGAATAGACTCTTTCGTGTCATACACGGAAAGGAATATTCGGAATTTAAAGGGATAAGGGCAGGTGTGCCGCAAAGAAGCGTCTTTGGGCCTCTCCTGTACCTATTATTTACGCGTGATATTCCGCAAACAGAAGGTACTTCCGTAGCCACTTTTGCCGATGACACTGCTATACTAGCAGTTGGTACAACGACCAAAGAAACAAACAAAGTGTTACAAGGCGCGCTTAACCGGGTCTATGAATGGACAAAATCATGGAGATTCGCTCTTAACGAAACGAAATCGGTCCACGTGGATTTTACATATAAAAATAAATAATAACTTGCCTGTATTTATAAATACGGTACAAGTTTCGTTTGCAAACGAGGCCAAATATCTCGGAAAGACTCTTGACACAAAATTGAAATGGAAACCGCATGTAAAGAAAAAATGCGAAGATAACTTAAAATCAAATATAGAGAACTTTATTGGTTACCCGGAAAATATTCCAAGCTTACCCTCGAGAACAAGCTTTTATTATAATGGGTGATTTTTTAGCTGGTTTGGTTTTGGCAACACTGGTTTTGACAGCTGACGTGTGTTTAGTACCTTGTGTCACTGTCAAACAGCTTCAGTTTGGTTTGCAATTTAACCATGGATCGTCTTACAAATGAACAACGCTTGCAAATTATTGAATTTTACTATCAAAATTCGTGCTCGGTTTGAAATGTTCATCGCGCGCTGCTTCCATTTTATGATCGGCATTCTCGACCTTCTGAGCAGTCTATTCGGAAGATTGTGACCAAATTTCGCACCAAATTTACTTTGTTGGACATTAAACCACCAACACGTTTACGTACTGTGCGTAGTGAAGAAAATATTGCGGCCGTATCAGCTAGTGTGACAGAAGACCGCGAAATGTCGATTCGGCGCCGTTCCCAGCAGTTAGGCCTTTGTTACAGCACTACGTGGAAAATTTTGCGGAAGGATTTGTGCGTAAAGCTCTTTCGAGATGTTCGAGAGTGAATAGTCGCATTTTCTTTATCTCTGCCGGCAAAACCACTTAAACTCGTGTGTTTATTATTCTTTCCAAATTTAATTGTGCGGAAACAAACACTACGATTTGAATCCTTGATCAAAGTTGAAAGTTACACATATCTACTCTAAAATAGAAGGAAAATCGAAAATTCTAAATTTGTATTGTTTTCCGTATTAACATACTTATATTAAATCATACACCACACGATGTCTTCAGTCAATACCAGAGCAAACGTGGCTCGAGCGCAACAGCAACATTCAACCTCGGCGACTTCATCAAACACCCACAAACACACCGATGGTATACTAGGAGCTTCCGAAAAGAAGCACTTTATGCCACACACACAAAAACAGGTAACTGATCGCCCTTCCACTCCGATTGAGCCGCTTAAGCAAGCGACAGATCACCTATTCACTGCACCTGCAACGAGTTCTCCACCGTGCACGCAAACTACTTCTGTACGCGCAGCCCTCTCTCTGGAATCCCTTCACGAAGAGCTAAAAAAACATGTCGTCTCTATCATAGCGACCTTCAAAGACGAGATGGATAAAACACGCAAAGAATTATTGCTAAAGGTACACGACATCGAAAAACAACTGAGTGCAAACATTAACAACATCAACGCAGCCATCTCCAATTTGTCTCAACGGGTCGACCAAATCGAGACCAATGTCAGCAACGTTCTAAGTGACCAGGTAACCGAACTACAGAAACGCTGTGATATGCTGGAAAAAAACGAATTTTTGACTGACGCTGTTGTTTTCGGCATCCCACACTTCGCTGATGAAAATTTACTCAATATTTTCCATAAATTGTGCAATACCATCGGCGTAACACCACCAGCGCTGAAGAATGTTTTTCGCACCAAGCATCGGAACAGCAAAGACGAGCCACCTGTCATTCTTCAGTTTAACAGAGTAGGAGAGAGAAACTCAATGCTGAAAGCCCTCGCCAACTACCGCAAAAAGTCAAAGCGCCCGATTTCGTTAAGCGACATTGGGTTTGACTCAAACAGCAACGTGTTTGTGAACGAGAGTTTGACCCCACGGAATCGAACTATTCTTCAACACGCAGTACGTATGAAGAAAAAAGGCCAGTTATTTTCTGTACGCACACATCTTGGGTCAGTGTTAGTCAAATTCAACAAAGACGTGGAAGCTGTAGCCGTAAAAGACTTTGACAGTTTAAATGCCGCTGCCGACAGATTTAAGCTGAGAGAACAAGAAGAGACCATTTAATATAACGAAATTGATATGCACTCATATTACAATAATTACCGTAACTTCCCTTTTGCTGATAATTTTAAGTTTTCTCTATTGCTTTCTTTTTTGTGTTTATCAATGGCCAAGGTTTTGTTTGTTTTTGTTTGTGTTTTTGCCTCTCTACGATTTAATTTTTTCTTTTTTTTAAAAAACTCCATCACTGGAGTCGGTTGTTTATCGTGGTGAATGCAGTTCTAGCGAGAGTGATGTGGATGGAAATACGTATCGGATGATTAGGATTTTGAATTCCCAAAAAAGAGGCATACATGTCTGCCATATAAATGCACAAAGCCTAATGCCAAAATTGGCTGAATTTCGTCTGCTTTTTGTTGATTCGGGAGTTGATGTTATTTGTATATCCGAGACGTGGTTCGATTCTGATATTAGAGATAGCGCCTACAAGGTTGATGGTTATAGGCTTTTTCGTGGTGATCGGATTGATCGAGTGGGCGGGGGTGTGGCTGCTTACGTTCGGGACGGATTAGTATGCACAATTGCTTGCAAGTCTAAGAACAGCAGTACTTCCGATTATCTGTTTCTGAATATTACATGTGGTATTGAACATTTGCTACTTGGAGTAATTTACAGGCCAAATAAGAACATTGATTTGACTCCCGTTTTCAGAACCCTAGAAAGAATATCATGTTCGACGCCTAATATCATTGTTTGTGGTGACCTTAACTGCAATCTACTTAATGTACGTTCCTCCGCTCAATTCCTTGAAAGTTTCAAGAGTATTGACCTAACGCCTGTTAATGTGTCAACAGCCACTCACTTTTCAAATGATACTGCCACTCTCATTGACGTGTTCTTTGTAGGTAATTCTGATAAAGCTCTGTTGTACAGCCAACTTACAGCGGCGGGCTTCTCGAAACATGACTTGATTTACCTAACCTATGACATGCAGATGGTCACAACTGAAACTGTATTTTCTTACCGAGATTTTAAACATATAAATTATCAAAACTTACGGTCTGACGTCGCTGAGACTAATTGGGAAGACATTTACCATATGCCCTCGGTAAATCAGCAGGTTTCATTTCTTGAAGATAGTTTGAAAACACTTTTTGATCGGCACGTTCCACTACGCCGCAGGAAAATTAAAAGTTGTTCACCTCCTTGGTTTAACAGAGGTATTTCAGACTTGATTAACAAACGTAATCTTGCATACATTCGTTGGAAACGTTATAAGCTTCATGTGCTCTACGATATTTATCGCTCCGCTCGTAAATTGGTTGTCCTACGCATCCAAACTGCGAAGCGAGAGTTTTATGAAAATCATTTGAATCCCAATATTCAACCTGGAAAAGATCTTTGGCAAAAGCTACGTAAGTTAGGCAATGGTAAGCAAAAATCAGACGCACCGGCAGACTTAGATTGCAATGCCCTCAACTCGCGGTTTGTATCTGTCGCTGTCCCGCTATCCCAAAATCACGACACTCCTGGGTTTATGGACCATTCAAGTACAATAAACAGCATTGAAGGAAGATTTAATTTCACTCGTTTAACAGATGAAGACGTCGTCGCAGCTCTGCTGTCTGTCAAATCAAATGCAACAGGCTTAGACGAAATTAATCCAAAATTTCTAAAAGTTCTTCTCCCCATAATTCTAAAATATATAACCCATATTTTTAACTCTATTCTAACCACCAGCGAATACCCTGATTTGTGGAAAAAGGCAAAAATACTTCCGATACCCAAGTCAAATAATAGTCAAACTAGCCCTGAATATAGACCAATTGCTATACTACCGTTTTTGTCGAAGGTTTTTGAGAAGGCTATTCTAAAACAGATGCAAGCGCACCTAAGCAGCAAGCACTTCTTAAGTCCCGCCCAATCTGGCTTTCGTGCGAAAAGGAGTTGCAAAACTGCACTTGTACTGGTTGTGGACGACATTCGCAAAGCCATGGACGATAACCGTCGCACATTTTTAACATTATTGGACTTCTCAAAAGCTTTCGACACGGTAGATCACACTATTCTTTGCGATAAGTTGCTGTATGATTTCGAATTTTCTTCTCTTGCTGTCAAACTCATGCACTCCTACCTTATAAATCGCGAGCAATGTGTGAGAGTGGGAAATCAAACGTCTTCCTTTCTTGGATTAGTCGCAGGGGTACCACAAGGTTCCATCCTCGGGCCGTTGTTGTTCTCGCTTTATGTAAATGAACTCCCTCAACTAGTAAAACATTGCAGTGTCCACATGTTTGCAGACGACGTCCAACTTTATCTTAGCTGTCCGTTAGATAGAACTAGTTGTGCTATAGATAACATAAACGAAGACTTGGAAATTATTCAGCGTTGGGCACTTAAGCATAATTTGTCCCTTAATCCAGCGAAATCAAAAGTTCTGTGTATTTATAAACAGAAATCGGATACACCCAGCTTTCCGCCCATAAAATTGGGACAATCTTCCATAGAATACGTTCACACGGCAAGAAACTTAGGAATAGTATTTAATGATACGCTATCTTGGACCGAGCATGCAACTGTCACAATCGGAAAAGTTTACAATGGTCTCCGTTTGTTATGGCTAACCCAAAACTCTGTGCCTATTAAAACCAAGATACTACTTGTTAAGACACTACTCTTACCTATATTGTTGTATGGGTGTGAAGTCTTTTGTAATGTTGACTACAATACTCGACGAAAATTAAATGTTATCTATAATAACTTAGCAAGGTACGTTTTTAACAAACGATATCATGACCATATATCTAGCTATTCTAATCAGATAATGAATCTTAGTTTTGATAACCTTATTAAGTTTAGGTCATTAATTCTACTGCATGGAATTATGCAAACTCGACAGCCCGAGTATCTATACAGCAGACTAAATTTTGCCACCTCACAAAGAACAGCTGTTCTGATACAGCCCAGATTTAATTGCCTACAATCTGAACGTACATTTTTCGTCCACGCCACTCGCTTATGGAACTCATTACCCACGGCACTCAGGAGAGTCACAAGCGCAAACAAATTCAAAACTAATCTTTTTAAACACTTGGCCAGTGATACACAATAAACTTAAAATAATGTCAATCTATAGTCAGTTCATGTAGGTACTTTGTAAAATGTTCCCTCCATCTAAACCTAAAAATAAATTGTACTTCTTAGCTCTAAATTTTCTAAATTCTTAATTTTTATGACTTGAATTATATCTTAAGCCTTTCACAAATTATGAGATATTGTAATCTTACTGTGAAACTATTTCTTTAAATAAATAAATAAATAAATAAATAAATAAAATAAAAGCCTTTTAAGATACAGATTGTGCAAGAACTAAAGCCAGGCGACCTACCACAACGCCGAATTTTTGGTGAATGGGCTCGTGGAAAGCTGGCCGAGGATCCGCTTTTTTATCGAAAAATTGTGTTCAGCGATGAGGCTCATTTTTGGTTGAATGGGTACGTAAATAAGCAAAATTGCCGCATTTGGAGTGAAGATCAGCCAGAAGCATTGCAACAGCTACCAATGCATCCCGAAAAAGCCACTGTTTGGTGCGGTTTATGGGCCGGCGGCATTATTGGGCCATTTCTTCAAAGATGATGCGAATCGCAGCGTTACTGTCAATGGTGAACGCTACCGAGCGATGATAACAAACTTTTTTTTGCCCGAAATGGAAGTTCTTGACTTGCATGATATGTGGTTTCAACAAGACGGTGCCACATGCCACACAGCACGCGAAACAATGGCGCAATTGCGAGGCGAGTTTGGTGAACAGTTAATTTCACGTTTCGGGCCGGTCAATTGGCCGCCTATATCGTGCGATTTGACACCATTAGATTATTTTTTGTGGGGGTATGTCAAGGCTAATTTGTATAGGGACAAGCCCGCTTCGATTGACGCACTGGAAGCCAACATCCATGCATTCATTCGTGAGATACCGGCCGATATGTGTGAAAGAGTATGCCAAAATTGGACTCAGCGGATGGACTACCTGAGACGCAGCCGCGGTCAACATTTGCATGAAATTATCTTTAAACATTAAATTGCAAGGTTCAAACTATCGATTCAAATAAATATTTCATTCATTTTTTCGAATTTTTTGTGTTTTTTTTTTTTTTAAAAGTTCTAAGCCTCTTAAAAAATCACCCGTTATAAGCAATTGATGAAGCCTGTATGAACATAATATGGTAAACTGTTATGGGGCTACCAGCGAAACAAATATTTTACAAACTTTTCAAAACAAAGTGCTAAAATCATTCGTCAGTGCACCGTGGTACATTCGAAATGAAAATCTCCATAGAGAACTCGGAATTCTCACCGTAAAGGATGAAACGAAAATGTGCGCTTGAAAGCATAGAAGAAATCGATTATAAGGACACATTAATAACTCGGTTCGTGGAATTCTCGAGGAAACAAATTCATTGCGGGGTCTGCAACGAACTCAGCCTTCGGACTTAGCCCGATAATTATCAACCGCGTTAAAATTGCGGAACGAGCAGGAACTTTCGCCGGAATGCTACCTGCCAAACGTATATAACTTCATGATAGAAAAAAATACTTGATAAGTCTTAACTGGCGCAGGGACATAAGTCCCCGAGACATAAGTCCCGAATTGATTTTTCGGGATCAGGCGTCAGGGTATAGATAAAATGCAAAAATGTAGCGAAATTTTAGTCAGTATGTATAGTGTGAAAAAAAGTTGCAAAGTTCGGATCGTGAATACCCCCTCCCATACATATCTTCCAATTCATTGATTTTTATTAGTTTGTACCTCTGTACCTCGTATGTCCTTAAACGAACATACTTAATTTATTTTTTTACACACATTTTTTCAAATCAGAATACGTCTTGATTTTTGTATGTGTAAACATCTAAGCGCGCGTTATTGGAATCTGGTGGAGTAATTCCACACATTTAACTTGCGGGGACGGAAATGTGTCACTGTGTTTTATCATTGCATACATTTTTTGGAATCTGGTGGAGTAATTCCACACATTTAACTTCCGGGGACAGGGAATGCGTCACTGTGTTTTATCATTGCATGCATTTTATCATTGCATACGTTTTTACCATTGCATACATTTATGAGCTGGGGCATATTAATTTCAGCTTTTTGTTGATGTGAAATAAAATTTCTCCATTTCGTACTTGCACCGTACTCAGTAGAAATTTCAAGAATTCTGCAGGGAGATTATCATCTTTTACTTCGGAGACTTCAATATCAATTTTGCAACTCCAGAAGCTCAACCATTTATTGATTGTATGCAAAATAAATTTCATCTTCAAATGAACTCCAACCGGAAAATTTCAACAACACGATATGGAACAACCATCGATGCTGTCTTCCAGCGTAATCTAGATAGATTACAGTCTCGAATGTACAAATTTGTACATAATCTTACTTCAGCTACCACAATCCGATTGTATCTATTCTACCGAAACTAGCACAGAACGAATAAATTATTGTTATCTCTACATATAAATAAAATTGGTGTAGTTCTGTTCGACTAAAATTGAAATTGACTGCATGTCTTTAAATGCAAAAATCTTGGAAATTGCTGAATATATTCTGGTGAATTTTTCACAGGCTTATAGAGGATACTTAGGCCTACAATCTCCACTTTGTCTTAACTCTATATCTCTATAAATTCCGGAAAAAATTGGACAAGAGTAATTTTTTTTTTCGTTTCGCTTCGATTTTTTCTTTGCAACGCTTTGCGTTCGAAAATACTGGGAGCATTTAAATATACTAAGTACCAGCTTATAAAGGACATCTGCAAGTACAATTTAGGATATCCATTATCTCGATAACTTAAAAGGTTTTCAAATAAATAGGAAAAACTTGAAATATTTCTACGGTTTTCGCCTCGGTGAGTGGATATGCACTTCATTCTCAAATCAAACATACTAACAGCACAATATATTGACATCTCTTTTAACCTTAATTTACTCCTGTAACGGAGAGGGAGACAGTATACTGTTTGGTTTGCTTGGAAAAAAAGAAACTCATAAAAGAAATAATGTCAAATCAGTGTTAGTATATGTAGGGTAAAAGTCCCTACACGTAGGGATCTAAAAATGATACCGTAAGGAAAAAAGGGCAGATTTGTATAACGAAGAGATTTTTTCGGACGAAACATTTTCATCTTTGCTCAGTCAAGAGATATTTTTTTTTTTTTACTTTTTACATATTGCTCTTACATTCGTCGATATTCGCTAAGGAATGAAATTAGATGACATGATTTGAAGAGTCAACAAAAAGGAAAAATTCATTTGTGGTTGAGATTGCGTATGAGAAGTTTGATTCGATTTTATTCGTGCATGTATGGATAAAATAGTTATGTAGAGAGATTGTATTGAAAATTATTCGACGGTGTAGGGAAAAAGTAGGAATTTTCTTTGTGCACTGTAGGGTTTATTTTTTTTGGATGTAGGTATACATAAGCTTTGTCAAGTATGTAGGAAAGGTTTGTTTATCTGTGTTTTGCTTACAAAAAAAAAAAAAAAGTCTATCAATATCTATGAAAGAATGTCAAATAGATATAGGTATGCATTTTGTATTTAAAAAATTAAAAACATCAATTTTATTCACATTTTGTTCGATTAATACCTATAAAAGCGGAACACATGGAACACCCAGTGTGTGGTATTTAAAAGAATAGCCAAAGGGCGAATGCACTATGGCTAATAAATTACATATCAATAGAAGCGGTTAATAGGACTATGCAAGATATGCTAAATAAAAACAGATTTGTCGGTGGAGTTACATTTTTGTTCTCTGGTGATTTCAGACGAAGATTAATTATTAAACGTTCAGTGCTTTGGCGATACTTTAGAACAGTGTACTTGACTCAGAATATGAGAGCAGTATCGGGGGATTCTGATATTTGCAAACTTCTTTTTGAGAGTGATTTCGTTGCAGAAAAAGGTTATTGGGTCGTTAATTTTAACCGGTTGTGGTAAAGGAGATACGGTTTATACCAAAAATACCAATTATTCCCAACAATAAGTAATAACCCATTTCAGTTTCAACGGATTCAATTTCCTATTTATTTTTTTTTTTTTTTTGACAATCAATAAGTTACAGGCTCAAACTTTAAGAAAAGCGGGATGCGGGAGTTGAATGCACGGGCATTTATGTGTAGCGTTCAAGAGGATAAGCAATGCAGTAAATATCACAACTGTTATGAAACCACATTTTGCACGTGCGAAGCCGGGCGGGTACAGCTAGTTTCATAATATATCAAGAATACGGTTATTACAATTCCCTCTTTTCTCAATGACGTGTATCAAGCCACACACATACCGCACCAACGGTGTTTACACATACAGAGCCCTATCCACGGTCAATACCTGGACAAAGAAATGTGGACTGGCAGTAAACCCACAAAAAACAGAATTAGTTCTCTTCACCAACAAAAGAACTGTTCCGGAATTTAGACTGCCAACAATTGAAGGGATTCCGCTAATAATTTCTAATAGTGCAAAATACCTGGGAGTTATCCTAGATCGCATATTAAACTGGAACCTTAACATTAAGGAAAGAGCCAAAAAGGCAACGATAGCATTCTATGCCTGTAATAGAATATTCGGAAGAACATGGGGCCCTAATCCTAGAATAGTCAGGTGGCTCTATACAGCGGTTGTAAGACCGATACTAACTTATGGTTGTTTATTCTGGTGGCAAGCGCTGTTAAAGTCTAAAAACCTAAAAACCATGACAAAAATTCAAAGAATGGCCTGTATTGCCCCCGTGCAATGAGAACCAGCCCCACAGCAGGTCTAGAGGCTATACTCCATCTCAAACCCCTAGATCTCTTTGTACAAGAATCTGCTGCAAACAGCGCGCTTCGGTTGCGCCAGACCAAAAACTGGAAACACAACCTAACAGGACACGCACAAATTCTAAACAAATTCGCGGGCAATAATATATGCACGGACTATACCATTCCCCGACTAGACTTCAGAAGACCATTTACCACGTGTTTCCCCAGCAGGGACGAATGGAATGAGGACCAACCAACATCCATTGGACCAACCATACCCATATACACGGATGGATCAAAGATGGAAATTGGCGTTGGCGCGGGTTTCTACTCGGAACGTCTTGGACTATCCAGTTCAATCAGACTACCCAACCACAGCAGCGTATTCCAAGCTGAGGTATTGGCAGTGACAACAGCTGCTAAACGGGTTGCACTGATGGCAATACCTCATGCAGATATTACCTTTTTCATTGACAGTAAAGCGGCAATAAAAGCGATCGCTGCCGCTGATATAAAATCAAAGCTTGTAAGTCGCTGTCGCGAAGAGCTGCGGGTTCTTGGCGCGCAGCACAACGTAAGACTATGCTGGGTCCCTGGGCACAAAGGTGTCTCTGGGAATGAAAAAGCTGATGAGCTGGCAAGAAAGGCATCCTCCCTTGAACTAAGCCAGGCCGACACCACAGTAATGACTCCCCCCTGTAATCTCAGACAGGCGATTGGGAACAGAGTACTAAAGGCGACAATTGAGAGATGGAGCAAACTGAATCCTGTGTCATAACCAGGAAAATGTGGCCAATCTACAACAAACAGAAAACGGAGAAAATCCTACAATTGAGCAAGAAATCATTGTCCTTAATTGTGGGCATTATCACCGGACACAATATGTACACTGAAATACCATACCAAGAAGATGGGAATCAGTTCAGGTGACCTGTGCAGAGGATGCGGTGATGAGGAGGTGCATGAGGACACCCCACACTTTCTTTGTCACTGTCCAGCACTCTGTCACATAAGAAATAAATTCCTTGGCAGTTACTTCTTCGAGGATTTAGAGGTCCATTAACGACCTACTAAAATTTGTAAATAAAACGGACTGGTTTTCTAATCCGTAGGTTTTTCATAGGTTTCCAGTGTATGGGGGCAGCAAACCCCTAGGGCATCACAACGGATCTACATTGATCTAAGTGTGGCACGTACAGGTTCCCCTGTTCTGCCAACCCGCTAACCTAACCTAACCTAACCTTACACATACACATATTTCGGGACTGTTGGATACAGTCCCACCAATTTTTTTTTTTTTTTATATGAGATCAATCACCTTATCTGGATCCCCATTAATATCCGAATGAACAGATATCATAGCAAGTGAGCTTAATCTTGCATTCCCCATCACACTGTTTTAATATTAATCTTAATTAATTTCATAGTTGTACTAGAATCTTATTTTTTTCCTCTTCAGGAAAGGGCAAAGTTCAAAAATATAGAATCGGTTTCGATATATCCCTCTGCTTCATAAGATGCTTTTTAAATCTCGCTGCTGGTTTAATTAAAAGTTGTTGACACAACAACCCGATCATTAAATGTTATGTTGCGTCAAAGCTTCTATGTATGACCACCAAACGCTGTGTAGTTTTGCTGTCGCCGAATTCTTGCCGCTGGTTTGGGGTTTCCACTTTAGAATTTCACAAAGACCCACCTCCGTAAGATTTCCTACCCTGCACAGTAGACAGCTTGTCATAATATGTGCAAAAAAAAAACTTAATTTCAGCTCTGACGTATTACAAATGAAAGTCACAACAAAAATTTGTTTATTTTCAGATTGAATCAAGGTCTAGCTTTTGTTCTTTTCTATATTCTTTGTGGCATAAGCGAAGACCTTCCCTTTCAAAGCAATGAAACTCACATCCAATAATAGCTTCACTTCAGTTGTTTTAGTTTTGCAAATAACTTCTTCATCTCATTTTAATTGAAAAACTTTTCAAGCCGTGTGCCACCCAAATGCCATCCCATATTTTCAGCCAGGGGCGGTTATGAGGGCGCTTAGTGTTCATCACATAATGACTTTCGTTACCCCATTACCCGACACACCACCACTAAGAACTTTTCATTGAAAAAACAATTTTTCCCACAGAAGTTATTGAATTCCATTAAACGATGACGACAACGTCATCAATACCGACCGACGTTGAAATGTATGGTAATCATAATCACACTCAATCTACTCTTGAACAATACGGTATAGAAAATAAATTTGTACTTTTTTTTTTTTTTTTCGTTTCCTTTATTGTCTTTGACTAATGGAAGCTCATTATTTGGTGAACAGAAGTTGGGTGGATCTGTCGATATCGAAAAGTTCAATAAATGTGTGTGTGGTTTCTCAATTTTGGGTGTCAGTATATATACTGGGTGGAACAATATCGTATTAGAATAAAATTTATTGGTGCATACTTTCAGATACGTAACTTAATGGTAGGGTAAAAGCTGTAAATTGCATACATTTCGGCAGATTTAAGAACTACTTTGCCCGTGGTTTTCAGTTTAGAGATATGATTCACACTCTATACACAGACACCTACATCCGATAAGTTAATTTACAATAAAAGACCACTGTTTTTATGGAATTACATAAGGACAATTTTGTGACGTCAAAAACTGGCAAGCAACTACCCTTAAATGCCTATGGTTTTATTCAAACAAGACAGTCAAGAGTGCCACTGAATCGACACGTAGCTACGTATATTCTATTCCTTTCTGTCTCAATTGCTTCACCCTGTAAACAAAACCTTCAATTTACATACTAATTGCCAAGGACAAGCTTTACTAAATAAACATTAAAGACAACACCGAGAGGTTCAACCTCGAGTAATTTCCCCAAAAGGCAGATGATGTCAAATGGAGGCGAACCTGATTTAATCAAACCAAGGATTCCTCAGCTGGGAATGTGAACCTGTATATACTATGCGGAATATTATATGCATAAATAATTTTTTTTTTTTTAGTTTGAAAAAAGGATACATTTCCTGGAAGAAATCCAAATGAGGTGGTTGTAATATGTCCAATGCTGAGAGTACCTGCAACGAGAAGAAGACGAAGAAAAGGAATTAAATAAAATTTAAATGCTAGCAAAATCTTAGTTTAATTAAGAAAATTAGTCTCAACTATCGATTGAAAAGAAAATTACTCTTCAAATATAGCTTAAAATGCAAAGGCGTCTCCTTCGAAGGGTTTGCCTCTTATTTTATGAAGCAAGTGACAGAGAAATTGCGATCCGTACCGTCGTACCGCACCACCCTCCATTAACTGATGCCATGCTTATAATTACTGAAAAGATTCCACCAACAGGCGATAGCAAAAAATAAGAAAATAATAATACGCGAGTTGAGAGGTGGCAGGCGACTAAAAGGAAAAAAAAAAAAAAAAACAAAAGTCAAATTAAGACCCCAAGTAATTGGCAGCAGCATCAGCATAGAAGGTTAACAGCTGCAGCGCAAGGACAGAGTGTGCGAGTATGGAGTCCTCGTCTTCGGCTGAAGAGTGGCCATTAGGCTGGGTTAATTGAGTAAAAAGGCAGTTGGAACTTAATTATGATTCAAAAGTAATTAAGCACCGCCTCACTTACGCGTTCGAGTGCAGAAATGATGTGTGGGTACGGGTAGAGGGGAAGGCTCACCTCTTATGTCACAACATTGTGTTAGATGTTTGGAAGGGTGGCTTACTTCGACATCAAGTGCATTGATGTGAAATGACATGATGGATTTTGATGGCGGAGAAATTGCTATAGATAACCACCTTTATGACTATGGGGAAATTGGTAGATAGGAAAAATGCTGCCTGTAAAAAAATGTTATGGCGTTTTTTTCATATTCCCGTTTCGAGTTCCAGTCTACCCCTGAGATGTGCCGACAAAATGATGTCATGAACGTGAAAGTATAATTGAGATTTTGCATCTTGTTAAAGTGTAGAGTTTAAGCTGATTATTTTTTTTTTTTTATAAGGGGTTTGATTTAAGTTTAAGAAAAGCGGCTTTTAGCATGACAAACATTCGGTTTTATGTGGTTAAAAAAATTGTGGCGACATGAAAGAACGATACTAAAAAAAAGTGCACGACTGGGTCGCAAAACTTTCTCGTTCATCGAAAGTTTGGTTGATTCAATTGGTAGGTAGTTAAAAAGAAGAAACCGTACATTAAATAAAAGAATAGGTAGTGTTAAATAAAATTCACTTTGAGGTTATTCATTCGATGTGGCAGAAGGTATGTCAAATAACAATTTGAGTTTTTTTATAAATTTTAGCTCTCAATAACAGGTAATTTTCCGAAGTTCTGGTGAGAGAGCTATATGCGCCAACTGTACTATTTTATAAGCCCTTACACTAAACAAGTTTTTCAGTCGAGGACAAGTGTAGTAAATGCTTCTGTTTTTTTTTTTTTATCATGATTTTATTTTTGACTGGAATATGTTAATAAATCTGATTTATGTTGTCAATGACTATAAGTATTGTTTCTGATAGATCGATATGTTCTCATATACCTAAGGATATAATGGCTGTTGCAATTTTAATTTTAAAGTTCGGTTTGTGAGTTTAAAAACAATATATGAACACATATCGGCGTTTATGTAGTCATTTTTGAGAAATACTGACTGATTTATTTGTTTTTTTTTTTGTTGTTCAAAAAAAGTAAGTACGGGATCTAACTGATAATACTATTATCCTTAATATTATATTATTATACTAGCTGACCCGGCGAACTGTGTTCCGCCCAAATCTATGTTATATAAAATGAGCCTTAAGATTGTGTTCGTTTGTCGCCGAATCACGCCTTAACACATTTACCGATTGTTGGGGCGCACCGTAACAATATTACATTGTAAATTACTTAACTAAAATCAAACAATATTGAATTTTAAATAAACGTTTAAAAAAAAGAAAAAACTTAACGAATTTTCAAATGTGCCGCCACCTTGTTTGGGCGAGCCATCTTTATTTATTAATAACATAGAAAAAACATAGATTCGAGCCAATGTAAGAGCGTACGAAGACAAATAAAAATTACTTCTTGTTAAACACTCAACGCGGTGAGTTGACTTTTCTTAGCTACTGGGTGGAAAAAGCTCTTACCCAACACCGATTTTAACCAAACTTTTTCACATCTTTGGTATTGGTATATTTATATGATTTTTGTGAAGTTTGGTTGCAATTGGTAAACATATGTTTGTGTAATTTGTTTACAAAAAAAACGGTGCAAAAAAAATATATTTGTACTGTAAAATATGTCGTTTTTTTTGGTCTTATGAGAAATACATTTTGTTTTGTCAAATCACTTTTTTTCGAATTTCCAGTCGGGTTCTTTCAGTTTTCTCAACATTTTGAAAAATTGTAGTTGTACGGTTCCTAGCTGGAATCGGAAAACTTATGCGTGCGTGAAAAAAAAAAAAAAAAAAACTGAATTTGAGTAATTTTTTGTTTTTTTTCCTAAACCACTCAACCGTTTTCAATTAAATTTTGTGGCTGTGTTTGGTTGGTTACAGTTTGAAAGATAGATAGATATTTTAGACTGATAGGTGACTCTGTTGTCGATATCATAAGCCACTCAACCGATTTGAATAAATTTTGTGGCTATGTGTATGGTTGGAAGATAGGACACTATTTTGGTATGGTGGGTACGGCTATATGTAAAAGAGACTGACGTCCGTATGTGCACTCATAACTCGGGAATGAATCGTGCTTCGTGGATTCGTATTGACCCAAGGAAGGACATATGATACTTTTTGTCGTGGAGATAAAAGTTTACGGGGTGGGATGGATTTAAAAAAAAAAAGAAGATTGAATAAAATTATTTAAAACTTTATTTTTGAATTATTTTGATACGCCGGGATTACCGCTACACAATTTGAAATTGAAAGTCGGCTCAATTATAATTTTGTTGCGCAGCCTCAATCCACCGAAATTTTTTAACTGATCGCGTTTGATTTGATTGTGAAGAATCTCAAATCAAATGTCATGGAATAAGCGACGATTTTGAGTGGAAAATTCAAAGGAAAACATTCTAATTCCGTTTCGCTATGACAATTAATAAGTCTCAAGGACTATCGCTGGAATTTTGTGGAATCAATATTGAATTCCCATGTTTCCCCTAGAGTCAAATGTATGAACTTCCGCTTTATACATCGTGTATCGTAAAGGATATGTGCATTGTGCATGCTCAGTATTATTATTCTCATTACATTAACGTTTTCATCCATCACGGAGTCGACTGATTTGTATGAATGAAACTCACCAGCGATTTGGTTTTAAATGGCGAAATTCAAATGATCGACGTTCTTGTTTATCGCAATCAAAATCACTCTTACACTCAGTCAATCATGGTCAAAAATTCTGAGCGATATTTAGGAAAAAAATCATGATTAGTTCTTCCGGTGTCGTTGTAAAGTTGCAAAAATGTTGTGGAAACTCAATCAGGCCGGTGATTAAGTTTGCTGGAATCACACCATCGCCCATTGCCAACAATTGCCTGGAGAACTTTGCAGCGGACTGGTTTGTTGTCAAATGCAATTTCTTGACGTATCGCCATAAAGCAGACGTTTCAGGCAAGCATTCAATTCATCTGCCGGAGTTGATCTCGAAATGACAGGCAGCGTTTGACGAAAATCGCCTGACAGCAAGATCATTGCTCCACCGAAAGGTCGCTTATCATTACGTAAACGATTCAGGGCCTCCAATGCGCGTTTGTAAATCATTGTGCATTCGTCCCATATGATAATCTTACATTGCTGCAGTACTTTCGCCATCGCAGTGTTCTTTGAAATGTTGCATGTAGTTTCTGCATCCACTTGCAGATTCAATGGCAATTTAAATGCTGTTCGACCGCCTTCTAACAAAGTAGCCGCTATCCCAGAAGAGGCTAGGGCCAAAGCGATCTCAGATCTCGAACGAATTGTAGCCAAAATCAGTGAAATCAGGAATGTATTTCCAGTTCCACCGGCCGCATCAAGGAAGAAAAATCCGCAATTTTCGTTTTCGACTTTATGCATCAATTCATTGTACACTTTCTTTTGTTCTTGATTGAATATTGGCACATTTGTTCGAACAGCTTGACTCAATGCGATTCGATCGAAGTCCATTTCTCGCTCCAATTTTCGATTAAATGCGTCTTGCATTGAATGATTTGGCTGTGGCATCCCCAAAATATTTTGGAGAGAAGGATGAAAACTCTTTTTTTTTAAGGGAATAGAAAAGTTAATCTCAAGATGTAATAAATGCATTAATGTAAGATGAGATTATATTGAAAAATAAAAATATTTTTAATTTTATTTGTGTTTTCCTTCATGTCGATACCGCGAATATATTGAACTCCCTACCTCGTCTTGGGCAATTCGGAATTCACACTTTCTGGGCTCAACATTGGCAGCCCTTCGCTGAAAATATACAACCGTCCTTTAGACAGTTTTATTAATAAAACAAATCAAGTTCCTCGCCTTTTAAAAATATATAATAAATAAATTACCAATTGCATTTAGCGATGCTTAAATGTGATATTCCCGTTGGCAGAATTTTTTTTTGTATGGCACACGAATTCTAATTGACATAACACCGATTGGAAAACAAAATGGCGGAATTAGAGAACAAAATTAAGGGGACAGCGGCAGGAGGATTGCGAGAGGATTGCGATTGGGGGTCTCATAAGATTTGTCTATGGTTTGATTCGAAATCGTTGGGAGGAACTGAAACGCATCGCAAGACGCTGTCTAAGATGGCCTTTTGATTAACACGAGTGTCACAACAATAGTCACTAGAATACAAGCCTAAATATTTTGGATTTAAGGAACAGAACATAGTGAGGTTACAACTTTCCGAAATTGTTGAAAATGATCCTTTCACGAATTTTAAAAGAGGACAAATATGTAGTTCCATTTCAAAAGTTACTCATATGCCACAAACCAAATAAGAATTACATTCATATCTAATTAGGAACACACAATTTAAGTAATTAAAAGAAAGTTCTCACAAAAAGTGTTTCCAAACGAAATGATTAACACAAATCTCCTTATACCCATCCCCCATTGCAAACGCATATCTAACAACCGACTACCGCACAAACATACAACCTCAATAAAAACTGCAACCAACCAAACAAACTAATCCACTTCGCCTGAACAAATAATTGCAATTACTGCAACAGCAGCAGCAACATCCACTTTGTTATTCGCAACAGGATTACGATTTAAATCCCTTAATAAAATCAAATCAACACCTAATCCGTTTTTATCTGTTCGTATCTGTATGCATGCGGAACATATTCCAGTGCTTTATTTAATTGCGCTACAAACGAAGCAGACGATTACAATTAAAAGCAAAACCCAAAAACTGTACACACAAACAAATCTGAAAGCAGACAATAACCACTACACAAAAAAAAAAAAATTGATATATGAAACCAGTGCAATTGAAGTTGTTATCCTTTCGAAACCGACACAATATAATTCACGATACAGTTTTAGTATCCGTTGTTATTCTATTCCGACAAATGTTTTTCGCTCTCCCAATAGAGGGAGAAAAAAAAAGGCATGTCAGGAGATCTGCCGATAAATGGAAATAAATTGGCAAATCAATTGGAGTGGAAAAATTCAACTTTCTGTTTAGTTTTTATGCACCCACCTACACCCACACGCTCTTTGGTATTTGTTAATACAAGCTCAAGTTCAAAAAGGTTCTCGTGTTCCATAATCACTCACAAAGGCTTTACACTGAGATATACTACTGACCTGTCAGTAGTTGTCTGGAAAGAAGCACGTCTGTTCGAACAACATGAAAAATGGGTTACTGTTAAAAGTTGTTGCATACTTTATAGCCCGATTTGTATAATAGGCAGGAAACAAGTCAGTATACTCGTAGGACCACACTTGGGCCGGGTATATCTCAATTTAATACAACTCATTCACAGGCCGACGCGACAGATATTCAGGCCAGAACTCAGCACAAAGACGATTTATTCACCGTCAGCTTCGGGGTGAGTGGACCTCTTCACTCGAGACGACGGCTTTAAAAAGCATATTGTAATTTTCAGCTTACATCTGTCATGAAAACAACTCAACTTTTTCATAGAAGCCTGACCCTTCAAGCAACATACAATGCATACCTAGCCCTGCGGGGATATTGCAGCTCACATCTACAGTCAAGACATCCCGGGCTTTTAACCGAATGCATAGAGAAGGCTTTTACAAGAAACAAATCCTTGTACCATCTCCGGCAAAGAACTGGATTTTTTTTTTGGCAGCAGTCGAGTAAGAACTAAACGAGTCAACACACAAAATGTAGTCCACAGGTCTTACAACTGAACGTTAAATATGTCTGCAGTTGGTGATAAGACCAGAATTTGGGTTGGTAGAATTTTGCAGGTCTATCATTTCGACGACCAACGTCTGAGAAAAAGAAAAGGGAGGCTTAACTTCCATCTCCAATAAATCAAACCAAAAATGTATGTCCTCATCAAATTTCAAATTGTCAAACGACAACTCTTTCGAATTTATTTTTCAAACTGCGTTAAAGTACAGGGTGCGCCAGAGAAACTTACTTATTTGAAAGGTCAATAAAAACAAAAGTACTTCAATTATTGTTTTAATTTTTTTTTTATTTGAGAATACAATATCCCATTTTTTTTTTTCATACAGTCTTGAAAATGACATCGGGTAAATGGCGACCCCCATTGCGTATACACTGATGAAGTCGATTTTTGACATGCATTTTGACGGGCAACAAAATCGCGTTCATTTAATTCTTGCACAACAGCCAATTTATAGGGATGAAAGTGAAGGTCTTCATGGAGAATTCGTCGAACAGTGGTTTCAGAAATTCCCATAGCAGCTGCGTGTTTGCGAGCCGAACGCCGGGGAGAACGCACAACTGACTGCCTCACTCTTTCGACATTTTCCGGAGTTCTGATGGTCCGTTGAAGTCCATTTCTGGGTTTAGCGACACTTCCACACTCCCGAAATGAGTTAACCAACGACAGAATCGAATTACGGCCAGGAACGAGTCTGTGAGGAGGAATTTCAAAGCGAGCGCGGAAGGCACGTTGCGTAGCAACAATTGAGCGACCGGTAGAAAAGAAGGTCTCGACTGCGAAGGCACGCTGCTCTCTAGACCAGAGCATGATGGCAACTGACTGGTAGGAGCAACAAATGTGGGAACTTCCCCCTCCAGATGCGCCCCCTCTCGCCCCTCTACCCGCCCAACTCATCGCGCGGGAATTTTTTCAAATAAGTAAGTTTCTCTGCCGCACCCTGTAATACAAACTATAAACAAAATTAGTCGACGAGCCCGAAAAAAAAATATTATTTATTAATTGGATCGAAAACTTGTTCCTGTTCTTCCAATGTTCATATTTTTAACGATTGTAGTTTGGGGTTGAAATTGGATTTACTACCAAGGACTCATTTGCACGCCAAAACAATTATACGAGGAATCCCCGTTGTCGTTTACACCGCAATTTCATTCACTTGCTAGAATTCCAAATAAAGGAGTAGAAAATTCTTCCAAGTAAAAACTTATTCACCCCACAATTTCGGGCATCACAATGTCCAAAGCGTTCTCATTAAATAAATCCCATTTCACTAGCATCCTTTCGGTTTTTTTTTTTTTTTTTTTTTGTAGGTAGTTTTGATCTCGTATTTAGCTTTGAAAATATTCTTCATTTGTATGGGATTTTGCATGAGAGAGGTAATACGGAGAGTGAAAAACATCAATCATGGTGATGTGGATGACTTTTGTAGAGGTAGGAATTGTGTATCGATACAACATATAACCTGACATTGTGTATGGATATATACAGATTAAACATTTTGTGTGGTGCTCCATCCATTGAAGAAGATCAGTTAAAAGGGAGATTGGATGGATGGAAGAACAAAAAATGTTACGTATACGCCCAAGTGAATTTTAATGAGAAATTCTTAGAAAATCATAACGATTGCGTACGCAGTAGAGTTGATAGTTTGAAAAGGTGCTTCCGAATATTAGCAAGGTATTCGAGAAAGTCGTCAATAGATCTCTTTTAGGATGGGTTGAAGAAAATGAGATTATTTCGGACAACCAGTTTGGCTTTAGAGCGGGGCATGACACTATTCATGCCGCGTCGAAACTGGTTTCCGACATTCAGTGGAATAAAAGTAAGAACTAAGAAGCAATGCACGGGTGCATGTCTGGTCGACTTTGAGAAGGCCTTCGATACCGTATCGTTGGAGGGGCTCTTTTATAAGCTGACCAGAATGGGCATTCAAAAACCTTTGCTGTATATGATTTATGACATGCTTACGGGAAAGAAGTTCGTTGTCAAAGCTGGCAACGTGACTTCGAGCAGGGCTTTCGAAATTTAAAACGGCTTACAACAGGGAGCAGTGAATTCTCCGGTCCTGTTTAATATTTACACAAGTGATCTGGTGGGTTCCCTAAGACACGCTATAGCGTACGCAGACGATTTAGTGGCGTACAGGTCAGGACCAAAAATCGAGGTCATCAACATCCTTCTGCAGCGTGACTTCGAGCAAATTAAGAGGTATTGCGATGATTGGAAGTTGAAAATCAATTTCCAAAAATCGGAAACGATCCTGTTCAGAACTCCATTGGCTGGGGCCTCTAGGGACACCAGAAAAAACTGGAGAAAATTAACAATTATTGGACAGCAGGGACGACCATTGGTGGTGAAAAACGTGGTCAGGTATCTCGGCATCCGGTTCGACCATTATCTGTATTTTGACAAACATATAGATGCTTGTCTTGCCGGGGCTAAGAGGGCTTACGCTCTGACAAGGAAACTATTTCGCAGCAGTCAACTTGACTCCAGGGTGAAGGTCATTTGCTACCAATATAGCGCCGTCCTATATGGAAAGGATTCGGGTGTTTGAGAGGCAATGCCTCAGGGCCTGTCTAGGGTTGTTTAGAACTCCTGAGTCTCAGTACATAAAATACTATCCCAACAGGACCTTATACAATGGGGCACGACTGAATAGGATTGACAATTTCCTTATTAAGGTGATTCGGAGGCACGTTGCTAGGGCGATGGCCAATGATAATAACCTGATCTCAGGGGCTTACTACCCCAATTTAATGTACCACGAGAGTACGCTTCGGTCTGGCTTTATCCCGCCTGAGGCATTTCTTGATGAAAGATGGTGTGCCGGTATTATACCACAGCCACCGCGGCGTGAGGGATAAGCGGCTCATCCACGACGGGTACGCCGCCAATGCTCAGGAGCTCCTCCGTTTTAGTACCGCAATTGCGGATCGGGACAGGGTCGATACGGTAAAGCAATTCGCTACTTATGTAGCATCCTCCTTAGTTTTAAGCTAGATTTAAGGCAGAAGGTTTGGGTTTAGCGTAGAGGGTCTTTGGGAGGTGCTGGACTAGCCAACATGAAAGAGTGCTTCCGAGACTTGACCGACGCTTATGGCATCGATCGAGTCTCGGCGACGCGGATGAACCCCTGTTGGCGGCCGACAGTCAACCAAGGACGCGATCAGGATGGTGACCAATCGATAAGATTGCTCACCACCCTGATTATAGGTAATGTAGGTTAAGTAGCTTAGGTAGTTTTAAGTAGTTTTAAACAAAACAATAATAAAGAATTCAAGTTTTCTAAAGTTTCTCGAAAATTAAAAAACAAAACAAATCATAGATATAGATAGACTTAAGGTCGAGGGCAATAATTTTAAGGATATTGTTAAGTTTAGAGCGCTCGCTAAGAGCCAGTAAGCTAGAATAAGATAAATGTTAGTTTTAAATTAGATTTAGTCGTTTTTGTCTAGTATGTAAGTTAATTGAAAGAATTAAATAAAAATTAATTTAAAATGAATGAAATGATAGTTTGAAAAGGTGCAAATGCAACAGCAATCATTTTTAACTATTCGGGGATTCGAGAACCTTTTTTTATATAGACCTAAACAGTAATCGACATAATAGCCGTATTTTATTATCAG
The DNA here is from genome assembly GCA_946477585.1 of Cheilosia urbana. NCBI lineage: Eukaryota > Metazoa > Arthropoda > Insecta > Diptera > Syrphidae > Cheilosia > Cheilosia urbana. The sequence continues at coordinate 49,959,719 of OX297855.1, forward strand.
TGTGATTCGATTTCATTTTTTGACCCAGATGAATGTTTCAATTCAAGTAACTGTGAACAACACAAATAGACTCGTATGACAAAACGTTCTGAGTACGACAAAAATTAAAAATGTTTAAGAATTAAAGTTTTTTTTTTTTAACTAACAAAAATGGGCAATGTTACTTTATCGACATTTAATTAGGAAACTATGAATAACTTACTTAAGGAATTTACTTACCGGCCTCGCTCTAGGACAACCACGTCAAAAAACTTAAAGAATTAGCCTTCTTCTATCAAAATGTAAGAGGGCTAAGAACAAAGTGTACCAAATTCTTGCTCAGTATGTATAGCTGTACATCTGACGTCATTGTTCTTACTTAAACCGGATTAGATGATAACTTTAATGATGCCGTACTATTTCCCTCCAACTTCTATGTCAACCGTTGTGATCGAACCGAAGAAAACAGTGTCTACGAGCGTTTTGGTGGTGTGCTTATTGCCGTAAAAAAGGATTACAATGCTAAAGATGTTGATATCAACGACTTCTCTGACATTGAAATTTGCTGCAGCAGAATTGACCTGACATCTTCGAGTAAAATATTTATCGTATGTGTTTACATTTCTCCTCGGTCACAACTACATATAGTAACAATGTACTTGGACGCAATCCGCTATATTGAAGGTCTCATGTCTACATCGGATAAAATGTATGTTTTTGGTGATTTTAATCAACCGAAAATTAGCTGGACCTCTGGAGATCCTGATTGTACCTTCCTCAACGCTTTAAACCCTCTATCTGTAATTGGATCTGAGATTGTCGATTCCCTCCAATCACTCTATTTACTCCAGATGAACTGTGTAAAAAACTACCAAAACCGTACTTTGGACCTCATCTTTTCCAATAATAGTGCTGAAAGTTTTGTATCTAGATGCCTTACACCTCTAGTCCCGGAAGATGTTTATCATCCTTCTTTACAGTTATTTTGTACTCTTGATGTTAATAATGTGTATAGCTATGAGTCTTTTAGATTTGATTATAAAAATGCTAACTATAATGATATTTGGAAGAGCTTAGCAATTATGACTGGTGCTCCCATCTTTCACTTGAAATCAATGACTTATGCCATACATTCTATCGGGTTATTAATAATGCTATTTTCAAATTCGTTCCGATAATTCGGGTAAATGATACCATGATGGATTCTTGTCCCTGGGATAATGAAGTCACTCGTGGCCTAAAAACGCAAAAAAATAGAGCTTATAGGAAATGGCGGAGTAGTTTGTTGAATGAGGACTTTTTGCTGTATAGGCGATTAAAATCTGAATTCAAAACCTCTCTTTACCATGCTTATCCTCTCTACATAAATGATATTCAAAATAGTATCAAATCCATGCCTAATAAATTTTGGAATTTCATAAACTCCAAAAATAAGAGTGATGGTTATCCCACTACATTCTGTTTTCAATTCAATTATAGATAAAGAATTCTTTAGCTATCTTGGCGAATCTCCTTCTCCTATTTTTTATAAAATTGAATTCTCTGAAGAAGATGTTTTAGCAAATTTATTTGCAATTAAGCCTAGCTTTACTCCTGGCCCAGATGGCCTCCCTTCCATTTTTCTCAAAAAATGTGCTGTCCCTCTACATAAAATAGTTTGCCATATATTTAACTTATCTTTAAAAGCAAGTACGTTTCCATCTATTTGGAAGAACTCTTTTATTGTCCCTATCTTCAAATCAGGAAGAAAAAATAAAATTGAGAACTACAGAGGCATTTGTAAACAGTCCTCTATTCCAAAATTATTTGATATGTTGGTTACCGACAGATTGAATTTTCTTTGCAAATCTTTAATCTGCAATGAACAACATGGTTTTGTGAAGAATAGATCGACAGTTACAAACCTTCTTTTGTTTACAAATTCTGTAATTTCTGAAATCGGTAAGGGAAACCAAGTCGATGCAATTTATACAGATTTTAGTAAAGCCTTTGACCGCGTGGACCATGAAATATTGCTATATAAGCTCGATAAATTAGGTTTTCCACACACTTTCTTAAAATGGCTCTCATCCTTTCTTTGTGATAGATTTCAATTTGTCAAGTTTCGTAATAACTTTTCCAAACGAATTTGTGTGACGTCTGGTGTTCCTCAAGGAAGCCACATTGGTCATCTTTTATTTGTCTTGTTTGTTAATGATGTTGTTAATTTTGTTCCTGATTGTAGTATGCTTTTGTATGCGGACGACTTTAAGTTGTATCTGTCAGGTAAAAACGATGATTGTTTCCTACATCTAAATAATTGTCTTCAACGATTCTATTTGTGGTGCTCAAAAAACTATCTGTCCCTGAATGTAAGTAAATGTTCAGTTATTACATATTCACGTCGAAAATCGCCCATCATGTATTCTTACTTTTTCAATGGCATTGCTATTCCGCGTGTCTCCTTAATAAAAGATTTGGGGGTGCTTTTAGATACTAAACTATCTTTCATACACCACATAGATTATGTCACAAATAAGGCAAATAAAGCTTGGGGACTACTAAGGCGCTATGCAGGTGATTTTTCTGACCCATACGTTATCAAAGTTCTCTATCTTTCATTTGTTAGATCTATTTTAGAATATGCATCCATTGTTTGGTGTCCCTTTTATGATGTCCATATTTTAAGAATTGAATCTATCCAAAAAAGATTTCTCAGGTTCGCCTTAAGAGGGCTTCCTTGGGCTGACGTTAGTAATTTACCCTCCTATCAATCAAGGCTACAATTGATTAGCCTAGAATCGCTTAAAAATAGGAGAACAGTGGCAAGAATTATTTTTGTACATAGGATTCTTATTGGAGAAATTGACTCTCCGGAGATCTTAGTACTTCTTAATTTACATATCCATCGTCCAAATTTACGAATTAACCGTTTTTTTAATATCGCACATTCTCGTACAAATTATGGCAGGTCATCATCTATCAACGGCTTACTGATAAGCTACAATGATAATATCAATTTAATAGATTTTAACTCATCGATTGCTACAATAAAAAGAAAGCTACTAGTTGCTATTCAGTCATAATTGTTTGCTCTATTTAGTTTCTATTCTATTCTATTGTTATAAACTAATGTCTTTGAAAATCCAAGTATTTTGCTGACAAATAAATAAATAAATAAACTTTATTTGAAAAAAAATTAAAAGAAAACTCTTTATTTGAATTAAATTTGACAATTTTACGTGCTCGAAAAAATAAAAAAATCTTCAAAAACTACCTAGTCAAAATGAATGCGTCCATGAATTTTCAGAATTCAAATGCAAAACAGAAACATTTCCTTCACGTCGTAATCGTTCACGTAGGCTCAAGTTCTTGACGAATATATCAATATGAGTGCTTTGGCAGCTCTGAACGTTGATGTCTCACTTCTTCTACCAGAAGATCTGTCAGTAGAGGAACACCACAAGGTGGCGTCGTATCTCCCCTCCTCTGGGATTTAGTGGTGAATGAACTGCTGATATCCCTGGAGGTGGAAGGTTACAATGTGATTGCCTATGCGGATGACGTTGCTATTGCCGTCTCAGGAAGGTGCATTAACACTTTAAAATAACTTCTACAACACGCTCTTAAGAAGCTAATAAAATGGGCAAATAGTTGTGGGTTGGGCGTAAGCCCTCACAAAACTGAACTTGTCCTCTTCTCTAGGAAATACAAGATTCTACACATTGACCCTCCATCTATAAATGGCACTAGCTTGAAGTTCACAAATGAAGCTTAATACTTAGGCCTTATTTTGATAGAAAGTTAACCTGGAAGCCTAACATTCAAGAAAGAGTTAAGAAAGCCACTGTGGCACTTCTCTCTTGCAAAAAAGCCATAGGGAACAAATGGGGCTTATAGCCCCGCGTCACTCACTGGCTATGTCATAAGACCAATACTCACGTACGGTGTGGTTGTCTGGTGGACTGCTTTGGAAAAAGCGATTAATCGCGATAAATTAAGCAAAGTCCAAAGAACGGCTTGGTTGTGCATCGGCGGAGCTCTTCGCAGCACCCCCTCCGCTGCACTTGACATCCTGTTTCATCTGACACCCATTGACATCTTCAGCAGGCAAACGGCAGCTTCTGCAGCCGTACGCCTCAAAGCTATTTCACAATGGACAAGCAAAACAACTGGCCATGCCGCTATCCTCAACAACATTAGGAACCTTCCAGAAAACATCCACTACACCACACCAGAACTACAATTTGATAAAAACTTCCAGGTCTCCATTCCTACTAGATCATTCTGGGAGGAGGAAGCATCCGTGGATGATGAATCGATCCATTTCTTCACAGATGGTTCGGAAACTGTGGACGGTGTATGTGGCGGTGTCTTCTCTAAGAGACTAAATCTTAGTCTCTCCTTCCGTCTTCCTGATAACTGTAGCGTTTTTCAGGGGGAAATAATGGCGATAAAAGAGGTCTTATCTTGGCTAAGGGAAAACGTGATGTCTGCTAAAGATATTCGTATCTTCTCTGATAGTCAAGCCGCTATCAAGTGCCTGGAACCAGTCTCCACGAATTCTATAACAGCCCAAGACTGTCGTTTGTCTCTCAGAGAGATTGCGGAGCAGTTCAACAATCACCTTGTTGGGTGCCTGGGCATAGGGACATGCCAGGTAAATGCAGAGCTGATGAACTCGCCAAACACGGAACTACGATACCTCTGCTCCCAATTAAGGATTCCTTAGGTATTCCACTCGCTACTTGCAAACTCAAAATAAAGCTGGACGCTATCGAAAGAACAAATCTTAGGTGGTCAACCGGCTCGACTTGTCTAGTGACAGAGCAGATCTGGCCAAAGCTGGATCTAAAGCATTCTAGGCATCTGATCTCCCTCGATAGGAAGCATATTAGTGCTACAATAGGTGTCATCACGGGACACTGTCTTATCGGCAGGCATGCAAAAAGGCTTGGCGTATTCTCTAACGATTTTTGCAGAAGCTGCTTTGACGAGGAGGAGGAGGAAACTATTCTCCATCTTCTCTGTACTCGTCCGGCTCTCTCACAAAGACGAAAACTCCACTTGGGAGCGTTCTACGTTAGTTATCTGAACGATCTAAAAAACATAGACATCCGAAATCTACTACGCTTCATTAGAAGCTCCAATTGGTTCAACGAGTAGGAGGAATGAATACAGATTCACGTGGTATCACAAGGGACCTTATAATGGTCTAAGTGTGTCGCCTAACCTAACCAGTTAGCCGACAGCCATTTTTACCTAACCTAACCTATATCAATATGAGCGGTACGCATCTCATCACTTTATATTTAATGGATAGAGAGCAAAAATTCGTCTAGGTTAATGCCAATTACTGTCATGTTACCTGATACGTACTTATGGTCCACGTGCAAAAGCGGTATATAAGCGTGTTTCCATTTCCATTAGCCACTTGACAAATTTTCAATGTGACCTCGCACCCTTACCGAACTGTCAATATCAAAATATTCAGTAAAATCAATTTTTTCATCATGGTAAAATACACGAAGGAACAACGTTTACAAATAATTAAAATTTACTACCGAAATTCCGAGGCGGTGGTCGCAACTTTGAAAGCGTTAAAGCCAATTTTCGGCGGTAATTCTCCTCCTCGTTCTCGGCTACAAAAAATCACTGGTCTATGCCAACAAGCCGGCGAAGTTAGAGGAGCTCAGAGCCAATATTGAACGAGAAATAACGGCCGTATCGGTTGAAATGTGCAGCCGAGTCATCGAAAATTGGGTTCAACGTATCGAACGCTGCATACGTTCCCGTGGTGGACATATGAAGGGAGTCGAATACCATTCAGAAATGCTTTCATAGTAATTTTTTTTTACATATATATCTCAAGTAGAAAGCCCCTTTATATTTAAGAGCCTCTGGTTTACAATCTACACTCTTGTCCTTCGAGTCGGATGTGAATTGGCAATGGGAAATGAATATTCAAGAAATCACGAGCAACGCATGGACATTGCGCAGAACGAACCGATTCGTAGGACTTATCAGCGAGGTTTTGAACTTTCCAGCTCCAGACAACCAACCATTCAAAACAAAACTCGTTCTCCTTCGATTGGGCATGGTTTTAAGGATCTCTGAATTAAGTTGTTACTCTGGTCAACGCATTTGTAGTGGAAGCATTTTGAATGCAAAATAAAATGCCACGTGGTCCACTCAATTCTGTTTGTGTCAGCTGAAAGATGCAAATTTGTTAATTACAAGTCCTTTTGCTCATCTTGCACTTTTTCAGCTTCCTGTTCATTCATTAATTAAAGAGGCACTGTTTCCTCTCATTAATGATGATGATGCCTTGCATCGCACGTCATCACATCAGATAATTATCAGCAGTAGCATCATAATTTGTGTTCTATCTCGGGGCCATTAATTATTAGAATACTTTGCACCTCATTGGTAAATGATGCCATCATCTTGAGCGACACATCAGCGTTTTTTTTTTTGCTTTTGTTTAATCGCCTTCCTTCAGACTAATTTTGTTGTATCCTTGAGAGAGGTAGCGGCGATGCGACGTTTAAAATATCAACGAAAAAGTAGCTCAAAGCAAAAGCAAAAAACGACGCAATTACAAGCACATTAACGGCGAGAGCAAGCTCGGCGTACCTACCGATACTACCACCTAGTAGCAGTTCGGCTCTCAGACAAAGCCTCACCAGGCCAACAGAGGCGCGTACCTATAAATTGCGCTCGCTTTCATTTCTTCTTGATCGGTGCCGGTGCCGTCACATTTGTGCTCGCGCTACATAAATTACACCGATTAACAGCGGCAGAGACGATTTATCAGGCGGATTTTTTTTTCTTCGCACAGTTTTCCGCTTTTCTTCTTGCGCAAAGGGAAAATATATTTTTATTTTTTTGTTGGTTTGCATTGTCTTGTGTTATCTGCAGCATGGCACTATTACAGCGGCGACGGCGGGCGCAATGGGATTTGGTGTTGTCGACCAACTAAATGAATAAATGAAACCCAGCTGCATGAAGGACATATACTACAGCCAAACTGTATCCATTCTATGCATGCATGTGTTGTATAGATACGTTTCGTGTGGTGGCAAATTTCCTTTCCGATTGCGCAAGGAAATGCGAATTTTCTGATAATTTACCCAAGAGGTGTGCAGCTGTGCGCTGTGGTTAAGGCTATTTCTTTTTCCCATTTTTTTCTTGTATCTTTTTATCTTTTATTTTACTTTGGTTTCAACTGTTGACCTTCCGTCTTTGTTAGCGCCTGTTGCACGAACATGTACATTGGAACAAAGAATCGCACGGAACAAAGGAGAACCCGGTGCGTATAATTTTGAGCTGACAGTGTTGCAATGGAGAGTGTGAAATCCTTTGTGTGGATGCTTTTGCCAATGGCAGCGGGTAGTGATATCGAATGCCAATATCGGGAAGTGAGCCGAAAGGAAAGGCATTTGCAACAGAAGATGCCAATCGAAAATTAGAAACCATTTATTGAATGTGTATGTGATAGGTCGAAACAGTTTTAAGGCTTTCGTGGTGCAATCGGATGACCTTATTGTGTTTATGCGAGGAAACTGGCATCAACGATATTCACGTGTGACATGAGTGTGTAGAGCCAGCCTTAGAGTTCATGAACTGATTTGAAAGTTGAATAGAATTTTTTGTTTAGACCTCTTCAACAGGCCTAGCTTCGCACAACCATTCGTTTTGTGCGAGTTTTTCATTTTTGGAACGAATGAAAGGGATCTACAATTTTATGCCGATTCCAAACGGCTAATTGAGAAGTTCTTTCAAGACAGTTTTACTCTCGGATGTTTGTTAGACGTTCGCGAGAGACGTCAAGGGGTTGCAATTATTTTAAGGCGCGTATTCAAAATGGTTGAAAAAAAAAACCATACAGTTTGATAAAAATAAGTTTTGCGTTGCTGTTATTGCATTTTTAATGGCTGTAACAATTTCAATTTTAAAGTGCGGTATTGTGCGGATTTCAGATTTCGTGTGTCTAATCGAACATAAGAACGTCACTTGTTCTTTTTACCTGACTGGTTTGTGTTGATAATCGTGCGATTCGAAAATGCGTAGCCTTCGACACTTTTCAAAGAGTTCCAATTTTTATATTAAAGCATTCGGAATTTGTGTCCCGATTGATTTCTCAATAATCAGTCATAAATAATTTACAAAAGCAATCTGCTTCACGAAAAAGTTGAAGCAAATCTGAGAAAAAATCTAAATTCGCAAAAGTGCTCTGAAATCTAAAAAAGACTGTTTTTTTTTTATTTTGTACCAAACGAACACAAAAAGTGGTCTGAGAGCGCCCAATCGAATACCCCATAAGTATACATTTTGGTCAAAATCGTTATTGCCGTTTTCCGGTAAACTAAAAAAAAATACATTTTTAAAAAATAACTTTCTTTAAAAATCCACTGTACGATAGTACAGAGAAAAACTGGATTTTCTATTAGGTTAGAAATGACCATTATTAGGTTAGAAATGACCATTATTACCTTAGAAATGAATTTTTCTTACAATCGTGTTTACCATTTCCGAGATCTTTTTGCGAAAAATTGTGTATGCAGCAGTAGCGTGGCGTCCATATAACCCGATTCCTACCGACTTCCCTTTTTAAATTTCCATTTCCATTTCAAATATACATGAAACCCTACCAAATGAATTTGATATTCACAAAATCGTACACACACGTAAGCAATCAAATAAATATTGTGTGTATCCATTTTAATCGCTCATCGTCATCGTCAAGACAAAGCGAAGCGCGAAGGTAGCCCCAAATATGTCGGGTTATTAAAGCTTTCACTGATACTGAATAGTTGATTGACTATACTCTGTCCAAGAAAAATTGTCAGTACAGGCCTTATGGAGGAGTTTTTTTTCTACCAGTGGTGCCTGTAGCTACTCTCACGGCACTCAAACACAAGATTTGCCACTGAAATAAAAACGAAACCACTGGCATTCCAAAGAATTTTTTGTTTTAATTCTGCTGAAATTCGCATACATCCCACCATAACCAATCTGCCCCACACCCGCGGGCAGAATGAAAACGATCGTCTTGTGTTCGCTTGCTATTATCATCAACCAAAATAAGCAGTGTGTGTGACTGAAGCACATCAGAAGAGTGTTACCATATGTCAATGAGAGCATATCATTAAGGATTTTTCTTTGAATTTTGTCAAAGAACTTTCGGTTTTGGTGCTTTTTGGAGCTTTTGAGAGCGGCATATTATGTGGGGTGCTGCCATTCGGTTTTAGTTTGTTTGTATTTCTGAAAGATCCAATAATATTCAGTTAAAACATATTTCTGAATGTTGTCTTTTAGAAATAAGGTTTATTCGTGACGGTTTTAATGCATTCATTTCATTAACCCAACAAGTGATCATTTATGTGGGTTGTAGAGATATTGCGATAAATTAATAGTGATTACTAGGGCAACTCAACCGGATTCATGCAAAAGCATGGTATTTTTTGGGATAAAATTTGATTAAATATTTTAATATAGAAAACTAAGTACAAATTTTCAGCCTTATTCGCGAGGGCATATTTGTGCATGTTTTAGTAGGTATAAATTCATAATTCACTTTGTAGAGCATATTTTTCACACTGAAATATCAAAATGATGAAGCAGGTAGACCTATACTGTTTATTTTCGGTCGCTAGGTTTTACAACATCCGGTCACTCCTCTCCAGTAAAGCAAATGCCTTGAAAGGATTTTATGATCCTTTATTTTGCTACTGTTTCCGTGAAGTTTTGCATTGACGGGTAATAATTTTTTAACAAATATGTTATCTAGGTATATATGTCTATATTAAAAAATGTATGTAGAGCTGCACAAGTGCAGTCCTTTTACCATCTGTTTAGGTATATGACATTGTGTCGTGATTATACAATTTTGCATTCTAATTGCCTATTTGTGTAAGGCGTAAACAATGGTTGTTATCTCAATCGCGGATAGTGCATCTAAGCAAGTGGTTAACTTTATTGTGCATATGAATAAACAGAAACATGGCTACAAAGTCTTCAAAGGATCTAAGTGTAGAAAAGAAACAACAAATTGTTGATGCAACTGAAAAATTCTATGGCCTTTTCAAAAGTAAATCGGAAGCCGTTACGGAACAAACTGAATACAGGCTTTTAAGGGAAAAAGCAATCAAAGGCCACAATTCACTACCAAAGAAGAAAAATAATTCCGGTGCAAGGTGGATGATGATTTGATGTGCGATAAGGCGGATAGTCCATCAGTATTTTTTATGGATAATGACCTTTCAACGCTAGACAAGATATTATTGGAAGTAAAAAAAAGTGAAAATACAACAAAACTAAGCAGCTCAACTTTGCATATAATATTGCAAAAAGATCTCGGACTTAAATTCGTCAAACGTCAGCGAAAGAATTTGTTGTTGGAAAGAAGTGACATTATTTCTTGGAGACGAAGATATCTACGCGAAGTAAAAAAAAAAAAAAAAAAAAAAAGAGAAAAGAAAGATTTATTTTACTGATGAGACCTGGCTAAATTGGAAGATGGTGACCCTAACAGTGTTGCTCTGAGTTATGGCGAATTATCACATACACTATGGAAACCCTGTGAGAGCTTTAAAAAGGGACCGATTTATGTAAATCATTTCAACCAGACTGAGAGACAAACATCCTCTCTTACATCCTCTCTTCCCTGTACTGACAATTTTTCTTGGACAGAGTAAAGTTGATTTTGAGAGAACATTTACTAGTTATCTCTTTTTTTCTTCCGTGAGTATTGTGTATGGGGAATGGCGAATGGGGATGTGGTTACGAACAAAATAACACGCTTTCGTCGAGTTATTCGATATTCGATTTCATTGTTCTGGCAGGTAGTATGTTGAGGTAGGTAAGGGGAAGTATTTTTGTTTACCTTACAAATTCAGTTGACTGATTGCAGTGCACGACTTAAAGTGAATTTCGTATTGTGAACCAAATTTGCAAATGTTCAATGGTATACCTACACAGATGTAAGATGTTTTACATTTGTATGGGATTCATTTTGCTTCGTCGACCTCCCATTTGAAAATGTTCACGCTACGCCACTGGTATGCAGTCATGTTACTCTCACCTACTTCAATTTTGGTTACAGCCGTTCGTTAGAGACATTTTCGAACAAATCAAATTGGTATGAACATTTAATATGGGAAGTACCATTAATATTGAGGTTAAATTTGAACGAAATTAGGGCAGCCGTTTAGGCTATAGGCCTCGGGACATACAGATAGACAGATGGACAGAATTTGCGACCCATTTTTTTTTTTTTTTTTTTTTTTTGAGATCCTTCTATCATCGTAATGTCAGAATTGATTTGTTTTTCAAAATTTTATACGAACACAATATCTTCCTCTTACTACGCAATCGAGAAAATTAAAAAGAATTCTGTTAAAACCTAATTGAAAATAATATTGAAAAACCCTTGCGAAGCGGTCCAAGACGTGTCATCAGACAAATGGAACAGCTGAATCGAGCCGGACATCGCTCATCTACCTGCAAACGGATTATCTCCGATGATTTACTATCGGTGGAGGACAATCGCCTGCTATGGAGGGCCACTTGATAGGATCTAATATTCACGACCGTTCTAATAGATAGCCGAACCGCAGCGAACAGACCTAACCCTTTTTGAGCCTCATTACCCTTGGCCCCCACGTTTTGGAAAATTATCAAAATGGCGCCTTTTTCAGTTTAAGTAAGGTTTTATTCTTTATTGAACAAAAGAACTGCAAAGATATGAAAAGAAGTGTTCGTAATTGTTGGGAAAATTAAACACGAAATAACTATGTGCTTTATGGTAGAGTTTTTGTTTCTTTGTTGCTGTTTTTTTTTTTTTTTCACAATAATATGTTATGTGGAGGCCCCATTTTAGTCACCCTTTTGAAATTATTCAGCGGCAACGCTGAGCCGAAGCATTGAAATTGTTGACTTTTTGAAAGTTTTGAGATCGCTCTCTTCACTGGATTGAGATCTTCCACTCACTGTTTGGTGGATACCACAGGTACACAGATACAAAAAACCCAAAATGAGCGACCGCTTCCGTTTCATTGCAGCTACCATATCCGCGCTAAAAGGTCATTGCCGTCGGAATATCGTTACTAATCTCCGAACCTCCCTCTTGTTCATGCGCTCAAAATTAATGACACTCAAAGTCGATTTCCATCGACAAATCCTGCGAATTCCAAAACCAATCATTGTTCGACAGACAAAAGATATACGCTCCGACCGACACGAATACGATATGCAACTCACTGACCTTCAACCGAAATTCGCCACTGACAAGCCAGACGCAACAACAAATATCTTACTTATTCGGTTAAGCCGAATGAAACGTGGCTTAAATTTTAATACCACTCTAACTCCCCGCCCATCAGACCATAAGTTCAAGCACTCCTGTCAACGTGATTTCTTTTATTTTCTTATTGCGGCACCCACTGACTAATATCAATGAACTTCTTAGATCCAAAACACATCAATGGGGATGACACATGGGCGATGGTCAGCACATTGAAATTCATTTATTTCTGGTTCATGATTTGCACTCCCGCACAACCAACAACCAACAACCATGCTCGGATAATGATTACATCGTTGAACTCGCGTACCGGGAAGAGTTGGAAGATTCTTCTGCTTTTCATCATGGCCATTACAGCCGCTTACACATTGTACCCTCTCGAAGCGTACTCGTATATTTTATAAATAAACATTCCGTCAGCAAAATCCATTAAACTCGTCGTCTCCTTCGCGCCTTGCGGGTCTTGGTCGTGGTCTCTCGGTGGCTCTAACCAAGAAGCGCTGCACTATGTTGAAGAACAAGAAAATAAGAACAAACCAAAACGTCAGGAGCGTGTGGAAAAGTTTTAAATAAACAAAACAAAATGAACGAAAAGATCCCAGAACAGGCAGGCGGCAGAGAACAACCCCCTGGGTCAGGCAGAGAAGAAGTGAATGGAATCTTCACAGCTCACACCATAAATGATTTGTATGCAGTGCATCAGCACCACAGTTTACGGTGAATTGTGTGAGTATGAAGAATGCGTAAAATACTTTTCCAATAGATGCATGGATACGGGTAGATATACGCGCGCCTACCACCGGTACCATGCCATTCGATTATTGCAATCGCCAGAGCACTTTGTTATTTATTTATCGTGTGCATCTAGATATAGACAGAAAAACATAATAATTTACGTCGACGGATGGTATGAGTCAATAAGGATGGCGGCAAATGCGTTTTTTGGAACAATTTGATGCTCTTACCATTTGCCCATTCATCGGGATCTGGATTGCGTGCCGATATATGATGCATGTAACTGATTTGTTTTTTCGGTAAGCACAATTTCGATTTTATTGGAAACGTTTTAGCCGCACGTGTGAAAACATTTCCCATAGTGTACGGATTTTGGCAGAATTTTGCGAAAATTGGATCCGATCGACCCGATGGAAGCGATTCTCTGTGTCGTCCATGCGGTGTTTTTGAGAAATTTTAATTTAATTGCGATACGTTTGGTGGAAGGGGGTTTGGTTTTGTGCTGTTTTTGGCTAATTCGAAATTCATTAGAAATTCACGTGGACTGAACAGTGATTGCGTCGATGCGTTTAATTTTCGATGTGAAATTTCACGAGTCAAGGGTGGAGGCACATTTGTGTGTCTGCGGTTAGAATTTCGATTGAAACCAGGGTTCAAATGTTATTGAAAAGCGAGGTGGAAAGTGGATGCAAACTCGCTTAATTTGTATTAAAATAGAGAGAGAGAGGGAGAGAGAGACATTGGTAGGTATAACCAATTTGTGAGTGAAAAGGTTTTATTCCAGGCAACTGAAAAAAAATAACGCTCCAGTTAAAACGACTTTCCCGTCCTGCACTAATTAGTTTTCTTCGGAACTTTTTGCCTCATTTTAAGACAGTGTGATTTCGTGACGTCGATCTTGCTACATTAAGGTCGCCCCATTTATGTAGGTAACTATTTTGTTCATTCATTCTTGTTCAAATACACTTGCCGGCTGTAGATAATTGTCACAGAATAATCTATTTGCTAAGCAACGCAGTCTTAGAAAGTGTAACGGTCGGGGTAAGGACTAGCTCGCCGTATTGGGGTGGATTGGGGTTATACCTATATAAGACCCGTCAAAAAATAAAAAAATATCGTGCAAAAAAAAAAAAAAACAAGAAAATGTCTAACCCACATAATTAAGTGAAGTTTTTGCTGGATCCCTGGATCATCGTTCCATCGATTGGAATCAAATATGCACAACTGTTGGACGGTATACAACCCTAAAACATTACAAACCCAGCACCATGCTGACTGGACTGAACGACTGATGCGGATTTTTCACGAGATAATCTCGGCATCCAAGCAAGTTTTCTTTTGCGGTGATCCACGAGGCTCAAATGAACTCTCTCTTTCGTTCATAAAACCCGGTTCCACCCCTTATATGTTTATTTTTAAACTCTTGGGCGAATTGCAGCCTTTTTATTTCGTTTTCGTAGTTATATCCGGTGGAAGAAAACATGCCCGATGACTGGACAATCAGCTCCATATGTCCCATCTACAAAAAAGGCGATCCAATGTCTTGCAAGAACTATCGAGTCATATCCCTGCCTAATGTCGCATACAAGATCCTATCCAACGTACTGCGTGTGAATGTCTAAAACCGTTCTGCAACACACTACTCGGCACGTACCAGTGTGGCTTCTGGCCCGGCAGATCGACGATAGACCAAATTTTCACACTGAGGCAAATCCTGGAAAAGAACAACGAATTTCAAGTCGAAACTCACCACCTATTCATCGACTTCAAAGCCGTGTATGATAGCATACATCGTCAAGAGCTCTATATGGCGATGGCCGAATTCGGAATCCCGGGAAAACTGGTTCAGCTGTGTCGCGTGACGCTGGAAAACACGCGCTGCAGCGTGCAGTTTGGAAGTAGCTCTTCCGAACTATTTCAGACACGCACCGCATTTCGGCAAGGAGAGCCGCTATCAGGCGACTTCTTCAATCTCGTACTGGAGCAGATAGTGCGCAGGGCAGGTGTCAACATGGAAGGCACTATCTTCAACAGCTGCTGGGCTATGCGGACGACTTTGACATCATCGGTCGCTCCCAGCGTGCCGTGAAAGAAGCATTCACGGCGATTGAAGAGCAGGCAAAATCCGTTGGCCTTGAAGTAAATGAGGGCAAGACCAAGTACATGCTATCAACAAACAAACAAGCATCTGTCCACCGGCTAGGACAAAACGTCACTATTGATAGCAACAATTTCGAGGTAGTTAAGGAGTTCACCTACCTCGGAGTAAACAAACTCGAAGAATGACACCAAAGTGGAGATCCGGCGAAGAATTACCCTAGGAAACCGTTGCTATTTCGGTTTGGCAAAACAACTGGGTTCAAAACAAAAAGTCTGCAGTGTCTCAGGCAGAGACTCTTCACGGGTCGGGAGCCCGATAAGTAAGTTATATACGGTACTTTTCCTACAGGATATGTATCCAAATCGAGTTCAGCAATGCGCCTCTGAAATATCCTTTTGATAATCGGCATATTTTTTTATTTTAGCTCGAGAACTTCATCAGTTAAATTTGGATTTTTAACAAATTTCCCCAAAATTCATACTTTACTTTCTTCGGTATAACTTTTTTTTTTTTTGATAATTAAAACTAAAAATCTACAAAATTAATAAAACTTGAATAAGTATGGTTTTGAAAATGGCAAAACTAGTTTTTATGTAGTTTCGAATTATTCACCAACAAATAAAACGTTTTTATTATAAATCGACATAAGTTACATGTACGGAACAAGCATAAGTGAAGGGAGCTCAACGGACAAAATTTATTTTCTTATTGGATGTGAAACATTCTTTTCGGCAGTGTGGTCACTTTTCATTCATTGGCAGGTTTTCCTTGTACTATTGGTGCGATAGAATGAGCACATGACTTTTCACTAGTGATTAAGTGATTTCTTTTGTGGTGGTAGGGTTAATAGGAAAAATGGTGAAGACTTGTTGGTGAACATCGCCCTTTAAGAAATCGTGTGACAATATGTGAAAAATTTAATTTCAACAACTAAAAAAAAAAAATTAAACTAGTACTAGTGCACTCAAAAACTCTCAACAAAACTAATTTTAACGAGATCTTGATTTATTTTGAATAAATAAAAAAAAAATGGCAATTCATTTTTGATTGATAATCAAAATCATAGAGCTTTAAACAAAACTTTTTATAAGTTGTGCTTAAAGTCTGTGAATTATTGAACAAAAAAAAAAATCAATGATGTGCGGCTTAGCAGTAGACCACCAAACTTCCAAAAAGGCATGAAGTGGTATACGGATGGTTCCAAAATGGACTCCAGGGTCCTTTCCGGCATATTTGAACCAAACCAAACCAAACTTTATCGATCTCAATGGGAAAAATCGCAAGCGTATTTCAATCAGAGCTCCTTGCCATTAAAGAATGCGCAAGCCTCATCAACACCTCAGGTATCAAAGGCGCGAACATCCATATATTCACGGATAGTCAAGCAGCTATTAGCCCTTAAATAAATAGTTGGCGCAACAGGTCCGGAGAGACCCTAGGCCTAGCTTCTCACAACCATTCGTTTTTGTGTGAGTTTTTCATTTTTGGAACGAATGGAAGGGATCTACAGTTTTATGCCGACTCCAAACGGCTATTAGCCCTTAGGTTAGGTTTGTTTAGATCGGCTGCCAGTTACGAGAGCCTGCACACCTAGACCATTAGAAGGTTCATTTTGATACTCCTCCTCCTTCTCCTCCTCGTCTCTATAGCTTCTACAGAAATCGTTTAATGGTACGCCGAGCCTGTTTGCGTGTTACCCTATTAGGTATTGTCCAGACATGACACCTTTTAGAATCAGCCTTGCCCACATCTGTTTTGTCGGCAAGTTATACCATTTGCCCACCTACGATTCCTTTTGTCGAAGGCATCTTGTTTTAATTTAAGTCTGCATGTAGTGATTGGTATACCTATATATGTGCTTTGTGTAGTGAAATAGGTATGCTTGTTCCACGTTTGGCAAGTTCATCGACCATACAACTTCCTGGAATAGCTCTATGCCCGACTTTTGACATGTTTGAGACGGATTCCAGGAATTTGACAGCTACTTGACTGTGTGAAAAGATCCGGATGTCCTTTGTAGATATCACGTTTTTCTTGAGCCAGGACAGGACCTCTTTTATTGTCATTTGTTCCGCCTGGAACACGCTACAGTGATGTGGAAGACGGAAGGACTGATATTAAGTATGTCAGAGAAAACACCGCCACCCACCCCTTCCTCAGCTAATGCTCTTAGGTCACGCACCTTATTGACTCCAAATCAGTCTTACACTACCCTCCTAACACTATGCATCAGAAGCAAAACCAAAATGTAGTGTGATACTGCCTAGGAAGGAATTGAAAGAAACGAAAAAGCCGATGAACTGGTCAGAAGAGGTTCGGAAACACATTTCACAGGACCTGAACCCTATACTGTGCAATCTCTAAATCAGCGGCAAACCTTGCTATAAAATAGCTGGGAACAAATAACTGTATTTCACATTGGGAGAGCATCCCATGTATAAGACAGGCCAAACAAGTTAGTGAACCTTTCAAAAATTATGCGAAAAATATTCTAAATCTACGTAGGCTCGATGTCAAAAATCTAGTTGGCTACCTAACAGGGCACCATGGTTTGCGATATCATTTAACAAAATACATGTAGCCCACTCTTCGGAGTGCCGCCTATGACTTGAAAAACAATTGAGCATATTTTATGTGAGTGCCCAGTCCTTTGTGGAACCATACAAGGAATTTTTTCTTCACGGATGTAATAAGCCCAGAAGAAGTAAAGACATCCTCTGCTGAAAGCATCATCAGCTTAAGAAATTGTGAAAATAGAAACTTTAATAACCTAAACAAATTTTTCTGATCATATTGCAAAATATATCTACCCAGGTCGGCGTGCCTCTTATCGCGATGACGAGTCAGAAATAAAACAAAAATATTTTCTGTATCCAAATTTCATCAATACCTCTGCTACAATACAAGATTAGTCGTTCATACATTGAAGGGCATTTTCATTAGTTGCAATTATAGGAAGCGAACCTCCGATGCACACCATGACCGAAGGCCGAGGTGAAAGTGAAAGGACTATACTTTTATTTCTATGGTCAATAAAAGGCGGTTCAAAGGGATCACTCGAAATAGTTGACCTCCAAAACACTTAAACAAATGCTTAATCTATTCGGCAATTGATTAATTGTGACTTAAATGGAAAGGTAATAAAACGGCGCAACACCAGTCTTCAGAACCAGCTACTAAGATATGCTTTTCGCTGCAAATTAACTCCTTTTAGGGTGCTTCCACACCGGATGGAGCAAAACGCCTTAGACAAACCAAATGGTTATTTTGTGTGTTTCGGCAATTTAAATACACACATTTAAATACGCGCGCCCACAATGAATAAGGCAAAACAAAGCAAGAAAACAAAATAAAGCGTTTTGTTCCATCCGGTGTGGAAGCTCCCTTAGTGACTTGTTCGATCTGGCAGCAGAATATGGTGTGGAACTAAACTTAACCCTGGAAAATATCAATGACTGGCAATATAAATTTTATGATCTTATAGCGCAGATAGGCGAACGCTTCTATGAGAACTGCCTGAACAGGGCGCAAACCTCCGACTCTAGGATGATATATAGAACTCTAAGCCATTCATTGGACACATATAACTATTTTTGCAATGAGTTAACAACTTACGAAATCAGCATAATCTTCAAGATCAGAACAGAGACTTTAGGCCTAAATTTTTTACCGCGAAGATAGGATCTTCAAAGAACATGCAGCCTCTGCAATTTAAATGTACCGGAAGGCGTTTTTCATTTCCTCGCATGTCCTATACTCCTCGAAATTAGGAGACTTTATTTCTCTAAGAGTTTTCTCACACTTCAGGAAGCAAAAGAATTGTTGAACGGTCTTTTTGGTTGGAAGTCGCTTTTCCAATACAGCATACACGCCTACAAGTATCGGAATAGCTTTTTGAATTTGTGATCTTCAAAATTGTACAATATTAAAACAGAAAAAATTTAAACACACTCATACAGTCAGAATTATTTTTGTATAATAATAATTAATCAATGTTTTTTTTTTTTTATTGTATTCATTTTTTTTAATTTATAAAATGTATCATGAAATGTCAATCAATCGGCAGACGGCAATATAAAGCCATGCATAGGTACGGGTACTTAATGATTCCTGCCTGCGAGGATGATGATCCCTTTGAATCGCATACTAACCAGATTCATTAAAACCGTAATTTCTAATCTGTTTCTGGTTCTGAACTGAGTGCCTTGCAATTGTGGCATTCTAGAAAAGAAAATATGTCTTCTGTTAAAGCCATACTTAGCTAACTGCAGTCAACCGACTTTCCCTTTGATATACAGACACCATACCCACTGCTATCTTTGTACTTTTGTTGTACAGAAAAACCTAAAGGGACGTGTGCATCTCTCCCATTCGTTTGGTAATCGCAACAAATCACCAACTTAACTAAAACCAACCCCAACTCTCTCTCATCAATGGAAACCCCACTAATCAGACTTAGTGCGCAACTGATACCGAAATAGTTTTCACCATTACAACATAAAAGCCTTCCGACTTCTGTTTCATTGAATTTTCACTCGTAAAGTAAAGTTAACCGAGAAATTATCTCAACATTGTACATATACATTAAGACTATCTGCGGGCACTTGAAAGTCGGTGGTGCACTTGAAGTACTCATCACAAGTGTTGCGGGCAAGTTTACAACAAATACACGGGGTGGTGGTACTTACATTTTCATGCTTGAAGAAGCAAAGCATTTTCAGCTCCCGGAAAACCCTCTTCGATGATACCAAGGACTGGAATACGTTGGGTAGCTTTTTGAGTGCAACTCGTCGTCCATCTCGTGGATCTGTGACAGCCCTGAAAAGAAACAAATTAAAATTGATTACATAATTAACAATAAAAAAGACAATTCAATTCAATCAATTGTTACACCAGTATCTACCAAGAAAGTATAGGCACTGTCATTAGGTACCTAGCTCCTAGCTATACTCTGACGCAAACAAGCACTGTAATGCTTATTTGAGGGGAAGGTGGAAATAAATAAGCGTCAAACAAAGCGAATTGAAAAGGGATTTACGTAAGTACGAACCGCTTTGTGTGAACTTTCATCAAACTTGTTTACAAATGGTGTTCGGTGTCGTACTATTAGAACAGGTATTTCAAGCATCGATACACGTCGCATTGGGGACTCAGGCGAACGCACAACGAACAAAGTCTCTCTCTCTTCATTTTCATTAACAAACTCAAATCCTTAGTTATATATATCGAGGGAGCCGGAGAAGTTAGCACACTGGCAAATCATTCGAGGTAGAAAAAGCAGATAGTTGTGGGGATTGGGGACCCTAGGGCGTATGCACGCGGTCTTTCAGGATCAAGTTTTTGTTGGTTCTTCTGATTTTGGTAGCTTCACTAACATGAGCGATGATGTCTTGATAAATTGTTTCACACCATTGTTTCCAGTTTTTAATTGTCTCGAGATATATGAGCGGTTTGCTTTTTTTCTAAGGGCCAACATACATAGTCGAGGGAAAAGAGAACAACCTCAAGGTTAACAGATTTGATTTATGGCGAAGGGGTTTACCTCCTTTTTGGTTGGGGTAACTTGAATTCTGTGAATGAGCCGAATATGTGAGTTCGCATTTAATTAAAAAGGTCGTCCGTTTTATGTTGAGAACAAATGTTTGCTGAACACATTATTTTCCACACCACACATTTATCATAGTCAGAGTCATTGGATGGACAGTCGGTCAGAACATGCGATGATATGGATCTTCATCATTCAGCTGAAGTTGCTATAGGAACTTATAAGTTTTTTTTTAAGGCTTTACGACATCTTTTGTAATAAAACACACACAAAATTTCAGCACTTAAATAGCTCTGTTGAAGAGCAGTAAACTGGGGTAGAAGCTACAAAACATTCGTTTAGCTGTGAATGAGGGAAATACACTAAAAGAAGGTGTATTCCAATCCCGGAGGTTGTGTGGTTCCGGTCCAAATTGCGCCACTAACGCGTAAACCACTCGCGACTATCGATATAACCTAACAGACTCGATGCGAATAAGTATAACTGCTTAAGACTGCCTGAACAAAAGTATATGCTTAGATTTCGGAAAACAACTCAAAATGTCGTTTCCAGATGGACATCTGACCAAAAATGGCTATTGGGTGTCAGAAAGTTTCCCATAAACGACAATGGTGGATCCGTGAGAAAAAGCTTCCCAACGATAAAGACTGGTTAGTCTACGGCAGAAGACGTCCTTTCTGTGCTGAGAAGGCGTTTTTGGTATACAAACTTACCATAGATAAGGACTCACCCGAACAATCCTCACTTTTTGGTATTCATTCAAACTACAAAATAAGACCGATATTTATGCTCAAAGTGACATATAAATACGAATAGGTTTGAGATGGATTTTCATGGTCAAAATGTTATTAAAAGTGATCAATCCAAAATTGGATAGATGTGTAACTCCTTGCTAATATAAGATTGGTGAACCACAGTAAAGGAATAGCTCGGCTTGGGTGAAAAATCCGACTTTACAACGTTTGGTAAACCGGTTTGGTAAACAATCAGCCAAAACCCGTACATCAAAGGAACGCCAAATTCAAATCGACCTAAAACCCACTTTTATAAATTCTTACATTAATCCGATTACTAAATGAATTAACAAGAACATTGCCGCGATCCGTGAAAGTGTACAGTATAAGCCGAGGCAGTCCAATTGTTTGGCGCAATTTATCACTTCAATAGGGCAATTTCTAAAACACCACTTCACAATCACAAATTGCAAAACAAATATTTGGTGATTTACCACCACTTACATGATCCATGATAAGCACATTAGTAGGTGTCATTACGGGACACTGCATCATTGGAAGGCATACACTCAAGTTGAACCTCCTTTCAAATGATTTCTGCAGAAGCCGTAGGGACGAGGAGTAGGAGGAAGAGACTATTCTTCACCTCCTTTGCACATGCCCAGCTCTTTCATCCCGTAGAAAACTTCACCTCGGAGAATACTTCTTCGACAATCTTGGCGAACTCGCAAATATAAGCATCATCTGCCTCAAATGCTTTGTTCTTAGCTCCAGATGGTTCAACAGGTAGCCTTGATGTGGCCTGCCACTCGAACCTAATTTATGGATGGATGTATGTATGTGGTGTTGCTGGACGACAACTGCGATCATGAACTTCATTGTGCATATTTCGTGTCGGCTCAGAAACAGACAGTCGGTATTCAATCTTTGTCTTAAGCGTTCGGGTTAAAGTTGGTGAAGTATATAGTTCGCAGTGGTAGTGAGTCTGATAACCAACGGATTATAAAGCATTATGGAATATATCTTGTACCAAGTACATACATACCTATATTATATATCCTAATTCTATTTTTAACTTTCTCGATTACGTATAGTATTCGTACAATATTTCGAACTCGAGATGTTAATCAATTCTGACATTACAATGATAGAGGAACTCATAAAAGTGGGTCGCAAAATTCTGTCCGTCTGTCTGTCCGTACTTCCACAGGCCTATAGCATAAGATTTGGAGTTTGGGGGCTTACAGTTCGGGGCCGTTTTTTTTTTTTTTTTTTTTTTGCAAGGTAACCTCAGTATTAATGGTATTTCCCATATAACATTTTCATCAGTTTTAATTTAATTTAATAACGGTAATTTTGAAATTTAGACATATCTCGAAAACGGTCCACAGTTTTTTTTTTTTTTTTTTTTTTTCTAAGTTCATATGGTTACTAGCTCAATATCAAGCTCACTTTTTCACTTTTTCTCTGTATATTTCGTACAATTGTAGAAAAAAGCGAAAGAAGTTTCGTTTTATGTATGGGTATAACTGGGGCCTTAAAACTAACTTCCTAAAACGACGTCAAACAGCTGTGCAAAGTATAATGGTACGTTTGTGCAAATCTGAAAACATACCGAAATCTGCAAAAAGTAAACCGAATCAAAAAAAAAGATTGGATTTTTATCCAAATGGCAAAACTACAACAGTTTCACGCCGCGTACGAAGTTGCGGACACAGCTAGTTGGCAATAATGCATTAATTTCGACCAAATTTGATTACCATAAAAAAGTTTATAATGAGTCAATCTTAAAAGATAGACCTATACTGTCGTCGACATTTTTTTAGATCATTTAAAGAGTAACAATTTTTTCGTACTTATTTTTTTGGTAAGTTGAACCGTTTACGCAGCGCACGCAACGGAAGCCAACAATATTTTTCACTGATGCTTCGCTTCTTTTGGTCGCAGCGTGATGTTGTATAGCCTAAAGCCTTCCCCGTAAATGCACTATCCTATCACAAAAAGAATTATTCAATTCGAACCAGTAACTGCTGAGATTAGCGCGTACAAACTAATAAACTGTTTCAGCTTTATAATATTAATATGATATGATTAGAGGAAAGTATTAGTATTTTATGTACTGAAATTCAGGAGTTCTAAACAACCCTAGGCAGGCCCTGAGGCATTGCCTCTCAAACACCCGAATCTTATCGATATAGGACGGCGCTATATTGAACCACATGGGATAGCCATAACCGATGATAGGCCTTATAAGAGCCACGTAGCAAAAGACCTTTACCCTGTAGTCAAGTTGACTGCTGCGAAACAGTATCCTTATCAAAGCATGGGCCCTCTTAGCCCCAGCAAGACAAGCATCTATATTTGTCAAAATTCATTTAACACTACTCCTTTTATTATTATTATAGATTTTCACCTACCTAACAAAATAAGAAAACATCCAACCAAACTTTTGATGGACGAGAGAGCTTTCTCGACACAGTCGTTAACTTTATTTTTTTTCAGAATGTACACCTCGCTATTAGAAAAGAAGTAAATTGAAAGGGACTCTTAAATAGTGATGTGCCGAACCGATAATTTCTCAAACCGAGTTAAACCGGTTTAGAATTGAAGCAAACCGAGTTGCAAACCGAGTTAGTCAACTCGATTTGCAACTCATTAAGAAATCGAAATCCAACTCGACTTTACAACGTACGTACGTATACGGTTCATTCAAACCGATTTACCTATGGACTCACTCAATTGACAAAAACCACACTCGTCATAATCATAACACATGAGAGAAAACAGGAGTAAAGAGAAGAGCACAGCTTTCTAATTGGACTTTGCATGTTTGTACATTGTGTTTATTTTTCTCACACCTACCTTCTACCTAACCAACCGAATCGAAATCCGAAACCGAGTCGTATGCTGAAATCGGTTTATGATGCGTGTCATTTTACTATTCGGTTTTCGGTCGGTTCCTTTCATTTCATCGGTTTTCGCCAACTCGGTTTGAAATAAAAGCAACTCGGTTTAACTCGGTTTAGTAGTAACTCGGTTTAAACCGGTTTACCAAACCGAGTCGACACATCACTACTCTTAAATATGTAATCGAAAAGGATTGCCAACCAACCCAGTCAAATAAGGTTGTCTCCGGACGATGTGGCGTCGTATGATTCTCATGGATATTATGGGGAAAACAAATTATAAAATAAGACTATAAATATGTATTCGAAAATAACTTAAATAATCTTCTTCTTCTTTTTATTATTATTAATATTATTTTTTATATATATATATATATCTAATTCTTTCGGGGTGTAACTCGATGATGATGTAACTCGATAACCCCTGGGAAGATTTTCATAATTCTTTTTGAATTTTGTTCGTATTGCTGTATATCAGGTTTATATTTACTTTTTGTCGCAAAAACAAAACTTTGAGGGGATGAAAGAGGTTATGAAAGTTTGTATGGGGAAATACACTTTGAAAAAAAAAACTGGATAGAAATCGAGTAGTGACACTGCAAATACAAAAAAAAAAAATATTTTAAATTTTAAAATCAACTGTTGTTGTCAATTACTTTAATTATTTTCCAAGCAAATTGTTGTTGTCAACAATTTTGAAAAAAAAAAAAAAAAAAAAAAAATTAAATATACCTAAAATTTTTTTTCTAATAAATTATGTTTACTATGTTACATTAAGTAACTTATACGTAGATACTTTGGTTATACAAAGATGATGTGGCCGACGATATTTTGCATCGAATTCGCACTGTGATATCGGATAATGAACTGAAGATGTCAAATGAAATGCAACAACAAAGCTTTGATTTTGATCGAGGATATTTGTCTGATCATGAGTGGCAATTTGTTGTGCATTGGGGATGCCACAGCCAAATCGTTCAATGCAAGGTGCATTTAATCGAGAATTGGAGCGAGAAATGGACTTCGATCGAATCGCATTGAGTCAAGCTGTTCGAACAAATGTACCAATGTTGAATCAAGAATAAAAGAAAGTGTACGATGAATTGATGCAAGCAGTCGATAACGAAAATGGCGGAATTTTCATCCTTGATGCGCCCGGTGGAACAAGAAATACATTCCTGATTTCACTGATTTTTGCTACAATTTGTTCGAGATCTGAGATGGCTTTGACCCTAGCCTCTTCTGGGATAGCGGCTACTTTGTTATAAGGCGGTCAAACAGCTCATTCTGCATTGAAATTGCCATTGAATCTGCAAGTGGATGAAGAACCTACATGCAACATTTCAAAGAGCACTGCGATGGCGAAAGTACTGCAGCAATTTAAGATTATCATATGGGACGGATGCACAATGGCTTACAAACGAGCATTGGAGACCCTGAATCGTTTACGTAATGATAAGCGAACTTTCGGCGGAGAAAAGATGAATTGAATGCTTGTCTGAAGGCGTCTGCTTTATGGCGATACGTCAAGAAATTGCATTTGACAACAAACATGCGATTTTCTTTGCAAAATGACAAGTCCGCTGCAGATTTCTCCAGGCAATTGTTGGCGACGGGCAATGGTGTGATTCCAGCAAACTTAATCACCGGCCTGATTGAGTTTCCACAAAATGTTTGCAACTTTACAACGACACCGGAAGAACTAATCATGAATGTTTTCCCGAATATCGCTCAGAACTATATTGACCAAAAACAAGAACGTCGATCATTTGAATTTCGCCAATCAAAACCAAATCGCTGGTGAGTTGCATTCATACAAATCAGTCGACTCCGTGATGGATTAAAACGAAGCCACCAACTATCCCATTTTGTTGCGCAACCTAAATGAACCCAAACTTTGTAACGGTACGCGTTTGATTGTGAAGAATTTAATATCAAATATTATTCAAACAACGATTTTTATTGGAAAATTCAAAGGCGAAGTTGTTCTTATTTCGCGGATTCCACTTATTCAGAACGATGTGCCGTTCGTATTTAAGCGTCTTCAATTTCCCGTACATCTCGCTTTTGGTATGACAATTAATAAGTCGCGGAAGGCCAATCGCTGGGTGTGTGTGGCATAAATCTTGAATTTCACGTGTCGGCAAAGCTCTCGCTTTGTACGTGTACGCACCCGATAACAGAAATAGAACAAAAAATGTTGTGTACCATACAGCACTTCAGTGAAAAAGCGGTAGGTTGGCCGACAAGTATTTGATTTTATTTACCTATTTATTTAATTTTAATTTAACTTTTGAATAAAAAATTTGAATTCACCGAATTACACGAGGCAGAATGAAGCAAAAGCTCGGCAAAAGCTTCGCCGGGTCAGCTAGTAAAACTATGAATTTTGATTTGTAAATCACAATAAAGTTTTCTAATTTTTCGATAAAACATTTTGAATTTAAGACGGCGATGCCTCAAATCACTACTCAAAAATCGTAAATTGCAGATTTGTCAAAATAAGTTTCAATTTCAGATTAAGCATTTGTAAACTACAACTACTGAAGTGGTAAAGGGATGACACGGTAATTTGCAACATAAAAGTGATAATTTACGAATTGTTTTTGCAATTCACATCCACAGTAATATTAAATTGATAACTACTTGTGTCTAATTGCGATCGGTTATGCATTTCTCGTTTGATCGCATTATTGACCCCGAGAAGTATTGATTCGCGACTTTTCAGGGTCAATATCTTCGCTTCGTAAGATTTCTAGAATTGCGAATAAAAAGTCGTGAATTAGTAGTAGGATAAGCTCTAAAACTAGACTAACTTTTCGTGATTCTGTGATTATTTTTCTTGATTTGATCTCCAAATTCTTTCCGCGTGGACCCGACCTTATTGAAATCTTTAATTATATTTTACCACAAAAAATATTTGCCCAACTAATTCGTTGTTCACAAAGCAACCGTGGATTTATGAATGCATACATAGCTTCGACGACTGGTTTCAAATATCAGACATCTTTCGACTTCAATCGAGTGTCAGAAAAAGTTCAGTTTGTTTGATATGTTCAAACATAAACTTATGGAAAGTGTTTTGTTTGCGTTGCTCTCACAAATTGACAGTAAACAGTATTTAAATTTACCCTCGCTGCTGTCAATTTCAAATATACTATATTGTATAAGAACAATTTCAATTAGTTCAGTTACATTAAGTGGCAACTTTTCCTATTTTCTATTCAATGACTGACTGCCGATTTAGTTGCGGACGCAACTCTTCCAAAGGAAACACAACAAAGAAAGGTTGATTCTCTTTGCAATGTTTTTCATGGTATCCATTCATTCGGTCGGAATGCTTACGCTGAGTTCTTTCAATGGGCACCATGCAAAGTAAACGTTCAATTAAAATTAATTTCACTTTGCGCCCTCTTAGATGGTACGCTCTGTCTATATCCTGCAATTTGTCCATTTTAATTATACTATAAATGTATTTACATCCAACTAATGTCCATTTGCAAAATTCCGGGCAAGACTCCTACACAAATTCCTGTCGCTGCTTCTGCTGCTGGAGCCCTGCACCCGCTATCGATAAACAAATTCACTTAAATAATAGCCCTTCGTATGGTGTGCCGTCATTGGACCAGGCATATGTGTTCAATGTACATACGTACGTGACATCAATTTGAACAATTTGAACAATTTGCCATGTCATCTGTCTGCGTGCGCAAGAGGATGTAAACTTAGTGAAGAGTTTTACAACAACAGCCCGAAGGAACAATTATTTCCTTATACCCAATTTCGATCGAAGTAATGATGCAACCGTAGCAGACATTTAATTTGCACCACCCGGTGAGTGTATGTGTGTGTGTGTGCCAAGTGTACATATCCAGCGGCAACCACATTTAAGGATTACACGTCATGATGGCAGTACAGGATGTACAAAATGCACAACGATGGCAGCAGCAGGACATCGCATTACTTTCGAAGATGTAGGTACATATATACATATCCGTATACATACACAGGTTCCTGTACAGTGTGCAGGAGCGGTACAAAAACGAACAAGCTCTGCATCTATCGATGAAGGGCTTCGTTTCATGTTTTTTCAGGCATTGCTCCGTCTCTTCGTTTTTCTATTTCGGTTTGCGCTATCCTCGTTTTTCCATTTCCGAAAGCTAAACATAGACTCATCGTCTGCTGAAGGATTGGATGAAAACGAATTAATTTCAGGCGAGACGTGCACTTCCTTGAAGCGCAATTTTACGATTCAATTTCTATATTTTTTTTTTTTTTCCGTAAGAAAAATTTAATTCCGGTTTATAATCAAGGATTAGCGCATGATGGCATTTTACAGAGGGTAACGAGTGAGGCAGACGATTATATGAACCGAGCATGAGGAGTCGTTGCCATCGCTTTGGCCTTCGCATCTTGGTCGTAATTATGACGAGAAGGAGAAGGACCATCATCTTTGAGACTGATGCTGTGGTAGATCAAAATCTGTATGCAACAAGACGGGACGAAGCAACCTTACCGTTTCCTTTGTTTGTCATCACGAATTTGCTCGCAACGAATAATCAGTCAGAGTGCGAAAAATTCTTTTGTTTTCCTGCTTTTGCTGCCTGCTTTGGTTGGCTGTCGTCTCTGCATGCAGTGCACCGAAATGATCGATGAGTTTAAAGACAATGTGTTCACAAAAAAATTCAGAGGAACCACTTTTGTAACGGAGAAAGAGGGTACAAAAAATAAAAATATGAAAAAGGTCTTTTATATAAATTAGCCTGTCACTGTTGGTTCGTAGTTGCAATAAAGTTTATTGACACTTTTATTTTGGTGGTAAGCTGGACGGGTTCAGGATATACATAACTTTGAATATATTGACGTGTGGGTCTGCATTTGGAATGCAGTTCGTGTAGCTTCCCTGGGTGGAGTTGAAAGATTCAAAAAGTGCTGATTAATTAAAAGAACGGTAGAACTTTGAAGCTGACGGTTTTGGTATGCATGTGCACAAAGGAACTTTTGCACAGAATACATTTTTACACAAACATCTACTTACAGAACAAGTTCATTTTACACATGGCTTACTCTTGCAGAGGGGAGCTACAAAAGCGCCACTCAGATTCCAACCGGTTGCAATTAGAACCACAAAACCGAGCGAAATATCGCAAAAAAAAAAAAAACTATCAAATAATGGCTGTGAGAAATATCTTTTGTTTTATGAAAGCGAACAATATTAGGGTTTTTAATTATGAAATGCCAGGTGCTTCGAGGACGGCGGTATAACATAGATACGTTTATAGTTATATATTCACCGAACCAAAACGGTATATCATATTCATGAAAAAGTTCTTCAATAATGACGAACAATTTATTAGTTTTATACCAGTGAACTTTTTCATTGATATGATGAAACGGATTTCATCAAAATGATGAACAAAAAAAGGAATTCATCATTCATCAACTTTATTCATCAATATTATGAAAAATTCATCAATATGATGAACCGAAATTCCCCTCTAATTTCATCAATGTGACGAATGTATTCATCATATTGACAAATTTGTTAATCAATATGATGCACATTTTCTGTGCTGTCAAATTTGTTTCATGTATTTGTAAGATTATTCACACAAATATAGCATGAAATAAAAATACTGACACCAATAGCCGTATTTTATTATCAGCCATGATCTATATAGATCATCGATTTACACGCAATTACAACAACAGCATTTGATCCTGCTATTCATCGAGATCATGATCTGAAGATTTATTCTACTATTTCTCGCTGCGTTGTTTGCCGCTGTGTGTTTTCATTTTAAATGGTGGTGTGCCTGTAAATGATAGCCAAGCCACACGTTGCCAGATTAAAATATTCAACACCATTCATAACACAAACAATAGACAAGCATATTTTGCACGTGCGAATAAATTTCCCGCCCGTTTTTCGAGATGCTGCTTTTTCATTCTATAAAGGTACACCCAGACCAGCAAAATATTGCATAAACATTTAAGTAAATGTTTCATAACCATTTATGTAACAAAAAAATGATTATGAAATATTTCGTATTTTCCTCATTGTAAATAATAATTGTTTAACAAGTTTCCCTGTAGAAAGATGACAGTTGTTTGGTTTTATGAATTATGATAAAAGAATTATCATAAAATACAAATGTCCAAAAAATGTTGGTATAATGAAAAATAGAAACGAACAGGGTATCATCGCGTAATTTATGAAACGATAGTCGTCGAAACGATTGAACAAAACGATCTCGTTTTTAGTTTCCTTCGTATAGCATCATCGTCGTATCGTTCAATCGAATCGTTCATCGTTTTCATTTTGAACAGTTTGAAAATGACTGTAAACAAAGTCTGACACCTAAAAAATAAAAAATGTATGGAAATTGTTTTTTTTTTTTTTTTTTTTCTCTCTCTCTCTCAAGAGTTTATTTTTATTTGTTGTCATTGATTGACATGGAATGGGGCATTTAATACAAAAATGGATAGGTATAGGTACTAAGAAATAAGGCCTCTATTAGTATAACGAAGAAGTCTACGTTGTTTTCCTAAGAACGCGTAGGAGGAATAATCCAAGTGCAATAATTTCTTTTTTTGCAAAGAATGTATTTTTTTACAACTCAGATAAGAGCGAGTTGCCTCTATAGAGATAGAGATCATAGGTGTGGGTCTGCTTTTAAATATTTATTTATCATGCTTATTTTGACATTCGAACGAATAGCCAATTCGAACGAATGTCTATCAAAATACACACAAGTTCATTCGAACGAATAGAGACATTTGTATGAATTGGCTATTCGTTCGAATGTCAAAATAAGCATGTATATGTAGTTATTTCAGACCTAATTTAAACTGAAATGCACCAAAAAAGACGAAACGATTGCAAAATAGCCATCGTTCAATCGAATCGTTTCGACGAGCGTATTTGACGTTTGAATTAGTAACGTGAAGCAACAAAAAACGATGATCGTCGAATCGTTTCAACGATTATCGTTTTTTGGTTGTTATACGATGTAGAAGCATCGTCGAGACGATGTCGTTCAATCGTTTTGTGCTTACGCGATTAGAGCCCAGGCTGTATAAATTTAAATTATTTTCAAAGCTAATTATTGGGAAACACATTTCCATTTTATCACAAAATAGTACAAAGGAATAATGTGATTGCAACTGCTTTGGCCGATTTTTTTTTTGTAATTAACTTCAGTTTGTTCTTTTTACTTCGACCAAGGAGTCCAATTACGGACTAGAAGTGCAAACTGCGTTAAGATTTTCATTACATTTCGAACTGATTGTAAACCATTTCCTTTTAAAAATAAAACGCACCGTATAACGGAAGCGGTATTGTTTTTTTCGAGCCTCTGGCCGTGGTTATAATTAAAAACATTTTATAAATATTTTACAAATATTTACTTCATCGGCGTCTTCAACGGCAAAAACATTTCCGAAATGTTTGAAAAAAAAAGTTTCTGAGCAAATCTTTCGCTGGTCTGAATAGACCTTAATATGCCAAGAAAAACCGAAATACTAGCCGCAAAATATTCTTTATTTGTTGCATATTTGAACATAAAATATTAAATTAGTTTTTAGAAAACAATATCGATACCTAATCAAAACTATGCAAATTTGACTCAAATGGTAACACCTTCGACAAGCAAGTGAAATGTCATGTCCATTGATGTCATATTGTGACTTCACGCTGCACCGAATGTTTGTAACTCATACTTTTACATTAGGTATCTGTCGTGTTTTGAAAGCAACTGTAGCCAAAACTTAAAAATAAAATTCTTCAATGATCCGGATCAGATCACGCTGATAATAAAATACGGCTAATATAAATCGTAAAGGTATAGCCATATATTGTATTTGTCGGAGCATGGTATACGTAATGATAGTACAGGAATGTACTATACAATATAACATTAGGCCTACTGTAGTATCACCAACCTGAATAAAATCAGAGAAAGCGATTAAATTAAGAAAATAGAAAATTGGAAAATAAAAGAGGAAATATAATATCACGAAGGATAGAGGGTCAACCCTCAACATTAATATGAGAATAAAGGGAATTTCTACATAAATATATTTGTTCACATTTTCATGAGGATGAGGATGAAATACTTAAACGAGCAGAATGTCATGAAAACAGCAATGGAGGCAATATTTTGTGATTTTATTAATTGAATTTCTTCGTATCGAAAGGAAAAAGGAATGTCAATAAGTTGTAGTGGCAGAAACTCACGCGGTCAAGAAATATTATGGACTTATAATAGGTATTCAATTTTATTTCCAAGCTACTTTTTCAGAGACAATTTTTTTTTTTTTTTTTGATAATGGATACACTGTTATTTATTATAAAGAACTAAAGCCAGCCGACCTACCACAACGCCGAATTTTTGGTGAATGGGCTCTTGGAAAGCTGGCCGAGGATCCGCTTTTTTATCGAAAAATTGTGTTCAGCGATGAGGCTCACTTTTGGTTGAATGGGTACGTAAATAAGCAAAATTGCCGCATTTGGAGTGAAGATCAGCCAGAAGCATTGCAACAGCTACCAATGCATCCCGAAAAAGCCACTGTTTGGTGCGGTTTATGGGCCGGCGGCATTATTGGGCCATATTTCTTCAAAGATGATGCGAATCGCAGCGTTACTGTCAATGGTGAACGCTACCGAGCGATGATAACAAACTTTTTTTTGCCCGAAATGGAAGTTCTTGACTTGCATGATATGTGGTTTCAACAAGACGGTGCCACATGCCACACAGCACGCGAAACAATGGCGCAATTGCGAGGCGAGTTTGGTGAACAGTTAATTTCACGTTTCGGGCCGGTCAATTGGCCGCCTAGATCGTGCGATTTGACACCATTAGATTATTTTTTGTGGGGGTATGTCAAGGCTAATGTGTATAGGGACAAGCCCGCTTCGATTGACGCACTGGAAGCCAACATCCATGCATTCATTCGTGAGATACCGGCCGATATGTGTGAAAGAGTATGCCAAAATTGGACTCAGCGGATGGACTACCTGAGACGCAGCCGCGGTCAACATTTGCATGAAATTATCTTTAAACATTAAATTGCAAGGTTCAAACTATCGATTTAAATAAATATTTCATTCATTTTTTCGAATTTTTTGTGTTTTTTTTTTAAAAAAGTTCTAAACCTCTTAAAAAATCACCCTTTATTACAAAAAAAATAGAATCAGAGAACGGAACAGGGCACAGGGTGCATGTTTGTATTTGAGTTTTTGTTATTTAGTTATAATCAATATTTCAATTGATCCATGCTATTGAATTTTATAATTTTAAGGCATGAGAAAACATGTAAATAAGAAAAGTTTGGTAAAATGATAATATTACATTTTTAAAAATATTTCAATATGCGCCTAAACATACTTCCTTAAAAGTGAAATAATAAGGTAAATAAATTTACATTTATGCATTTAATGTA
Organism: Cheilosia urbana; assembly: GCA_946477585.1. Classification (NCBI taxonomy): domain Eukaryota; kingdom Metazoa; phylum Arthropoda; class Insecta; order Diptera; family Syrphidae; genus Cheilosia; species Cheilosia urbana. The sequence continues at coordinate 49,993,449 of OX297855.1, forward strand.
ATCACAACTTTAGAAATAAAGAGAGCTAGGAGCTTATCATATAAAAATTGTAGTCTATATGGCAGTATTTTTTAATAAAGGAAAAGCTTTACTTCAATTACATATTTATTTCATGCTAGTCTCTCCTGTGGCCAAAAATTGACCCTAACCTACCTTTCATAAGTATTATATACTAAAACACGTACAACACTTTTCGATATTTACGTTTATATTTTTTTACAAATGAAAAAGCGACATCAAGATATCAAAAAAGTACGCCCCTTTGAAAATAAGTCATACTCCTGATTTAGTATTTAATACGTCGCTATGAAAATTAAGAGCAAACATTTTATGTCGAAAAATGTTCGTTTACATAGTAACATCATTAAAACGAAAGTGGTTGATCAACCCTCCCAGATATACTTATGCAACTGAATTAAAATTATACAATAATTGCATACTTTCAAGGGTAGGTAAATTGTTTTCTTTTTGTTTGAATACATAACTATGGTTATATTGTGGCGACAAATTGAATTTCAACAAAATTAACTGATAAGCGTTTTGTATTGGAAATTTTTAACCTAATTTTACCACATTACATAACAATTAATCAAAATATATTAATATATTGATGCTATTTATTCAATATTGATAACATATTATACAGTGTAAATAATCGAAATTCGACTTTAGCTTTTTTATATTTCCACTATTCTTACACTAATATTGAATTTTGTTCGCCAGTTTATTTACAAAAATAAGTCGCCCGTAGTAAAAGCAAATTAAAAGGTTTAGTCAACGGCAAGCAATTTTCAATACAATGTTTAAAATAAAAATTAGTACTTGAACGCCGTCATCAATATTATGAACGCAGCCATCAATATGAAGAATGCGGTCATTAATAAGATGAAAATTCAAAACTTGCCAATCGTACTTGAATATTATGATTTCATTCATCAATAGAAGAATAAATCATCAACTGGATGAATAAATAACTAAATTCATCAAAATAAGTGTTTCCGTTATATTGATGAAATAATGAACCTAGTTCGTAAGAAAATACGTCAAATTCTTATCAGAAAACTAGCCGATATCAAAACTCAGATGTCTAAAGGATCGGAACATGACAGATTCAAAGAAACTTAAAACTAGGTAATAAAATAAATATATAAAAGAGATAGAGAGAGGAGAGGAGGGATGCTTTCACACACAGTCATGCCAAAGTGCATGGAGAGTGAAAAACAAATTAGTTTTTAAAGAGTATAGGCTTAAAGAATAATTATGATAAATTGTTTATTCGAGAAATGATTTTAGTATAAGAACTAGTAATATTGTTTGTATTTTTGAACATATTTTGGATTTTTAAATATTATTTACATTTTTAAATATTATTTTTTACATGCTTAAATATTATTGAGACTTTTAAATAGTATTTACATTTTTGAATATTATTTCATTTTAATCGTTTTTTTTTTTTTTTTTAGTAGGTATAGTAATTGGGTATTGGGATGTTGATTTAGATTTGGATTTGGATTGTTTATAAATATAATTAGCCCCTGTAGTTGGCATTGTTCTTTTTTTTATAGAAATTTGGTAAGAAGTGGCAGTCATCTTCCATTATGAAAAGGGGAGCGGAGCCCTCATTGAGGATGCAAATCGGTGAAATATAGTAATTATCAAGTATTGAGGATCTTATATTATCATTATAGATAGATTGCATCAGGGAATTCCGATGGTGTCTTAGATTTGGTAGTCTTATTTTAGCTAGATGTCTAAAGGATATGTAGCGCGAGTGGGCATCCACACTTCTCCAGCTGAAAGAATAGGTATTTATTTTTTTAATAATAATAATACTACTTTTTTTTCATATGTCTCGTATTTGTCTACGGGCAATTAATTAGACTAGAGTTCCCCCAGTGGTAGAAATTCTTCCTTTATAGTGGCCTCGGCTCTAAGCAACATATTGGAAAACAAATTACACAAGTCCATGCATATCTGCACAGTCTTCCCAACAAAGAAACCCAAGAAAACCAAGGGATCATGTTGCGTTAAAGGCAGTGATAGTGGTTCTTTACTATTTGCCTTCGCCTATTTATATTTAAAATTTGCTTCAAACTGTGAATGTTGCGCGCTTGTTGACCGACTTTTTTTTAAATAAAATTATCATTATACAAAAAACACTTGGATACAGGTCCAATTTATTGCAAACCGATCCTACCGCCGCAAAACAGAATTCTTCGCTTTGACCGTTAGCATTCCCACTTCTGGTAAATAACACAAATTCAGGGCAATCGCGGCACGTTTCATCTCAAAGATTGGGCATAGGTATCTGGGATCAACTAAAGTACTAAGCGGCCATTTTTTTTTTTTTTTTTTTTTTTTTAAGAATAGCTCCTTGTGGATTGAAACAGATCCCCTGTATTCACCCTCGTTAAAAGTTGAGTCGCCCGACTCTCGGAATATTAGGTTTTAATAAAATGTTCCTACATATCCTCGTGCCAGTCAAGACTCAAGAAAACAAATTGACCTCAATCTCTAGTCCAAACTGACAAATGTACGCCCATAAATCCTTCACCCGCTGACATTTTTAAATTTACTGATTGCATCAGTCTTTTTCCATCTAACCCCACACGCTCAACCACCCACACCTTTCGATATTTTTCAAACAAAGGAATATTACTCAAGCTCCAGCAGTCTTCTTCCATAAACATCACCATTCCGTTGATCAAACAATCGATAACCACCGCAGAAGAAAAGCAGAGAGTTTTCATTCGCCATTACATCAGCATCCATAAACATTAAACTAAGGTGACATCATAAAATAAATCCAAATACGCACCCCACACCGCACACACCCACCCATAATCTAGGAAAAAACTAAATAATTGAATTTCAACTATGGAAGTTGCCCCGCCTGCTGCCCAATCAATTTGTTATTATACTCGTAAAAGAAAAGCTGGAAATGAGGAAAAACAAAGCACATCCTCGACATACAGAAGTAGAAGTGCACACAAAGCGCAAATAAAATAATTCCATTATCCCATATTAAGATGGAATGAAAATTGAAGAAAATCAATAAGAAGATGGAAAGCGATATAAAATGCTAAAACTACCATCAAACAAGGAGGCACAGGGATGACGTGTAAATCCGAAGTGAAAAGTTGTTTGCGTGGCTCGCGGCCAAAAGTGCAATAGAAGTAAAAAAAAAGTATATATATACGCAGTGGGGGTGGTTATACAATAAGCACTAAACGTCTTTGTTGTTCACCAGTAAACGTAAACCAGACATCGTCTGAGAAAAGAAAAGCTTTCCTACGAATTTTGTTTCTGTTATATTTATTATCCTTAGTAGGCGCAGTGGCTTAGTGGTTAGTGTGTTGGACTACTAAGCGAGGGGTCCGGCAAGGCACTCTTACAGTATTCTAGATGTCCGAACTTTCCGAGCGGCCAACATAGACTCGGACCACTACCTTGTTGTAGACAAGGTACGGATGCGGATATCCCAGACACCACAACAACGAGAAAATACTGTGAGGAGATTTAACGTCGGACGACTACAAACGCAACAAACCGCCAGAACCTATGCCGATCGCGTATCCCTCAACCTCTCGAGAAGTCCTATGCTGCCAGCATCAAGTGCCGAAGACCAGTGGCGCCGAGGCCAAGAAGCCATCAAAAACGCCGCAACTGATGTGCTCGGTTTCACCAGCCCACCCCCCCGAAACCCCTGGTTTGACGAAGAGTGCCGGCAAGCACATGCAGCAAAACAAAGTGCCTACGAAGCGTCGCTGCATAGAAGGACGAGAGCAGCTCGACAGCTCTACGAGCAAAAAAGGAGGGAAGAACATCGGCTTCTCCGGAGAAAAAAGAGAGAGCATGAGAAGCGCGCGATCGAGGATTTAGAGAGGTGTCTTTCCCGGAACACTGTTCGGAATTTTAACCAAAAGGTAAAAAGAACGTGTCATGCCAACACGGCCTGAACGGAGACCTGTAGAGACGAACAAGAAAACCTTGTAGTAGAGTCACAGTCGGTGCTGAGGACATGGAAAAACCATTTCTGCAGACTGCTAAACGGCGAAGACGACACAAATTCCGCTGTAAGGCAGAACGAACCATTCAACCTGGACGATGAAAGCTAAGACTTCCGTCTACCTGACCAAAATGAAGTGAGGATAGCAATATCCAAACTGAAGTCCAACAAGGCTGCTGGTCCAGACGGCTTACCTGCCGAGCTCTTCAAGGCAGCCGGAGATGACTTGGTAGAGTGCATACACCAACTCGTCTCCAAAATTTGGTTAGAGGAAAGTATGCCTGATGAATGGAACCTCAGCATCGTTTGCCCGATCCACAAGAAAGGAGACTCTCTAAACTGCGCCAACTATAGAGGCATCAGTCTCCTGAACACTGCGTATAAGATCATGTCTGCTGTACTATGTGAACGCCTGAAACCATTCGTCAACGATCTGATAGGTCCCTATCAGTGCGGTTTTAGGCCCGGTAAGTCCACGACCGATCAAATATTCACACTACGGCAGATCCTGGAGAAAACCCAAGAAGCCCAGATCGATACTCACCATCTTTTTATCGATTTTAAGGCCGCATATGAAAGCATTTATAGAGACGAGCTATACTGACCCATGTCTAGTTTTGGCATCCCTGCCAAACTTGTCAGATTGTGCAGAATGACGATGGAGAACGCTCGCTGCTCCGTAAAGGTCGGAAACAATCTCACCGAGACCTTTGATGTCAAAAAAGGATTTAGACAAGGTGACGCGCTGTCATGTGACTTCTTCAACATCATTCTTGAGAAAATTGTGCGAAACTCACAAGCCACCAGAGGCACAATTTTCCATAAGTCTGTGCAACTGCTTGCATACGCTGACGACATTGACATTGTTGGCAGAACACAGCGAGCTGTCACTGGTGCGTTTGCAAGTATTAGTACAGAAGCGGCAAAAATGGGTTTAGTGGTGAATGAGGGTAAAACAAAATATATGCTGTCAACAAGAAGGGACACACAACATCGACGAATCGGGCAGAACGTCACGATAGACAGCTATAACTTTGAGGTAGTTAGGGACTTTGTCTACCTCGGCTCCGCTATAAACTCTGATAACGACATCACATCAGAAATCAAACGAAGAATCACACTTGCCAACCGCCGTTTCTTTGGCCTAAGTAGGCAATTGATTAGTAAGGCCTTGTCAAGAAGCACTAAGGAGATTCTATATAAGACTCTCATCATCCCTGTCCCGCTCTATGGCGCAGAGGCATGGACCCTAGCAAAAACGGATGAGGATCTTCTTGGTCGCTTCGAACGCAAAATTCTTCGAGTGATTTTTGGTCCCGTTTGCGTTGACGGGATTTGGAGGAGAAGATTTAACAGCGAACTCTACGAGCTGTACAGCGACATCGACCTGGTCAGAAAAGTACGCATTAGTCGTCTAAGATGGTTAGGACATGAAGAGCGAATGGACACCAACGCTCCGGCCCGGAGAGTCTTCGATTCCAACCCGGAGGGACAACGCAGTAGAGGAAGACCTCGCCTTAGGTGGCGCGCTAAAGTGGAAGCGGACCTCAACCAACTTGGATTGCGCAACTGGAGGCAGTTAGCCAAAGATCGCGCTAACTGGAGAGGCGTATTGGTTGAGGCCCAGGTCCACCCCGGACTGTAGCGCCACCTTAAGTAAGTAAGTAAGTCTGACAAACATCCGACAGTATAACTGTCTTGAAATAGCTTCTCAATTGGCCGTTTGGAGTCGGCATAAAATTGTAGATCCCTTCCATTCGTTTCAAACTTGAAAAACTCACAGAAAACGAATGGTTGTGAGAAGATAGGTCTAAGTTTGAGAGACGAAAAGAGACCCGACAATGGTGGTCTGATTCGAATATCTCTTGAATCTATATACAGTGGAATCAGTTTAATACGACTTCGTTTATAACGACGAACCGTTTTAAGCGACGAAGACATAGCAAATTGTTAGATTTGCATACTAATTCCTATGAACGAACATCCGTTTAGAGCGACTCCGGTTTAAGCGACTAACCGCTTTAAATGACGTAATTAACCGATAAATCATTCGGTTACAGCGACTACTGGTTGTTGTTTGAAAAAAAAAAAAAAAACAAAAAACAATCGTTGTATGCCACTCTTTTTGAATTTTCTCTTCTCTATGCAATAGCAGTAGGTACTGTACTAATTAGCGCGACCGGCGACAGTTTTAACGCAAAAGAGTTACGCAGAAATTATTTGGTTTTCATTGACATAACTTCCTTACCTTCAGATATGTTAATACATATAAAATCTTCTGTTCGTTTTGTGCGTCGCCCGGTTAGAACGACTTAATGTCGCCGGTCCCTTGACCGTCGCTGTATCCGGATTCTACTGTACTTTACTTTACTTTTATATATTATCTCTAATGAAGGGTCTTTTATAAGCTTTCATTGACAACCTCAAACTTTCAGTGTGAACGCACCCTGAAACCGATTACCGAAATGTCAATGTCAGAATATTTAGTAAAATCAACATTTTCATTATGGTGAAGTACACGAAGGAACAACATTTACAAATAATTAAAAAAAAAAACTACTAAAATTCCGAGTCAGTGGTCGTAATTTTAAGCGCGCTAACGTCAATTTTCAATCTTCAACGATAAAGCGCATTTTTGGTTAAACGGCTTCATCAATAAACTAAATATGCGTCACTGGACGCACGCGTTCATCCGCAATAAGTCGGTGTGGTGCGGTTTTCATGCCGGTGGCGTCATTGACATGTTGGAACGTTGTTTCTTTGGGCAATTTTATGAATTGGACATCAGTGATATGTGGTTCCAAATAGACGGTGCCAAAAGCCACACAGCGGGTGCAGCAATCGAGTTACTGAAGTCTCTGTTCGGTGAACGTGTTATCTCGAGAAACGCACCCGTCGAGATCGTGTGATTTAACGCCTCTTGAATTTTTGTTATGGGGCTAAATTAAATCATTGGTCTATTCCAACCCGCCCGCGACGTTAGAGGACCTCAGATCCAATTTTGAACGAGAACGAGATAGCGGCCGTATCGGTCGAAATGTGTGGCCGAGTCATCGAAAATTGGGTTCAACGTATATCGAACAAAACAAAAAATCGAATTCCATTCATAAATGTTTTCATTAAGTAATTCAAGCCAATAAATTTTTTTTTTTTTTTTGATATGTAGGTACCTATGTCACTAGTTTGCATTTTATTTAAAAAAGAAGTTGTCAAGTCCTTATTGAAATATATTTTACGGAGTTTTTGGTCACATACCTCCGAAACGACTCGACCGCTTTTTATGAAATTATATTTTGTATTTTTGGCAGGTATCAGAATAGGTTTTAAGGTATATTTCATACCGCTATGGTGTCTGTATCCAAAACTTTTTTTTAAATACCTATATATATATGTATTTTTTTTTTTTTAGATTTGGCATCAACAAATATTTATAACCCATAATTTTCCTACCCCCACCCCCCATTTTTTGAATCGCGATTTTAAATTCTGTATGAACACTATATCTTCACTCTAATAAAACTGTAACTTTTATTCCGGCTGTAAGGTGTATGTTCGGAATAAATTAAAAAAGTACTGCACGAAATTCATTTCGGTTTTCACAGTTGCATTAAAAATTGTCGAGATTAGAATATAGGATACGTTTTACTGAAGCGGAAATCTAAACTGATTTTTAAGAAGAGTTGTAATTCTCGAATGCCTTCTAGCTCCTATCTTGGGAATGACTCATCCAAATGAAATAGGATTTTTTTAATATAAAGATCAATTATGTATTTACATAGGTTTTAAAATATAAATCATCTTTGTAGGTTATCCTGAAGTCGAACAATAAGCATACACTTCGCCCTCTAATAATTTCGCATTTCTTTCTCTCTCTTTTTACTCATTTTGCATTTTCGTTAAAAGTTCAATGAGTTTTTTATATCATTGTTATCTCACTAACGGTTTACTTCGCATTTTATTTTTATTATTTCGTTTTCCATAGGTTTCACTCGAGGTTCATTGTAATAACAGTTTGCGATATGCGGATATATTGGTTTGTATTAATTTTATTAATTTTTAAAAAAATTTGGAAGTTTGTGGAATTAAAAAAAAAAACAAAAAAAAAAAAACAAATAATTCAAATTAAACTTCTTCAATAACTTCGCCATCGTTTGTTTCGAGATTTTGTATGTAAAGAGCCCAAGGGCATTAAAATTCACGCGAATTTGAATTTGCAATCGAAATAAACAACAAGTGCAAGTCGGACTCGCTCATGAAGGGTTCCGAAACAGCATTTTACCACTTTGGAAGTATCTCTCGCGCAAACTATTCACTTTAGAAAAAAATGATATTAGAAACCTAAATATCATTTTTAAAGACCTATCCATGGATACCCCACATATATGGGTTTTATGAAAAACAATTTTTTGAGTTTCATTTCTATGTATGGGCCCCCAAAATTTACTGTTTTTTATTTTTTATTTTTGTGTAAAATCTTAATGCGGTTCACAGAATACATCTACTTATCAAGTTTCAACGGTATAGCTCTTATAGTTTCGGAGAAAAGTGGCTGTGACATACGGACGGACAGACACACAGACAGACAGACATGACGAATCTAATAGGGTTCCGATTTTTGCCATTTGGCTACGGATGTTGAATGACAGATGGCGGTACGTCCGCCTCATCGAACTTTCATCGATACAAGTCATTTCAGCGTTGCCCGTTTGGGGGATTTCCCCCTAAATCTGGGGTAGATATATATTGTTTAGGGGGAGCATTTTTTATTTTTTCAACTCTATATTAGTTGTATTTTGTTATACATAATTAAAGAATATAATAATTATTATAATACCTTTTTGATAGCCTTAATTCTGTGAACGCAAGAAAAAAAAAAAAAATTGAGCCTGATAATCGAGGATGAAATAAATGTGTATGTTAGTTTAAAATGCTGTTGAATGTTCGATCGATCCTTTAAAGCTATATTTGCCAGTGAACACATTTAATCCTAACATCTTTGGACTATTTTAATTTACAATACAAGTCTTTCAAAGAAGGCTAAGAAGAAGTTCATTAAATGTTTTTGTCAGGATTTAGGTACCAACCGCATCTGTACATTTCATAAACAACTATTTCATCAAATTTGCGTAAGGGCTATTTTATTTATTCGTTGCACACTTTAATATTCGGAAAATCAAACATGTCCCCTTTTCAAATTCTAATTTCTTATTTTCATGCCCTGGGCGCAGTGGCTTAGTGGTTAGTATGTTCGACTACTAAGCAAGGGGTCTCTGCATCGATTCCCGAAAAAAAAAAAACAATTTCGAACGTGAGTTTTTTTTTTTTTTTTTTTGCGCTTCGCTACCTCTTACGAACGTCTGGCAAACATCCGAGAGTTGGACTCGGCATAAAAATGTACATCCCTTCCATTGGTATTCCAAAAATGAAAAACTCGCACAAAACGAATGGTTGCGAAGAGATACAGGTAGGATCCCTACGGACCTGTTGCGCCAACTATTTTTTTAATTTTTAAATCATACACAAAACATGTCAAATAAAATTATGACAAAAGGTATGTTTTTTTTTAAATAACTAAATCTGGGGATTTTTCAGATTTATCTGGGGAAAAATATTTTGACCGTCTGGCAACGCTGAGCCATTAATGTGAAGTGTCGTATCACTTTCGACATTTATTTCTGCATTTATTGTGAATCAGAACGCAGTGCGTGCAAAATTTCTTACGATTGATTTTGTTCATTTTAATGCATTTTTAAAAAGAAGCTTGTGTTTGGTCCACCCTGTATATGTAATGAAGGTAACCAATGAAGACAGCAAATGCCTCCCTAGCCTCGTCCCTCCATAAAAGCGACCCCGTGAAAGTCGTTACTTCGGAGAGAAATCTTCGAGTTGATAAAGTAAAGCTCTGACAGTAGCATTCGAGTTGGAAGCTAGCGAAGAATTGACACGTATTTAAAAACACTGTACCACAAAAATGCGTACTTCCAATAGAGCATGGCTCTTTGTCTCCTCATTTCTCCCCATGACCTCATTAACAATATTCCCGTTCATAAATCCTTTTTGCAGCTGCACTACTTAAAAAAAAAATCTCATGACCGGGTTATAATCTTTTTCATTGCCCCAGACACTGGTAACTAGCAGCACTGAAACCGCTGCCGCACGCACTCTTAACCAACGTGACACTTGATTAATTCCATTTAATGCCAAAACTTGGCATACAAGTTAATATTTACTAATTAGCATGATAAGCACACGACACGAGTGCTCAAAATTCATTCATAACAGATTATGTGCAGCGGAGCCGAACAGCGATCCTGTGCCGTAGTGTCACTTAAGCTCGTCCCACTATACTCTTGAACAGCATTCCAACGCAATGCAGTGCACAGAAAGGAGGTTGCTGTGATGTACGAAGCAAGCTTCACGCAACAGAAGGAAGGATGAATTAATTAAATTGCTTAACCACATCAACGTGAGCAGTAGCACTATAGTCATAACAGAACACTAACTATAACAATAACACAACTCGCGTATGGTGACAGCTGATAAAATACAATCATGATTGTCATGTATCTATTTGAGTATGGTGCGGGTGTGTGCAAACTGGCCCCACGGACACTATTCCCCGGTCATATGCAATGATATTTGCGATTAATATTAATGCAAGGAGTCTGGCGTCGATTAGTCACGCCTAATTGGATGGACAGGACATGTTCTTGGCAGTTTAGTGTGTTTACAGAGTTATGCGGAGGAGAGAACTAATGGCGAATAAATACCGAGTGCCTCTGGAATGCGTCATCGGACCCGTTTTGTTTAGATTTTCAAATGATTTTTCAAAACGAAATGCATTCCACACGGAGGGGAATAAAAACCCTTTTAGCATATTGTAGATACGTGCTTACAGAGCCAAATGGAATGCACTCACTATTTACGATATATCTTGAACTTTTACGACGCACATGGTGACTTTCGAATATTAAATGCACTTAGGTGCACATTCCCGAAGGATATAAATTTCAATTCTTCCGCTAAGTTTTATGACACATTTAACCGAAAGAAAAATTCACTCTCCACGGAATGTTTGGTACAAGGACATTCACATTGGCGATTGCATGCTTTGGACTATGCCCACATAGCATTCGGAAGAACAACATCTAACTAAAAGATGTCAAGAACTCAATTCGCAACCTAATTCTTTTTGTTTATATTTTATGGTGGAACAGCACGCAAGGACACAATGGACAAATAAAAAAACACAAGCGCAGCGTGTGGGTGGAAATGAAAAAGTTTCACCTTTGAATTGGTGCCCTTTTGTTATATCGTAATAACCTTAACCTACGCAAGGTTTTGTTTTCGTTTTCTAGGGTCATAAGACCAAACTGCGGAAGTGACGTGTCATAGTGGAATTGCTGTATAGTTTCATATTTATTGGATTTAGGAAACATTTTTTAAGCGGGGATGGATTTTCAAATTTTAAGTCGGTAACCCGTTTGAAAGTTGTTTATTCCGGAAGAGGTTCTCTGTGCATTTAATAAGGAACTATAAAGGCTGACCGGAAAGGAATAATACATTTTTCATTTGTTATTTGTTTCATCAGCTGTCAAATTTACCAGCTGTCAAAATATTCAGTAAGGTTTGCCATTCCATCATCATCATAATGAATCGTTTCACGTTTACCGAACGTGCGAAGATTATTAAAAAAATATTATCGAAAATTCTGGCTGAGTTGTAAATACGCAACGTCAACATGGCTTCAGAGTGCTGTCGATTCATCGCACCGTGGAAAAGTTTGAGAAGGAGTACATCCTTTTGGAGTACGCCACCAACCACCCAGAAAATATGGTCAGTATCGAAGAAGACCCAGAAATGTCGACTTGGCGCCGGTCAGACGCATTGGGTATTGACAGAGCCTCAATCCGGCCTATTTTGCGGTTGGATTTGGGTCTACATTCATACAAGCTGAACAACCATAGATAACGCCGTGAGCTAAATTTGGCGTGAGCTTATTTGGCGCTGGACGGAACGTTGTTCAGCGATCCAAATTTTGGCCAATAAATCAACTTCCCAGGCGTGGCCCCTTTTTGGCTCTGCGGCAGTGATGTAGTCGTCACTTCGATCGAAGTGTTTTCCTTCGTTCAAGCCAACACTTCGGCTACTTTCTCCTTTGCAAAAACACTTCACTTTTACTTTTAAGTTCAGAGTGACCGCTGTGCGATGAAAGTTGTAATTTGGCACTTTTTTCGAGAGCCTGGCACAATTTTTTTTTTGCTATTTTGGCACTTTTTTAGTTAGAAAAAACGCTTCGAAAATGTTCCACATGCTCTTCTTTCAAAATAAATATCTTTCAAATGTACCGCAGTTGCCTATCACAACACTATAGCTTCAGAAATGGAACTTTTTCTCTCATTGGCACTATTTCTTGCGACCTTTCAGAATTCTGCATTTTGATAATTTGTTCCGATCTCCACATATTTGAGGTCTATTTGATACCTATACTTGTTCAATCATTGCGTTATTTAATTTTTGCTAATTTGATATAATTTTTACATAAAAAAAATTGAAAACTCTCATTTATTCAGAAATAACGAATAAACGAGTTTTCCAAATTAAAAAATTCCGAATTAAAGGGCTTTTACTGAACTTCACTTGTTTGACCTCAAAATTTTTAACTTCCTCCATTACGTAGTTAGAACTCAAAAAAGTAGGTCGCAAAATTCTGTCCGTCTGTGCCGAGGCCTGGAGCCTAAACGGTCCAGATTTCGTTCAAACTTCGGATTTGGTGTTTGGGGGCTCACAGTTCGGAATCTTTTTTTGTGTAAGGTAACCTCAATATTAATAGTAGCTACTTCTTACATACAATTTTTATTTCAAATCAGTTTTTGTACGAAAACGGCTCCAAAGATTTCAACCAAAATTCATATGTGAGCTTAAGTAGGTGAAATTAACATGATTAACATGCATACTCAGTTTTTGGCAAAAAAAAAATCGAATAATAGTATGTACTTTTGAAATTTGAACATATATCGAAACGGTCCATACCGTTTCTAAGGTTAATATGGCGATCTCTAACTGAATAGCAAAATCAGTTTTCCTCAGTATTATCGTTTTTGAAAAAAGTTTTTTTTAAATTCAGTTATTTATATTTATATACCTAATATCTTTAGTTTACCTGAAAATAACGACTTTGACCAAAATGCATAATAATTTATGTTTCCAAAATTAGTGCGTCCTTAGTTTTCAATTCGAATCACCGAAAACGCTAATTTTAGAAACTACTCATATCTCGAAAACCCCATTTTCGATTGGAATAAAACTTAAAAAAACAAGTAATGCTTACATCCCATAGCAATATCCTGTACATAAATTTCAGCAATAAAGTTAAGAAATAGTATTTTTCGAACTAAATATTGAAAAATTTGTTACTATTTTGTCTGTATAATTTTACAAAAACCGCTCTAACAATTTTAATCAAAATATATTTTTAAGGAAAATAAAATAATTCCAATTATGATTCTATACTAAGTTTTCCTTAAAAAATATGTATAAATCGGTTTTCAATTATTTCTCAAAAATTACTACCCAAAAACCGATCTCAGGCAAAAGTTACATTTAGCAAATATTACCCACTTCTTGTCTTTGCCAACCATTTTGAACATGCACCTTAAAAAAATTCCAACCCCTTGGAGTTTACACACTAAAGTATTCCAGTCAAAAATAAAATCATGCCCTAATAGATTAAAAATCAGAAACTCCTATATACTGCGCTTGTCCTCGTACTAAAAAATCTTGTAAAGTGTACAAGCTTATAAAATAGTACAGTAGGCGCTTTTTACTCTCTAACCAGAACTTGCGAAATTGCCTGTTACTGAGAGCTCCAACATTTAAAAACTCACATTGTTATATGTACTGCCATAACAGATTAATAACCCAAAGGTAAATGTAATTTAACACCATTCCTTTTTCTATATATCAGGAACTGTTTCTTTTTTGTAGCATAACTAATAAAATAGGAAAACATCCAACCAAAGTCTTTTGAACGAAAAAGTTCTCCTCGACCCAGTGCACTTTACTTTCTGAGAACACTTCACTCGAAAATTCGCAAACATTTTTCATTTCATTTATTTTAATTGAATGCTTTCACATTAAGACATAAATGATCTTATAATAGGCAAAATTGCCGTTTTTTGAGTGAACATAATTCACAAGTGTTCAAGCAAGCATAAATGCATATACCAATATTGACTGTTTGGTTTATGGCACGGCGGCATCGTCCATCGGACTATTTTCTTCCGAAAAAAATTGCACCGAACGCATTCCACACATAATGGCATGAGTGTAGCTTCAAAATAAAATTCGAATCAATTTTATTTCTCACACCTTGATTCTTTTATTTAAATTTTGTTCTCTATATATGTAGTTCTTATCTGATCAATATTTAGATATCCATCTTTCGGAAGTCGAATTGCTAGTCCGAAGAAGCTGAAATTCGAAACTGAGGCAGGTTTTGCACTCGTAGTCCTAAAAGAAAGAGTGGCTTATCAACATTTTTAGTTACCACCTCACAAGTTTCCCCAGGCATTTAGCTCCTATAGACTCGTATCTGTAAATACCGTTTATCTTGGTCCGAAGTCCGCAGTCACCAGAAGCTTCGTCCTGTTGGAAACGTATATAGTTATTTCTAATACTAAATACGACGTTATGTGTCATGGCCCCGTTGAATTCATTAGAGAGTTTTTCTTTTTTAGTTCAGGACACAACCTGAACTGTTGTACAAAACGTTTGTGCTTCTTTTTTAGCTCAGATACATCAGAGCTAGAATTTGTGTTTCTTTTTTCGTTCAGAGCATGATCAGAGCGCGCTCTATGAGCTCAGAATTAATTGACTGAGCAGGCTGAGTAAAATGCTGATTACACATATACATTCACACTTCCAGTCATATTTGAGAGAAGAAAAAAAAACAGGAAAAACAGAAAATCATCAGAACGATCTGAGCACGCTCGGTTCAGAGCGCGCTCATATTGCTCGAGCTCAGTTCAGTGCTCAGCTCTGAACTAAAAAAGAAAAACGCCTAAGAACGTCATCACAAGTTGCAGTATTTTGATGTCCTCGTGTTTGTCACTGATGTCCTGCGAGCCAGTTGTTAACTAGTTTTGTTGCGTATTCTTACCGATAACGTTGATTCTGAAGTAAAACCGGGTACTTTTTCTTAATTGGTCAACAACCTTTCCGACTTGGTTGAATTTTCATCCAAGTTTGTCACTACCGCAGCAAGTGCATTTGCTTTAATTTGTTCTCTTATATTAGCGCTTGGCGCGACCCGCGGGTGGTACTTGATATTTCCACCAAACCTGAAAAAATGCACGCTGAATGGCATAGGTGCCTGAACTGTCTCCAATGTCCAAGTTTTTGATAGATTCATAAAATCTTTACAGAGGTGGTTCTACTGCTTTTACATTGAAACTAAATTTCATCCCACATCGTGATTCAAACACAATTTTGTTTTTAAGACAAAGACTCTCTCATAAACAATAGCAATCATAAAAAATCACATCAGACTTAATTTGTTACAAATCTGCTGCACAGGGTCATAAAAACGCAGCCAATTACTACGCGACTTAATGGAATTTTTGTTTAATTTCCCCTCGCAGTCCAACAATCCTGCTGTGATAATAAAATCCTTGGAATATATGTACATTATTCCACTCTGATTGGTATTGATCACCTAAGACTGTGCAGCAAGGTCTCTTAATAATAGTAAAAACTTGTGTTCGGTTTTATTATACCACTGAGCGCGGAGGACTGTATATATTGGTTATGCTACACCGAAACCGACCAAGGCAACGAATGTGATTAGAATTTCAAAAGAAATCCGTCCGGGATGTGAGATGAGTGGCGGCAAAAGGGCACACTCTCTCTCTCTGGGACTTCATGACAAGCCACAAGCGATATTTTATATTGAGTGGAGATTTTGTTTCTGCGTTTTTTTATGGGAGTTCAAAACCAAAACGGACCAAGGGAAAACCTCATTATGATGAAGATCTCCGTTGGTGATAAAAGTCGTTGCTGTTAGGAAGGAAATTTTCCAAAGAACACAAAAACACGTAGGTACCATCGCCTTTTCACTTTGACTTTGGTTCGGTTTTTATTGCATCGCTCTGACTGACAAACAAAATATGTTTCTGCCGGTCGTCGCGCGTCATAGAAGTCGTGGTGATAAATGTTTAAGAATCCATACAAATGCTGAAGGTCTGCTCCTTGGCTCAGCTCGAAATTGCACAAGTTCATTGAGTTTTACCGTCGTTGTTCAGAAATGCGTAAAGCAGATACAAATAATACAATCTGATGAAATGTTGGTCGGGTGACGATGAACGAATTGATAGATGGTCATAAAAATGGACACAGGACGCATCTTGAGAAGAGAAACCGGTCTATTGTGTGGGAGTCTTCACTATGGTGAGAGTATATACTTCTTGTTTCCTCGAGGACATGGCATATGAGACGTGGAAGATGCATGCTTCCTTTGTTGGAATTAATTTAATTTTCGTTGCCGATTGATGTATTGTTCGCCGTATCGTAAAAACACCGAGAGAGATCCGTTTTTAACACGAGTGATTAATGTTCAGTTCAGGGGGAAGGAGGTGGGAAATTTCTCCCAACATATTAGTTGCATCTGTGATGCGCTTTTGTTTAGGGGGAAAGTGAATTTCTGTTAATGATTAATGAACCACGCTATGGACGTGCATTCAAGTGCTTAATTATTTATTACTTAGGGCTGCTGTTGAAGTGGGGGATTTATATGCAGACAAGGTGGCATTGGCAGGGGCATGTCGTGCTGCGAAAAAGAAACTACATTATTGCAGTATCAACTGCTATACAGAGGAGGGTTTTCGATTGTCTAATTTTAAGAAGGAATGTCTTTGAGCAGGTGGGATACAAAATTTAAAATTACTGCAACTGTAATGGGTCATAAGTCACTCTTTTCTCTAATGTTTTGCAATATCTTGTAACTAGAGAGCAATATCGAGGAAAAACTTAAAACTTGCTGGGATCAGCTTTTGAGGACAAAGAAGCATTTTCAGTCTGGGACATTTTTAGGAAAGGGTTTTCTTTAATAAGACAACCACACTTCGTAGGAAGGTACGTTGTCTAATCAATTTAGATCACATTCGACCTAAAATGCGACCCAAAAACTCTTAGGAATTCAACAGAAATCGTTGCTTAAAAGTCCACCTGCGTGAGGTCAAACGGATGACCTGACAATAGTCGCATTTCGTATCGCAGTTATTCTTAGGAAATTCTTACAAGATAAAAAGGTCGAGACACACAATATTTTATATTACTTTTTACCACTCAAGCACAACTGTGATTGGAACCGTTTTTTAAGCATTCGTCTTACTTAACATCGCTGAGATAATGTTCAAAAAAAAAAAAAAAACACACGCCTATGGCAACACTGAGACTGTTAGATTTTTATTTAATTTTCGGCGAACAGATTAAGAACGGTACGGGAACGGGAACGGGAAAAACTAAACTTTATTCACGTAAAAGAGAAACGTCAAGTGAATAAAAATATGAATGTAGTAGATTCATTTCTAGAAAAGTGACTACGAAATGTTTTAGAAAAAAAGGCAAGCTCTTGGGCGGACAGCGACGGTGGTTATAATTTTACGTGTCCGAGGAAGAAACAATACGTAATTGTCCATTTCTATTTTTTCTCCCACGACTATTTAAGGAAGGAGAGGGACCTTAGAGGTATATACATTTTTTAAATAAAAGTTTGCTCACGAAAAATCGTTTTTTTTTTTTTTGTTTAGCCTGTTGTCCGCTTACAGAGCTATCCACAATGGTAGATTGTAATGTTCACAAATCAAAGAAATATTCATAATTAATGGAAGTTTATGGGCAAACTATTTCTGCCAGGTGTTGAAGCTTATGGCCGCCAGTTGATTCTTGGGTCTATAATAAGTAAGGCAGATATCCCCAAAATCTGTCATTCTTTTTCAAAAGAACCTATTATTTTTATATAAATTCTTATACGTGTACATTGCTTACAGAATAAACTCACAACTAAGGACAGGCCCAAAGTACAATTTCGCCTGCTATAGAAACTGTTTAGGAAAAGAACGAAAATTCGCGTCGGAAAATGTTATACTCAAGTTAAGTGTTGTTTAATTATTTTTATCACTGGTAAGAACGCACAAAATTTACCATTCGGGTGAGGAGAACTTTTTTTACACAAAAAAGTTTGTCCTGTCACCCCTAAGCGTTCATTCTCACTTATGCATAATACAATTCTTTTGAAAAGTATATACTTTAGTGGTTTGTTTGTGCCTTCTCTCGAATGCAACAATAGTTTGCAGTTTAAATAAAAGCTACATGGAAAAGACACAAATAAAAAAAAAAAGACTCTGTCGTGTACACGAATTGAGATGGTAGGTACTACAACTGAGTCGCGCACTTAGCATTCATTCGACGTGTGATATCTACTGTATATTTAATGCAGCGGGAAAGTTTTTAGACGTCTTAACTGTTCGAAACAGGGTGGAAGCTGCACGTTTGCGTTCTCACATGCGTCAGTGACAGATCGCAATTATGGAATGAAATTTTCAAGATAATAACTTTTTTGTTCTTTTTGAGTCCTTGAAGCAATACTTTAATACATAAAAGACGAGCTAGGAAACGTCGTGTAGGTGGGTGAAACAAGAGGAAAAGCTATTATGCGAATTATGTTAGACATATCTGATGGGATTAACGAGAGAAAGAGCAAAGGATGGTTAGGGAGATGCACGATTAAGCTTAACGAATGATATTTGAAGAGCGCCATAATGACAGCGAACGTTCAATCTTCAAAGTATCAATTTAGCAGTGGCGTCTCGTCAGGGTGTGCAAGGTGTGCATTGCACACCCTGATCTAACGGAAATAAGTCCCTCATCAAACACTGTGTAATAATAATAACACACAAATAATGATATGCACAATTCCATAACCCATAAAACCTCCATAACACAGCCAACAGCTACAGCCTACACCATACCTATTCATATTCATCCTTTGTAAATTATAATTCTTCTTTCAAAATTCCTTCACCGCTGAAAAAAAAAAAAATAACTCGCACAGAAACTCGCTGTGCACCATTCTGTTGATTTCATCAAATAAATTCATCCAACTCCAAACTATATCCCTCTACAAGATTTCTCCAGTATTCATCCCCATCGTCATTCGTCACCCGCACGCCGCCGTACTTAAATCAGTGCTGTCGTTTGAAAAACGACGAGAGAAATACATTCAATTTTTTTTTGCATAATTTTGGAGAAAAAGCAATACACATAACAATTGAATGAGGGGAGTAAGACTTGGTGATTTTTTTTTTGCGGATTTATTACTTGTACGGCTTCTAAGACTTCGTCTTGAAACTTTACCCTTTTCCTTATTTGCGTACATAGTACAATGTAGTAATCTCTACACTTATTTTTTACATTTTTTATAACTCCATCTGATAAGGTTGCAGATAAAAAGGTTAGCTTGTGCCCCTAGGTAAGTTTCTTTTAAATCTAAAAAGCAATTTTCATTGCAAAAATCGATTGTTTCCAGAGAGGCGTCATCAATAAATTCATTTTTAATGAAGTTCGATAAAATAGTTTTAAAATACATTTTCACTGTTGAAAGCAAGACATGAATACGGGGTTCTTCCGATTGATATTCAATATTAATTTTGTTCGTTAATTTTAAAATATATTGTAAGAAATAAAAGTATAACTTTATTTCGTTTGTCAAATCTGCATAAATGCTGTGAGCTAGGTCTGAATTATGTTCCAACTGATAGGTGATGAAATAATGTTTCAAAGGGACCCACTGTTCTATGATTCGCGACACTACATTTTCAAGCGATAAACAACTAGTAGCAGACGTTTTTAATATCTTATGAGTCTTAATGTTGAAATATTCTTGAAATTCGCGAAAATCAGTCTGTCGTTTAGAGCTGTGGGCGAAAAAAAAGTAAATATTTCTAGCTAGCCTTTCGATATTTTGTGGTATCTTTTTTGATGCTGCAATTGAACATAAATGTAATGAGTGACATGTACATCCCATCACAAATAAATTGGGTTCAATGTTTTTTAAAAGTGTCTTAACACATACCTTTTCTCCCATCATAACTGACGCATTGTCAGATGCAAATCCAATCATATTTTTTAAGGGGACATTGGCATTTTCAAAATATTTAATTATTTCTTCAAATATTGTTTTAGCATCAGCATTTATTAATTTAATAAGACCGAAGAACCTGTCGATGACCTTACCCAACATGTTATCGAAATACCTGACTACAAGTGCCAAACATTTTGTAGTACTAAAATCAGTGGTTTCATCTATTATAATTGAAAATTTTTGAGATCTAAGTATCTTAGCTATCTCTTCTTGGCCTTCTTTCAGAAATAAATCGATTGTTGTTTCTGTGGCTTTTGTTTTGCCACATTTTATATCTTTGACTATTTCCGAATCTGGTGCAATTGATTTAATCAATAAAATAAGAGGAGTTATTAATGTAAAGTACAAATTGAATTCAAGACGAAATAAAATTATTTTCAACTCTGACGACTTTAGTTTGTTTTTTCTGCTTTTGAGAAATGCTTCTTCATCAGCTTGGAATACCTGTGGTTGTTTCTAGAGCGCTTGCATAGACTTCTTATGTATTTCGGAATCATTATGGCGATTAATGTTTCCAATATTAGTCGTTAACAATTTGGCACAACACTTACAGAATGGTTTCTCTTCGCCCCATCGTGATTTTTTCCGTTTTTTTTCCAACCATGGACATTTTTGCAACCATATCTGACGAAACTTTTGTTTGCGTTTTGGACATATTGACGAAAAACTTTGATTCGAGTTTGACGTTGATGGTCCTGTTGATAAGGGTGCAGAATAATCGCTTGTTTTTTTGTTGTTTCGAAGATCTGAATGCAATGAATAGAAACTAGATATTAGAATTAGAAAAATAAAACTTGTTATCATTTACTTACGCAATATTTAAATCGTTTTTGAGAAAAGATTCTTCGAAATCATCACAATCTAGTTCTTTGTCATCGTCGACGTCCTGTTGTATTTGCTGTTGTGTTGGAGCTTGTGGAGAATTCGCTGACTTATGGGGTTTTACAGACTTCTGTAGCCACCTGGGAAGAACTGATATGTTATAGAATATTCACATCTGCTTATTTAAAATAAAATTTATACCTGTCCATAGTTTTTGATTTTTCAAATTCCAATTGAGAATTAATTGTTGAAACGTATTTCCCTGTTGAAAACAGCAGCGCAACAATCACCAATATAGCATCAACAAAGCCAACAACATTAAAACAAATTTCACTTCACCGAATCGCGGAGAAAATTAAAAAAATTATTTGAAAACTGCCCGGCGCGAGTGACTGAAATTATTTTCCTTTGCAAATCGAAATCAAAACCAATCCAAAAACCAAAACGAAAAAAAATTACCAGACGATGACGAAGACCACAGGCAATAACCGAATAGCGGTAACCGAAATCAAACAAAAAATACCCCACTAACACTGACAAACACAGCCACAGCGACAGCAGTTGTTCTTGTTAGTTTGGTTGGGGATGGACGTTTTAGTTGAAACAGCAACATGTTCTTACTTTTACGCAGGGCTGGCGAGACGAATGAGACATGAAATATGACACTATACAGTCATTTCAAATTGTGTTTGCGTGACAAATGCAGCAATAGTGCTACACCACAATTACTGCTCATAAGAAAAAAGCTGGAAATACAATGCAATGCGATGTGTATTGTGAATGAGAATATAAAAAGTGATGCCATCTATACTGTTTTCTTAGATGCGTTTATAAAAACAACGAATGACAAAAAGCAATACAAAAGGCAATATAAAAAGGAAAATGCAGTACAAAACAAAAGTGAGCAATACGGCAGTACGAAGCGCCAAAAAGCAATACAAATATTGCTTTTGCAGTACTTTCGACAGCACTGCTTAAATCGCTTTACTTTGATGAACTTGTAGTGAACTCGTGCGAAGGTTTTCGGTGCACGGGCTGTATTCATTTTCTCTTCTTTTGCATCTGTTCTGTTCTGTTTCCGTAAAGCGTCATAAGTCAAATACACAATGTATTACATCGATACTCGTGCAAATAAAAGCTGTGCACGAAAGCCGATGAATGAATGGTTGAACTTAGCTTTTCGTTTAAGTGGTTGGGGATTGGGGTTGCAGTTTCTTGCGGTGCTTTTGATTTTGTATGGGAAAGTTTTATTTTTCTATATTTTATTTTGAAAACAAAATAAGATATCAAAAACAGCAAAACAATGATTGAGAAAATAATAAATGGGACGTGTTTTCAGGCAATTAATTGATATTTCTAAAAAATTTATAATTTTAAAGAATTTGCACACCCATCTAAATAATTCACGCGACGCTGCTGCAATTTAGCTAGTATTACATGGACAACTAGCTGGTCCGGCGAACTTCGTTCTGACTTGGATTGATTAAATTATTGATATTCCTTTCCAAAAACAAGCCCCTCTACTGAATGAATGAAACTCTTTTGGAATTAAACTGAACGCAGCTCGATTTAAATTTAAAGATTTTGCACATGTCTTTCAGTCTTCATGTCGTATAAGGTTCTGTTAATCTTAGTCATCATTTTCACGACAGGTGGCTGTCACTACACGATTTGTCTCCACATGATCGGCTCTTTCTTTTTGCGAAAACGCGATATTCGAGAAGGGCAAAATTAGACAATTGTCAATTCCGAGTTGTTTGTCGCTCCTTTGAATCGATATTTTCGCCTTTCCATACGAATCTAAATTTTCAGACATCGCCCCTATTATTACCCCTGAAGAAATACAATTTCTGATTTTCACGGTTGTCCAACTTTGCCGGTCAAAATATCCAATTTTCGGCGTTGTGATACCTGCATAACAATTGCAGAATGAAATGTCAAAAATTGACGCGATTTTTGCAAAGGCTTTTTGAAGAAAATATGAAATGCACAAAATATTCACTGATCTGTCAAATATTATATGCAAATCAGTAATGCCATATCGTTCTATTGGACACTATTTTCGGTACTTATTATAGTACGCTTTACGTACTGTCGTGTTTCCTCCTATATGAATTCGCACATATAGTACTACCTGTTATTTCTCTAGAAGTTCCAAAGTTTTTTCATTTCAACAATTCTATTCTTATATAAATATTGTCCGAAGTCAACCTTTTCACACAAACCATTGTTTCATTAAAGGTTCCCATTCTCGGCAAACAAACTCCCTTTTCAAAGAGTTTGAAAGGGTATGGTTGCAGCCAAATATCGAAGGTACTTCGAATTGTTGGAAAAGTAGGTAATCAGGTGTGAACCGTCGAAACTTAAGTGAACATAATATATTTTATTCTTTTTGAATATTGGAGAAAAATGTTGGTCATAAATAAATATTATTGCTGTTCGCAATTTTGAACCATTTATTTATTGATACATACTTTAATTCAAATGACTAAGAACTGCTCCATTTCTCAAATATTAGAAAAGTTCGTTTATTTAATTGTACATTAAAAAATATTCCTTCAATATTTGTAGGGGAATAAATAATAAATAAAATACTTTACTCCTAAAACATTTTTTTAATAACATATTCAATTCAGTTATTTTACCAAATAAATTCATGTTTCTTTGACGGAAACGTTAGTTCAACTCACATTTTACATAATAATGGAATTAATAGAAAACGTTTTACTTCAATAGAAATGGTTGTTATAATTTGTTAGATTTCCAAAATTCTCGATATCAAAAATCTTGAAATTTGGTGAATTTTTAGTATAATCTTGTACTTATTTTGGATCTCAAAAATCTTGAAAACAAAAAGAAGATATATTATTTTGTAATCTGGCTTCATTGATTATGTTTCAAGTTCAAGTTTCAATTTCGTGCAGTGTTTTTGATTTTGAATTTTTTAGTGGAGTCTGTTTATAACAATAAAAAAACCATGACATTTCTGGTATTTTTTAAAATTTTGATTGAGAAAACAATAAATTGGAAGTGTTTTCAGGCAAACAATTAAAATGTTAAAAAAAAACATATAATTTTCAAAAATTGCACAATGCACACCCATCTAAATAATTCACGTAACACCACTGGGGTTTAGACATAAAACAAAAATGCAATATTTTTCAGGAGGGTGAAAATTTGGGGTTATAGATATTTTTTTATGTTAAATTTAAATAATCACCTATTCTCATACCTACCAAATACATATACAAAAAAAGTCATAAGAATCGGTCGAGCCGTTTCGGAGGTATGCGACAAACACCGTGATATGAGATCATATTTACTGGACTAGTTCCGACTTCCGAGGAGGTGAAGTAAAATTTAGAGAAAAAAGGATGATGACATCAAGGGTTCATTACGCAGAAGACGCAAACATATCGGACCTATAATTTTAGGTAAACAACATACCTATATTCTGTACATCAGTGATGTCCGACCATTTGGATCCAATTTCCAAATTCAATTGTTAACCTTGGTTGCCCAAAAGTACGTGGCTTCTTCTAATGTGACGCAATCACCACTCAGCTTGTTTAAAAATTTGATTGGTGGATGTCTGGTGAGGGCTTCCAATATCAGCTGAAAGTGGGAACTGGAGCTAGCAAACTAGTGAAATACTTTGACGTAGACAACTGATATATTTCGCAAATTATATATATTTTATTTCTTAAGACGTACAAAAAAAAAAAAACATATCGATTGGCCTCAGCGTGACTGCTGTAGAATTCTAAAAAATCGCAAGAAAAAGAGCTAATGAGAAAAAAAGGCTATTCTGCACATTTAGTATTTTTGAACGATATTTAAAAAAACAATTGGCTCACTTAACATTATAATAGTGTTGCTATAGACAACTGCGTTACATTTTAAAGGTTGTTAGTTGGAAACAACAGCATTTAAACATATTTTAAAGGGCCTTCTTCAACGAAGAAAAGGGCCGAAATAGAAAAAAAAAAAAATGGAGGCAGGCTCTCACAAAAAGTGCCAAATTTTAACTTTAGTCGCACAGCGGTCACGCTGGCCCCTTAGCTTCTGTTTCGCAAAAGAAAACCTTTCTCACCGAATTTTTTTTTTGATTCAAATTATCAAAGTTGAAGTTAAAATAGATGCAACTCGCAACTTGCGATGAATTCAAAGCAAAGAGCAACAGCAAACAAAAACAGCACATAGCAGAGCAACTGTCAAATTTCGTTTGATGGGCATTTCATAGCATACTTTCTAAGTAAGAATAGAACGGCAACGAGCACACACATGAAGAGTATTTTGGCAGTATTGCAAACAAAAAAAAATGTTATGATTAATAAATTATTAGTTTGAAGATTTCTTAGAGCTTTATTTTCTAATTTTCCATTTACATATTTATAAAAATTAAACTTGAAGCGATAACTGATTAATTCAAATTAAACATTTTGAATTCCCAAACAGCACACTTTGATTTCAAATTTATTTGACAGCAAAATGAGCAGCTATAATGGTCTCTACTTGTAATAATGAAAGTATGCTATATCGCATACTCTGAATTAATCGTAAGTGGGAGCGTTGTTATGTGATCGTATTTATCGTAAATGTTACGATTTTCGAAGGTTAATACGACGCTAAGATTTTTACTCTTTTCGCCCTATTTGCTACGATTTCGTAAATATTTTTCCGATATTTGTACAAACATAAATACGATGGGTAAACCGAAATACGATTCTATAGATAAAATACAATTTATTATAACTTTACCTTACCAACATATCCCCTTGCAATTAGCCGGCATCGATTACCGAACATACTCTTTTGCCTTTTATGTAAGTACGCTGGTAGAGCTAAATTTGCACTCCCATACAAAATTCCCTCAAAAATTAAGCTGAGCTAAATCTAAGCCAACCCATTTAGCTGAGCGGCACGCAGCTCGAGCTAAATAATCAAACTTTTGTTTCAGAATTTCCTTCATGTATTTGTCAAAATTTAGCGCGCCCATTTAATAGGTCGGGACATTTTCTCTCTCTGCTCTGTTGTCTTCAAAAGATTACTCATTTTAATGAATGTATGGACGAGGAGTATTTATTTAAGGCTAGAGCATTTCATTGAAATAACAGAGAAGTTCTCGAAATTCAATAAGAAAATAAGGAGAAGGAGAAAGGAAGATGGCGATGCTGGTGGAGCATCATCCATCGATATGGAGCCTTTCAGATGGATACCGTAAATTTTTTTATTTTTTTTATTGCAGCTACTGCAATAACTCGCGCAAGTCTTGCAAGTCTTCTTCAATTCATTTGTGTCATAAGTACCTGTGACGTTTATCCACAACGCCCTCTATAAAATTTAGCTAGGACTTTAGGTGATGTTTGGAGAGAAAAGTTGGAGACCAGATAAAATATAGTTTAGCTCGAGCAGCGTTCTAAGAATTATATATTAATTAATTAATTGGGCAATCTCAGAGTACTTTTTTTTGCTTTCTATTTTCTATTGGTACGAATAAAGCAATATTTTTCCGATTTCAGAGCACTTTTGCGAATCTCAGATTTGCTTCAGATTTACCAATATAAGTGCGTTTGAGTTTGACAACTAGTGAAGTTGTAACGAAACGCCACCGTTCGTCACACTTTTATATGGACAGACACTCCACTGGGCACTGGCGGCTTTTGCACCAATCCCTTATGTGACTTCGAGAATTTACATTGGCCACGTAGAAGTCACACTCTCTTAGTGGTGGGAAAATAATGAGTACCCGAACGAGAGAAGCATTCGGGAATACTTGTCAACGTGTGAATCGTACGAATCTTGTGTACCGGATAAGGCTCCCATTTTGGAAAGTGACTTTTGGTCTCTGTTCTAAATTTTTGCGGCTGAATTACCTTTGGGAAATCGGCCTTAATTAAGCAGTGTCAGCAATCCCATCTGGCTTGCTCCCCCCTTTCCCATGGAACCACGCAGTTGTAGGGCCATGTAGTTAGACGTTATCAAAACATTGTTAAGATATAAATAGTTTGTATAGGATATATGGAAATGTTGTATTATTATTAAGTAAACATACTGCAAATAAGGTGTACGGTGTACCTCTGAACCAGAGTTTTGGTGTTTCTTTGGTATACCCTGGATCCGGCGAGCAAAACCCCGGCTGGAGAAAAAGCACATCACAGAGTTTGTTAGGTTAGGAAGCGGGTTTTCGTGGAGTACTCCGTGCCACACTCAGGTCAATATTGTGATGGAGTTTTGTTTCCATTGGAGGGGAGTTTGCTTACGTTTTCCTGAACTTTTAATATAGAACTTAACCAGCGAATGAAAAACGCTTAGAAAATCGTCGAAGGCTATACATATCCATATTCAAATCGCACGAAAATCAACAAAAAAGAACAAGTGACGTTTTTATGTTCGATTGAAATAACACGAAATATGAGAGTGAATCTGGAGAAGTCGAATCAAATACCACATACAAAAGCCATATTTCAATGGGTTTAAGGTGCAAACCAGTGTTGCCACTAAAAAAAGCGAATCCGGTCAAATCTGACCGAATGACCGGAAGTCCGGTCAAAAATAGATTATCACATCACACTATTATATAAAGAGGTATGTTTGTTTGGGGAAGGTAATCTCCGGAACTACCGAACCGATTTCAAAAATTCTTTTACTAATAGAAAGCTACGGTATAGAGTATTGCGATAGGCTACTTTATTTTTTAATTTTTCCATTTTAGATTTTTGTTGATTTTCTGCGCTATTTATTTTGACTTTTCTATATCAAAAATTAATTAGAATTCTACGTAGGTACATACTATGTGCGGATTTTTTTTTCAAAAAGTGGATTGATAAAATCGAGATGAAATTAATGTATTATACGTTGGTTAACAGTGATGGTTTGTTTTTGATTTTGTGCATCGCTCCAACAGTTTCATTTCTTTTACACAGTTGATAAGTTAAAAATTAAATGTACAAAGTTTAAACGCGGACAAAATAGTTATTGAAAAGCAAATTTAAGTTATTTTTTTAAAATGCCAAGACGTATGCGCACAAATATTGGCCGACGAACAAGGCAAGCAAGTCAACAACAAATATCAACGAAGTCAAACCAGTGTTGCCAGATCGTGGGGAATTCCCCTTTTTGTGGGGGATTTCAATCAAAAATGTAATGAAAGGGGAAAAGGGGAATCTTTTCTCTTCTAGAATAAAATGTGGGGAATGTAAAAAAAAAAATATTAAATGTATTAAATGGGAATACTTAACTCACATAATCCCATTGAAATTAAACCAGGGTTGGTTGGTTGCATCCCTGCAATCACGCCGAAGGAACTATACGAAGCGTGCAGGAAGATAGGTGACAACAAAGCGCCCGGACCCGATGGCATCCCGAATGTGGCGGTTAAAGCGGCCGTTCGAAAACGACCGGAGCTTTTTATTGCAACGATGCAACGGTGTCTGGAGGAAGGGGTATTCCCGAGGTCGTAGAAACTCCAGCACCTGGTTTTACTGCCAAAAGGGAAAAAACCACCAGAGGAACCGTCCTCATACCGGCCAATATGCCTATTAGATACAATGGGAAAAATCTTAGAACGGATCATATACTGCAGACTACTCGAGGTGGCAGAAGATAAAGGAGCTTTGTCTGATGACCAGTATGGATTCAGAAAATCGCGTTCTACCGTCGATGCCATTAAGACGGTAGTAGATACAGCTGAAGCAATACTGGGAAAAAGATGGAGAGGTGGGATGAAGAAATATTGTGCGGTTGTGACCCTTGATGTTAAAAATGCTTCAATTCGGCAAGCTGGTCATGCATTAGGAGATCCTTGGTCAGAATGGAAACGCCGTACTACCTGCTGAATATAGTAGCAAACTACCTTACCGACAGGAAGTTAAGATACCATACTGACGATGGCGTTAAGTACTACAACACCACCGCGGGAGTACCACAAGGGTCGGTTAAAGTTATAGGCTTTGCTGACGATATCGCTGTGGTTACTGTGGCCAAACATATCCATGAGATAGAGTCCGCTACGGATGAAGCAGTAGCCAGAATCAAGAATTGGCTAGAGTCTGCAGGGCTAGAACTAGCTGACCACAAGACCGAGGCTGTGTTGATAACCAGCCGAAAGACTGTGGAATATGCATCTTTCCGTGTTGGAAACCAACTAATTAGATCAAAGGAGTCATTAATGTACCTAGGAGTAATGCACGACAACAGGTTAAGCTTTAAAACGCACATCCAGTATGCCAGCAAAAGGGCGTCACAGATGCAGGCAGCTCTTTCTCGGATTATGCCAAACATCGGTGGCCCTGGATACGCCAGAAGGATTCTGTTATCCAGGGTGGTCAGCTCAAAACTGATATACGCTGCACCGGTCTGGGCAGGGGCTCTTACATCTAAGGAAACAAGAAGGAAGCTCTCGTCAGCATACAGGCTCTGCGCAATAAGAACAATAAGCGGATTCCGAAAAATTTCGGACGAAGCAGCCTGCGTTATTGCGGGAATGATTCCCATCAACATTCTCGCTAACGAAATGCAAAGGATCTATCTTAGGCTAACTGTCAACAGGCAAGAATCCATCATAAGAAAAAGGATAAAAGAAGAAGAAAGGGAAACATCTCTAGCACTGTGGCAAGTCCGGTGGGATAACACGGCAAAAGGCAGATGGACCCACAAACTGATCCCAAACATCGAGGTCTGGACAAGAAGAAAAAGCGGGGACTGCAACTACCACCTTACGCAGTTCCTGTCCGGGCACGGCGGCTATCGAAGTTATCTTCACAGATTCGGCCACGATAACTCGCCTCAATGCCCCGAATGCCCAGATGAAGAAGAGGATACGGAGCACGTGTTCCACTGCAGAAGATTTTCAGGAGGAAGAGTGAACTTACCCATTCCACAGCTTCTCATAGAGCGTATGATGAGCTCAGAAGACGACTGGCTGGAAAAATGTTCATACATAACGAGCGTACAAAATGAGCTAAGAAGAGCCGAAAGACAAAGAAGGGTCGAAGTGGCAGACGTTGACGTTGATGATTTAGCATGAGTTGCTAACCAGCCACGCGAAGTAATACCTAACGGCAGTCCCGCGGGGAGAGTGGTAGAAGAGTACATGGGTGTGGTTTAGTACGTGAGGCGCGAGGCACTGGAGAAACATATCCCGCGAATCGTGCATGCTAGTAGCACGGGCAACTAGCATCTTTCGAAGATTACACATCCTTTGGACGCAACCAAAAAAAAAAAAAAGGGTTGGAATGACTCGGAAAATGGTTCAACTCCAACAAATTTTCGGAACAACGCTGATCGGATCATAACCTTTTTGCGCATGTGTGCGTGCACACCCGCGCAAGTAGCGGCTAGCGGGTATCTATTATAATCGTATGACTGATTGAAAAATGAGACATATTATGCAACGGTTGATTCTACCTGCATTTCAGTTTTTGTATTTCAACTTGTGTGAAAAATTTGTAAGAATCATTCAGTTTACTCAATATTTTGATTGTGGGGAATCCATGAGGAATGCAACCACGAAAAATGGGGAAAAAGGGGAATTTTAAGGTCTGTGATGGGGAATTTCATTTACTGCGCCTGGCAACACTGAGTCAAACTACAGAAGAAAGCGAAAAGTGGGACATCGCATGGCATAAGACCAGATCAACAGTCAAGAAAATTGAGAGTGCAAGTAATGAGAACTGCGTCAAATCCTACTATTGCTGGGATGGGAGCAAGTTGAAATCGGAGTGGCAAGATGCACGTCGTTGCTGACATTCGAAGGACTGGCATTTCAGTAGAAAGAACAGAAAACTGTGTCGGTGATGCGATTTTCGATATTAGAGCGATGACTATAATTGTGTGCCACCATTAAAACGCGCTAAAAAAACTGCTGTGCGAGTGGCAAAGTAAAAGTAGCACCTGCGGAGCAATTTGAATCGGAGGATTTTCTAAAGAACATTTGACAGTACAACTACTGTTTTCGTATGACTACATTGGGAACAAAAATTATTAAAAAAAACTGGTTTCATGCCGACTGGCAGGGCAATATTTTCTCTTATACATCATGCAAACACACATTTTTTTAACAATGGCACGGGATTCGCGGCTGCAATTCGGATTAACAGATTTACCATCGGATAGGTGCCTTCTTGCCAGTAAATGAGGAAGTACACCAATACTCGCAGGTGTACTTCAGTTTGTCGGCGATGATCAAGTCGATAGGCTGTACAGAGGGCAAACAGAAGTGACAAAAAACGTCATTCGACAATTGCAACCATTATTATAATGCAATCAACGCTTTCATTACAATGTTTAAAACGGCGATAGAGAAAATGAACTTAGAATATCGCAGATTTGTCTTCAAACCTGATAAAGGAACGGCACTTTGGAAAAAAGTAAAAGTAGCACCTGCGGAGCAATTTGAATCGGAGGATTTTCTAAAGAACATTTGACAGTACAACTACTGTTTTCGTATGACTACATTGGGAACAAAATTTAAAAAAAAAACTGGTTTCATGCCGACTGGCAGGGCAATATTTTCTCTTACACATCATGCAAACATTTTCTAACAATGGCAAGGCCAAATTTACCATCGGATGGGTGCCTTTTTGCCAGTAAATGAGGACTTACAGCAAAATTCGCAGGTGTACTTCATTTTTTCGGGGGATGATCAAGTCGATAAACGTTACAGAGGGCAAACAGGAGTGACAAAAAACATAACTCGACAATTGCAACCATTATTATAATGCAATCAACGCTTTCATTACAATGTTTAAAACGGCGATAGAGAAAATGAACTTAGAAGATCGCAGATTTGTCTTCAAACCTGATAAAGGAACGGCACTTTGGAAAAAATAGAATGGATAGGAAACGGGTGGTATCACTTCCAATACAAGAAAAATTATTTAAAATTTTTAATTTTCTAATTCGGATGTTCCGGACTTACCGCTTCACAATTTGAATTATGATTTTGTTGAACAACCTTAGGGCATGGGGATTTTTATACATATATCAAACTCCTCAAGTTGTGTTCAACTTCGAGTGAATAAAACGGCCCTTAATGCACCGGAACTTTGTATCGGATCGCGTTTGATATGATTGTGAAGAATCTCAAATCAAATGTCATGTAATCACGATTCTGAGTTTAAAAGGCAAACATTGTCATATCGCGGACTCCGCTTACTCAGAAAGATTTGGCATTTAAGTGTCTATGACAAATAATAAGTCGCAAGGATAATCGCTGGATATTTGTAGCATCAATCTTGAATTCCCATGTTTTTCACATGGTCCAATTGAATGTGGCGTGCTCACCTGTAGGCAAACCACTTTAGTACAAAAGCGGAAGGTTGGCCGGCACTTCAATCATTGCGGTTTTATTGAAATACATCGACATTGCTATATTTCAGTTATTTCTATTGTATTAAATATAACTTTTGAATAAAGAATTTGAATTGACGGAATTACGTAAATTAGCATGCGCTGTGCATGCTTGGAAATATTATTTTCATTACATTTATGAATTTGGGCGGAACGGAGTTCGCCGGGTCTGCTAGTCTATAATAAATAACAATTAATAAGCAAAAGCATGTAATAACTATACTAACAGATGAGCACACGGAGTATCACAAAAGAAAGCATATGGATACGTGTATCACAGACTGAAAAAGGTGACCTTCAGGTACATCAAGTTATTGCTTTAGGTCTTTGGCGTGGAAGATTCCGATTTTCTTTCCCGTGGTATTTTCTAGTAGTAATATATTTTTATGAAAAATAGAAAACAAAAATTGAATGAATGAATGAATGAATTTATTATTTATGTAGTTTCTCTTTTTTCCAACTAGTATTCTATATATTATTATATTATATATTTAAGCCTAATAAAACAAAAATCAAACAATTCATTGAAATTCTTTGCATCACAACGTTTTGCAGAAAAATGGACTTTCAATCTAATTCAGTCTCAAAAAATATTGTACATTGCCTGAATCGCTTGAATTATAATTTTTATATAGCCCCTTTGTCCCTATTTTTGTTATGATTTTAAGGAGCAAGGATATTGCAGAAAAGCCTCTTTTTCAACGAGTTTATTTTCTTCTTCTCGCTTCAATACAACATATTTTACAATACAAAAGCAATATAGTGACGAAAACCAAACTTCAGAGAAATATTTGCAAAAACGTAGCGGTTCATATTCAGATTAACTTCCTATAAATCTTGCAGGGTATACTCACTTCACCTCAGTCTTGTTTGAATGCACCCCCAGTCACAGTTTGGTGGGAGCATTCAAATGGGATATGAGACTGCCGCGTGGTCGTGGAGCCCCTGTATTCTAGGATTATTCACAATAAATTGGTTTCTGTATGAAATTGTGAGCGTGTTCGTTAAGTATGGCCAAGTTTTATTCAAATTATAGAAATCTTTCTTTATTATATTCCGGTCAAAAAAGGTTTTTCCGGTTAAATAGTTTTTTGTTTCGGTTAAAAATTAGGTTAGACCGGATTTCAAAATTTTCTCCGGTCAGGGTGCATAGTTTTCGGTCAAATAGGACCGGAATCCGGTCAGAATGGCAAAACTGGTGCAAACCCCTGAGGGGGTATAAATATAATACAAACGTATCTTAGGTAAAGTTCAAACTCTGTCCGATTTCTCACTATCATTACAAAATAACATTCAAATTAAGTACAATAGAAAATACGACAAATACGATTTTGAATAACAACACTTGTAAATGGAGACAGCGTGTAAGGGAATTTTCAACTAGTTAAAATATCTGAAATTTGTAATAGACCTCGATGGCAATTATTACTATTTTAATCCAATTCAAAAGGCGGCCTTTTGTAATACTTCCTTATAGATCCCCATTCAATGTGCAACTCCTTTGACATTTCACAGTACTTGACACACAGCCCCAAAAAATGAGATTAGTTATTGATTTACAATCAATAAATCAGTTTAAAAAGGTCAAAAAATAATTTCGTAAAGGCCCCACCTCCTCATTCATTTTAGCTTGCGGAAACGGACGAGAGAAATATTTAAACTCTTTACCTTACTGTTATTTTTGGTAGGATTTTTTTTTTTTTTTTTTCAAGAGCGAGAGATTTCAAAATGATTATCCAATGTTTCTAACATACATCCTCTCATTAAAGGAAACCTTCCAACGATTCCTACTCAACAGACTGAAATTTACTTAAAATGGTAGATGAAAAGGAAAACTCATCATTATCTGTACTACGTGGATAAAATACGGATGAATGGTTCCAAGGACCTTTTTCTTTTCTTGAGAGGAAAAGTGACTCTGTCACGGGTTGTGTAGTTCCAATTTATAATAACTTTAATAGAAACACGAAATAAAGCTGCACAGTTCAGTGCACATCTGAATTTGACCTCAAAGTACAATTGAAAAGGCAAATCCCTTTAACGAAAAAGCGGCATAAAGCAAAATGTTGAAAATTTAAGATCACGTTTTTCAGCATGAGAAAATTTCAAGTAGCTCGCTTGTTCAAAACTGAAATGTTTGATATATTCTGGTAAATGTGATTAAAAATTTCATGGGCTTTTGGGGCAACAGGGGCTTTGTGTATCAATGTAAGTTTGGGTCTGTTCCCGTACGAGATGAATTCCACGAAATCTTACAAAACTTTACCAAAACAATTTTTTTTTTTTTTTTTTTATTATTATGTATTTATCTAAAACTAAATCAAAGACGACATTTCAATGAGCACTACTGATCTTTTTGATGTGAAACATCAATTGGCGCGAATTGGCAGTAAAATCGGATCAAATGGAAGGAAATTTCGGTGCGCCGGCGGAGCCATCACTACGCCGCCGCTCTCGACTCCTAAACCACTCAACCGATTTCAATGAAATTTTGTGGGTGTGCATGGTTGGTTGCAGCTTGAACGATAGGATAGTTTTGGACCCGATAGGTGGCGTTGCTGCCGAGATCTGAATTTTTTTTTTTCAAGTCTTTCAACTCTTAAAGTGAACACTGGGACCTGGGGAGTGAACTGATAAAGCTCGGTATTACAAAGGCACTAGACTACTGAATCAGTGGATTGAATGAAATCTAAATTCAAACAAAAAGTCTAAAAATTCTGCTACTATGACTTGACGTGAGTGCTGTTCACTTATTAGTTCATAAAGGACTCTGAGGAGTGAACTAAACTATAACTATACATTTCAGCTAATTGAGTTATTTCGGTTTACATTTTTTTTTTTTTTTTTGTAAACAGCGTACACAAAACAAAATTATTTGATGATTGAACTACTGAACTAAGCCTTTTGTGTGAACTATTATGATACGTAGTTCACGAATGAAATTGTTCACATAGTACTGTAGCTAATTTCGTTTCAACTTTTTCGACGTTGAATGACAGAAAAGACCGCAACTATGATTCAAAGAAAAGCCACCGAGGATCGCAGTCTGTTTCTTAGGGAGGGCAAGTTACAAACAGGTATGAGGCTTTTTTGCCACTGGAATACTAGACCGGACCTACGGGTTAGAGTATTACGAAGCAAGTGAGTTATGTCATATTGACAGGGTGGTTGGTGACTAGAGCAATTTGCTAAAATAACTAGTTAACTGAGTGTCAGTTCGACTACAGTAAAATGAAGGTAGACCGTGACCCGTTTATATAAGCTAGGAAGCGTGGAGTGTGCGAAATGTTCGAATAACCCGACCACGTTGTTTTGTGAATGCTATCGTTAGGCAACTGTTACTGTGTGTTCGTATAAAATGAAACCTGAGAAGAAGAACTTGCCCGAACACCAGAAATGACAGTTTACTTGCAGCTATAAATTTAAAATGTATGTCAAGAAACGTTCGGTTCGACATTTATACTTATAGGTCCCATAAGCCACATTCATTATCAATTTGTAATGGCACAGTACCCAGAGTATCCCAACAGGATCGTCGGCAAACATCTGAGCCTTTATAGTGATCTCTGCGAAAGGCACTCCACAACGCAAAGTTGTTCCAAACCTGTTGGAAACCTCCACTCTCCCCACACCCCTGCACTAACCGGGGCAAGTAATTTTGCATTAGTCGATAAAAACTTATTAAATAGTCCAGTTGTCGATTAGAGCATTCCTATTCAGTGCCAAACGCGCCCTCAAAATCCACAAATACAACTTTTTCTTTTTACTATAATAAACTTCTATGCGATATTAGCAATAGCAAATATGTGATCGATCGTATAGGATCCGGTCCGGAAACCAGCTCAAATAGTTAGTATAGTTTCTGTAGCTTACCCACAGCTCATGTAAGTTTTCTTTTAAAAAATAAGCCATTCCTTACAAAGCTTACCTGCAAAGAGAGAAAGAAAATACAAAAATTAATAATAAAAAAAACAGCTCTTAAATATATAAAAATAAGCAAAATATCACACACACTAAAACGCTGAATAATAATTACAATTTATTTCAACTTGCACACCATTAATTTAACTATCCTGACAATAACCATAAGCCCGACGTAGTGTCCACTAAAATCCACAGGATATACACACCCAATCCTGTCAGTTATATTCAGCACACGGTGAGTTTCTTTTATTTCCAGTAAATCCATTAAATCGTTTTTTTTTTTTTTTTTTTTCGCAATTTTATATAGGTATAGACTGTGAGTAACAAACTCAAAACACAAATCCCTAGCCCAGCATCCTTTGAAAGGAAATTGTTCTGAAAAAAGGTTTTTCCGCCGCAAAAATAATATATATATTGGCACACATGACACAGCACACAGATCGTCTGGAAGATTGAAGAACAACCTCTCTTTCTCTCTCTCAACTACCCAATAAACATTTCTGCGGAGGAGCTATCAATGATGCAGAGCCTTACGAAAATGTGTGACAACAAAAACCAAAAAAATTGATTGGATATAAT
Source organism: Cheilosia urbana (assembly GCA_946477585.1). Taxonomy (NCBI): domain Eukaryota; kingdom Metazoa; phylum Arthropoda; class Insecta; order Diptera; family Syrphidae; genus Cheilosia; species Cheilosia urbana. The sequence goes on from OX297855.1 coordinate 50,030,336, forward strand.
TCTATTATTGCAATTTCTCTTTGAATCAAAGAAGACAGAAAAAAAAAAAAATAACCAGACCGAGGGGAAAAAACAATAAGACACAAGAGATATGAAAGAAGCAGAAAATCCCCTTTTTATGTTCTCAATATTTCCTTTTGCAATAAATCAACCTACTGGTGGGTGACCTTGGCACAAGATGTGCGCAGGCAAAATTCTATATACCAAAGATTGATATTTCATCCTTAAAAAGGAAGCTTAACGACAAAAAAAAAAAAACAAACAAACAAAGCAAAGCAAAGAAAATCAACCATAAACAAGAAAAATTATTTATCGCAGTTCATTCGGGAAGGTCATGCTGAAGCTTTTCAAGGGCGACAACGAATATCCTTCGAAATTCGGAACACCCCCAGTTTTTCTTCGACAAAGTTTAATTGAGATTTGCTATGAGTCGTTTTTTTTTCTGAACCATTCCATGAAACTTTGTCGGTGTTCCGCCCCCACAGAATTTAAGTCACCCTATCAAATTTGTTTATAGTCAAGACCACGGTATACTGAACGTCGCATCGACATTAAAAAAAAAACACACAAGACCAAATAAATCTCATACATTATTCACATTGTTTGCAGCTATAGTCTGATGTCTGGCATTTACCACCCGGGGGAGGGAGTGAATACTTAAAAACTATACTTCAAGTCTTTATAGAGAGTAGCGAGCACCCTTCCTTCTTTCAGACACGTTTTGCATTTTCACCCTTCTTCACAACTGAACCGAAAGACATCCTTTGTTGGCACATCTACTGCACGCTATATGTACAAACTCGAACGATATCAATGTTTTTGTCCATTCTCTGTGAGCAAGTGCACGAGGAGTTGTTAGATGCGTAAATCCTTCTGCATAGTTTTGAGGATATTTTTCTATAGAAGAAAGAATTTGTTTGGTGGGAACCACACACACACATACACACAGACAGCCTTTTTCAATGCCAATTGAATGTGTGATTAAGGAAACTTAAATTATAATAACCATTGTCTTGCCATGTCTCAACGATCACTGCAACGAAAGGGAGGGACATGCAGGGCCAAGCCATCCCATCATATGCATGCATACATTGTTGGGTCGACTGGATGTGGATTAAAAGATGCTAAAACTGAGAGGGTTGGATCTTGTTTTATCATGGGTTTAATTTAAAATGACTTTAAAATCCGTCTCGGTTCCAAGAACAGTTGACAAGTGAATTCAACCGAAGCGATAAATAGAAGCACGGATAATGAGGGTATACACTAAACAAAGTGATGGGGAAATTTTCAGTTTGGCAGACATTTTACTTTATTTTTAATTTAACTGCGCATTATCTCGCTCGAGGGACCAAGGTGTCACCGAGAAGAAGTAAGGACCAGACTTTGTAATACTTGCTGTGGCTACAAGTAATTGACAAATAACTGGCAAGGATTGTTAAGGCAGTACAGGGGATTATGGATACAAATGAGAAGTGTTTAGATTGGAACCCCACTCTATTGAGTGGAATGTCGTTTGAAGCACCTGGCTAAGAGTGTGGGATTCTGAGGACCAGAAATTACAACAATTTTTGAACACCATGCAAAAGTTTTGTCGTGGTCAGTCTTTGGAAGATATTATTCGGGATTGCGTTATTTTTAATTGGGGTGGCCATGTTGCAGAGGTAGTGTGTTCGCCTTGTTGAGTGGAATACGTATACGTGTAACGTCCAATTACGAACACAGCGAACAGAATATTAAATAAAGTAAAGTATAAATTGCAGATCTCCTGGAGAGATCTCCTAACGAGAGTTCAAAATGAGCGGACTAAGAAAACAAAGAGGAGGGCAACTTGTGGAGATGTGTGGTAAGTTTTTAAAAGTAGAAGCTCTCAGTAAGAGGCAATTTTGCAAGTTCTGGTTAGAGTTATAAGCGCCTACTCTACTATTTTATATTTTTTACACATTACAAGTGTAGTAGAAGTTTCTTATTTTTGATCTGTCAGGGCATGATTTTATTTTTAACGTGAATAGATCAAGAATTGCAAGTAGTGTTCGTGACGGATCGATATCTTTACATCTTCTTTTTAATAGGAACAAGTTATTCAGTGTTGCCATCGTCATTCGAAAGCCATCGACATTCGAAAGCTTCTGGTTGGGAAATATCTGTGTAGCCAAAAGACTGCGTTTTTTGAAAAGAAGTTTTGGCCAAAATGAAGCACCCACCTCCCCTGCTGTACGCAAGTTTGTGCAAAAAGTTCGTGAGACTAGTATGCTAGTATGGTGCGCACATACGAGAATTTGGCTGCTGTAACTGTAACCGAGAGTGTGGGTTGACGGACCACACCCATTCTCGAAAATGAGAATGGGAACAACGTTACGGTCAACAGTGGGCGATACAGAGCCACGTTAACCGACTTTTTTTTTGTTACTGAAATTGAGGACATGGATTTGGACGACCTCTGGTTCATGCAGAATGACGCGCCATGCCACACAGCCCATGCCGCAATCGATTCGCGCACCAAAATACCAAATCGTGTTATCAGCCGTCTTGGCGATGTTAATTAGCCGCCTCGCAGCTGGGATTTGACCCAACAACCGGAAACGATGCAAGCAATCTGTGCGCTACAGCCCGAAGCCATCAACAAGGTCTTGGAAAATTGGAGTGACAGAATGCGATACTGCGAAGGCAGCCACTTTAACGACTTGTTCCATAATTAAGGGGAATATTTGCTCTTACTTATAAAGCCATAATAAAGGGTGTCCGCCAAAGAATTTTCGACTTTGAATTTGAATAAACGGCGAGCGGGGTATCGGCGGAGGGGGGGAGGCGTATTCATTACACTTACGCGTCGTGCGGATTTTAGTAGCCATGGATCGTTGGTCGGCGGAGCATCGTGCGTTTGCTGTAGAGGCATATTTTAAAAATAACGATTCTCCCGTGGCTATTCGCAAGACATTTCAATATTCGGCGTATACGGGATTGTCCTAGTACGCAACTTATTGGCAAGTGGGTGCGAAGTTTTCGTGAACAAGGACCTGTAGTGGGACACGGGCCAGGTGTATCGCGAACTGTGAGAACTGACGAAACAATTGAAGCAGTTCGTCGTGATGTTATTGCAAATCCACGTCTTTCACTAAGAAAAAAAATTCCCAAACCTATTCGTCTATGTTGGAAAACTTTTTGGAACCTGAGTTGGAGAACAATGAATGGGTAAACGGATCGACATGGTTTCAACAGGATGGAGGCATCAATGAACATTGTAAGGCGCATTTTCCCCGAAAAAGTCATAAGTCGTTATGGTGATATCCCATGGCCCCCCAGATCGCCAGACTTAACACCTGCGGACTTTTTTTTTTATGGGGATTTCTTAAATCTAAAGTCTACGTTAACAAACCGCGAAATTTATTGCAACTGAAAAGATATTCACAACGAAATCAGAGGAATTTCGCAAGAAACTTGCAAAAAAGTTTTCACAAAAAATATGGTGTTTCGTTTAAATGAGTGTGTTCGTCTCCGTGGTAAACATTTAACTTCAATTATTTTCAAAACATAAATCCGCATTTGTATGTTTTATTTTAAAATAAAAACGATTATATAAAAACCTGTGGATCTTTTATTATTTAATTTTAAATTCGAAAATTGTTTCGCGAACACCCTTTACATAAAAAAAAAAATAGTAATTGCATTTTTAAAAAGAAACTTGTGTCTGGCCCACCCTGTATAATAAATAAATAAATAGTTGGTGCAACAGGTCCCTAGGGACCCTAGGCCTGGCTTCTTATAACCATTCGTTTTGTGTGAATTTTTCATTTTTGGAACGAATGGAGGGATCTACAAATTTATGCCGATTCCAAACCGCTAATTGAACAGCTCTGTCAAAACAGTTTCAATAATCTCGGATGTTTGTCAGACGCTCGCAAGAGATGACGCAGTAGAAAAAAACCGAAGTTAGAATTTTGGCTTTTGGGGGTTTCGAACCAGGATTCCCTCGTTTTTTAAGCCAATACACTAACCACTAAAGCCACCCTGCATATGGCTGCATATTCGCAGTGCCTGATGGGATGCGGCCTAAATGCAAACTGTTCGTTTGGGTAGATCTGGTGAGTTTCTATGAACTTTACAAAAAATTTTCTTTTGGATCTTTTTATACACTTTACTACGGTTGCTTAGTAAACTGATAGGTCTGTAGCTTTCTGGCCTCTCTGAAGCCTTACCAGCTTTTAGTATGGGTACAACTTTTACCGAGTTTCCGTGCGTCAGGAAAGATTTACATTTTGAGGCCAGCGTTTACAATTAATTTTATGAATTTTATACAGGCCTTAGGTAAACATTTCTTAACTTTTCAAGACCTACTGTTTTTCTAGGGCGCAGAGTACTTAAAACAATTGGAATATCTTCTTCGGTGATGAAGGTGGTAGGATTTGTTTCTTCGACTACAAGTCCTCGTGTGGTGGTGTTGCTGACTAGAGTGTTGATATGTGTGGGTCCCCTAGATTTGGGAAACAGTACGGTTGTTAGAACATTTTGTGCAAGAGCGTTGGCTTTTCCAACATCTATAAAATAGTTCCGCGAAATATCATTTAGAAAAGGTGGAAGTTTATGGCAATCCCTGCCTATATGCAATGAATTTTCCCAAGACAGTCAGACGAGCACATGAGTATTTCTATATCAATCGTCCAGCTCTGATCTTGGGTCCTAATTTAATTTTAAAATTATTTAAAGTTCTTTTTAGGATACAGTGAGGGGTGGTTTAATATCCAGATTCTTGCTCCAAAGTATTTCGAACCTCTAAATCCAAACAGGTAGATAAGTTCACTCAACCTATATGATGTTGAAGGTCATATTAAAAACAGGAGATATTATATCTCTGAAAAACTTCTCGGAAAAAGTTTCTCAGAACCAGAACTGCTGCTCTATTTGTAGGGATTCATTGATGGTTGCGTCTTATATGAGGCTCTATTCAATGACCTTACTCTTGGGATTGCTGATGGATAAAACGAGTTCGTCAACCGGTCTAAAAAAAAAAAAAGAAACGCCAGTCCTATTGTCGACAAAGAACTATAAATATCCAACCTGAATCTAATATCAGGTTTCAATTCGAAGTTTGGTTGCAAAATCACACCATCCCATGACTTGTTTTCGACTCCAATGTTAATCGAGCTTTTTAGCCCGCGTGACTTCATACTCCCATCCTCCCACAACCCTATTCAATTCCATTTAAAATTAACAATATGCCATTGTCGGCATTTGTTGCTCTCGGCACCTGTCATATTTTCAGCCAGAACAACAACAAGGTCCGTATTCGCTTCCACTGTTTCCACACTAAATTTTATTTTTACATAGATTACACCTACTTTGCCAAAAATATTGCGAAAATAACCGGAATGACGTCAATGAACCAGGGATTCGCGTTGTCGTTCCCTTTAATCACTTAAGGAATTTTCTTTACACGTTAACCACCCACTAGCAGGGAAAAACAAATATCAGATCTCGCAGGTAGAAAACGAATCTGGCATTAAATATTAAATTACTTTGTGTCACGAGAGAAAGAGTGAGAAAGAGAGAAAGAGAGAGAGAGAGATTGAGCAAATGTATTTGCAAGTGAAATGATTCAAGCAATCCACTCGAATGAGATGAACAAAGGACACACGAGTGCTAAGACAAAGAAAAAAGAAAAAAAAAAAAAAAAAAACTGAATTAACGGTTGAATTTGTGGCGGATCAAACAAGGATCAGTATACGATATAATGACTGACCAAACAGAAAGAGAAACGTAGTCGTCCTCGCCGATATAATCCCTACAACGGGCGAACGGTATCTTTTTTTTTTTTTTTTTTTGGGGCTGAAATGCAGAGAAAAATCGAAAGAAAAACTGTTTACCCTCCGCAAAGTGAACATCGGCACTTTAGTTCAACTCCGATGTATGGTGGGGGAGTGGTGTGGGAAAATCAATAAACAGATTGTATCTCGACTGGGAAATGCCCACACCTAGTCGGCGAAAAATCTGCTTGCCTGGCCGGTACATTGTGTATGAAATTCGTGAACCATCGCCAGCCATATACTGTCTCTGTCTCACTCTGTGTGAGAAGTCAGGTTACCCAGTCAGAAAAGGAACGAATTGTTTGTGCGTCCAGCCACACCCTTGTAACAGACGACTACGGCGATGCCGATGCCGATGCCGACGACGACGATATTGACTATGACGCCAAGAACCTTAAGGGCGTCTGTGAAAATAAGGATTTTTCACAGAGAGGAAGACGATTTTAACTGCTGGTGGCGCGGAGCTGTGTAACCTGGATAAAGAAAAGGCGAAAGTGACTATAGGTGACTGAGTGAGGGTGGCATTTGTATCAAGGATGTGTGTACTCAACTATAGCTCTAGGGAATTCCCAAACACTCCGTGTTTAGCTAGAGCTGCCACCTTTCGCCAGCGTCGATGTGTGTGTATTTTTGAGTGTGTATGTCCGTTTCCGTCCCAGGAGAAAGACCAAGGGAATAACTAAAGTTGTTGTTTCTTCATTTTTGTTTTTCGGATTTGTTTCCTTTTTTTTTTTTTTGTTTTTTGTTGCCTTGAGGCAAGTCACCGTCATCGTTGAGGTCCTTCTTTAATTATGTTTGCGTCCGGGAACCACTATCGAAGGCAGGATAGCTGTAGTGGGTGACGTTGTTACGTTATAAGCGGTTCTACGTTTACACTCCAGGAACCTTTGGCCACATTCACTTATATGCATGTACATAGTACAGTTTCTTCCTTATACTTTTTGTTTTATTGTGTGTGTACATCGAAGGGAGGTCCAAGTGTTAAGGATTTTGGGCGACAAAGATAGAGCGGAGCGATTTTTACTTGAGGGCAACTCTTACGAAGGAATTAATATTTCGATGGCATTTGTAATAAAGGAGAGATTAGCTGAAACACATTCCATGCAAGGCAAGTCCAAGGATACGATGTGTGTATCCCATTTATTTTGAATATTTTCGTTTTTATTTGTTTTTGTTTGTGTAATAAGGTTAAATTTTCTTTAATTTTTTAATTAATTCAAAAATCACTCTTATATGGTTTGGTTTTAATGGAATCAGTTGGTGTGGCAGACCGGGGGTGGACAAGGTGTGGGCACGGGTCGGTAAAAAGGGAGTGAGAAAGGTTTTTTTTTTTCTTCCTTTTTTTATAAAAATGCAACCATTCGATGGGAGTTGCGGGAAAGTTTGTCGTCTACCTCGGAAAGGTTAAGTGTTCGAAGGGTTGGGGGTCTGTTTTGATGTCGGCCAACTGAGTAAATAAACAACAAATCGCAGAAGGCTGCATTACATAAGGATCTTGTATGGTGAGTATATTCGGCTGTGTTTTGATGAATGTTGATAGCTTTGCCAGTCGTTAACTGGCGATTTCCACTGTGTCGGTATTATCAAAGGAAACTTGGAAACTTGGATTGGAAGGGATACCACACCCGGCGGAGTAGTTGGCAAGCACAAAAGCTATGAAATATAAATAGAAACTAATACCATTATACTGTTGCAACTATATTTAGAGCTCGAGGCACGAAGATAGCCAACAACATGAACTGCGATGAGAAGAAATGACGCTGAGCAAATATCAGCTAACCTTGAGTAACTTCAGTTGATTGCACAAATCACCGCTTCTACTCCGCAATCATTTCCGTTGTTTTGACGAGATGTCGGAGGTTGATTGGTGAGTGGCAGAGAGTTTCGTACCCCCTTCATCTACCCGAAGACAAATCGCCACCAAGCATACACACAGAAAAAGGCTCCCGTACTAATAAAAAGAACACGTTCGGCCTTACCAATAATCAACTTTAGTCTGGGAGTTTACGCAAAGACTCCGCACTTTCCAAAACCGCTTTGGCAATAAACAAATATAGTTGCAAAATAGTGTTAATCAGCACATTTAATTGTAATGTAGGTAAAAGAAAAGAAAGACGTCTGAAAAAAATAGCAATTCTATATTTTGATTCATTTCAACATTCCAGGGCACTCATTCCGTATGTCGATTATCGCCAGACGATAGCGTTTCGACGATAGCTTTAATTCACGTAACTTTAATAATCGTTTATCGTCCAGACGATATCGTTTTGACGGTTGAACATTTGCTTCACGTAAGTCAATAATCGTCGAAACGCTATCGCCCAGACGATACAATTTGAGCGATACCTAATGAGGTGTCGTTTTGCATTGATTTGTGTGTTTTGCAATCAGCTTAAGATTTTTTTATCGAATTTCAAGAAGAATAATTGACTTTAGATATTTTTCAAATACATAGGTACTACCAAATATATAAATACCTATATTTTAAACTTATTTTGTATGAAGCTCATGCAAAAGCAAGAAATATTGTAGAAAGGTGTATTGGTGTTTACTGTTTCAAAAGGTACAAAACGTAAATCATTAACTTCATATGGTATTAAATTACTTGTTGTCATAATCCTCAGGTCGATGTTGAGTTGTACTTGAAAAAATAAAAACTATAGCTACGAACCCAGAAAAATTGCGATTTTTGCAAATGTTTGTTCTGCCCTCCATAACAGGAATCGAACAATACGAAGATTTGGCAAGTGCAATTTTAAACGACTCGCAAGCCCTAAGTGGGAATAACTGGATGAGACAGTTGGCTTCAAAAATGAGGGATGAAATAAAAAACTCGCTTCAACTTCAATTATTTTATTGATGTTATATTTTGCTTGGTAGCTGTTTGGCTTATTACCCTTGGCCAAGACCGGATGGCAATGAAAGCAATTAAAATTGTCATATGCATTGCTGAAATACATTTCTTCGGTATTATTTGTTAATTTTAATAAACTAAGGTATAATTTAATACACTTTGCAGTTTTCAAATTTTCCGGCATCAAACACAAAATGATTGAAAAAAAGTCATTTCTGACATTTTAAACGACATCTGATTGGAATTTTCACTATAGTTTGAAAGTCTCTGAAGGAAACTCAGTGCTTTCAATGCTCTCTCTCGTTGTATACAAAAAAACGATAGACGAGACGATAGTGATAGAGTTACGGAAAGCAAATTGATGACGAGATCGTTGACTACTATCGCGCAAACGATTATCGTTCTCAGAGTTACGGAATGAGTGCCCAGTCTAGAAATTACTCTCTTACCATCAATCATGCGTCATCGCGAAGGACCTATAAATGTGGTTTAGGTGTGTCTTTCTAGAGGGCAATCTAATCTAACCTAACCTAACCTGACCTTACGTAACCCAACCCTTGTATACACAGAGCGCCTAAGTGACTTTGTATTTAAACTTCCGCGGACGGTCACAACAAGTGGTTCGTCGCTTGGTCATCACATGATCAGGCGAAACCAACGTAGGCGCCCAGATATACCATTAAGTAAGAGCCTGTGGTGTGATAAATGTGTTAACAGCAAAAAAAGGTGACAAGAACCACATGTAAAGACGCAGCAGCACAACAAAGGGAGGGATGAGGGAGACGAAAATCCTCCATAGAGCGAGGAGGCCTTCAAAATCGCCAATGCAAGGAGTTCAAAAATTCTGTAGAACAGAAAACCATCAGGTGGTTTTATGGAAAAACCTGCCCATGCCTTTAGAACCAGCTCTTTTTGAAACTAAAAAGGAAGTACTTGCTGTAGAGCAGACATTTGATCCGAGCGGGTGCACCAAATCATCAGCCAAGTATAGGCAGAGGCGGAAGGAGAGTTTATGACTTGCAAGAACTATCGAATACCGCTACATATATGACGAACTCCTTTACTAGTCCGTGTTGGAAAGAGTCGCGTGCCCATAGATCAAATCACAAAAATAAAACAATATGGATCATTGTGAATTGTTGTTTTGGGAGAATAACTCGTAACAACAACTCGTAGACACAAGTACAAGGCCACCAACTGGTGATCTGCGTTGCCACATGTTACAAGTGTAACAAAAGTTTTACACTTTTTAATTATTTTATAATTTTGTTACAGTGTTACTTTTTTTTTTGCTTTGTTACATTTTTTCCCATTAAAATCCTTTTTTGTTTTTCTTGTTAAAAATATCGAAAAGTTGAACTGGCAGCACTTCTTTTTTGGAGCAAACTTCTACAAATTTCTATCAATGTATTTGTTACGTTAAACTGCGAGTGGGAATGGAATTGGGAATGGGAGGGAACGACAAAAGACAACATAAAGGACTCTAAATTGTCGACATTTTGTATGTTATTGTCTGTTATTCTTAGACGACGCAACTTAAAAGCGATTACAGGACTGTCAATGTATTTGTTTGCTTACACAGAGCAAAAGTTGTGCAGAACGTTAAACTGCGAGTGGGAATGGAATTGGGGATGGGAGGGAACGACAAAAGACAACAATATTTTTCTGTCGCCGGGTCGCCGTTGATAATGTTCTACATCTCGTGGTAAATAAAGTTTGTGAAATAGAAATTGAAATCTACTTCGGTGGTCAATAATTTTGTTTCTTTTTTTGTTTTTTATTTATTTGTTAAACACAATATTTTTTTTTTAAATGTGATAAAGAGTTGCTAATAAAGACTTTTTTTTTTTTTTTTGAGTTGAAAAACGATGATTTTACAATTTTTTTTTTTTTGCAGTTTGTTACATTTTTTTCCATTTTTTACACTTTTAAAAAAACCTGCGGCAACACTGCTGGTGATTAGAACGGAGAAGAAGACCAACCTCTGTGCGTTGTTGTTGCTAAGAGGTGGTTTTGTGTCAGTTGTTGTTCTCTCGACAACTTGCCAAAATTGTATTTTTAAGTTGTTTCAACAGTTGTTTTCAAAAAACAGATAAGACGTCACAGTACGACGACATTTTGTAAACACAAAGCACAAGAATCAGCAAATGTAAGCAATTGACAATGTAGGTAGGTATGTACCTAAATATATTTTATTGAATTAATTAATTATTCTGAAATCAATTTCTTTATTTTAAAGTTTCTTTTCAGAGTGATGATAAAAGAAACGAAAACAGCACATTCACTCTTTTCACTATCCGAAGAGAAAGGCACTTCCAGGTTCCAGCGCACAAATCACAATTTGCATTGCTTACTTTTTCTTTCTTTTGTACTGAAATTCGTTAACCTCAAGAGCATTTATTTCTTCCTTCGTCCAGTTTTTTGAGCTTAAGAGAAAATATTCTTTTGTAAATTGAATTATTGAAAAGAGACTTTATCGTTCTTTATTTTTGTATACGATATTTTTATCTCAGTTTGACATTTCACTTGCAGAATCGGGATGTTACCATTTCAAATTCGCATAATTAGTTTTTAGAAACTAATGACGTTTTAATTTTTTTTTTTTTAGATTCAGAGCAGTTTTTCTGCTTTTCATGTTACATTATGTCTGAGCCATTTTGCGATATTGATTTCTGATAGAGATTTACACCTACCTACACTAACTCCAAAAAATTTTTCATTTGTCAATCTTTAAAGTTTGTTATTACTCACGTTTTTAGATAACAAGTCTGTTAAAAATAGAGAAAAATTTACATTTGACCGCTGCAATGGATATCAACAAAAATTTATTGGATTTTTATAAACAAAAATTACAACTAAACACATGTCGAGAACGACTTAATTTAAGGTTTTATGTTCAAATATGCACTGCACTGTGGCTATCTCTTTCCGACACTTACTGCAACAATAAAACCACAGATCACGACGGATAAGTGAATTTCATGTCGATGACCACAAAGACTGGCAAAATCCACACTAGATTTTAAAGACCAAGCCATTTGATGCAAGACCGCTCACCCTCGATAGCTAGAAGCATTATGCCCGCGATGGAAGGCTCTTCGGTGTATCAGGCAAAGCTGTTTACGGGACGCCAGTTCCTTAGTGGTCTTCGCACCATCAAAGCCGAAATACTCGATTTAATCGCAAATAAGTTTAAATAACAGTATCAATTTTAAGCAATTGTCGTCTCACCTACCCGTTAACAACAGCACCTCTCAACGATATTCAACCGACAACTTGAAATTCAATTTCAATCATAAACTCTGTCAATTTATTTTTATCGACATAATAAAGTATGCAATCCATTTCGGTCCGCTTCGCCCTCACTACCAACCAATTCGCTACACGTGAATACCACTTGAGTTCATATGGCCAAAATAGCAAATCCACACAAGGACAAACGATATGCGACAACAATCCACATGTTCCATATTCTGAAAATAATATTTCTCCTGAACTATAAAAAAATCCAAGTATGACCCAAAATATAAATAGGAAAAAAAAAAGAAAACAATTTGCTCTCCCACCGACCCCACTGCGCCGTACACATATCCATCCCACCCACTCTCCTTGATTCGCCTCGTTTATATCCTTCCATCCCAAAGCGGATGACTACATGTTCTGTTCTTAAAAAAGAAAAAGAAAAATAAGTGAAATATAACAGAGGACCCACAACGGCAATATAAAAACACAGCCAAAACACAAATAAAGAGAATGCAGAAAAAAAAAAAACTGAAATGGAATAAGAAAGCGCTAAACAGTAAAAAGTGAAAAGAAAGAACAAATAATACACATACGCCCCAGTGTACGGAGTAGGGACGGCTATTAAAATCATTCATATATGCGTGCTTAACATAAATGACTCTAAATTGTCGACATTTTGTGTGTTATTGTCTGTTATCCTTAGACGACGCAACTTTAAAGCGATTACAGGACTTTTATTCGCACAATCTTGCCTTTTACAATGCAGTACACATAAAGCACACACATACACTAGATGCTGCGTGGGGAGGCGGTTTTTTTTTTTTTAATATACCGCCAAATGTGTTATTAAGGACATGTGTACTTCTGTGTTATCTGTGAATCGCTAGATCGGTAGAGAATTTCTGAATTTCTTCCTTCTCCACCGCATATGGAGATGACATTTCAACTACTTAAAAGTAAACGAGGGGATGCGAATGCATGCATAGAGATGCCAATCGCATACATCCCAATTGCCGTGGCGCATTGCACCATGACACTGCAATCTCGTCAATTAGCTGCACAAACCGTACACTTTCGATTGAATTCGAGTCATTCATTAGAAACGGTCTCCTCGTGGGACACATTCACATGTCAAATGTATCAAACTCACACACCACAGCAACCAGAGGCGGACAAAAAAAAAAAACAAGCACAAAACAAAAGACTCCTGCCTCTGAACCATAGAAATTCCGTGCAATAACAGGATGATTATGTGCGATTTAACTGGAGCAGGAGAGAGCCGACTATTTTGAATCTCTTCTCTTCTCTTTATAAATATATATAAAATCAATTGCTGTGCGTTAGTCGGGTAAAGGCTACAGAACGGCTTGAACGATTTGAATGATTTTTGTTTTGTTTTGTTCGTCTTGAATCAGGGATGGTTTAGGAAAAACGAAAAGTCAGAAAATCCTCACCATGTGGCGTTGTAGGCCTATATTTCGTTTTTCAGTTCAAAACGAATGGAAGAGATCTACAATTTTATGCCGACTCCAAACGGCTAATTGAGAAGCTCTTTCGACAGTGAAAAAAACCCTAAGTTGGAATTAGGGTTTTTGCGAGATTCGAACCTCGACCCCTCGCTTAGTAGTCCAACACACTAACCATTAGCGTTAAAATAACCGTTAAGCCTTCAAACTGTTGAACAACTGACATCGACATGTAACATTGTCAAATACTCGGCATTGCCCCAAGTTTTAGCGTATAAAATCATCATTTGTGTCGAATGGACAAACGTACATTGGAAACACTTGACAGAACATTGAAAGATCTGCGCAATGACTCGAGATGTTTTCGTGCAATGAATTTACTGTCCGGCAATTTACGCCAAACGCTGCCAGTAATTCAAAGATCGAGTATTGCCGATGAAATAAAAATGCTTGCCTCAAATCCGCCTGCTCAAGAATTCTAAAAACTATAGCTGACTATCATTTCCTTCGCATTGTTGCAAGTTTTCTCATCGAAAGACGAGCTCATCAACAAAGTATTCCCAAACATCTTTGCTAACCACAAATATAACGAATGGTCGAGTAAGCGAGCAATTTAAGCGGCTTACAATAAAAATGTGGATGACTTGAACGTCATTAAATTCTTGGTACTCTGCATTCATTCAAAGCTTTTGAATAGGTAAATAACAAACGAAGACGAAGCAAACAGGTATCCAACTGAATTTTAAAACTCCTTTGTGCCTGACTTACCACCGCATAATTTACAACTAAAGGTTGACTCGGTAGTGATCATGGTTCGAAATCTAAGCCAACCAAAACTATGCAATGGAACGAGTTTGGTGATAAGAAAACTGATGAACTGATGTGGTTCACGCGAAACAACTCAAAGGATAATTCAAAGGTGAGGAAGTTCTCATTCCGAGGATCCCGATGATACCATCAACCGATATACCCTTTAAGTTTAAACGAACTCAATTTCCGATTCGTCTTGCATTCTCCATGACGATTAACAAATCACAAGGGAAATAATTGAGTGTTTGTGGTCTGAATTTAGAAAATAAAATCTTGCGCCTGATAAAAAATGAAAAATATTGCGTTTCACAGGGTGCTTCAGTGAAGATAATAAACCCAAGTGTAAACCAATGAAGCAAAGTACATAGCTTCCTAATGAACTATTGAACTTAATTAAAATTAGCTGAGAGGTATAATTAAATTCTTTGACCGTTAGGCGGTACGAAGTTCGCCAAAACGAAACGGGACAAGATGTAGTTTCTCTGTACCACCATACTGGTGCCGGTCCAACTTCCATTGGGGTTGGGGTCAAAATTCTGGATGGGTCAAATTTATTTTTACAAAATTCTGCTTTTCAAAAATCTGCAAACAATAAAAAATGATGTTTTTTTTTGTAGTATATTAATAAAACCTGAAATACATAGCAATGTATATTATAATACAAATTTTTTTTTTTTTTGTTCATGATCACATGTTTTTTTTTTTTTTTTTTTTTTTCAAATCAGAATAAGCAGTATTTTATTGCTTACAATTTGAAAAGCAGAATTTTGTAAAGCCGAATTTCGTCAAGCAGACTTTTTGCGTGAGGAGACAGAATTTTGCAAAGCAGATTTTTGAAAGCAGAATTTCGACCGGATCCCGTTCCATTGACGTCGAAGGATGTATAGCGCACATGTGAACACTGTGTGCGAGAGCTATATTGAGACGAATCAAAGTAGGATGACAGGATGGCTTTGTTACTTAGGACTAAAGATGTGATTCTATTTCAGTAAATTTATGACTTACACGTGGGTAAACTTTGTTGTTGGTTATATTTAGTTGGCTTTGTGGATGGGGACACATGTGTTAGGCAAAGGATATGGCTTAACTTTTATGAAATAGTTATATCGCTTGGTATTTTATGGACAGGACGATACATTAGTCATTGAATGTGGTTGAGTACTCTATTTACCACTTTCTGTTATGAGAAGTATTGAAAGGATGTAGTACCGATGAAAGGCGACCCTTATGAAAGAAATATGGGGAGATTTCTATGAAAGCTAATCCATTACGCCAACAGGCTCGTAGAAATATATTGTACGATAACGCTTGGCAGCTCGTTTATAAAGGCCAAACATATAATCTTCAACTCGACGATGATTGATATGGTATAAGTATGTAGAGGGGTAGTATAATTTTTCCTCGATGACAAAGAAAACCCATTATTTGACATTATGTCACCGAGGATATGTACATAAATAAAATGCACGACTGGGTCGAACGAAATTTTCTCGTTGATCACAAGTTTGGTTGGGTATTTTCTTATTTTAGGTAAAGATTTGAAAAGCAATGCTAGAAAAAAGAAACGGTTCATAAAATATAAGAAAATGAACATAAATAGACAGTATTAAATAAAATTAATTTTTAGGTTATTCATTTGATATGTTTTTAAAGGTTGAAGCTCTTAGTAATAGGCAATAAATGCAAGATATTTTTTAGAATACAGTCGAACTTTGATAACTCGAATATTTAATAACTCGAATAAAATTGGTTGGCAATAGCGCCAAGACTAAAATTTACATGTAATTTGTATTTGATAACTCGAACTTCTATTACTCGAATGTCTTGATAACGCGAAGAGATTATTTGGCTTCACCTTCGATAAGGTGAATTCCCAAATTCTGCATGTTTTTACAAGTTCGTTTTATAATGTATCACTTTCGGGGGCACTGTGTTTGTATGTTCCTATGAACTAGTATACAAGCCGTGTAGTAAATCGTGATTTTCGTATTTATGAGTAAAAATTATCAAATTTATTGTTAACTAGCTGACCCGGCGAACTTCGTTGCGCCCAAATCTATATATATAAAAATTGAGCCTTAAAATTGTGTTCGTTTGTCGCCAATTCACGTCTTAACCCATTCACCGGTTTTAACCAAACTTCCATACATCTTTGGTATTGGTCTTTATTTGATTTTTGTGAAGTTTGGTTGCAAATGGTAAACGTATGTTTGTGTTATTTGTTTACAAAAAACGGTGCAAGAAAAAATATATTTGTGGCGCTGTTGTCGATCTCCTAAACCACTCAACCAATTTCAATGGAATTTTGTGGCTGTGTTTGGTAGGTTACAGTTTGAAAGATATGACTATTTTGGGCACGATAGGTGGCGCTGTGTTCAATATCCTAAGCCACTTAACCGATTTCAATGAAATTTCGGGGCTATGTATGGTTGGTTACAGTTTGAAAAAGAGGATACTATTTTGGTATGGTGGGTACGGCTATATATAAAAAAGACTGACGTCCGTATGTGCACTCATAACTCGGGAATGGATCGTGGTTCGGTGAAGATTTGGTGTTAAACATAATGTTTGATGCCAAATCTAAAAAACTAAAAAAAATAATGTTTCGTCAGAAACATTGTTGTGGACAACTTAATCACTATTATTTCTTTTAAAGTATGTATTTTTTTAACTATCCTAGAGCCTTTTCATAAACTACATTTTTTGTTTTGCCTGAGTAGTAGTATAAATAAACAGAACTGATGGCTTTCCTACACGTGAACATGATACATATAATTGTCCGTGGGAGAAGCATGGATACTCTAGGTCGATTCCACACAATTCCAACGATTGTCCTTGCGCCTTATTTATTGTCATAGCGAATGCAAGACGTGTCGGAAATTACAATCTTTTGAATTCAAAAGCTTCAATAAGATTGTTCAGAACCTTTCTAACTGCTAATCTTGTTCCGTTGCACAATCGAGGCTGATTTATATTCCGAAGAAGAATAATTGGTGCACCAACTTTCAATTGTAAACGATGAGGCGGCAATCCAGGTAAATCCAACGAATTCAGAAATTCCGTCGGATAATTGACAGCGTCATCTTGATTTGTGACCGTGTCTACTGATTGGTACGTTACAATCTCACCAGGCACATCAGTTAAAATATCCGCATTCAATTGGCCGACGTCCTTATTTTTGGCAGCCAATATTGGTCTTTCAGCTAACCAATTGTGATTTTTATAATTTTGCGCAATGTTTGGAAAACCACTTGAAACCAATTGTTGTTTTGTTTGTGCGAAATTACAAAAATTATCTGGCAAAGTGATTAATCCAGTGCTATCAATAGGAATCTGTCCATTTCCTATCGACAGTAATTGCCTAGAAAATTCGTCAGCCGATGGGTCATTTTGTATTTGTACTCTCACATTTGTTGTTAAAGTGAGTGTTTGTGCATTTCTCCATAAATTTGATGACTTTAAGCATGCATTTAATTCATCTGCTGGAGTTTCACGGGGTATCACTGGCAGTGTTTGACGGAAATCACCAACCAATAATATTAAAGCGCCACCAAATATATCTTGATTATTACGTAAATTTTTCAAAGTCCTATCCAAAGCTTCCACCGATCTTTATGTGACATTGTACATTTATCACATACTATTAATTTGCATTGTTGCAAAACTCTTCCCATTCCAGAAATTTCCATTTTTAGAAATATTACACGTTGGATTTTCATTAATTTGCATATTCAATGGTAGGTTATTTAAGTGCGGAGTGCGCTGTACGACCACCATCCAATGTAGCAGCTATTCCAGACGATGCAAGTGCTAATGCTATATTCTTCGGTGATGTTATAGTAGCTAGTAGCATGGAAATCAAAAACGTTTTTCGAGTACCACCTGGCGCGTATAAAAAAAAAACATTCCTCCGCTTTCGTTTTGTATAGCTTGAATTATTGTATCGTATAGGTACATTTCTTTGTTCTCGGTTCAATTTCGGCAGATTAAAATTTATAAATATGTTCAGTTCATTTATATCGTATTGTTGTTCACGTTGCATTTCTTGATTAAATACGTCATGCAATGATCAATTAGGAGCTGGCAAACCTAATTGTGACAATGTTTTATTTGCAATTGCTAAGCACATATCTTCAATTATAAGTAATGCCTCATTATAAATTTCGAGTGTAATGATTAATTCCTGATTTCTAGAAATACGATGCATTCTATTCAAGATATCTCCGGTTATATAGTCACGATAATTCTGCCACAATTTCACAAAAAAAAAAACTATTTTAAAGTAAAAAAAAAAATTTTTTTGCACCATTTTTTGTAAAAAAAAATTGTCAAAATCTTCCAACTCGTAGTTTTTAACTTCTCGAACGACATCTTGAGACGTCAAATCACTATAAAAGGCCATATAATCTTGATGAACGACAAAACCATCTAGACTTCCTGAAAATATGTTTGTGTCATCATTTTGGACAACAAATTGCCACTCATGAGCAGACACATATCCTCGATCAAATCAAAGCTTTGTTGCGCTTTTCACCTCACATCAGATGATTATCCGATCCGATCAGTTCATTATCCGATGTCACAGTGCGAATTCGATGCAAAATATCGTCGGCCATAGCACACAACACACCGTCACCAGTCCGCAGCGCTTCGAACGAAGTAGGGCCACAAACATTGACCAAATGCATTCTCAAATAGAAGCATTCGTTGTTTTTCGGGTGAACTCTGTATATTCTACCAATTGCATCACTTGCATAAACACCACGAAATGCGGGAACTACTTCACCTTGTTTCGGCCGCTTGAACTTCTTCGACGACGCATTCCAATATCGGGGCGTTTCGCAATAAGAAAGTGTTCGTGCAAACTCGTGGCTTCGGCAAGTGTCAAAAAATTGGTTAATGATGTTGCAGGTGCCATAACCCTACTCACGAATGAGCAGAGTACCAAGATTGTTACTCGCTCATTTTTCGTAACAACCCCTACGTGAAAACTCAAAACGCTGAACAACATCATTGTCCACGCATCTCAATCACCCCTACATTTCAACTTACTCACTCGTACTAAAGCAAGGATCCTGAAAATAATGGATTCAAACACCATCAAACAAATATCAAAGTATCTAACTCCACTTTAAAATGTTACTTAATGTAACATAGCAAACATAATTTAAAAGAACAAACTTATTAGGTAGGTAGGTACCTATATTTAAAAAAAAAATTCAAAATTGTTCACAATAACAATTTGCTCGGAAAATAATTGAAATCATTGACAACAACAATTGCTTTTAAAATAATTTTTTTTTTTTTTTTGAATTTGAAATGTCACTACTCGATTTCTATCCATTTTTTTGTTGTTTTAAAGTGTATTTCCCCATACAAACTTTCATAGCCTTTTTCATCCCCTCAAAGTTTTGTTTTCGCGACAAAACTTCACACAAATGATATACAGACCAATAGCAAATATGTGTGAAAGTTTGGTTCAAATCGGTAAATGCGTTAAGGCGTGAATCGACGACTAACGAACACAATTTTAAGGTTTTCTTTTTATATATATAGAAGATAGATAGATAGAAGATAGATAGGGGTTAGAACACATAATTTTGACTAGGTTGGTATATTGATTTGAATTTTTGAAAAATAAGAGGAAGATAAAATTAAATTTGGAGCATAATTTGATTCAACCATCTTCAAACCAGTTGATTGCAAAGTCATTAAGCATTTTGCGTTTATATTTAAAGACTAATGAAAAAACAACCGATTCTGTTTATAATGGTTTAAATTCCATTGAAGATTTTTTTTTTAAAACCAAAATAAAAATACTTTTCAATCCTTAATAACAGAATATTTTAAATATTAAATATGTTAATTTCCTGTACTTTTTTCGTCTTATATATTCGCAAATGAATATGTACATATTATGAATTCCTATCAATTTTGTATTTTATTTGATAACTCGAAGTCTTGATAACTCGAATTTTTTTTCTGGCAAGTGATGGTTCGAGTTATCGAATTTCGACTGTACTTATATTTTCTTTAATGTACATTTTGATCAAAATAGTTAGAACGGTCTTTGTAAAATTTGGCAGAGAAAACAGTATCAAATATTGCAATATTGCACTATTGGTAAACTATTTAGCTAAAAACCGATTGTAAGTTATTGTCCCGGATGTAAGCATTACTTGGCTTTTAAAGTGAAGTTTTCGAGATTATGAGCAGTTTTTAAAATAAGCGTGATGATGATTTTGGTGATTCGAATTAAAAATTAAGGACGCAATAATTTTCAGAATTTTACTCTAAGTATGTATTTTGGTCAAAATTGTTATTGCCGTTTCCAGGTAAACTAAAGTTCTAAGGCCCGTTTGCTGATAATACTCATAGCGATTTAAGTTCTACTTAAATACCTTATGGGCTACTTTTTCCATGTCATAAACTATCACATAAGATTTGAAGTGGAACTAAAATCGCTATGAGTAGTATCAGCAAGCGGGTCTAAGGCCCGTTTTCTGATACTACTCATAGCGATTTAAGTTCTACTTAAATACCGTATGGGCTACTTTTTCTATGTCATAAACTCTCACATAAGATTTTAAGTGGAACTTAAATGGCTATGAGTAGTATCAGCAAACGGGTCTAAATGATGTAAATTAGTATTGTAATAAGGGAGGGAAAACAAATGTAAAATATAATAAAGTAAATAAAATAAAGAATAATCTACACAGAATGTGGGGCGTTTGGAAAAAAAAAAAATGGAGCAATGCCAATACCAAGAACAGAAATATAAGCTACGATAGCGACCAAGGTACCAACACTCCACAAGGATTATTTCTAGTCCCTCTCTAACTATGAGTCAGAGTTTGAATCTCGTTGTTCGATAACAGAGCGCATTCGTGGTCGGGTCAAAGCCACCACAAGGAAGATGGACAAATTGACTCTTCTCAACATAGAACTCTACGTAAAAGGATCGGCAAAAGTCGTGCATACATTTATGTCTATTCGCTAAGATACAGCTTGAAAAGAAAGTGAGTCAGAAGCCTTCTAACCCAACTGAAGAGATTCGAACGTCAAATTGAGCTAAACGAAGGAATGAGTGTATAAAGTCGAAGGACAGTCCGGACAGACAAGTTTTCGGTGGCTTTAACGAGTAATATATAAATACAGGCGGATTTTTGTGTTGAATCATTCAAGTTTTGGGGTGGAAGTTCATGATGGCTGTCCGCATAGTCTGTAGATTCATATATCACTTCTGAGCTCGAGTCGATTTTGTCTTATTTTTTTCTTGAAGTGTTTAATTCGTACTTTTCTTCTCATGGCGGCAAACCCGCCGGTGCCATGGTTAATAATTAAAAAATAAAGGTATTGTGTTCTTTGGCGGCGATCAAGCGGTTTTATTATAATATTAAGCACGGACAACAAAATTCAACAATGTCACTTGAATCGATAAATTTTTAATACCTAAGCTTTGTGGGCTTTGGGTGAAACGTAGCTTTCCCCGAAAATTGTGAAACAAAACGTAACTGTCACGTTGTTCCTTCAATAGAGCCTTCAGTTGATTTCCGAATCCAATGCAGGAGCATGCAAACCGCTTGAATCTTTCGTGAATATGATTTACATTCAAAAAGCTGTCACTTCCTTTTGTGGGGCGCAATGCCGCAGCGGTTAGATGGTTTTTGTCCACTGTGTCCTCGGCGTAAATCCCTATTCGAATTTATATATTATTTATATTGCACCGTAGAAACGACCGTTTCTAAAATCACTATTTTGTCGACCTATACAAAAGTATTTTCCTATAATAAAGAGAAGAACACCATCACACGTTCGTCTGCGGAGCAACTGTCACATTCAAGTAAAACTTATAAAAATCGCTGTCAAATACTTCATAGCGAAGTAAATCTTTAAGGCAGGTGTATGTCAGTATATAGAACTTATCTACTACAAAAAAAAAAAAAAAAAAAAAACAGAATCCCCTATGACTAAAAACATAGTCCATGATTAATCAATACACACTCGATGAGATATAATATATTGAAGTGTAAAAGGGCATATTACACAGTTCTGCATTCCAAGTCCTAAGCATTAGGGACACGGAAGAAGAAGGAAAGGCCACAACTAAGCTCCTTTCGCTCAATACGAATCCACCCCACTCGCATTCCTCCTTCGAAGTATAAGTAACTGTGTACGTACGTGGTGCTGCACAGGAAAAACTGCTTACTCATCCGGGTTTTGTTAGGAAAAACAGTTCTTTCTTCTTTTTTCTAGTCACTTTAGTTTTCCGCTCCATCGGAGGAGCTGTCTGTTAATAAATTTCCCAACTTGTCTTTTTTTTTTTCTCTCTCTTCATCTTATATCTATCGATATACCACCCGTAGGGGGCGTCGTTTTCAATTAGCAAAAGGAATGCAAAAAAAAAAGTGCAGTTTGCGTGTTCTTCTGATGGGAGATCCAGGATACCTGGAAAACGGGAGAAAAAAATCCCACCGGGGAACAAAGAATTTCGAAATCATATTGGTCGGTTATGTTGTGTACAGACAGAGTAATTTATATGCCACCGTGTGAAGTGGTAAAAATATGGGATAACTTCTTGTGTTCATGCAGCTATTGTGGATGCGTAACAATTTAAAAGGGCCTTCCCACGAATTTCGGTTACCCGACTGGACACAGGGAGGGTTATGTGTTTCGCGCGTATCCTATGTACGATCCTACGTGACGCCCTGTGTCATTAAATTGGTATACTTTCTCGGAGTGTCATAGGCTAAACAAATAAATATAAAAATACTAGCTGACCTGGCGAACTTCGTACCGCCTAACGGTCAAAAACTTAATTTACTATTTTAATCAAGTTCAATAGTTCATTAGGAAATACAAATTCAATAAAAGTACAAAAATCAAGTATTTCAATGCCTTCTTATATATCTATATAAATAAAAATGAAATGATGTTCGTTGGTAAGGGCATCACGAGAGAATGGCTGGACCGATTTCGCTAATTCTTTTTTTGTTGTGTTTGTTATTGTCAGGAGAACAAAGTTATGAAAGAAAAAATTAAGAAAATTGTGCGGAAAATTAGAAAATTAAAGTTTGAATGGGGAAATACACTTTGAAAAAAAATTAACGGGATAGAAATCAAGTAGTGACACTTCAAATAAAAAAAATATATTTTGAATTTTAAGAGCAATTGTTGTTGTCAATTATTTTAATTATTTTCCAAGCAAATTGTTGTTGTCAACAATTTTGAAATTTTTTTTTTTTTTTTTTTAAATATAGGTATACCCAAAAAGTTTGTTCTAATAAATTATGTTTACTATGTTATATTAAGTAACTTTTTGAAATGAAGTAGATAGATACTTTGATTATACAAAGATGATATTATGGCCGACGATATTTTGCATCGAATTCGCACTGTGACATCGGATAATGAACTGGAGATGTCAGATGAAATGCGCAACAAAGCTTTGATTTGACGCATTGAGTCAAGCTGTTCGAACAAATGTGCCAATGCTGAATCTATATATATAAAAATGAATCCCTATTTCCCTTGGTCGCGGCATGACGCGTGAACGGCTGGACCGATTTCGCTAATTTTTTTTGTTGTGTTTGTTATTGTCAGGAGAAAAATCTTATGAAAGAAAAAATTAAGAAAATTGCGCGGAAAATTAGAAAATTTAAGAATACTTAACCACCATATTAAATTATATCTAATGTAACCATAGCGCTTTTACAGTTCAAACTTTTTTGATGTAACCTTATGGCGTTGGCATAACATTGACAGAATGCGTGCTGCAAATATCGTCAACGAGGATGTAAACAAAATAAATATCGTTTAAAACAGATGCTTCGATCGGAGTTATTATATTGATAAAATACATATAAAATAATTAATTTATTATTTTTAACAAAAACTGAATTTCTTAGTGCACATCGTCGGAAAATCCTCAACATGTGGCATTGTAGGCGTATGTCGTTATTCAGGTCAATTAAATTTTCTTTAATAATAATCTTCTTAATTCATACATATAATTCTTTCGGGATGAAACTCGATGATGATGATATAACTCGATAACCACTGGGTCAATTTTTATGATTCTTCTTTTGTTTTGTTCGTATTGTTGTATTTCAGGTTAACGCAAACTTAAAAGATAGGATTTTTGACCAGCTATATGGCGTTGTAATCGATCTCCGAAACCACTCACCCGATTTCAATGAAATTTTATAGATTTATATTCTTCGTTCCCGCTTGAAGGATAGGATACTTTTGGACTTGATAGGTGGCGCTGTTGCCGATCGCCGAATCAGCGCTACCAAGTTGATTGAAATTTTGTAGATGGATATGGTTGCTTCCAGTTTTAAATTTCGGATAGTTTTTGACCTATAGGTGGAACTTTGAAAAACACAAGCGGGATAAGAAAACGGATTGTGGCACGTCCCACTCAAAAACAAAATCAAACGCTATTTCTAAAGTCATATGATGAAAATTATTAATGGACGCTGTCCAAATAAAGCAATTTGCGAAATGTGAGCATAATTTAATACGAAAGGTACGGGCAAAGCCGGGAGGGTACAGTTACCTACATATAAAAGAGACTGACGTCCGTATGTGCATCCATAACTCGGGGACAGGTAGTTCGATTTTTATGATTTTTTGGTTGGAAGGAAGGGCATAATTCTACCTTTTGTTGTGAAAAAAAACTTTATGGGGATTAGTTGAATTTTTGAATTCTTTAAATGTTCCGGGCCTACCTCAACATAAATTGGATTTGAAAGTCGGCTCAGTTAAAATTTTGTTGCGCAACATCAATGTACCGAAACTTTGTAACGGATCGCATTTGATTCGTGGGGAAGGATCTCATATCAAATATCATGCAAGTGATGAATTTGAGGGGAAAATTCAAAGGCAAACACTCTTATTCCGCAGATTTCGCTTATTCAGAACGATTTACCATTCGTTCGACTTCAACTTCCCGTGCGTCTCGCTTTCACTATGACAAATAATTTATTGCAAGGATAATCGATGGATGTTTGTGCATTTGTAGCATCAGTCTTGATTCCCCATCTTTCTCACATTGTCAATTTAGTGAAAAAGCGGATGGTTGGACGACACGTCAACATCATTGCCGAATTACATAAATTAGTTAGTGCATTGTGCATGCTCGGAATTATTATTTTCATTACATTAACAAATTTGGGCGGAACGAAGTTTGCCGGGTCAGCTAGTATTATATAGATATCGTCACTCGCTCCATACAAAATGTATGGGAAAATTAGTTTTCTTCATATTTTTTTTTCTCGTTGATTTTTCGGGAATTTTTTTTGATATTCTTCTTGTTTGGCCGGAGACCAGTCCGATTTGTTGCGAGTCATCGAAATCTGTCCAGGCTTTCTTGAGTTATAAGATTAGATACTAACATCACTTTCTTTTATATATATAGATAAATAAAAAATAAAAAACAAAACAAAAAAACAATTGTCACACAAATTTCCGTGCGAAATGTCAAGTGAAATAAATTACTTTCTGATGTATTCACAATAGCTGTCTTTTGGAGTGTCTGCATTTAGTCATGAATTCATTTATTTGAATTGAAATATTATTATTTTTATTACATAAGCGTACCGAACACTCTATTTGCGACCGACAAGAAATGATAGTGCTTAAAAGACAAATAAATAATAAATAAATAAATACAAAATAAATAAATAATAAATATTAAATATTATTTATTTGTCTTTTAAGCACTATCATTTCTTGTCGGTCGCAAATAGAGTGTTCGGTTCGCTTATGTAATAAAAATAATAATATTTCAATTCAAATAAATGAATTCATGACTAAATGCAGACACTGCGCATTATATTATAATGCACAACATTTACAAAAGAAACATTTGTTTTTTATTATTGTGTGTAAAAATATTAAACTAAGAAGCTAGAAATAAAAAAAGTTCATTTAAAAAACCAAAAAACCCTACCGAGTGTAAAAAACATTTAAAAATATTAAAACAAGACACTTTCAAGTATAACTAATTGGCAGTCGGAGGCTACTAATTATACTTGAAAATGTATTGTTTTAATTTTTTTTTTACAGTGAGTCGGGGTTTTTGATTTTTTTAAATTAACTTTTTTTTATAGCAGGCAATGTTGAATTGTATTGTGTATAGAAGCATTATTCTCAAGTGGGCTTGGTATTCATTTTTACTTTTGTAACTGATGGATTTGAAAATGCCAACAAAGGTATAAACAGATTGACAACATTTTTTAATGAGGTCAAAACAGCAGGAATTTTTTGTCTAGTTTATAACTGCTAATGCAAATTCAAAAACAATTCTCTGAATTATTACATAATGTGTTTTTTTTTTTATACCGAGGGTAGATGAAAATCTTCCAAAGACACTATGAGAATAGCAAGCGCGTGCTCATAGTAGTGTCAGATTTTTGCTGACTAAAAACACCACCCTTCGAAGAATTGTTAGTTACTGCAACTAAGATATAACTTATCAAGCAATTTTTCTATAACGAAATAAGAACTTTTGACAGGCTACTTTCCAATGAAAGATCCTGCTTGTTCCGCAATTTAAACGTGGTTAATCTTATCTTGCCAAGTCGAACGGTCTCGTTCTTTGTAGCCGGCGCAATAAATTGTTCTCGTCCAAAATTTGTCGGACTGTATTGTTGATATGTCCGATTAGTCGGTTTCTATGATTTCTCGCGAAGCGAAAGGGGCCCTAGGACACTTCCTTGCGGCACGCCGGCCGAAATTTCCTTAAGCTCAGAGTATTCGTTTCCGTGTCTAACATGAGTCAGACAAGAGACAAGAGTCTATTCCCGAGATATGATTCTAAAATATTATATAGGCGTATGGGAAGAACTTGTCGTAATTTAAACTTTAATCCGTCATGCCACACCATATCAAAGGCTTGTGAGACGTCAAGGAAAACGTTTGAGCATATCTTTTTTTCTTCAAATGCTTTCTCAATTACGTCAGTAATTCTATGCACTTGGTCAATCGTCGAATGCTTGGTTCTGAACCCAAACTGGTGGTCAGGGATAAGATTATTGTTTTCTATAACCGGTTGTAGGCGCATTAGTAAGATTCTCTCGAAAACTTTGGATATGACTGGAAGAAGGGAAATTGGTCTATACGACTTTACTTCATTTGGCGGTTTTCCTGGTTTTAAAACCATTATGACCTCCGCAACTTTCCATTTGCTCGGCACGTGTTTAAGTTTGAGCGCGGCATTTATTATATGAAGAAGCTTAATTAATGATTTTCTTGGTAGAACTTTGAGAACTTCTGTGTCAATGTGATCATTGACACCGTAAACCAGCGTCACTAATCTAATGGGTGATTTTTTAGCTGGTTTGGTTTTGGCAACACTGGTTTTGACAGCTGACGTGTGTTTAGTACCTTGTGTCACTGTCAAACAGCTTCAGTTTGGTTTGCAATTTAACCATGGATCGTCTTACAAATGAACAACGCTTGCAAATTATTGAATTTTACTATCAAAATTCGTGCTCGGTGCGAAATGTTCATCGCGCGCTGCTTCCATTTTATGATCGGCATTCTCGACCTTCTGAGCAGTCTATTCGGAAGATTGTGACCAAATTTCGCACCAAATTTACTTTGTTGGACATTAAACCACCAACACGTTTACGTACTGTGCGTAGTGAAGAAAATATTGCGGCCGTATCAGCTAGTGTGACAGAAGACCGCGAAATGTCGTTTCGGCGCCGTTCCCAGCAGTTAGGCCTTTGTTACAGCACTACGTGGAAAATTTTGCGGAAGGATTTGTGCGTAAAGCCTTTTAAGATATAGCTTGTGCAAGAACTAAAGCCAGCCGACCTACCACAACGCCGAATTTTTGGTGAATGGGCTCTTGGAAAGCTGGCCGAGGATCCGCTTTTTTATCGAAAAATTGTGTTCAGCGATGAGGCTCATTTTTGGTTGAATGGGTACGTAAATAAGCAAAATTGCCGCATTTGGAGTGAAGATCAGCCAGAAGCATTGCAACAGCTACCAATGCATCCCGAAAAAGCCACTGTTTGGTGCGGTTTATGGGCCGGCGGCATTATTGGGCCATATTTCTTCAAAGATGATGCGAATCGCAGCGTTACTGTCAATGGTGAACGCTACCGAGCGATGATAACAAACTTTTTTTTGCCCGAAATGGAAGTTCTTGACTTGCATGATATGTGGTTTCAACAAGACGGTGCCACATGCCACACAGCACGCGAAACAATGGCGCAATTGCGAGGCGAGTTTGGTGAACAGTTAATTTCACGTTTCGGGCCGGTCAATTGGCCGCCTAGATCGTGCGATTTGACACCATTAGATTATTTTTTGTGGGGGTATGTCAAGGCTAATGTGTATAGGGACAAGCCCGCTTCGATTGACGCATTGGAAGCCAACATCCATACATTCATTCGTGAGATACCGGCCGATATGTGTGAAAGAGTATGCCAAAATTGGACTCAGCGGATGGACTACCTGAGACGCAGCCGCGGTCAACATTTGCATGAAATTATCTTTAAACATTAAATTGCAAGGTTCAAACTATCGATTCAAATAAATATTTCATTCATTTTTTCGAATTTTTTGTGTTTTTTTTTTTTTTAATTTCTAAGCCTCTTAAAAAATCACCCTATATTACATTCAAAAATAAACATATGCCCTAACAGATAAAGTTTCGTTCGACCCAGTCGTGCACTTTAATTTTGTTCGAAAAGACGCCTCGCAAATTTTTTAAATACTGATATTTTCCAAATAAAAACCTGTTAAATGTTACGTAGGTTGCTTATCACAAAACTATTATAGACCTTAGCGAGACAATGCTTGTTAAATATCTGAATAGCTTCAGAAACGACACTCTTTTCAGAATTCTTCAGCGGTCACCCTGGTTGAGAAAATATCAATATCGCTCGTAGCCCAAATTAGGCACAATAGGATCCTTTGGCACTGCGTCGTCAGGCCACCTTGATGGCTTTCCCGCTCTATGATTAGGTTGAACAGGCAACAAAAAAAAAAAAAAGCTAGTAAACGACAAACAAACAGAGGTTTTACACAAAAAACCAAGCAGACCTGTGGAAAACTTTCATACAAACACGTTTGTACCAAAGGTTTTCCTGCTATTATTTTCCAATTTTCGAAGATAGGACAGTAACGTAACAGTAACGACGTAATTTTATTCCTCCCACGGAATTACTCAGGTACAAATATACCCAGATTTTCCCAAATTGACAAAGCGTCAGAAGGAAGTTTGTCAGCAATATTGACTTCACACATTGATACTTAACAATTTCCACTTTATTTTTTGCCCGCCATTACCAATTTTATTTATTTTTTTGTTATGAAATAAATGTGCTTTATCGGTTCTTTTTTTTTTTCTTGGTATTTGAATTTATTAAACGAGACGACAAAAAAAAAAATTTTCAAAAATTATTATGCATGAAATACACACTTGCAAATCTTCTCACGTATTTCACCAGGAAGCAAGGAGATAGGGATGGAGGTGAAAGAGAATACAGAGAACATTGTCGTTGCCGTGTAGACAGTCTATCTAGTGTGCTGCTGTCTAGTGGAGAGAATTTTTGAGAAATAAATTATGGCACAAACATATATGCATAGACTGGAGGTACAGGAAAGGCAAGTCAGACACACCAGCCGTAGGCGAGGGGAGGAGGCGGAATAGAATGCCAGAATAATGAATTATTTATTATGAATGAGAAAGGAAAATACTCTAAAGTTACCCCTGTAATGTAATATGAGTGGTTTTTGGATATGCCTTCGGAGGGCGGGCGGTAGCGGCGGCCAGAGGGAGGACTCTGACACATGGGCGTGTGTACAGGAATTCAGGAAGAATACACTCTTCTACACGCACCAGAAATGAATGGATAAAGTTATTAACATTAGTTTATGACCCGGAGAGGGATTTAATATCATTTGATAGTTGGATGATTAGGGGAGGATATAAAACGAGTATGAGAAAACGCCGGTCGGTATGGTTTGGTAAGGACCATCAAGCTTAAGCCAAGAGTTCTAATGAATTTCTTTTATGGCTAAGGGATTGCGTTGTAGGAGCCGGCAGCTGTGTGTATCT
This sequence comes from Cheilosia urbana, assembly GCA_946477585.1. Lineage (NCBI taxonomy): Eukaryota > Metazoa > Arthropoda > Insecta > Diptera > Syrphidae > Cheilosia > Cheilosia urbana. The sequence continues at coordinate 50,060,588 of OX297855.1, forward strand.
GATTTGAGTATTGTTTTGTATATTTGTCAGTGTCAACAACACAAAGTTGTGTCGGACACAGTATTCAGCTTTTGGGCACTTAAAAACCAAACCTAGTTAGTTGTGAAAAATTCGTGTGGGTTTCCAGATGGTAGATATCTCTCTTGTGGTCGTACAATAAAGTTTTCTAGTTGCGAGTGGTTTACACACTTGAAATATGACAGCACTGTGCACACATGGTCTTAAGCTGTGAGAGTAAGAGTGATTTAATTTGTAGATTGTTGGGAACTATTCGAGTTGGAGTGATTGATGAAGTTGTTATGGTACTCGTAGTTGGGCAAAGTTGCGTTAAAAAGGTCAGTTGGCATTATGGTCTCGTTACGCTTGAGTGTGCGGCTAACTGTATTAATTCGAGTGGTAAATGTTAATTAATACCATTTTTGCATAACGTGTTATTTTTTTAATACCATACTGCACAAATGAGAAGATGTTTGGTTTTTCACACAACAACTAAGTGATAGAAGCGTTAGGTTATGCAACTAAGTATACATGCTGAAGGGAGACGAACAATTACCATACCACTTCACTATAACTCTGGATGCGACTTAAATTTAGTCCTACAAGTACAAATTCAACTGAAAAAAATCTCCCTTCTCAGGCAGGCTGTGCCTCCCACAAAAGTTATTCATGAAATTCTGTGATTTCTACCTGTCCTAGAAAAAATATATGCTTTTATCGCCCTTAGCGGTACTTGGTAACGCCTTAAGCACCTTACCAATAAAAAATTTTAACGTTCATCTTATATATTTTGTCGGTCACGATCATGATACGCAAATTTGTATGGAAAATTTCGCCATTGTGAACTCAAAAAATTTAGCCTGGACACTAAAAATGATTATTAGTATCCCGGAATAATGGTATGTCCTGAATATACAATTTTATGAGGGAATTGTAGTCTGTTGACCGAAAACATCCCTGCAAACGCAGAAGCACTGATATAACTACTGAACTATGTACGGAAAATAAGTACTTTCTTTCCACTGAAAAAGGATAGGCGCTTGCGAAAATATTCAGTTATATACCTGCTGTACATGTGAATACGGAAACACCCATCTCTTTCTTACATATTGAAACAAATTACTGCCCTGCATCTGTACAAGGAAATACTTAAAAAGTAATTTGCTCCTACGTATAGAGAAGTACTAAAGAACAACAATATACCTACGTAGAGTGAAGTAGCTCAGAAGTAATTTCCTCCTACGTTAAAGGAAGCATACTTTGTTCCTACATAAAAGGAAGTACTAAAGATGCACTTCTTTTTAACGTAAAAAACCGTACTTAGCTTATGAATGTGGAGTAAACCTGCCTATTCAGGCGAACGAGCAACCTTATCTATTAAGAGACAAATTTAACACGTTTTAAGAGAAATTTGGTTGCTGAATCGTCACTGTTTAGGAACTACTACAGCAAACTAAACCATTTTTTAAATGACAAAACAAATTTTTGCATTTTTGAAGATTTAGAAGATTATTTCGAAGGGTTTTTCGTTCCATTTGTCGAGGACTTTCCAGAGAACAAAATCAAGTTTTTTATCATTTTCACAGTTCAACATCTCAGTTTTTTGTTTATATTGAAAAAAAAAATTGGTGCAACTGTATCCAACAGTCCCGTGCATGCTGTATGTGTGTGGCTTGATACACGTCATTGAGAAAAAGGGAATTGTAATAACCGTATTCTTGATATATTATGAAATAACAATAATTTATTCGTTCTGTGCTAGTTTCGGTAGAATAGATACAATCGGATTGTGGTAGCTGAAGTAAGATTATGTACATTCGAGACTGTAATCGATCTAGATTACGCTGGAAGACAGCATCGATGGTTGTTCCATATCGTGTTGTTGGAATTTTCCGGTTGCAGTTCATTTGAAGATTGAATTTGTCTTGCATAAAATCAATAAATGGTCGAGATTCTGGAGTTGCAAAATTGATATTGAAGTCTCCGTTTATGATCATTGGTAAAAGATGATAATCTCCCTGCAGAATTCTTGAAATTTCTTCTGAGAACGGTGCAAGGACGAAATGGAGAAATTTTATTTCACATCAACAAAAAGCTGAAATTAATATGCCCCAGCGTATGCAATGATTAAATATATACAATGATAAAACACAGTGACGCACTCCCTGTCCCCGCAAGTTAAATGTGTGGAATTACTCCACCAGATTCCAACAACCCGCGCTTAGATGTTTACACATCAAAAAAAAAATGTTTAAAGGAAATTAAGAACAAGATTTTCATTTTTGCCTGCTGTCATTGTAATACATTTTTTTTTTTCAATCTAGAACTATGCTACGTCACATGCAAAACAAAAACAACTGTTAAAAAAATAATAATTTATTTCCCAGTTCACGCACTAGTGTGGCTGCATTTTTGTCCACTTAAGGGAGTTGTTTGTCCAAAATGCACAAAGGTTTTCTCGCACTAAGGCAACCGCCATTGTTTAATCTACACAGCTGACACTTGGCAATTGATTGGCTTTTAAGAAGACTGGGGCATGGGGCATCAACTGGCAAAGCAATCAAGTTCAAGATATGAAATGAAAACAGAAGAGCCAGAAACAGCGTGGAAAGGAGAGACAACGCACTGCGTGCAGGACAAAAATCGAATGTCGTAAAAAATCGATCCATCCATCAGGGAATACAATGCCAAGAGAATTTAATTGTCTCGAGGAAGCTTCATAATTGTCGATTCAATTCACCTATATTCGAATCATAAACAAAATGCACCCACTCGGGCGATTGTTAAAAGGTTGTTCTTATATTATAAGTTACAACAAACAGACAGGCAAACCCTTTAAAAATATATAGTAATATATTCAGATGGACGTAGTACTTTAATATAGTGAGGTTCATTTTATGACGCAAATATCAGGCCCAAGTATGCCCGTCCGAATTGACAGTTGATACCAAAAACGTATTAAGACGATTGATATTTATGAAGTATGTACCAAGAACACAATTTGAGACAACAGATTATTCACTCGGTGTCAGAGAGATAAACAAGTAAAAGACCGTCCAGTGAAATATGATCCCAAAATTAATTATACGCGGTGGTTCCTGTAGTTGACATGGACAAGAAATTAATGACTAAGATCAAAACTCATAATTTTTCTTCTTAGAAATAGCAGTGTAATATACCTACTATATTAATTTCTCAGGTCAGTGAGATAGAATTTACTGAGCCTCGTCCTCGTGACAAAGATCATCGACACGAAGTTGGTTTACAGTAGGGTGTTCATATACTCAAACGAAAAAAGAGGACATACTTTACAAAAGTTTTAAAATGAAGGACTTGTTTTTATAATGAAATTGAAAAAAGAGAACAGAAAAGAGCCAAGCGAAAAAAGATAGTGTAAAATAGATCGCTGACAAAGAAGAGAACGTGTTCTCTTTAAAAGAGATGTTCTGGGAACCGTAGTTTACAGACCGCCAATGAGAACACCTTCACAAGTGTCATCCAGATAGCTTTAGGAGCGGACATTTTGCTTATCTATCCATGGCGTAACTGACCACTCGGTAAATAGAAATTCTGTCTACATCTTTGTTAGAATGACAATGACCAGCATAAGTGTAAAGCAAAGTCCCATAGATGTATCCTATTGTCAATGTTTCTTATTTTACTTACGACACATAACGCCATACAAAAAAGTTCCAAATGGACTCAGCACACTACCCAGTGTAGTGACATCGAAATCGAAACCGAAATTGTGAAACGCTTACCTACAAAGAAAAGAATAAACAAAACAGAAAATTAATAAATTTTATCATTACTTCAGCAATAAAGATTATATTTTCGTCTTTCAATTTGACAAATGAGTGCGCGAAAAAGTTGAAAAAGAAAACAAATTTGTTTACATTAGAAAATTGCAATAAATCTGCACACACAGTTCAACATGTGATGTTTTCGGGCGTAAAGATTCGATATTTAAACCTAAACCAAAATCACAGCCCGCATTTCCTCCATTGGGGAGTATACATAACTTCATCATTCGGGACTCTTTTCTGTTCGAAAGAACTTTCTGACGTTGCAGAAAAATAAAATATCGCACATCCAAAGCAAACCCAAATCAACCACCACCCTCGTGTGTAGGATACATTTCTATCTAAGAATGCTAAAAAAAAGGTCAAGGGAATGAATGTGTGCAAAGAATCAAACCAAAAACATGGCAAACAAATCAGGAATTCATTTTGCTCCGTTTTCATTTGGTATTCGTTGGATGTTTCATATAATCTCCTGCATTGCCATTTCCCTGCCAACGGACAATGAAGAGTACGAAAAAAAAAAAAAAAAAAAGGAAAAGTCGGAGAACAATTTAATTTTGCCCCGAGCTAGAAATAATCTCCCGCCGAAAAAAAAGGAAACCACTCGAATCACTATCCACAGAGATTTACTTAAAGGAGATGTCACAGAAGGGGGCTGAGACCTGAGATGACAATAGACTAGGACGACGTGTGCCTAACTGTGTGCGGATCGAGTGTAGCTAGATCTCGTCGTCGTCGTCGTTGCTGCGTTGCTAAATATACATGTCATGCGAAGATAATTTCAGGGGGGTGACGCATATGGATCAAGGCAGCTGGTGACATAGTTTTCTTGCCACGAACTATCTTTCACTAGTCGTGCAAGGAGGTGGAGCAGGCATGCACAAAATAGCTCTTCAAATCAAAGCAATGGATGAGGGACAAGAAGCCCGTATACGTGGGATGGCAAAAGTCAATAGCAAAATATTGTCATTATTAAGGTTGTAATTGATCGTTTGTTGTGATTCATACACAAGATGAGGAAATGCCCTGAGGGCATCATGAGAGGAGCACTTTAGTTAAAAGCAACTGTAACGAAATTATGCTTGCACTCATAACGCACTAGGACGCCTTCACAGTCCGGAACATTTTCTGACCGGAGTCCACCCACTGATTGAATGATTGTGTACTAATAGCTCTTTGACGTTCAGGTGGTTCCAGTATGTATACTACACTTTAGTATGAAACAGTATGCAGTCAAATGATCTTTTTAGCTTCTTAGTTTTAAACGATTCGAAGAGATTGCACACGGGCGTTTCATCCAATTCAACGACCAAACAGCACTCTGCACGATACTAATAAAATAATCATAGTTTGTATCCAGTGGAGTCCACAATGGTGAAATTTTCCATATAAAAATTCCCATTTTGATCTACAAAATATTTAGTGTGAAGATTTAAAATGATTCTTTGTAAGGCCCTCTCTGTGTAGCAAATGGAAACTGACCACAATTGTGTACAATTTGTAAGGGGTCAGTCGGAAAGCTCTACAAAATCATTTAATGCGTGCGCAAAAGTTGCAAAAGCAGTCGTATTTTGCTTTTGAATTTTTTTTTTTTTTGCGAACTGCAGTCGTATCCGGCAATCCTACTGAACACGTATCGCCTGGGATTCTTAGAAGAACTCGCCGGCGAACAAAATATTCTTTCAGGAAAATTCGAAGAACGCAATGCGAGTTGTATCTGATATCGGCAAATTTTAGAGCGGTTTTTCGACATTGCATTAAAGTATCTTGAGTTTTTTTTTTTAAAGCAAATAATAATTTTTGGAGTCAGTCCAAAAATTTTGTTAAAACCAATGGATTTAGAAAATGCGAATACATTTTTTCTTTTAACAGGTTCATTGTGGTAAGCCTCTGAAAAAAATCTTATCACTGATGTAGTGAACCAGTGTTGAAAGCTGTGGAAGCCTATGTATGCGAGTTATCGCAACAAAATGATGGTTCAAATACGAGGGAAATTAAAGAACTAGAAAAACGATTTTTTTTTTCTATTCGCGTGGTTTATTAAAGACGAATTTTAGAGAACAGAACATTGAGAGAAAAATTTTAAACGTCGCCTAAAAATAATGAAGGAAAGTTCTTAAGACGTAAAAAGAAGAAATTTATAGACAAAAAAAAAATAGTGATGGCGCAAACAGCCTCTGAAACGATTTGTAATTGATTGTTTGTGGTTCGGGTCTGTGAAATTATTTCGTTTCGACGAAAAAAAAAAAAAAATCTCATACGATCTCGATTTCACGGTAACATTGATCTTTTATCGTAGAAAGTAATATTTCCTCGTCTTATATAAACAAAGTTGTATCCGTAAGAACGCCCATCACTCGAGAACGGATCGTTTGATTTTAGCTATATTTTCTTTGTTGTGTCTGTCTACGCCTAAGGAAGGTTTAAACGACGAGAAAATTGGAAAATTTTAAGAGGAAATTGAAAAATTCATAAAAAATAATTTTCCATAGATTTTGTACTGGGATTTTTTTTTTTTTTTTTTGTAATTATCGCCGCTCTCGATTCCTAAACCGTTGGACCCTTTTCAATGAAGTTTTGTGGGAGCTTAAAATTTGAAAGATAGGATAGTTTTGGGCCCGATAGGCGGCGCTGTTGTCGATCTCTGAACCTACTCAACTGATTTCAATGAAGTTTTGAGGATGAACATAATGGTTAGTTGTTAGTAGTTTGAAAGATATTGTTTTCAGTCTATACATCTGCCCGGATTTCGTTCAAATTTCGGAGTTCAGTTCGGGGCCATTTTTTTTTTTTTTTTTTTTTTTGCTAGGTAACCTCTTTATTAAAGGTAGGTAAGGTGTGTTCCAATAAGAGGTGTTATCTTGGTATTCAAAGAAAATTCCCTTTTTTGAGATATATGATCGGATGTTTATTTCATAATAAAGAGGAAGGTATGCTGTTAATAATGAAAAACAACATCAGCCAAATGGCCACCACGAGCACGCATACAGTACCATATCCTTTCACAATAACACCTCTTATTGAAAAACCCTTTACTTCCCATAAAAAATGTTCGTACCAGTTTGATTTGTTCGAAAACGGTTTGATATTGATATCCACGCTTAAGTAGGTGAGGTTACTATGACTGCACTCAGTTTTTGGCTTAAAATTCGAATAACGGTACTTTTGAAATTTCGACATACCTATATTGAAAACGGTGCATACGATTGTAACAAAAATTGAATTCTAAGGTAAAATGGCCTTTATTAACTTAATAGCAGACTCAGTTTTTTATTCTGTTATGAATTTCCATACAAAATTTCGAACTGTCAAAAAATCTTTTACGGCCTCTAGAACTGGTATTCTGTACCGAAAAATCGTTTATGAATTCTGTTAGATATCATAACAGAATACTTTTATTATAAAAGATTTTTATTAATTAGAAAAATTTGGATTGAAATGAATCTCTATGTAATTCTATAGCCATTTGTATTGTTTCACCAGTGAGAAGATTACTAAAAGGCGCTTTTGCAACTGCAGAAAATCAGCGATTGCATATTATTAGTATTAACAATTATAACCACATATTTATGTACATATTTTTTGTACTTTTTACTGTTTCATTTGCTGCGAGGTAATTCTGGCTTTCCACTTGAACCATGGTTATTTTCCCTAATAATTAACCCACCAGAACGGTCACCTCAATCGAATTTTAATAAGCACTTGTTCACAAGAAACTCTGTGGAAAGATATTTTGGAGTTATAAAAAGCCGATTCAGATGCATGTTCTGTTAAAGTATATTGCACTATGCACCTGAAAGAGCAGAAAAAAAAGTTTATGCAATTTTTTGTTTACACAATATGTATACTATGGGTTTAGAACAATTTCTTGGCCATGTAGATAAAGAGGCGGAAACAGTAAACAAAAATGAAAACGATATAGAAAACCATCAAAGAAATCGCAACGAATGACACGGCGTTGGATCTAGGGTTCGAGAACGATATGATGTAGATATTAAATTTAACATAAGGGAAAAATAAAAAACAAGCACCGATTGCATCGCCCAATTCCAACGCAGAATCACCAATTTTCTTGTAATTCAGTAAATGGGTCATATAGTTCTTTACCAATTGATGGTTGAACTGTGCTTCCTTTGAATTTCACGCAACCAGCAACAGGGACATTTTTGCGACCTTCCATCACAATGCGATTATTTATTTATTTACATTAACAACAAAGCTATATGTCAAAGCTTCGTAACAGATTTCAATTTTCGAATTTTCATAACTGAGTTTCATAAAAGTTCGAAAACCAAAATTGGATTTATAAAAGATCTGTTATGGTCGAAATCGTTTATGATTAATAACAGAAAATTCTTAACAGAATAAAAGATTTCACATATCTCGAAAATCCCATTGTTCGATTTCGATAAAACTTAAAAAAACCAGAGTAATGCTTACGTCCCGAACAATAACTTATAATCGGGTTTCAGCTAAATATAGCTAAGCAATAGTATTTTTCAAATCAAACATTGCAAAATTTGGTACGGTTCTTTTTTTTCGTATTTCGTATTTCGTATTTATTTACAGCAAATATTTCACATTAAGATTACAATCTTGTTATTTGTGAAGGCTTAAAGAATAAAAGCAAAAAAGAAAGAAATTCAAGAGTAAGTCAAAATCATAAGCTAAATGAAGAACAATGTAAACTTGAGTTTGATAAATGCAGAAAAATTAAATAATATTAAAAGTAAAGACAAAATAATGGAAAGAAAAGCTAAATGAAAAGTTTGATTTAATACATAATTTTGTGATTTATCTAAGTATCACTGGCCAAGTGTTTAAAAAGAAGATTTTTGAATGTGTTTGTGTTGTTGATCCTCCTAAGTGTTACAGGTAATGAGTTCCATAAGAGAGTGGCATGTACAAAAAATGTTCGTTCAGATTGCTGGGAGTTGAACCTTGGTCGGATTAGGACTGCGGTTCGTATCGAATTGGCAAATACTAGTCGGTTGTGCAAGTACTCAGGCTGACGTGACTGCATAATATAGTGTAATTGTATTAATGACCTGAATTTGAAAAGGTTATCAAGCGTCAGACCCATAATGAGCTTAGAGTAAGCAGAAATATGGTCGAAATATCGTTTATTGTAGATGTATCTCGCGAGGTTATTGTATATTACGTTAAGTTTCCGCCTTGTGTTGTAATCAACACTGCAGAAGATTTCGCAGCCATACAAAAGGATCGGTAGGAGAAGTGCCTTAATCAGTAGCATCTTAGTGCTAACAGGCACGAACCTTTGAGTTGACCAAAGCAGGCGGAGACCACTATATACCTTACCGATTGCAGTAGCTACATGATCAGTCCAAGTTAAAGTGTCATTGAAGATTATCCCTAAGTTCCTTGCAGAACAGACGTAATCAATAGTTGACTGACCTAATTTAATCAATGGGAAGCTTGTTGTATCCAATCTCCGTTTATAAATGCATAAAGCTTTACACTTTGCCGGGTTAAGAGACAAGTGATGCTTTAGCGCCCACTGCTGTATAATTTGAAGATCTGCATTAATCTGGTCAATGCCATTTGTTATGCTGTCTAACGGACAGCGCGAATATATTTGGACGTCGTCTGCAAACATATGGACATTGCAATATTTGGCTAATCGGGGAAGTTCGTTCACATATAGCGAAAACAACAACGGTCCGAGTATGGAACCCTGTGGTACCCCTGAAGGAACATCTAGAAAAGATGACATCCGATTTCCCACTGCAACACATTGCTGACGGCCAATTAGATAGGAACGCAAGAGTTTAACTGCGAGAGGAGAAAATCCGAATTCATCCCTAAGTTTTTTACAGAGTATCGAATGATCAACCGTGTCGAACGCTTTCGAAAAGTCCAGCAATGTTAAGAAAGTTGCACAGTTTTCGTCCATGTTCTTACGTATGTCATCAACAACGAGTAGGAGGGCAGTTTTACAACTTCTCTCCGTGCGAAATCCGGATTGGGCGGAACTTAAAAGACAATTACTAGTCAGATGCTCTTGTATCTGCTTAAGAATTGCCTTTTCGAATACTTTCGACAAAAATGGTAAGATGGCAATGGGTCGATATTCGGGGCAGGCCCTATTTTGCGACTTAGGTATCGGCAGTATTTTAGCACTTTTCCATAGGCTCGGGTACTCACAGGTGGTTATTATTGAGTTAAAGATATGGGTTAAAAACTTAAGTAAAGGAGGGAGAAGGATTTTCAGAAATTTCGGATTAATTCCATCCAAACCTACTGCGTTCGATTTAACGGACAACACGGCTTCAACTACGTCCTCATCTGTTAAGTGAGTAAAATAAAAATGTTGTTCAGGGACATTTGATAAGTGACGCACTGAGTCAGGAGAATCAATATTCGAATTTTGTATTGATGGTTCAGATACAGATACGAACTGGAGGTTGAGGAGGTTACAATCAATGTCATTAGGGGCTTGTAACTGTTGTTTCCCATTTCCAAGCTTTCGCAAGTTTTTCCAAAGTTCTTTCCCAGACTGATTGTTAGGGTTTAATAAGTTTTCATAGTAGAGTCGTTTCGCAGTTTTAATACGGAGCACAATTAAGTTACGAAGGGAACGGTAAGTGTCATAGAGTGCTTCAAGTTTATATCGCTTCCAACGGATGTACGCAATATTGCGTTCCCGAATTAAATCAAGTATATAGCGATTCAGCCAGGGCGGAGAACTGGGGTTAATAGTTTTGTATTTCAGCGGGACATGTCTATCGAAAAGTCCGATTAAATTTCCTTGCAGAAACGCTACCTGTTCGTTTACTGACGGCATATGGTAAATTTGTTCCCAGTCTATGTTAGCAACGTCACTCCGTAAATTTACACATTGTATGCTTTTGAAGTCCCGGTATCCTATGGGGGTTTCTATTAGGTCAAATTGTATATCGTAGGTCAAGTATATCAGGTCGTGTCTCGAGAAACCCGCAGCTGGTAGTTGGCTATAAAGTAAGGCTTTATCGGTATCAGCAACAAAAAAGACGTCGAGAAGAGTCGGAGATTCATATTTTGGAAAGTGAGTTGCTGTCGTCACATTGACAGGTAAGAGTTCCATACACTTGAAATTATCAATAAGCTGAGCGGAGGAAAGAGTACTCAGCAAATTGCAGTTTATATCACCGCAAACAACAATATTAGGCACATTGCAAGAAATCCTTTCTAAAATGTTCATTACAGGTGAAAGGTCCACATTTCTGTTTGGCCTGTAAATCGCTCCAAGGAGCACGTTCTCTAGACCACAAGTAATCCTAAGAAACAGGTAATCGGAGGCACTATTTGCATCCGATTTGCAGATTTCTTGATAGCCTATTCCGTTGCGCAAGTAAACAGCCACACCACCACCCACGCGACCAATTCTGTCACCACGAAAAAGTTTATAACCCTCAATATCGTACGCACTATTAGGAAATTGAGAAGAGAACCAGGTCTCGGATACACAGATAACGTCCACCTGAGAATTAATGAACAACCACCGAAATTCATCCAATTTCGGATTCAGACTTTGAGCATTGAGATGGCATATATGTAAGCCTTTTTTTTGAGAACGTAATACCCGAATCATACGAAATAAATTCTCGTCCATTCCACTCAGACCGAACCCGCCACTATCAACAGCTGATTCCATTGATAAACAAAACAAATAAATCAACTAACAGAGCATCAAAAACAAAAACACAAACAAGTATGATAACATGAAAATTTAAAACGGAATGTAAAAGGGAAAACGAAAAAAGAAAACTAATTTTGGCCATTGATAAATAGAGGAGAGAACATTTTAAATAGGTAATATCAAAAAATAAGCTACGGTACTTAAAGTAAGTTGACTGCATTGTGCGATTAGTCGTTTAAGTTTGTTCTTCTCTCAGCTGACATCTCACGGCCGGCGGCAGCATTTAAACTAGTCTAGGTTCTTTCTGTCAAATTTTACAAAAATCACTCTTAACGATTTTGGTCGAAATACATATTAAAGATAATGTAAGTAGGTATTCTAAATAAGATACCTTACTTTTTTAACTCAAAATATTTGAAAAAAAAAAATCAGATTTTTAATTATTTCTCAAAAATGACTGGGTATCCACAGCCGATCTGTTTTTAAAACTCACTCACAACAAATTAGAATTTAAACAGCCATTCCAAATACAATAACAGCAACGGAAAACTTATTTTTACCAAATATTTTACTATCCACTTCTTCTTTATTTCAACTATTTTGAATGTGCACCTTAAAACAATTCCAACCACTTGGAATTTACACACACAAGTCCATCGGGATATCCAGTTTATAACTGCTAATGCAAATTAAAAAACAAATTTCTGAATACTTGCATACACCACATATATATTTATGTGAAGATATCGATCTATCAATCATTCCTTCACAGATCAAAAATCAGAAACTCCTTGTTCTCGTATTCAAAAATCTTGTAAAGTGTAAAAGCTATAAAATAGTACAGAAGGCGCTTATAATTCTGTACCACGAACTTGTGAATTTTATTTAACACAATGTATTCATTTTTCTATATTTCATGAACGGTTTTTTTACCGAGCATTGCATCTCAGATTTTTACCTACCTATCTAATAAAATAAGAAAATAACCAACAAAACTTTTGACGAACGAGAAAGTTTTGTTTGACCCAGTCGTGCACTTTATTTTCTCTTGCTAAACAAGAATAGTATGTATAGTGCAAGTGATTTTTTTTCACTTTGAACTGTTCGCTGAGAACTTTTGATAAAATCGAAATATAAAGCAAATTCAGATCCAAGTCGTCTAGCGTCCTCCATTGGAGTCTATTTCCTGTGCACATTTTTAGCCTATCGCCTACATTTTGACAAAATTAAATTACCCTTCAGAAGTCAGCTGCGAAAATCTCCCGAAGAAAGAAGAACCACATTAACATCCGACGTATCATTAAACTATCATAAATCGCTGGCAAAGCTTTTAAAAATATTTCTGATCAGTTTTAGTGCGCGCCCCGTTACAAAGACGAGTTCAGAGGGAGGTAGACTCTTTTTTTTATTGCCACTATAAATAAACAAAGTGCTCTTGAGGCCACATTTATTTAAGCATCGACCCGGTATGGGTGCTGCTCTGTCATAATCTGGCTACCCGCCAGAGTCTGTATAGTTTGTTTGGATCCCCTCTGATTGCCGCTGCCCGCACTTTTTTTTATTCTCTATTTTGATAGTCAATAAAAAAAAAATTGGAAAACTGCTTCGTTCAGATAAGATTATCGAATAACTAATTGCGATGAGCGAGCTATCGTCGTGGTAGGGGGTTGTTTGCACACTCGAATGAGAGACGGGGTTTATTGACCTTGCTCAACCATGTGCCACAATACTGGTGGTGTGACGAAACTTGGCGCTTAGAAAGCCGCGCCATACATGGAATGGAAGTGATTTATTATGAGGAAATGAAAATAAAGAAAATGTGATGTCATCCACTGCCAACCTCGCATACTTACGGCCATATGCATACATGCCACATCCCCTTTAATGCCAGAGGTTAAAAGTGAATCAATTCACATTACACGTGATCCCTTAATGTGAAGGAAGGAATTTATCCTGAAACCTTTATCCGTATCTGACGGCCTGTGGTTACAGATCCACACACAGATACGGACAGAGGAGGAGCAGGAGTATAGGAAACAAGCGAAAAGACCTGTCCGATTCAGTTTTCTAGGATTACACTCTGATGTGCAGCAAGAATTATTGTGAAGCACAGAACGCCTCGACGATGACGACAACGACGTCGAGTAGTAATGCAGGCACATCAACCGGGTTGCTGAGTTGGGGCAACCCGGCAAGAGCTGAGACTAGATTATAATACAGATTGCACTTTCTTCCTGTTACTGGATTCAAATGATTATTCTGATCGTCGAATCTCCTTCTGTCACGTTTCCAGCCTGACATTGGATTTGTCGTCAGCACTGCAGGGTCTATATACATCCGCATGGGTAGAGTGAGCACAAGTGCACTCATTCGACCATCCACTGCGTGCATTTGAATGAATTAACCACACCACCGCCACACAACTACACTATCGCAAAACACTCATCCAGTGGATTTTTCTCCTTCGTTTGTAATCTATCCCCAGCAGTATGCAGTACCCGCAGCTACTGGTGTACTCTTGCATCAGTGGACGATGTTGTTGCTGATGTAGGTTCTGCAGACGACGATGAGGACGAGGGCACATTTCTAAAGCGAAATTGCATTTTATTTCCCTTTTCATATTAAATCGGGGAGCTGAAGGCGGAGGTCCAGTAGAATGCGGAAAAGTTGAACAAAGCGATGTAGCAGCAACCTAACCACTTTTGGGTATTTAGATGTCTATGGGGTTGCCGCACCGCCCGACGCTGCAACGAGAAAGCTCTAATGTTGAAGTTTGATTATCAGGATTGCAGTTCAGAAAAAAAAAAAAAAAAAATATGCAGCTGAGGCAACACGTTCTAAAGACAACTGTCAAAAAAGTGAGGGCAGCGGAGAAAGTGCTCGAAACGTGTCTTTTGACGTGTCTTATTCCGGGAGCTGGATAGCACAGGATAACTCAATTTGGGAGTTGGGAACTTCGGATACCTGATAAGCTAGTTTCAGTTTCATGAGATGCAATCCAAAAGCAGCCACCCCAAATGAAGCTAGTATGGTTGACATTTTATTCGACCAAACTCTTACCTCAATTAAAACGGCTGATGCGGTTGAGTAACGTTATTTGTTTCGATGAATGCTCGGCGATGCGAAAGGTCTTAAGAGCTAAGATTACACGTGTCATTTTCGTGGCAAATTTTGACATACTGACGTCACAAAAATTCGCTTGTCACTCATGTGTCTCTCGTGAGAGTATACGCTGCTATGGACAGCCTGACTTGACGCTTGACTGGCGACCACATGTAGGATTTTGGGACAAGTGACGCATGTCAAAATTTGCCAAATGACACGTGAAATCTTAGCTTTAGTCCCATTGATATGCCCTGAGCGACCTTCAGAAGATCAGTTTCCCACCGCTTTCACACAAAGGAGTGGTGTTCCTATTCAATGAGCATCTTTGCCAGATGTTTGCAATTTGCATTTATTGGGGTTAGCCTACAACCTCAACTGAAGTCTCTACGCCACTAAAGGTATGTTCTGGGATTTAAGCTGCCTGACTCATTCACTCTCCGTCGGAAGATCTAGTTTCTCGACTCGGTAGTTTTCGTCATCTATTCCGTCGTCCATTACCCAAATCTCAAAACCCCTAACGGCAACTAAGTCTCCCAGTCCAGTTCAATTGAGTGATAAAAAGGAGAGAAGACAAAAACCAGTAATTTGGCTGCCTTAATGGCATACAAAGCGCCGCTGCAAAGGAGGACAAGAACTGCCTGTGAGCTCTACGCGCAGAAGGGAAGAGACGAACACCGGCTTCTGAGGAGGAAAAAGAAAGAGCATGAGAAGAAGCGCGATCGAGGAAATAGAGAGATGCTACTGCAGGAATGAGATTCGGAAGTTTTACCAAAGGGTTAAAGAACCTCCCAAGGATACAGAGCCCGAACCGAAGCCTGCAAGGACGAACAAGGGAACATCGTAGTAGAATCGCAGTCGATGCTGAGGGTATGGAAGAACTACTTCTGCAGACTGTTTAACGGCGATGACGAACAAAATCCCGCTGTCAGACAGAATGAACCATTCAACCTGGACGATGAAGACCAACAATTCCGTCCACCCGACCTGGACGAAGTGAAGATAGCCATATCTAAGCTTAAGTCCAACAAATCCGCTGGAGCAGATGGCCTAGCCGCCGAGCTGTTCAAAGCGGCAGGCGATGACTTGGTTAGGAGCATGCACCAACTCATCTGCAAAATATGGTCGGAGGAAAGTATGCCCGATGAATGGAACCTCAGCATTGTTTGCCCGATCCTCAAGAAAGGAGATCCTCTGAACTGCGCCAACTACAGAGGTATAAGTTTTTTTTTTTTTTTTTTGGTTGCGCCAGGAGGTGAGTAATCTTCAAAAGATACCAGTGGCCCGTACCATTGGTTATGCCCGATTCAGATATAAATAATCTGCCTACGTGCTAAACCTCACCCCTCAGAGAGGCACTATGAGTTCCGGCAGCGCTCGCTCATAGTAGTATGAAATTCTTTCCTCTCATTTTTTCATTTTTGTGATGACTACGACTAAGTTACCTTAACAAGTAGTTTACGCTTCTGTAGTGTTAATCACGTTTGGTAGGTAGCTTTCCAGCGAACGCACCTACTAATACCGTCATTACATGCGGTTTCTCCTTATGGCGCTAGATCGAACGGTCTTGTTCTTTGTAGTCGGCGCTCAAGGTTTGTCACTTCCAGAGTACGGGTTATTTCATTATTGCAATGAGCATGAATACGAGTACGAAGTTTGCGAGCAAAGTTTGTTACCTCGTTACTCACGGTAGCAATTCCTAGATCTCTGTGGATATCACTATTTCTTATATACCATGGAGCATTCACGATTGCTCTTAGCGTTTTGTTTTGAAATGTTTGTATTATAGCCATATTGCTTGGTTTGGTACAACCCCAGAGTTGTATACCGTATGTCCAAGAAGGTTTTAGCACTTGCTTATACAGGAGCAGTTTGTTGTATACGCTTAGCTTCGAAAATTTTCCGAGAAGCCAATACATTTCTCTAAGTCTGATTTCGAGCTCGTCGCGTTTTTTCTTAACGTGTGGCTTCCACTTAAGTTTCGCGTCTAGGGTCATTCCTAGATATTTTGCCTCGTTTGCGTATGGTATTTGTACCGAGTTAATGGAAACGGGTAAGTTGTTTATCTTTTTGTACGTGAAATTGATATGCGTCGACTTGGTCTCGTTAAGGGCGATTCGCCAGGTCTTTGTCCACTCGGATACTTTGTTAAGAGCCCGTTGGAGTTTTCGCGTTGATGATTCGACTGACTCATCTATTGCGAGGATAGCCGTATCGTCTGCGAACGTTGCTACGATGGTCCCTTCATCTTGTGGTATATCTCTTGTGTAGAGCAGGAATAAGATTGGGCCGAGAACGCTTCCTTGCGGGACACCGGCGTGAATTTCTTTGAATTCCGAGAATTCAGTCTCATGTCGAACACGAAAGAGTCTGTTTTCCAGGTAGGATTTCAGTATTTTGTATAATTTGTCCGGTAGGATTGTCCTTAGCTTATACCTTAGGCCTTCGTGCCATACCTTGTCGAAGGCTTGCGATACGTCGAGAAAAGCGCTGGAGCAAATCTTTTTCCATTCTAGAGCTTTTTCAATTTCATTTGTTATTCGATACACCTGATCGATTGTGGAATGTTTGACCCGGAAGCCAAATTGATGATCTGGGATCAAGCGTCTTTCTTCAATTACTGGTTGTAATCGTTTTAGCAGAAGTTTCTCGAAAACCTTAGATATTATCGGCAGTAGCGAAAAAGGTCTATATGATTTCTTATCATTTGTACTTTTCCCCGGTTTCGGAACCATAATGACTTCGGCTACTTTCCATTGCCTTGGAACGTATGAAAGTCTCAGAGAAGCATTTATAATGTAGAGCAACTTAACTAATGCTTTTTTCGGTAGTTCCTTCAGAATTTCGCCAGTGATTAGATCGTATCCTGGTGCTTTGTTATTTTTAAGCTTTTTTATTGTGATTCTAAGCTCGGACAAAGATACGGCTTTTAGTTTATAGTTGTCGGATGCCGTACTAGCATTTGATTCTTCGTTCAAAGGTCGTCCATCGAATGGCCTGAATGTTTCTTCTAGATGCTCGGCAAATAAATCCGCTTTCTCTTTGTCCCCTTTTGCCCATTCGCCGTTAGCTTTTTTAATTGGTGGCGAGTGCATTACGGGTTTCCTTATGGACTTTAAGGCTTTCCAAAGTGAGTAGTTTGAGCTCTTTTCAGCAGTCAAGCCCTCGAGGTAAGTAGAAGTTTCAAGATTTCTAAGATCCTGTAGCTCATTTTTAAGTTTGTTGCAAAGATGGTTCAGATAAGTTTTATCAGGGGGTGCGCGGGATTGTTGCCATCTCTTACGCGCTCTCCTCTTTTCTCGTATGAGGTCTTCTATTTCAGGCGTGTACTTGACTTTATTGTACCGTGTGGCTGTCTTCCGGAAGGGAGTATTTTTCCACGCTGCGCTCTGAATAGATTCCACGAGATTGTCAACTTCATCTTCTATTTCGAGGGGTGTCTTTAGTGGCACATTTAGAGCAATATTTTCTTTGCAATCTTTTCGGAAAACGTCCCAGTTGGTTTTGTTACTAGTTAACCTGGGTGGTCCTTCCTTTTTTGCTGCGCTTCCACCCATTTTCAGGGTGACTGCTGAGTGGTCGGAGCATAGATCGTAGCATTCTTCTACTTCCGTCAGATTTTTGTTTAGCCCTTTTGCTATAAAGAAGTCGACTAGGTCAGGGATTTTATTTTTGTCAGTTGGCCAATACGTTGGCTTTCCCGTCGAAAAAAAGTCCACACCATGCTTCATACTGGCTTTGTAAAGTAGTCTGCCTTTCGTTGAGTTGCATCTTGAACCCCAGAAAGTGTGTTTCGCGTTAAAGTCCCCACCGATAATAAAATTAGGCCCAATTGAGTCAAAGAGGCGGTCAAGGTCGTCGTCTGCCAGTCTATATCCTGGGGGAAAGTAACAAGATCCGATAAGGTAGTCTAAATGGTTTACTTTTACGGAGACTGAACTTATTTGCATAGAATCGAGTTCCATTTTTATGTCTGTTGAGTGCTTAATGAAATCTTTAATATAAATAGAGGATCCGCCTCTGGCATTTTCCGAAGGATGATGCGCATGATAGTCTCTGTAACCTTTTATTTTGGGTTCATGTCCCTTTTTAATGTGGGTTTCCGATATCAAGCATATATCAATATTGTTTTTCCGTAGAAATACTTCTAGTTCGTTAATTTTGTTTAGGAGGCCGTTGGCGTTCCATGTCAATATCTTAAGAAACTCTAGCATATTCATGTTTTGTTGTGTTGCTTTCGAGGTTTGAACTCGAGCTTGCTCAATTTGTCAAATATAACTTGATTAATCTTGCTTTGCTCCTCAAGTTTGTCTAATATCACAGTTAATAATTGGCGTATCGGATCTTTTGTATCTGATCTTGACTCGTCTCCATGTGTCGCAACTTGCGCGTACGATCTCGCACCAACCTATGTCGGATTTCCCTTTGCACTTGGACCAGCGACGTTCTGTTGCGCAATTTTTTTATTTTCTTGTATCGGTTTCGTCCTTTTGACTGTCCTAGCGGTCTTTGGATTATCGGTCTTAGGATATTTTGAGCTTGGGTCCGGGTTTACCGGTTTCTTAAGAGTGTCGCGTCTTTTTTGTAGCTCTTTCGCGATTTCGCAACCGCGATAATTTGCTGGATGGTTTTTCGTGCAATTTGCGCATACCGCTGGGACCTGCTTGTTTTTTTTGCACTCTCCCGAGAGATGTTTACCGGCGCACTTAACGCACCGTGGTTCTTTCTGGCAGGTATAAGTATTATTAACATCGCCTACAAGATCTTATCTGCCGTGTTGTGTGAACGCCTGAAGCCTTTCGTCAACAACCTGATTGGTCCCTATCAGTGTGGCTTCAGGCCAGGGAAGTCTACCGTTGACCACTAATTCACACTGCGGCAGATCTTGGAGAAAACCCAGGAAGTCCAAATCGATACCCACCACCTTTTTATCGATTTTAAGGCCGCCTATGACAGCAGTTATAGAGACGAGCTATACAGAGCAATCTCTCGTTTTGGCATCCCTGCCAAACTCGTCTGTCTGTGCAGGATGACAATGGAGAGTGCACGCTGCTCCATTAAGGTCGGTAAAGAACTCACCGAGACCTTCGATGTCAAAAAAGGATTTAGACAAGGCGATGCGCTGTCATGTGACTTCTTTAACATCGTTCTTGAAAAAATAGTGCAAAACTCAAACGCTAACACCAGAGGCACTATCTTCCAAAAGTCCGTCCACCTACTCGCTTACGCCGACGACATCGACATAATCGGCAGAACGCAACGTGATGTCACTGGCGCGTTCGTGAGCATTGAGACGGAAGCGGCAAAAATGGGTTTGGCGGTAAATGAGGGCAAGACAAAGTATATTCTGTCATCAAGAAAGGACACCCAACACCGACGTCTTGGACAAAATGTCACCGTAGACAGATATAACTTTGAGGTGGTAAAGGACTTTGTCTACCTAGGCTCCGCTATGACTTCAGACAATGACACCAGCGCTGAGATTAAACGAAGAATAACTCTTGCCAATCGCTGTTTCTTTGGGCTAAGAAAGCAATTGAGTAGCAAAGCCCTCTCTCCAACAACTAAACTTTATGGTGCAGAGGCATGGACTCTATCAAAAGCGGATGAGGCTACTCTGGTTACTTCGAGAGGAAAATTCTTCGAGTAATTTTCGCTCCCATCTGCATAGACGGTGAATGGAGGAGGAGATACAACGACGAACTGTACGGGCTGTACAGCGACATCGACCTAGCCAGAAGAGTGAAGGTCCAACGACTGAGGTGGCTGGGTCATGTAGAGCGAATGGACGTCAATGCTGCGACCCGGAAGATCTTCGAATCCACACCCGAGGGACGGCGCAGTAGAGAAAGACCACGACTCAGGTGGCGGGCGCAAGTGGAGGGGGACCTTAACCAACTTAGCGTGCGAAACTGGAGACAGCTGGCCAAAGATCGTGCTGGCTGGAGACGCTTGTTGGTTGAGGCCCAGGTCCACCCCGGACTGTAGAGCCACCTTTAGTAAGTAAGTAAGTATGTAATGGCAAATTTGCAAGTTATCTGGGCTTCCGGGTACCGGTTTCGAGAAGTAAGTGAATCCCCACCTCACAGGCCTTCTTCTTTTTTCTAATGGCAGTGGCCCAAAAATGAATAACTCACACGCCCTTCTTCCGCTACACTAGAAATTTTTTCAAAACTTTCACAGATACCTATGTCGAGCGAATTCAATCCGTATGTCAGCGTTCTGAAACCCCACTCCTTCATTGAGAAAATTCGTAAGTCCGTCATCAAGCATTCCTAGCATCCCGCTACATCCTTCCGTAGAAATTTAGCCGTTTTCAGCATCATTCGGCTTTACTAATAATCAAATACTAATGTCGGCTATTAGTTGGTTGCCAGTTTACAATAAAATGTACAGCATTTTCGAAAGGGTACCAATAAACAATTTGACCCACACCTTTACTAGTACCAGTACGAAGATTTTCTGTTGAATCTATACATTTGTTTTCGTGAAAAATAAGGTCAGTCGTTTCTTTCACAACGAGGATTTTATTCTAAAAAAAAGGAATACATAAATTCCGATTAAATCTGCCCAACAGATATCTTTCAAAGGCTTTTTGAGGCTTTTTATAAGCAAAAAAAAAAAAATAATAGGAAATCCACACACTATCCGCCGATCTGTCAAAATATCATATGCAGATCAGTAATGCCCTATCATTCGTTCGGGCACAATTTTCGGAACTTTTTATAGACACTTTCTTTTGATTTATAATACTTTATGATTGATTGATGAGTGCATTTGTTTCGTAATAATATACCTTTCAAATTATTCAATAAACGGAACACAGTTTATTAGAATGCTTTGATGCAAATCAAACCTTATTGGTGCTTTAAAGAATATTCTCGCCAATAGAAATTATAGGCTGCTAATCCATTGCAGAAATATCACTTAGGAAGCCATAATCGTTTTAAGAACCTATCGCTTCCGTTTTCGAATTTCAATTTATTTTAAATACAAAACACAATTTGATCTTTTAAAATTGTGTAGATTATATTACTTAATTCGGGAAACTTAGAAACCGACAAAATTAAATTCTCGCAGAAAATATAAAGCCGTGGCGCACTTTTTATGGACGAAAACTGTCACGTTTCCCCTTCCATGAATTCACACATACTACTTGCTATTCCTCTGAGTGGTGACAATTCTATACTTATAGTTATCTATACTCTGTCCAAGAAAAATTGTCAGTACAGGCCTTATGGGAAGCTCTTTTTTCTACCAGTGGTGCCTGTAGTACTCTCACGGCACTCAAACACAAGATTTGCCACTGAAATAAAAACGAAACCACTGGCATTCCAAAGGATTTTGTTGTTGTAATTTTCCTGAAATTCGCATACATCCCTCCACAACCACTCTGCCACACAATCGCGGGCAGAATGAGCACGATCGCTTGTGTTCGCTTGCTATTATCATCAACCAAAATAAGCAGTGTGAGTGACTGAAGCATATTAGAGAAGTGTTACCATATGGCAATGTTAGCATATCATTAAGGGTTTTTCTTTGAATTTTGTCAAAGAACTTTCGGTTTTGGTACTTTTTGGAGCTTTTTAAAGCTTTTGAGAGCGACATATTATGTGGGGTGTTGCCATTCGGTTTTAATTACAGTACGCCCTCGGTAAAAGCAACCGATGGAAATTCGAGCAGTTGCGTTAATTGAGGGTGTTGCTTTAACCGAGTCACAAAAAAATGTGCCTTGAATTAGAATTTAAGGTGAAAACCATAGTATCAAAAATAAAAGAATATTGTTCGTCGTAAAAGAAAAGAAAAGGAATATAATTTAATTCATTTAAAAAAAAAATATTTATACTTTGTGTAGTACAGTTAATATAGTTTTTGGTTAAATTGCTTTAAAATATTGGGAAATGTGGATATATTAATGTCAACGGCCAGCTCTCTCAGTTTTTGAAGAGTCAAGGTATCTTCTAGTGGAACCGAGTTTTCTTCAGCCCATTGAAGACAAATACTAAATGCTTGGATAGCATGTTCTGTTTGTTTTTTTTGCCGTGGAGGACTTACACTTGCACCTGTGCTTTCTTCTTCACTCTCGATTTCTTCGGCTTCTAGATTAGTGCAAACAGGCACTTGCTCGATATCGTTTTCGGCAATCCAATTGCTTACTTCCTCGGTGACAAA
The DNA here is from genome assembly GCA_946477585.1 of Cheilosia urbana. Taxonomy (NCBI): domain Eukaryota; kingdom Metazoa; phylum Arthropoda; class Insecta; order Diptera; family Syrphidae; genus Cheilosia; species Cheilosia urbana. The sequence continues at coordinate 50,083,301 of OX297855.1, forward strand.
AGTTTCAGTGGCAAATAAACCAGCAATTGCTGGCATTAAAATTTCCTGGTCTTTCTTTAATTTTCTTGTGAAGCATGCATGCTTTTGACTTATGGATTTCTGTGGAAATGGGTACGTTTTGCCTGCGTTGCCTCTGGAACCAATTGCACAAGGCTTTTTCCATCCTTGGATACTCGCAGGCTTTTAAAGTTACGCGCTTTCCCGGTCCAGACTCAGAATTAGACACGAATTTGTTAAGCAAATTTTTATTCTTTTTTATTCTGCTAATGCTTAACTTGTTGCACTTGTATGTTTCACAAAGCGATTTTACTGATGCACCGTTACTCAATTTGGTTAAAATCTCAGCCTTCTGCTTTATAGGCAGTTTGGGAACTTTTTTTTACTATAGCCATGATTTCTTTATTACACGAAACAAAACAATTACCGACCGCGAGAAAATCACATGAACTATGGTAAGAAATACGAAACATTTTCCCCTCCTTTTCTTATTCTTGTATGATGAAAAAAAAAAATTCACCTACGATCTGTGTGTTTAAAATTCTGCAAGAAGTAGCTGTAAAATAACTACCCATTTACAGTAAAACCAATCACAAAAAAAAACGAAACAAAAATTAAATGAAATAAGAGCATGGATAGAAAGTTGCGTTTATCGAGTCACAGTTTTTTGAAAAGTTGCAATTACTGAGTCACTAATGGTAAAATTTTAGGTGTTGCTTTCACCGAGGTATTGCGTTTATCGAGGGTTGCTTTTACCGAGGGCGTACTGTATTTGTATTTCTGAAAGATCCAATAATATTCAGTTAAAACATATTTTTGAATGTTGTCTTTTAGAAATAATGTTTATTCGTGAGGTGTTTTAATGCATTCATTTCACTAACGCAACAAGTGATCATATGTGCGTTGTAGAGATATTGCAATAAATTAATAGTGATTACTAGGGCAACTCAACCGGATTCATGCAAAAGCATGGTATTTTAAAGGATAAAATTTGATGAAATATTTTATTATAGAAAACTAAGTACAAATTTTCAGCCTTATTCGTAAGGGCATATTTCTGCATGTTTTGTTAGGTATAAATTCATATTTCACTTTGTAGAGCATATTTTTCACACTGAAATATCAAAATGATGAAGCAGGTAGACCTATACTGTTTATTTTCGGTCGTTGGGTTTTACCATATCCGGTCACTCCTCTCCAGTAAATCAAATGCCTTGAAAGGATTTTATGATCCTTTTTTTGCTACTGTTTCCGCGAAGTTCTGCATTGTGGGTAGTAATTTTTTAACAAATATGTAATCTAGGTATATATGTCTATATTAAAAAATGTATGTAGAGCTGCACAAGTGCAGTCCTTTTGCCATCTGTTTAGGGATATGACATTGCGTCGTGGTTATATAATTTTTTTCTATTTGCCTGTTTGTGTATATAGGGCGGAAACAATGGTTGTTATCTCAATAGCGGATAGTGCATCTAAGCAAGTGGTAAACTTTATTGTGCATATGAATAAACACAAACATGGCTCGAAGTCTTCAAAGGATCTAAGTGTAGAAAAGAAACAACAAATTGTTGATGCAACTGAAAAATTCTATGTCCTTTTCAAAAATAAATCGGAAGCCGTAGGAAATGCGGCTACTGTTTTTTCTGTTACGGAACGAACTGTATACAGGCTTTTAAGGGAAAAAGCAATCAAAGGCCACAATTCACCACCAAAGAAGAAATATAATTCCGGTATCAAGAGCAAGGTGGATGATTTGGGCAAATGTGCGATTAGGCGGATAGTCAATCAGTTTTTTATGGATAATGACCTTGCATATAATATTGCAAAAAGATCTCGGACTTAAATTCGTCAAACGTCAGCGAAAGAATTTGTTGCTGGAAAGAAGTGACATTATTTCTTGGAGACGAAGATACCTACGAAGAGAAAAGAAAGATTTATTTTACTGATGAGACCTGGCTAAAATGGAAGATGGTAACCCTTACAGTATTGCTCTCTGAGTTATGACGAATTATCATACACACTACGGCAACCCTGTGAGAGCTTTAAAAAGGGAACGATTTATGTAAGTCATTGCAACCAGACTGAGAGACAAACATCCTATCTTCCCTGTACTGACAATTTTTCTTGGACAGAGTATAGGTATATTTACCGTTAAGTCAACCTTTTCACACCAACCATTGTTTCCTCATCCTCATTCTCGGTAATAAAACTCCTTTTGCAAAGAGTTTAATAAGGGTTTGGTTGCAGCCAAATATCTAACTAAGTCGCTTTAGGTTCTAAGAATTGTTGATAAAAGTAGGTATTCAGCTATGAGCCTTTCAAACTGAAGAAGCAGATAAATTATTCCGTTTGCGACGACTATCAAGAATGTCTTGGAAATATCCCAAACTTATATAAAATAATTTTTTTAGTAAGCATCCGTTCATTGCTTGCAAACTATTTTAAAAGGAAAACCAATTTAAAGGGCAGAACTACCGCTTAAACAAGATAAAACAGAGGAAAACCCGGAAATATGTTGCTTCAAGCGTTTAGAAATAAAACAAAATTGCATTATTTTTCAATTTTTTGCATACATTTGTACAAATATGTGTTTGACATAAAGGGAGGATTTGTTTAGCTAATGCACGTGATAAACATGACTTTCTCACCATTAACATTTAACCCTACATTTAGCGATATTCTGGCAACTATTTTTGTTTATTGGTAAAGCGATTTTGGAAAGTCTGGAGTCTTTGCGCAAGCTTTACGTCCGTGATGATATTGCTTATGAATTTCCACCACAATATAACCATTGCTCCAATGCGGAATTTAATTACATATGGTTAAAATTCAATGTTCGTAAGCAATTAATACACTCTTGTTTTATTTAATAGAAGTCCAAACATTGACTGTTCATCTACTTTTAAAGAGTTTGATGAGCTGTCTAACTCCATCTTAGGAATTGTTTCCCAGTATCCTCATACTGAATTGTCATTGCGGGCGATTTTAATATACACAATTCCGATTGGCTTCGCCATTCTGGACAGACAACACCCGAAGGAAGGTATGTTAGGATTTTCGCTGAGATTAACAGCCCAACTCAGCTTGTAAACGAGCCTACACAGATTCCGGATGCTGCAGATCATGCCACTAACACATTGGACTTGTTCCTCACCTCTCATCCAGATAAATATTCTATTGACGTAACGTCGCCTCTAGGTTCGTCGGACCATTGTGTCATTTCAACTAAAGTCTCATACACAAACCACACAGTTAAAAACAAGCTCCCAAAAAAACGGTACGACATTATGAGAAAGCCAATTGGGACGACCTTAACTTCTTTTTTGGGAGCTTTAACTGGTCACTATGCTTCCTCGATAGTGACGTGGATGCCGCCGCTGAAATGATAACAAACACCATTCTCCTGGGTATGAGATCCTTTATTCCCAAAAGGAAAAAGAGTATTATACCTAAGGAGAATGCTTGGTGCGACTCGAGCTGCAAAGAGGCTATAAGGTTGAGAGAGTTGAGCTTTCGGGCTTTTAAAGCAAACCGAGGAAAACCGAAAAAAGTTTCGACGAGTCCGAAATGACTGCAACTCCGTGATAAGACGTGCAAAATTTTCTCATGCCCAAAACTTACGACAAAAAATACTTCACTGTCCCAGTGGTAGTAAACAGTTTTGGTCTTTCGTGAAAAATATTAAGAACTCCACCACGTCGTCAATCCCCACACTTGTTTACAATGACATTCCAGCTGTCAGCTCTTTGGACAAAGCAAATCTGCTGGCTACGCAATTCGCCGCAAGCTCCAACATTCCAGATTGCATCATGTGCTCGAGAGCGTCAAATATTTCATGGGACAAATACATTTTCGCACTCGTACAGTAGCAAGAGTATTAAAAGATCTTAACATTCACAAATCCGCTGGTCCAGATGGTATATCCCCCATAATTCTGAGGAGGTGTTCTCCAACGCTGGCAAAACCACTGCGTAAGCTTTTCCACTTGTCCTACTCTTCTCGACTCTTTCCGAGTAGATGGAAAACTGCATTTGTCCAGCCCGTTCCTAAAAAAGGCGATTCTTCTTCACCCACCAACTACCGACCCATTGCACTTATGTCCATTCTTTCCAAGGTCATGGAAACGCTGATTAACCGTCAGCTTATGAAATATCTTGAATCACGAAAACTTCCCAATGACCAGCAATACGGTTTTGGTGGCAGCAGGTCCACTGGTGATTTGATGACTTATCTCACCGAAAAGTGGAACCAATCTCTCCAAGAAGATTGTTGCGCTTGATATTTCGAAAGCATTTGACAGAGTTTGTCACCAAGCTCTTTTGTCGAAAATGCGTGCTTATGGGATCGACGCGTCTCTTCTTCAATAGATTAGAAACTACCTTTCTGGCCGTTCAATTCAAGTCGTGTTGGACGGTTTCAAGTCTGCAATTCACCATATAAATGCTGGTGTTCCCCAAGGCTCTGTTTTGTCTCCGACACTCTTTCTCATATTCATCAATGATCTCTTGTCTGTTACTTCTAATACAATACATTCTTTCGCCGATGATAGCACCCTCAGTTTTCATATTCGTTCCCTGACTCACGTCCCTGCTCTTCGGCCGTGGAACTGGAACGGCGACGTATGCTAAGCACATTAAATTCCAATCTTGTCAGCATTATAAAATGGGGTACAATCAATAGAGTGGAATTTAATGCTTCCAAAACACAATGCTGCCTTCTATCATTTAAACGAAACCTGAACACTCACCCATTATCCATGAATGGGACTTGCATCGACGAAACTGAACGACTTTCCATACTTGGTATATGTGTCAACGACAAACTCCGTTGGAATGACCACATATACGAAGTCGCCAAAAACGCTGCGAAATGTCTAGGTTTCTTAAATCGATGTAAGAAGTACTTTATACCCTCCGACTTAGCTGCAATATACAAGGCCTTTATTCGGCCTAAGCTTGAGTATAACGCTCATATCTGGTCAGGTGCACCAAAAACTTCATTGCACCTACTAGACAGAATTTAAAAGCGCGCGATAAAGCTAATAGGTGATAGAAATATAGCGGAGTCTATTGAGCCGCTCGAACATCGCAGAAACGTTTCTTGCCTTTCCTTATTTTATCGATATTTTCACCACCGATGCTCTGATGAAATAGCTAACTGCATTCCGCCCCAATTCAACAATTCTCTCGCAACACCCGTCACACATCGAATGCACATCAGTTCACCCTTAAGCCTACCCTCGGACGTACTTTAAAATATAGAGATTCTTCTGTGAGTCGAACAACACGCATGTGGAATGCATTGCCTCACACGGTTTTCCCCTCTCATTACAGCCCACAATTGTGTAAGGCCAATGTGCACCAGTACCTCTTCTCTATCTTTCCTATTAACCCTTCCACTCGTGCTATGCATTAGCATTATAAGGGAACAAAAACCCCTTGAGCACAAAAAAAAAAAACTGCCAGACTAAAGTTCATTATTGGTAAGGCCGATTAAGTTTAAGTTGAAGGCTGAAAACGGTTATAAGTGGATCCTTTCTGTCCAAATGTCGGCTCCCTCCACCGGCTAAATGTTCGATTTCCCCCGTGTCATTCAACGATTATTAATACTTCCATGGACATCGTCCAATCCGCAAATCTCTTTCGTCGTCTATTTACTTTAAAGAGCTTTTGTTGCATTAAAAATTCGTATCCAGTTGAGTGCGTTGATGGGATTACAGCGCAAAATTTTTGTGTCAAAAAAAATCTTCATCGGCTTCAACCCACTTCAAGTGGTATTAAAACTTTTGTGCTGGCCATCGCTTATTCTTTAATATCTAACCGCATCAAAAAACGCCCAAGGGTTTCTAAAAATGTTCGCTAAATACACTATATGAGTTCTCCGCGAACCTATTGTGTGAATAATGAGCTTTTTTTTTTTTTAGCTTTTTCTATGTTTTCTCTGTGGGTTTGCACTTTTTTTTTTCTATGTAACGGAAATTTGGAGCACATTCTTACTCGAGGCTAATAATTGAGGAAACCTCCCTCGTTCCAAAACAGATGACTTGCATTGCCTTAGTTGACATGTGTGTTTTAACTCCATGTGACAGATATACATTATACACTCATGCTCCAGTGTGGGGGATGATGACCTACATTGCAGGAGGGTGTGTGTGATTGTTGAGAACTTGATTTATTTTTTATATCAGTTTAAAAAAAAAAATGTAAGGACATGTTTTTGGGGGAAAAAATTACAAGTCCATATTCGACACAGGCTAGGCAACCGAGCCACTGATGATTACGGAACAACCATCTGTTGGGCAATGAAACAAAAAATAAAATCGAAATAAAAGGATACCTCGTTAAAAACTTAGGAGGAGCCTATTCAACACAAAGAACCAAAGATATGTATACGAGCGAGGCAGACAACACTGCGCGACTTGTGCACTGATAATGGTCGCCGACAGTTTTATTACCTTGTGTCCACGAAGCCCGATGACTACCACCTGTCTATGACGAGCATGGCCGTTGTTCACGATTTTTTTTTTATTATTATTTTATTTATTGCCGGTCTACCTTTTTCTGTTTTATCTCAGCCGCATGTATGCAGAGGAAAATATCTCTCCACACACAGTATCGGTCACGGCAGCTACCCTATCATCGACAAGAGAGGAGGCTGCAACCTGCAAGCTTTTTTATTTTTTGTTGGCCAATTATTTGCGCTGCTGGTCAGTCACACACATGATGGCTGTTTCCGATCTGTGTCGGACATTGAGTGCGACACAGAACTGAAGTTGACGTAAATTGACTTCACAGCATAGGAAGGCAGAGATACCAATGAATTTTTTTGCTCGCAGACAGCTCGCATTCCATGTCAAGAATGTATCGCAGTTGTATCGTAGGTAGCAGATCGACTGTACGCGTTCACATTATTGTTAGATTATTACGAGAGGTGTGCGATTGCAGAGAATTATAGCATATATGCTCCTGGGAGGGAATGTGTGTGTGGCATTCCACAAGTGTTTTGGCTCGTTGCGAAGCACCTTTTGTTATCACACAGCGGTTTGTAGGTGAGGCAACTTGTACGTACATTGGCTTCAAGGATTTATCGAAGCATCATTGTAGTCTGAGGTAACAGTAGTATGTGAAGCGGTTGGAGGGTTCTTTAAGAGTAGCAAATCAGTTGCTTTTCACATATGGTCAACCACATAATTTTAAAAATGCACTTTGCAGAATTTGGTGGTTAAATGTACTACAACTGGTTTGAGTCTTATATGCAAAGGATCGAACTCAAGAGTTGAAGTAGTTAACCTTGCTAGTGAACTAAGTTTTCAATGTTTGCCAACGTTGGTCAAGCGTATAAAGCGACTCATTTTGTTCCGAGGAGGTATGATACTGACTTTCTATCAAGATTTCGAGCGGGAAACAGCTGTCAGTGTCAAAATAACCTACGATTTGAAAAGAAATCAATAGATGGCCCACCCTCTATGTGGGATCAATAGTGCGTAACGCCTTCTATAGATTTATTTATCTATATATTAATACGGAGTTGCCTATAACGTGTTTCCACCCAGTTTTGCTATTATACGTCACATAAATATGCCAACACTATATATATTTGGGTAGGGGACAATACATAGAAGTGCACAATACAAACATTTTCCACACATTATGAATTACAGCAGGTAAATTTAAGCGAATTGGATGAAATTACAACAACATTGCACCTTCGTGAAGTTAGCTCGCACTTTTCCCAGAATGAAAAACTTGAAATGCAGTTCAATAGACAATCGTTCCCAGTTGTTTGTAGTGAAATTATTTTCGTTAGTAAGTTAGAACCATTTAAAAAAAAAAAAAAGAATCGCAATCCCTTAAAACCGTATTATCTCTGAAACCGCAGCAAGCAAAGTGATAAAATTTCTAAAATCTATTTTCGAAAGTGTTCGACATTACTAATCTAATAAAATTCAAATTGTACCAATCGGCCTAACGGTTTATGATTTATATGAAATTTAAGCAAAACGTTGGCTTCTAACTTGAGGTCCTCATAATTCTAAAACTGTTGAACTACAAACGATGAAACTTTACATAATCTATTTTAAGCACCCTTTTCTACCTGTGATATAAAATAGAAAACAGTCCGCATTACTGGACACTTTTAATTCGCAATTTAAGGGAAGTCTGAAATGGTTTCGATTGCCTATTTTTAAGCGCTCCGATATTTCCCCTTCATTTCCCCTTCAAAAATTAACTTATAGAATAAATTGGTCGAATTTCGACCACGGGGCGCCCCTAGTTTTGATTTATTCCATTGTTTTTATTATTGGTTTTTAATAAATAATTTGTGAAATAATATAATATGAATTTTTTTATTATTTTTTACCATTTATGTACTGTTATATATATTTTCACTTTTTTTGACCCTGGTTTCGCTCTTAAAAATATGGTCACCGTAATAATGGTAGATTAAGTAAATACGAAGAGTGTAAAAATAAGAAGAATGAATAATAGGTTATAAAAATAATAACAATAATAAAAAAAATTCTGACAATCATTAGTAGCCGGTTTTTCGTCCAATAAACAACTAAACACCAATAAACATTTGCAAACAAACACTTTGTTTGGAATTATAGCCATTCCGCTTAACAACAATATTCCGTCATTCAGCCTTATTGTGAGTTTCGCCCGGAAAATTTTTCACCTGGCGAAATTCTGTTCGCCCGAATTTCTAAAAGCTATTGCGAGTTTCGCCCGAACGAATGCAAACTTCGAATCGACAGTGATATTTCGAACACAGACGAACACACCTAATATGTGTTTTGACAGCTTGAAAAAAATAAAGAAAAGTTTAAAATTGCTTGTTACTTTATTTAAGTAGGTATTTTAAAGAAGAATTAAAAATGCATAGCATAGCACTGCGAATGCTAATACAAGAGGAAGAAGAAGGAAATACTGTTGAACGACTTACTCGAAGGCACTTGCGAGATACATCCAATCCTTTGGAGTTGCGCGAACCATTGTAAGAATCAATCGTTTTTTGCAATTTTGTAAATAAATATTGTGCTATTTTTTTAAGATTTCATCAGTACTATAGAATCAATAAACCAGCATTCAAATATTTGCTAAATGTGCTAACCAACGTCTTGCCCCTGTCCAAACAAAAATTTGCGATTCCACCCATTGTGAAACTAGCAGGTTGTTTGCGTTTCTTTGCAGAGGGTGGTTGTTCGCCTCTAAAAAACAAATGGAAAATGTATGTGGAAAATAGCAGTATATTCCGCCCGAAAGAGTGCTGCCAATAAGGGGAATTTTTTCGAACATCAACAATTTTTCGCCCGGAACTCATGATAAGCGAAAAATGAAATGTCAATTTTTTCGGGTGGAATATTGTTCGGGCGAAACTCACAATAAGGCTGATTATTCTTTAAGTCATCTATTTTTAATCATTTAAAATGTGAGGATGAGTGGTGGTCTTCGAAGTGGCATTAGTTCCAAGTTCCAACCAAAGAGTTATTTTTTTTTAGAAATATTTGATTTGGTTCTCAACAATAATTCATACAATTCATAAATAATACCACAAAGTCATCGCCAGATTTCACTCCTTAACCGATCGTGTTTAACATTTGGAGTCTAATTTTGAATCGTTCCAAATATCTCTTATTTCAAACACAGTGCTTGGTTGCTGATATTTTCTCAACAATAATTCTTAGACTTCGACCATAACTGCCAAAGGAATGGTCTGCAAAAAGCAAGAAATCTTTTACGCGGGGTACCACGATATCTCGAGAAAAAAAAATCTCGCAAGCAAAAATCTTGAATGTAAAAATCTCGAAAATGAAAATAAAAAACACTTATTCTCTTGAGAACCATCAATCACGTGCAGTACCTTTTTTGTCACCATTCAAAATTGTAATACATATATATATATTTTTTTTTTTTTTATTTTTTGTGGGTTTACTACGATATCTGGAAAAAAAAAAATTTCGAAAGCTAAAATCTCGAATGCAAAAATCTCGAAAAAAAAGTCTCGAATAACACAAATCTCGAATTAATATTATTTTTAAGACAAAATTGTTACCATTGTCTCAAAAAATAATATTAAATCGAGATTACTACAATTATTAGGTGTTTTTTTTTTTTTAGTTTTCCCCAGGTGATCTATATAGATCATTGGTTTGCAACAACTGTACATGAACCCATGGTTGTTGTAATGTATGAAAATCAATGATCTATAAACATCACATGAGGAAAATAAAAAACGCCTATTCGCTTGACAACAATCAACCACGTGCAGTACCTATATTGTCCATGATGGGTGCTAGATATCAGCTGTTATTATTATTATTTTTTTTTTTTTTTTTTGTATGAGTTTTTGTTTTATTTTGACATTTTTTACTTTCAGTTCAGTTGTTACGATCAGTTCGTTGTATTTATGTATTTATTCGATTTTGAAATTATTAATTTGTTATAATGAATTACCTATCTATCTGTTACTTATTTTTGTTAACCAAACAAAAATAAATATTGATATTTTATAGTTGTTTTGAGAAGATGAATAAATTATTTGATAAACAAAACATACAATTTTATGTTTTATACGAATTTTAGCTCTTAAACTAGATAAACAAAATTTTCAATTTACTTTTTATTTTCGAGATTTTTTCGAGATGTAGTCTTTCGAGATTTTTTTACATTCGAGATTTTTGTACATTCGAAATTTTTGCATTCGAGGTTAAAAAAAAAAGACTTTGTAGCCTTGTAATTCCTCCTTGAAGGAAAATAAAAGATGTCGCGGGTAATTTTAAAAGTACGTTTTTATTTATATCCAATTTATAGAGTTACAAATGAGAGAAAAAAAATAAGCAACGCTTTTATTGGTTTTCTGGAGGAAGACTGAGGAAAGAGCCTTGTCTGTCCACCAAACGATCAATAGCAGCTTAATAGTAATTACCTTGAACCTCCTAGGAAGATGCCTTAGAGTATTCAAGATTGTACCAAGTCGCTTGTCGAAGGAATAATGATATAAGCAACATTTCGGCTAGTGATGCGCGCATTCGAGTGAATTACTCGATTATAATCGATTCACGCAGTATCTCGAGATATCTCGATTCTTGATTTCAAATCATTCGAATGATTTTTTCATTCTCTTTCTCTCATTTTTTTATTTTTTGTTTTTGTCGTACGCTCGATTTCTCGAGTGACTGACACACACAATTAGTAGAAAAATCAACATCGAACATCCATAAATCAAACAAAAAACAATACCTTACTCAGGTTCCTACTTGATTTGCAGTGCAGTGTGCAGGGTATTATAACTACCCTTGGGTGTGTGGAGTCTGGGTGTGCGAGAAGAATATCTACCTGTATGAAGTATGAACATGAAGTATGATGTATGAATAAAGAATAATAATATCTCAAGCTCTGCCAACTTTCCTTGGATTTTATTTTTTTCATTCGAATGATGAGTGATAGGATCACTCGAATGAAAAAAATTGTATACTACTACTCATGCTATGCCAACTTTCCTTGTATTTTATTTTTTCATTCGAATGATGAGTGATATAGGCATTATATCTCGTAGGTACAAATGACTCGTTGCATGATCACTCGAATGAAAAAAATTGTATACTACTACTATTAATTGCTGTTACTACTCTTTGAAAGAATCTAGGTACAGTCGAGAACTTTAAATCGAGATATTCATTCACTCACATTTGTATGCGATAATGTGATGCGTGCATTAGCCGTTCGTTCTTTTTGATGGTAATTTATTAATTTTCTTATTGTAGTTTTTGTAAGCATGTGTTTCTTTTTATATAGATATGTAAATGAAATACCATGTATAAAATACGTATTTTTTTTAATATACTGAACTGAGTGATAAAATGAAAAAAAAAAAAAAAAATTTTCAGAGCATGGAGTATGGAATATTTCATTCGAATGATCATTCGATTATTCATATCACTCGAATACTAACATCTCGATTATTGAAATCATTCGATTATGCACATCACTAATTTCGGCTGTTCTTTTATACCGCCGAAATGAAGCTTTTACAAAAAGCTTTTATAATGTTGTTTGAGTTTTACAAGGAAAGTTTGTATTTGAAATTTGTCATAGGCAAAATGATTAACAATTTCAAAAAGTAATAATAAAAATAATTTAAGTTTTGCAAGGAAAGTTTGTATTTGAATTTTGTCATAGGCAAAGTGATTAGCAAATTCAAAAGTAATTATTTTGGAATATTAGTTAATTTTATTAGGTATTTAAGTTAAGTCTATAAGGTACGTAAAATATATTAATGAGTAAACAAATAAAGAGATAATAAGTAATATATATTTCTGACTGCTTCAACTTACAGATTTTTGTCATTCGAGATTACGTCATGATCCCGTTTTTTGTTTTATTTTAACATTTTTCACTTCGTTAGTTGTATTTATGTATATTTGATATTTAATTAACTGTTATTTTTGTTTTGTTAAATTTTGTAGTTGTTTTGCAAAGATGAATAAATTATTTGATAAACAGAACATTATATTATGTTTTATTCGAATTTTAGCTCTCAAATTAGATAGAAAAAAATCTCGAATTTAGTTTTTATTTTCGAGATTTTTTTGAGATATTTATACATTCAACATTTTAGCATTCGAGATTAAAAAAAAAACTTTTCCAGATTTTTAGCCTTCGAGATGTTTGTCATCCGAGATTACGAATATTGATCCCGTTTTCCACCCCTGCTCAAAACCGCGATCGGACATAAGACGTCCAACTTCTGTCGTTTTTTGTGCGATGGAACATAAATTTATGTTATTTTATTTATCTCCGCGATATGTAATTGTACTGAATTTTCAGGTAGAAGTAAGCATCCAAGGGCTCGATTGACTTAGAATTTATCTTAGGACTTCCTTCAGTTTTTGTTTGACTCCAAATAATTGATCTCCGCCCTTTTTTCGCTAAATCTAAGATAACGATTCAGTCAGAAATCAGATTCGATTAAAATTCCAGGTCGACCGATTTCGGTCATATCTTTATGTTTTCGCCATATTTTCCGAAAGCCTTTCACGACTGTAAATATTAAAATGTCCTCCATTTTTGTTTTGTTACATTTTTTCTATTAGAACTCAACTGGACAGTCTTAAATAACAAAGAATTTGTAAAAAAAAACTTGTCAGATTAAAAAACAAAAAAGCCTCAATTTGCAAGCACATTACATTACTGTGTAATTTTTTGTATAGGTGCATCTAGTAAAAACATCTTTAACTAAACGAATGTAACTAGGTGCCTATACGAGAAAATTAGTTTTCCCAACCCATTACCATCCACCTACTGGTAACAACCATCGCCACTGTCATTTATCGCTGTAATAGGATTCTGTCGTACAGAACCTGCTCCTCTAACAAATCCTCACCCATATTCCACATCAGTTCCCCGCTAACACAGCTTGTTTATCGCCATATATATTTATATATATGCATACAACCCGACGTAACGACCCTCGAACCAAGCGCCACATGTAACCAAACTCACGGATACCCACTTACCCAGTACTAGACCGCACGAGATAGAAAGCTCGCACCCTGAACCTGCAGCGTGAGTTATTTTGTGTATTTCGCTACCCAAAAAATTACCATGCCACGCCATACGCTCGACTATAATCCGCCATCGCACCCCCACCTCAAGGCAGTACCGCGTTGACACCGATTTTATAGGATTGCTTCCTTTTCCATCTCTGTCTCACGTTCATCCCTTGGTCTCTCTATCTCTTGCGTCATGTACATTCTGGGCCACTATCTGAATTTACATTTCATGCATCTAATGAAATGGCGAAGAAGGATAACGACGCGGCACACAGGCCGTGTTTAATCTATAGTTATTCTAGTATCACGCGTTCAACACAAAGTAGGGAAATTTAGACGTTTCGCTTATCACGCCGCAATGGTGATTGCTTTTACATACGATGATACGAATGTGTTTAGTGTTTACATTTTGCCTGTCGGATTTATGGGAAATTGAAAATTTCACTTGGCGATAATTTACCTTAAGCCGTTGTCGACTGATTTAATGGCGCCATCGATGGTACATGTTCCAGACAGAGAGAAGCGTCCAGATTGCAAATCAATTCGACCGATGACATGTGTGCAAATATCACCTGTCGTTTGCTTTTTTTCCTCTTCCTTGCATCTCCCTTTTTTTTTGGCAATTTATCTGTCCACTGTTCAGTTTATCTTTGTTTAAGCTACATTTTTACCGTTCTTTGAAGTCTTAAGGAATTTTGTTGTTGTTTTTTTTTTTTTTTTTTTTTTATTGTCGTCGGTTAGCAATTTATTCATTCTGTTACGCAGGGGGAGAGGAGTCTGCCAAATAAGCAGATGGTTCCAAGAGAAATCACATCTGTCTTGGATTTCTGCTTAGTCATTCATTTTTAATTTTGCCTTCCTTCATAAAGACGGCACAAAAATATATATGGCGTACGAAAGTACCTTCTTCCAAGAGACAGGGGAGAAAGCACCCACCTATAGTACAGTTCTTATTCGGGTAAGAAAATGATTAATGACAACATTGACATTTAGAATAGTCATCTAGATGGATGGTTATAAGATAAATTCAGACGTTTGAACATGTGCCTGGTAATACATCGAACATGAGCCTGTGGTCTAGGGTCTAAGGTTCAGCCTGGTGTCCTCTATGAGAGGGCTATATCGTATTTTTGAGTTCGAACATAACGACACGAGCAGCGTTTAAAAAACAGCACGGTTCTCTGCACATCGGCAGCCCTCTTTGTAGCTATTCGTGGAACTGTCAGCAGTCAAGCCAATATTACAACAAAAATTTAAGAGATACTCTGCTTCGTGAAAACCTACAAAACTGTTTCCACCAGAGCAATCATTTTAGGTTCTCTTTGTAGCACAAACAGATCTTCTTCTTCGAAGTGCCCTCTGCAACTGTGGGTAGTGATGATCGATAAATATGGAATCACTCGATTCATCGACATTTTCGTGACAAAAATATCGATAACTTCACTCGATAATTTATTCTCGATATTATCCATGCATCGATGATTTACCACCGATTTTTTGCACTCGAACACAACTGGGACTTCCATATTTTTTTTTATTGTTCGATCATTGATTAAAATACATGACGCGTTACGTATGTAAACAATAAGTATATTTTAAGAAGTAATTATTATTTAATTATTATTGCATTAAATAATGGAAATTTATTAAGTTTTCTTTCAATTTTAGATACGTAATATAAATAAAACCAAGTCGGGATAGCTACACCATTTATAACTTAACCCTAGAAGTGTAATCTTCGTCGATTCGACGAACACAAATTTTATTTTTTTCAATTTTCTCTTTAATCTTCATTCCAATCGCATTTCCTTTTCGTGACATTTATTTATATATTTTATATGATTATATTTTGTTTTTAAAAAGAAATAGACTATAAAAATTATCTATTAGAATTGAGAAGAGTTTTGTGCACACTTTTCGTAAAAATTGGAGTAAAATATTACTTCGTCGATTTGACGAATGATTACCTTTAATGTATCAAAAATATGATTACCTCTCTAGGGTTAAGAACGGCTGGACCGATTTTGATGATCTCGGATTTCTTTGAGTCGAATACCTAACTTATAAAATTACGGAAAGATTCACGTAAATGAAAAACGCCACATGATTGGCTGAATGCAATAGCGATTTTGTAATTTTTTTACCCAACCTCAATGAACCGAAACATTTGTAACGGAATTGTGATTGTGAAAAATCTTAAATCAAATGTCATTAAAGCGAATGTTTTGAGAGGAAATTTCAAAGGCGAAGATAATCAGCCCCTTATTGCAGTTCTCAATAATTATCAATTGGTTTCTGGTATTTATCAACCAATTTCTTTAATCGGTATTGTGATTGCCAATTTTCAGTGGATTGTTGATTCATTGTCAATTTCTATTATTTTTTGATTGTGAATACAAAAATTGGTATTGCGAGTGTCAATAATCATTGACTTTTCTTTCCTTTTGTTTCTATTTCTTTCAACTGAGAAAAAAAAACTGTTTGATAAAATTACTTTTTTCGGGTCTGTAATAAAATTTTGGGTCTTTATGTAAATTTTCTAGTTTCTTTAACTATTTTGATGGCTCAAATACCATTTGGGACAAATACCTACATTCTTCCAGTGCATTAACAAATATCTTTTAAGATAGGTAGTTGAAAAATTGGACTGTGCTAAGCCAATTGATAATTCTTCCAATTCTAGGGGGTTTGACGCATCCCTTAGTAGCTTCTTTCTTCTTGCTGTTTCAGAAAAAAATGTACCCTATTCCTGATCAATGTCCACCCACAATTCCACAGAACTCATAATAAAATGGAATTTTATTCTAAACTAAAACAAACACAGCGAAATTAATTTTCAATAGCAAATGTCAAAGAGCGTATTTTTTTTCACAACTGTCAATTTCAGTCACAATGATCAAAACCTTTATCAACTGAATACAAAAGTATCAATTGATTGATACATTTTACTAACTATCAATCGGTTCATTAATTGACAGCCGCAATAAGGGAGATTATTTTCATTCCATTCACGAATTTGGGCGGAACGATGTTCGCCGGGGCAGCTAAGTTCTATAAAATAAGGAAACATGAAATTTTGACGTTTTTATTTATTTTGTATTGTTGCCTATTTGTTGGTATGAACTATTAACTGCAAGAAAATATGTTGCTTTTAAATAAAAAAAATATCGAAACTATCGATATTATGGATTTTTTGTTTGTATCGATATTTTCCTTTCGATACTGAAGTATCGATTTATCGATATGATTTTGGATTATCGCGCATCACTAACTGTGGGTCATTACTAACGCTTTGCTTGATCGCTACCTTATGGTTAGGCTAATGAATACAATGCCATTTCCGATCAAGAATAAATCGATACATTGTCATCAATGTTGATCTTAAAGATCACGTTGGAAATGTTTTACTATAGGGGCTACAATTTTGAGCATCAACTCACTGGTCTTTGACAATTAACCAAACACAAAACTTGTCGTCCGTCTGCTCATTTTGGAATGTTTAACTTTCTCTCGATTACGTACAAGAGATAGATATTTTATTCGTTCAAAATTTCGAACTCGAAATGTTAATCAATTCTGAAATTGCGAAATCAGAGGAACTCAAAAAAAGTGGATCGCATCTGTCCGTATGCTACAAAGACCTACAGCCTAGGCGGCTGCCCTAACTTGGTTCAAATTTCGGATTTGGAGTTCGTGGGCTTACAGTTCGGGGCCGCTTTATATTTTGCAAGGTAACCTCAATGGTACGTCCCAAATAAAATGTTCGTACCAGTTTGATTTGTGCGAAAACGGCTCCAACGATTTCAACCAAAAATTGATATTTGAGCTTAAGTAGGTGAGGTTAATATGAATGCATACTCAGTTTTTGCCTAAAAAGTCGAATAACGTTATTTCTGAAATTTGTGCATATCTCGAAAAAGGTCCATACTATTGTAACAAAAATTACTTTCTCCGGTAATATGGTAATTTCTAACTTGATTGCAAACTCAGTTTTTCTCTTTATTTTCGTAAAATGGATTTTTGAAAAAAGTATTTTTTAAAAACTTAGTTTTAGTTTACCCGAAAACGGCAATAACGATTTTTACCAAAATGCGTACTTAGAGTAAAATTGATGTTTTCAAAATTATTGCGACCTTAATTTTCAATTCGAATCAAATCACGAAAACGCTGCTCATATTTCGAAAAGCGCATTTTTTCGATTTCGATAGAACTTAAAAAAACAAGTAATATGCTTACATCCCGAACAAGAACTTATACTCAGTTTTCAGCTAAATAGTAAAGCAATAGTATTTTTCAAATAAATTGTCATAAGCAGAAAGCAAGCAACAATAATGAGCCCACTACCATGTCCGACGTAGATAGTACTCTGGCCTTTTTCCCCAGATCCTTTTGATGAACGAGAAAGTTTCGTGCGACCCAGTAATGCACTTTATTTTTTAGATGTTCCTCTTTTTTAATGAATGAACGGAGCAATCACAACAACATCGAAAGATCGTAAACACATATTCACTAGGCGAAAACACAGTGAACTACTTTTACCGAAATATTAATAACTCCAGCTTGGCATAGAACTTAGATTAACCGCCTAGTTCTATAGCAATTGAGTGATTGATCATCTTCCGACTTTTCATCTTTAACGCGGTCAATTTGTATAATGTACCTACCTTATTTCGACAATTAATCAATATTTGCCGGTGGCAGATCGATATTTCTAATGATCACTAAGATCATATCATTTTCCAAACTAAATAAATCGAATGCGTTAAATCTCACAAAAGTGAAAGGTAAAACAGATCACTAGATGAATCGAATCTAGTATAATCGATTGCAAATTGTTTATAAATCCAATCTTCTTTTTTTTTTGTCAAAATGATATGATATTAAAATGTTCTCCACACAATTAATTGACAAATTGTGTGGAGAACATTTTAATTTAAAACCGCTCTTCAGTCACGACAAGGGATGTGAACTTTGGTTTAATCTTATCTTATAAATATATAAATAAGTGTGTTAGAAATTGATGTTCTCTGTAGTGCGTGCATTGTTTTTGTATTGTATTTCCCATGTAGTCACAGTGGTTTGGTGTTAGTGTGTTGGACTACTAAGCGAGGGGTCTCAGGTTCGAGTCCCGCAAGAACCCAAATTCCAGCTTATGGTTTTTTCCACTGCGCTACCTCTCGCGAACGTCTGACAAACATCCGAGAGTATAAATGTCTTGAAAAAGCTTCTCAATTAGCCGTTTGGAGCAGTGATGCCATTCTGGCATTTTTAATGCTAGATTCAGCATTTTCGAGGATTTGAAAGCATTTAAAAAAAAAAGAAGAAAAATGCCAGATGCTGTTTAGCATTTTTTTTTTTTGTATTTTTCGATATTTGCTCTGGAATTTTTGTCATTCGTGTACATTAAGCTGATATACAGTGTATAGAAGTTTAAGATGTTTCCCACCACTTTCCAACGCATATGAAATGTGAAACGTGCGAATGGATAATGTGTGAGTCTGAGTACGATTAATCGTGTCTATTGGGTACGTGGAGATAAGTATAAGACCAAAAACATAAATGTTAAAAAAAGAACCAGAGAGTTCTTCTAGAAAAAAAAAACTTTATGTAACAAAGTCGGTCGTGGGAAGTACCGAAATATAAAAGTATTAAGTTCTTGCTTTATTAAGGTTTAATACGAAATATTTGAAGTAGAACAATACTGAAATAACTACAAATTAATAGAGACATTTTCGAATTTGGCGTAATAAAAAGAAAACTTTCCAAGTAAGCCCACTAAAAGTCAGCAATAAGTTCTTAGAAAAGTCGTGAACTTTTAAGTTGCATGTATACTTTCTAAATGACAATAGGCAGACACTTCAAATGAAAAATCTTAGATTTTTGAGCTCTACCGATCAACCAAATTTCATTATTCTACAGCCATCGGAAGTCCTCCATAATATAATTGACAACAATTTTGAGAAAGTGGATGGATACCACGTCCCCTTATAAAGAAATCTCAATTATTCCTTTGATTGCACCACAAGACATACAACAGTGCAAAATAAGAAGATTTCACGATGTCGGGGAGTACTCCATAATTTTGATGATCTGTCAGTCAGTCAGTTACGGTTTTTGTGATTTTTGAAGCCCTATATTTCAGGAACCACTTATGCTAAAAAGTTTACTGAGGCGCTTGTGCTTGATAAACTTAGCAAATATTCCGAATTTGAAGATTCTGACTGGATTGATACAAAAATCGCCTGAGTTTGTTCCTGTAAAAAAGGTGTTGTGCTAGAACTTCGCTGGGTACTACCATGCCCTTTGATGCATGGGCTTATTAATTGAGACATGTGGTGAAGGATTTATTTATCTATGGGGGACCTCAAACACCAAAAAAAAATTCACCCACTGCAGTTACTGTTGATATTTTTTTATTTTGTTTTTTCTAAAGACTGATACTTTAATGTTTAATAAAAATAAAATTCATTGTTTAAAAAAATGATTTTTATATTTTTTATTTTCTGAGATATTTAGGGTCGAAATTCCTAACTCAATATATAGATAAGTAAGAAAATGTATTCAGATGAATTATTTGAAGTTAAAAAGACAAAATTATATTATTTTTTTTTTTTTTTTGTCTAGCATTATTATTTTTTGTCTTCATACATTCTAAAATTTTTTTTTTTTTCCAATCCAATTCTGGCAACACTGGTTTGGAGTCGGCATAAAACTGTAGATCCCTTCCATTCGTTCCAAAAATGAAAAACTCACACAAAACGAATGGTTGTGAGAAGCTAGGCCTAGGGTCCCTCCGGACCTAATGCGCCAACTATTTATTTATTTATTTTATTTCCCATGAAAGGTGACGGCAATACCAAGGTTTTTATTTACATACAATCTTTGTCTGTGTTTTGGATCATGAGTTCATGAGGATAAGCGTTTTAGTAAGCATACCTAAATTTGTGGGGATATGGTGTGTGGTGTTGTCGATCTCCGAAACAACTAACCGATTTCAATGAAAGTTTGTGGGTGTGTATGGTTCCTTGCAACTTGAAATGTAGGATAGTTTTGGGCTAGATAGGTAGCGATGTTGTCGATCTCCTAAAGCACTTAACCGATTTCAATGAAATTTTGTGGGCGTGTATGGTTCCTTTCAGCTTAAAATGTAGAATAGTTCTGGAACCGATAGGTGGCGCTGTGGCCGATATAACGGGTGATTTTTTGGTTTTGGCAACACTGGTTTTGACAGCTGACGTGTGTTTAGTACCTTGTGTCACTGTCAAACAGCTTCAGTTTGGTTTGCAATTTAACCATGGATCGTCTTACAAATGAACAACGCTTGCAAATTATTGAATTTTACTATCAAAATTCATGCTCGGTTCGAAATGTTCATCGCGCGCTGCTTCCATTTTATGATCGGCATTTTCGACCTTCTGAGCAGTCTATTCGGAAGATTGTGACCAAATTTCGCACCAAATTTACTTTGTTGGACATTAAACAACCAACACGTTTACGTACTGTGCGTAGTGAAGGAAATATTGGGGCCGTATCAGCTAGTGTGACAGAAGACCGCGAAATGTCGATTCGGCGCCGTTCCCAGCAGTTAGGCCTTTGTTACAGCACTACGTGGAAAATTTTGCGGAAGGATTTGTGCGTAAAGCCTTTTAAGATACAGCTTCTGCAAGAACTAAAGCCAGGCGACCTACCACAACGCCGAATTTTTGGTGAATGGGCTCTTGGAAAGCTGGCCGAGGATTCGCTTTTTTATCGAAAAATTGTTTTCAGCGATGAGGCTCATTTTTGGTTGAATGGGTACGTTAATAAGCAAAATTGCCGCATTTGGAGTGAAGATCAGCCAGAAGCATTGCAACAGCTACCAATGCATCCCGAAAAAGCCACTGTTTGGTGCGGTTTATGGGCCGGCGGCATTATTGGGCCATATTTCTTCAAAGATGATGCGAATCGCAGCGTTACTGTCAATGGTGAACGCTACCGAGCGATGATAACAAACTTTTTTTTGCCCGAAATGGAAGTTCTTGACTTGCATGATATGTGGTTTCAACAAGACGGTGCCACATGCCACACAGCACGCGAAACAATGTCGCAATTGCGAGGCGAGTTTGGTGAACAGTTAATTTCACGTTTCGGGCCGGTCAATTGGCCGCCTAGATCGTGCGATTTGACACCATTAGATTATTTTTTGTGGGGGTATGTCAAGGCTAATGTGTATAGGGACAAGCCCGCTTCGATTGACGCACTGGAAGCCAACATCCATGCATTCATTCGTGAGATACCGGCCGATATGTGTGAAAGAGTATGCCAAAATTGGACTCAGCGGATGGACTACCTGAGACGCAGCCGCGGTCAACATTTGCATGAAATTGTCTTTAAACATTAAATTGCAAGGTTCAAACTATCGATTCAAATAAATATTTCATTAATTTTTTCGAATTTTTTGTGTTTTTTTTTTTTTTTAAAGTTCTAAACCTCTTAAAAAATCACCCGTTATAACCTTTTTTTTAATTCTTTCAACTTAATTCTCGAAGTGAATACTTATATGGGCACGCGGGAATGAACTGATAAAACTATGTACTACACAGGCACTAGACTACTGAATCCGTTGATTAAACTAAATCCTAGTTGTAACGATATGAAAACAAAATGTTAACAAAAACTCTAGAAATAGAAAACTTTGGATTGTATTGCGTTATGAATACTTTTTAAATTAATGAATACACTTATCTACTGCGCTTATCTACTGATTAGTATTAGAAAGATTTGGTTTTTAAATTAAATTTCTTAATACAATTCAATTTAACATCTACATTTAGCGAGAGGAATTTCATATCGGGTGTGTGATCACAAGCACACTTTTTGTTTTTTTTATTTATTTTTTTTACTAGCTGACCCGGCAAACTTCGTTCCGCCCAAATTTGTTAATGTAATGAAAATAATAATTCCGAGCATGCACAATGCACTTACTAATTTATGTAATTCGGCAATGATGTTGACGTGTCGTCCAACCATCCGCTTTTTCACTAAATTGACAATGTGAGAAACATGGGGAATCAAGACTGATGCTACAAATGCACAAACATCCATCGATTATCCTTGCAATAAATTATTTGTCATAGTGAAAGCGAGACGCACGGGAAATTGAAGTCGAACGAATGGTAAATCGTTCTGAATAAGCGAAATCTGCGGAATAAGAGTGTTTGCCTTTGAATTTTCCCCTCAAATTCATCACTTGCATGATATTTGATATGAGATCCTTCCCCATGAATCAAATGCGATCCGTTACAAAGTTTCGGTACATTGATGTTGCGCAACAAAATTTTAACTGAGCCGACTTTCAAATCCAATTTATGTTGACGTAGGCCCGGAACATTTAAAGAATTCAAAAATTCAACTAATCCCCATAAAGTTTTTTTTCACAACAAAAGGTAGAATTATGCCCTTCCTTCCAATCAAAAAATCATAAAAATCGAACTACCTGTCCCCGAGTTATGGATGCACATACGGACGTCAGTCTCTTTTATATGTAGGTAACTGTACCCTCCCGGCTTTGCCCGTACCTTTCGTATTAAATTATGCTCACATTTCGCAAATTGCTTTATTTGGACAGCGTCCATTAATAATTTTCATCATATGACTTTAGAAATAGCGTTTGATTTTGTTTTTGAGTGGGACGTGCCACAATCCGTTTTCTTATCCCGCTTGTGTTTTTCAAAGTTCCACCTATAGGTCAAAAACTATCCGAAATTTAAAACTGGAAGCAACCATATCCATCTACAAAATTTCAATCAACTTGGTAGCGCTGATTCGGCGATCGGCAACAGCGCCACCTATCAAGTCCAAAAGTATCCTATCCTTCAAGCGGGAACGAAGAATATAAATCTATAAAATTTCATTGAAATCGGGTGAGTGGTTTCGGAGATCGATTACAACGCCATATAGCGGGTCAAAAATCCTATCTTTTAAGTTTGCGTTAACCTGAAATACAACAATACGAACAAAACAAAAGAAGAATCATAAAAATTGACCCAGTGGTTATCGAGTTATATCATCATCATCGAGTTTCATCCCGAAAGAATTATAGGTATGAATTAAGAAGATTATTATTAAAGAAAATTTAATTGACCTGAATAACGACATACGCCTACAACGCCACATGTTGAGGATTTTCCGACGATGTGCACTAAGAAATTCAGTTTTTGTTAAAAATAATAAATTAATTATTTTATATGTATTTTATCAATATAATAACTCCGATCGAAGCATCTGTTTTAAACAATATTTATTTTGTTTACATCCTCGTTGACGATATTTGCAGCACGCATTCTGTCAATGTTATGCCAACGCCATAAGGTTACATCAAAAAAGTTTGAACTGTAAAAGCGCTATGGTTACATTAGATATAATTTAATATGGTGATTAAGTATTCTTAAATTTTCTAATTTTCCGCGCAATTTTCTTAATTTTTTCTTTCATAAGATTTTTCTCCTGACAATAACAAACACAACAACAAAAATTAGCGAAATCGGTCCAGCCGTTCACGCGTCATGCCGCGACCAAGGGAAATAGGGATTCATTTTTATATATATAGATTCATCATTGGCACATTTGTTCGAACAGCTTGACTCAATGCGATTCGTTCGAAGTCCATTTCTCGCTCCAATTCTCGATTAACTGCGTCAAATCAAAGCTTTGTTGCGCATTTCATCTGACATCTCCAGTTCATTATCCGATGTCACAGTGCGAATTCGATGCAAAATATCGTCGGCCATAATATCATCTTTGTATAATCAAAGTATCTATCTACTTCATTTCAAAAAGTTACTTAATGTAACATAGTAAACATAATTTATTAGAACAAACTTTTT
This sequence comes from Cheilosia urbana, assembly GCA_946477585.1. Classification (NCBI taxonomy): domain Eukaryota; kingdom Metazoa; phylum Arthropoda; class Insecta; order Diptera; family Syrphidae; genus Cheilosia; species Cheilosia urbana. The sequence continues at coordinate 50,107,718 of OX297855.1, forward strand.
GGGTACCTATACCTATATTTAAAAAAAAAAAAAAAAAAATTCAAAATTGTTGACAACAACAATTTGCTTGGAAAATAATTAAAATAATTGACAACAACAATTGCTCTTAAAATTCAAAATATATTTTTTTTTATTTGAAGTGTCACTACTTGATTTCTATCCCGTTAATTTTTTTTCAAAGTGTATTTCCCCATTCAAACTTTAATTTTCTAATTTTCCGCGCAATTTTCTTAATTTTTTCTTTCATAACTTTGTTCTCCTGACAATAACAAACACAACAAAAAAAGAATTAGCGAAATCGGTCCAGCCATTCTCTCGTGATGCCCTTACCAACGAACATCATTTCATTTTTATTTATATAGAAGATGAGGTTTTTGAGAAAACACAAAGTGGTCGAAAAAGTGTTATATCCAATGGCAAATTCCCCTAGGGTTAGGTAGGGGCGTGTGGTATTCCAGTACCATTTCCCCTCGGAAGCCCTAAGGCCCAGTGTGGTTCCCTTCATAAGATTAAACATAGCCCAAAACAATCGGGTGGACTATTTATACTTTCTGATTGATGACACTAGTGGGTTGGGTGCCCTTCGGGAATTTGAGAAGATCCGGTATCTCTGCTCCGGCCAGTTCCGAGAGATTTTTGAAGAACCTGAACCCCAGGGATCGAAGCCTTCGTTCTTGGAGAGCGGGACATGTGCACAGAAAATGTTGGATCGTCCCCGTTCCCTCCTCGTATCCACAGCTTCTGAATAGGTCGTTGGTTTCTCGATTCCGTTTCCGGAACATGTGACCAGTGATTATACCTGTGAGAATGCGAATTGAATTCCTGTCTAGGCACGTTCAATTTTTTGTTCTTTTTTCGTTCAGTTCTGGCCATATGGCTCATGCAGTTTTGCAGTCTATTTTTGAGGACCAGCTGTTACTGGTCTCTTTTTTGGTTGTATCGTTTATAATACTATACAGAATGAAAATCGGTGGCAGAATTGCGGTGTATGCCTCGTTTGCGTTCATCGCTGACCCCAGTCTTGTAAGCTCATCTGCTTTTTCGTTCCCTTCGATATTAATATGTCCATAGGAACCCATCAGAGCTTGATGTTGTGGTTGTTGATGCTGCTTTTTGAGTGTCGGCAGTTCTTTACTATATTTGATTAGACTGTATTTGGATATATACGATTTAAGATTTAAGGTTTGATTGTCCGATTGACTTGCCCGTTCCAGCAGGGAGGACTCTCTTAGTCTGAGAGCTCCCTGTGCTGCGGTGCGTTTATTAAACATGCCTTAGGGAAGAAAATTAAGAATCATTTCTAGTCCCGCCTTTGTTAGACATTATGGGTCTGATGATTGAAGTGTACATTCATTGAGATCATATACGGTTTAAGTCCCCAGTTTTTCCTGAAGGTCTTCTTACAGGTGTAGAAAGCTTTTAGTCTTTGGTAGGGCGAACTCTTGTTGCTTCCGTTTCCTTGTTAACAGAACAAGCTCGGTTTTGAGCGGGTTAATTCCCAGACCATTTTGTGGATAATTTCAAAGCTGACTCCATAAGCTCACTGATGATAGGTAGGAATGTTGGATGTAGGATGTTCCTCTTTCTGTCTTCCTTGACATGATCAATATGCTCGGTATAGCAGGATCATCAACTCAGATATATGAACTGGCTCAGCTGCGCATCTTCTAAGGCGGATCTTATTTCACGTTGTTGAAGGCTCCCTCACTGTCGAGGAGGGTTGCCATTGTGAACTATTTTTTGACGGAGTGAGTTTTCGATATCCTTTATGACGTGGTGTACCGCGCTTTCTACCGACCACTCTTACCTCTCTCCAGAGTTTTGGTATATATTCCATGCATAGACAGCTTCTGAAGATATTCACTAGGTGGGGCATAATTTGGGAAAGAGAATTCCATAGCATGGCCTCCTAAAAAGAAGATCCAACGAATTTAAAAGAACAATATTCTTCACTTCGGATGAAGGGATAATAAAAAGATTAAGCGCACCCAAGAATTTCATTAAATCGCTCGAAAAGGAATTCTGTTTAAAAGCGAGCGAACGAATTTAAAAAAAAACTCCCTAACATACCCTAAAGAACCAAGCAGTACCTGCCCTCCTACGTTGACATTTTGCCACTCAATTTATTTTCCTGCAAATTTTTGTTAGTTTCCCTTTCACAGTGTTATATAGTTAAACCTATAGCCCAGGTTTGCGGATTCAATTACCTAAAAACGAAAAAAATAAAGACCACCAGCATTGTATAGCGGAAACAATAACCACATTTTCTCGTACACGCAAAACCCCAGTAAGGAATGTAAAATAAAAAATAAAATAAAAATAAGGAACACTTCACCTCCGTATAGCCTTTTCAACTACTAAGGCTGCCTACCTCACCATCATCATTGCCCTCAACTTGTGACATTTATGTGTGTATAGACCGAGAGCCAAATAATACAAGAAAAAAATAAAAAATAAAAAAAAAAAGAAAATCCTTGCTCTCTGTGTTGCAGAACATACACACGATTCCAAACAAATTAGATACAATGAGCTAAGGAGCTGCTGAAACTGAATCCGCAGGACCAACTACGGCGACAAAAGCGAGAATGTTCAAATAAAATCGCTGAATTGACGGCAATGGCAGAAGGAGCGTTGTGCGCTGCTGCAGGATAACAACCACCAGCAGCAGCAACACCACCATCATCAGGACGATGTGATGGATGAACACGAGGAAATTTTCAGATATACACAGAAATCCAAGGGAATATTCCAGAGAAGTTTCTGCGGCAGTTTTATTCTTCTTCTTCTGTTTTTTTCTTCAGTGACTTCAAGTTTATGTATATAACACCGAGGATATATTTCTGCGGGCAAACCATGTGAATATATGTGTGTGCGTTGAAGCGGGCGTATAATCGACCCGAGTTTCTTTTTTCCTCTTTTTTTCATACCGCGCAGAATAAAATTAATCCGAGCAAAAATGGAATACACTCCCGAAGTGGACTTCCCTGCCAAAAGACATTCAGCTCGAGTTATTGAATGAATTTGTTGGCAACGAAAATTACCAAAACGCGCAAGTGAAGTGGAAAGGGGGGGGGGAAGGGGGCACACCAAGAAAACGTTGAATGAAATTTGCTATTCGTCAAAGTGGTTTCCAGTGTTTCGTCTTATGTTGAATCGTAACAAGGAGACTGTGGAGGGGTGGCAACAAACGGAAGGAGAACGCCTTGCGAAATGTCTTTTTTATGTGGCAATTAATTGAAAGGAAGTCTGCGCTTGCTTTTATTACTGTGACTTCTCTCACTGGCTGTGCAAATAACGCGCGCTCTGATTTATGCCGGCAGATTTATGCATTGGCATATATCTGCGGCAGCTATAAAAGATTACAAACTATGATGATCCGTTTGTAAATAAACAAGACATACTCGCATGCGTATGTATACAAATTTATTTTTCTGATAAAGAAGCGGCGGCATGCCTCTCCAACGGCAAGTGATTTAAAGTAAAGTATTTACCTTGGCAGCTGTGATGTGATAAGATAAGATTGCTGTGCGACCGACACGATTAGTTTTTATTTAAAATGTAGGTTTGTCACTAGGCCAATAATTGAGTGGCACACAGCACATGGGGATGTAGCTCAGATGGTAGAGCGCTCGCTTAGCATGTGAGAGGTACGGGGATCGATGCCCCGCATCTCCAAGTTTTCTTTTTTTTTTTTTTTTTTTTTTTCTTGCTTCTGCTCTATTCACTTATTATGTGACATTTAATTCTACAATTGAACATTGCTTGCATACACGCAAACAATTTTCGAAAAAGAAATACAAAAGTAAAGCGCATTGCGCACACAAGGCTGTTCGTTTAAATGACGTCCAAGCTAATTACGTTTCACGCACATGAGAAAAGTTGCGCACATAGGTACAGTATAGGTCACTTGTATCCTAATGCGCTCATTGAATTTAGAACATTTTCGACAAACGAACATTTACAATTTTAGTTGAAGCCACTACGAAAGAATTTTGGAAATGTTCTTGCGAAGAGTCTTCCCTTAAGGACTTGACAACTTAATTTTTAAATGAAATGCAAACTATTTGATATACCTAAAAAAAAAAAATTGATTGGCTTGAATTACTATCAAAACATTTATGAATGGAATGCTACTACGTTCATACGTCCACCACGGGAACGTATGCAGCGGTCGATACGTTGAACCCAATTTTCGATGACTCCGTCACACGTTTCGACCGATACGGCCGCTATTTCTCATTCAATATTAGCTCTTCTAACGTCGCCGGCTTGTTGGCATAGACCAATGATTTATTGTAGCCCCATAAAAAAAAGTCTAGATGCGTTAAATCACACGATTTCGGCCGCCAATAGACGGGTTCGTTTCTCGAGATAGCACGTTCACGGCCCTGTCTTGTTGGAACCACATATCACTGATGTCCAAATCATGCAATTGGTCAAAGAAATAACGTTCCAACATGTCTCTGTAGCGAATACCATTTTTTAAATTCATTTTAAATTCATTTTTTATTTGGATCTTTCTTTAACTTTTATACTAGACAAAAACGATTAACACATTGACTGCCAAGGCAATTTTGGGTAAATTTCATTGGGTGCCAACACAAAATATTTCGTTATTTACAGTTTTGGACAAATAAAACAATAAATAGATTCAATATTATTTATTGGCAATGCATCCCTGACGTCTAGGACGAGTTTAGTCCTGGCTATCAAATTTGATAGCCATGGCACCTGAAGACATGAAGACACATGCAAATTGTTTCACTAGGGGCCATGGCTATCATAATTTCCTAATGTTTTCTTTCCTATGAATTTTATTTTTAGTTGGAGCTAAGCTCTTCAAATGTATTGAATTATATTATTTTTTATTAAATAAAAGTTTATAAAGTTTTTATCTTATAAAATTGAGTTTCTTTTTTTTAAATTACAATGACTTTTAGTTTCCTCTAAACTGTGGGTATAAAACATTAAATATTCCAAATTTGCTCAAACCACAAATGTTTATCTCATCGTATGCTGCCAAGCAATTTATTCTCATACGGATTTGTTCGTAGTGGCTACCGTTTTTGAATGCCACAGCCTAAAGTGAAAACATATCTGGCTATCATATTTGATAGCCATGGTGCCCACGGAACTACCACTGGCTATCAAATATGATAGCCATGGCAGTCAATGTGTTAAATCTAGTTTAAAAATAACATTTATTTTATTCTAGCTTACTTGCTCTTAGCGAGCGCTCTAAACTTAACAACATGCTTAAAATTATTGCCCTTCGGCCTTAAATATATCTATATCTATAATTTGTTTTGTTTTTTAATTTCCAAGAAAATTTAGAAAAATTGGATTCTTTATTATTTGTTTTATTAAAACTACATATTTAAATCTACCTAAGCTACTAACCTACATTATCTATAATCAGGGTGGTGAGCAATCTTATCGATTGGTCGTCATCCTGATCGCGTCCTTGGTTGCCTGTCGGCCGCCAACAGGGGTTCATCCGCGCCTGCATTACAGTATCGACCCTGTCCCATTTCGCAATTGCGGTATAGCGAATACTATTTACCGTAACGTGACGGTCATTTTCATCGGCATCGGAAAAAACGGCCCAATGACCAAACAGACTTTTTGCGGATGAAGTGCTGTTTCATGAGCCACATGAGGGTTCTCACCTGTCCAGTAACAAATATTTTGCTTATTGACGAAGCAGTTTACCAAAAAATGCGCTTCATCACTGCAGATGATTTTGCGATGATTTTGTTTATTTTCTTCCATCACGCATCCAGAGCCCAATTCGAGAACATATACGTCGTTTTATATGATATAGTATGGCTTTAGTTCTTGAGTCAGCAAGGGTGTATGCCAAGATCTGGTCTGGGAGAGGCCCAATTCGGACGCCTCTACGGCAGCAATATTCTGCACACTTCGGGCAAAACGTAGTCTCACTGGCACGGCAACATCAAGCAGCGAATACTGTGACTCAATTTTAACGTTAATTCTTAAAGTTGCGACCATCGGCTCGGAATTTTGGTAGTAAATTTTAACTATTGGTAAACGTTATTCGTCTACTTCATCATGAATTTTATGACATTTACAGTTCGATAATCGGTTTAAGAGTGCTTTCACACTGAAATTTTGAAGTTGTCAAGTCGCTAATGAAAGATCCTTTATGAGTATTTCTTACATCCGTTTTAGACTGCAGTACCATTTTCTATTGACAGGCTGATATTTATTGTTAAATTTGAATTTTTAATAAAGAATTAAATTAACACGCTAGAATTTGCTAAATGAATTTTAATATTTGCTTGTCAAATCCACAAAATTCAGTCACGTATAATGGCTATAATACAAAACTTGGAAATTTAGAATAAACTAAGCTTAATTTATTAATTATAATAATAATTTATTATATGTACATATATATAATATTTATCTGCCAATTATGCAAGCCTGGTTTATAACTATACATAAAAGAACCACCTCGACGAAATGAAATTGGTTGGTCAACACCTCGTGGGATAGAGTCTGAATTTGTCGCTGAAAGTGAGTCCATACCCTTAAAGGTATGCAATGAGAATATTTTTAATTCCCATTTGTTAAGTATTGTATCATTACATAATCAGCTACTCACTTATTTATGGCAGTTGTGATATATACAGATTTATATGTTTTCAAAAACATTAAAAAATGCTCACCTGAAAGAAGAAGAAGAAATTCAAATTAGGACTTTGCTGATAAACTGTAAATTTTCTAAGACAGAAAAAAGTAAATAAAATATTTCGCGTAAGGGCTTGTTTTTCCTAAACCGGTTTACATCTTGAAAGCACAAGAATAATCTCTACCGAATAATAGACTCAAAGGCAGTCAGTAATATCTACACTTTAGCGGCAAAGTGAGTGTGCAAAAGCGAGCACAGGTGGTCGATGGGACCACCGGGATATACCTTCTGAACCTGAGCGTGGACAGTTTGATATTCAGATCACACTGTCCCTATCCAGAGATAGACGTCATAAGCGACCAATCTGTGCACTACATCGAGTCCAACAAGTCCTATCATTAGGCTTAAATGTATTACAACCACATTCAGCCGTTTCGATTCCATTTTAAACATATATATTATACCGATGTACACAGTTTTTCACAGACGAAACGTGGAAAGTTGCGTCTAAATTAATTTTCACCCTTGCGGCCATAAAATCGTTCCACTCTTATATATGTTATATCCGTCGGCCACCGTCGTATGTTGGTGGATTTTCAATATCCCGACATTGTTTTTTTTTTAATGGAAATTTAATTTCCTTTCTTTTTGGGGGTAGAACTACTCTACATTTTTTTTTTATAATTTTCCCACCAATTAAGGACGAAGGGTTGGCTCCGGTACACAAAGCCAAACGCAATAATTATTATTTCTCATTGTTGATGTGGATGTTTGTTGTCCACTGTGCGTTAAGTGTGTTGGTATATTGTCAACCCTGTCCAGAGCGGTGTGTGCAGGGTGTACCCTAAGGGATTAACGCAAAATAAAAATTATATATAAAACAAAATTCCATGCAGAGACATTTTGTTGGATATTGCTAATAATAATAAAAGCGAACAAAATACTTAACAACAATATTAATTAAGAGAAACGGTTTTAAAATAATAATCACATGAAATACATATAAAGGGAAGTTCATTGTAAACTGAAAGTCAAAAGCGTTTTGGGGGCGATCCAATCGATTAATAATTAATAATTAATTGATTTATCAACTGTGCAAAAGAATCATAGCAACGGTATTTTGATTGACAGAGATTCACATAGAACATGGGATGTTCATTGACATGGATATCAAATGTCTCACAGTAACATAAATCTGCGTTGCCGTTGAAATCGTTCTCGGTCTTTCAGTTCTCCGTGTGGTTCTCCGTGTCAGTGGTTTTGAAGTTGAATTTGTCACAAATTCTTTTTTTTTTTTTTAGGGACTGGACTGGATTTCTCAATCAACGAATTGCAACAGAAGGAGAACACAAAGTAAAAGAAAAAAAAAACACATTCAAATCTAACGAGTATTTTTTTTTTTTTTTCAACACTCCCCTGCTTGGGTTTTTAGTTTTGATCTCCACTCCAGACAGGCTTCATTGAGCAGGAGAGGTTAATATGTTGATCGTTCGGTCGAAACGGAAGTCATTGATCATTAAAGTGGACAATTTATGTCAAAATTGTTTGCTGGGGTGGCTGGCTGTGATGAAAACAAAAGAAAAAAATTACACATTTCGGTTTAATCAACACACCAGGTTATCGCAAATAGTAAGAGCAAAGTAAAAATGAATCGGACACTTTGAAATGAAATGCTCACTTTACAACTGCCAAAGTAGAGGGAATATGACCTGTCAAAAGGCACAAATATTATAGTCTATCGCGGTGCAGGAAAATAAGAATCTGAAAATAATCAAACAAAAGTCGCCGCTGTTATTTTTAAACAAAATTAGGTAGGTATCCAATTCTAAATGTTGGAAGTTAGTTTTCTCTTCTATTTTTTTAATGTGTACTAAGTTCACATAAGAAAGTGGTTTTACTTCCCAGTGGACTTACTTCCCGGGGACTTATTTTCCTGCCCTGCCTATTGCCTTTTAAATATTACTACTTTCGCTTGTGGTGTGGGATAATTATGGTGTTTTTTTTTATAAGCGCAATCAAGATGTCGAAAAAATACGCCCCTATGAAAAAAAAATTTTACTCATGATCCAGATTTTAATACGTCGCTATGAAATTTTAGAGCAAACAATTGATGTCGAAAAACGTTCGTTTACATAGTAACATCATTGAAACGAAAGTGGTTGGTCAACAAACCCAGATATACCTATGCACCTAAATTGAAATTAATTCTTCTCGTTCTTCTCAACAGCAATGGCAGCAAGCAAGGAACGTACTTTCATCATGGTCAAGCCCGATGCAGTCCAACGTGGACTCGTCGGCAAAATCATCGAGCGTTTCGAACAGAAGGGCTTCAAATTGGTCGCCATGAAATTCATGTGGGCTTCCAAGGACTTGTTGGAGAAGCACTACTCCGACTTGTCTGCTCGCCCATTCTTCCCCGGTTTGGTTAATTACATGAGCTCTGGCCCAGTAGTTCCAATGGTGTGGGAAGGTTTGAATGTCGTCAAGCCCGTCCGCCAGATGTTGGGTGCCACCAACCCAGCTGACTCTCTGCCAGGAACCATTCGTGGAGATTTCTGTATCCAAGTCGGACGAAACATTCTCCACGGTTCCGATCATTAAATCTACATCAACTCACGTTCTCCTTAATAATAATTAAAGTCTATTTTTTAGATGAACGCCGTCATCAATATGAAGAATGCGGTCATCAATATAATGATTATTCATATCTTGGTAACAGCATTGCCTCAGGAATCTTGGCCCTCACTTTTTAAACAAATTATTAAAACGTCCCCTTTTTCAGTTCCTTGCTCTGTCTTATCTTATCTATCTTAAGGACTAATTACATGAGAGCGAGCGAACGAATTGCTGAAATGCGAACAAACCACTGCATTTATATTTATGAACAGTATGAACAAGAAATTGCACATATTACTATTCCAAGAGGAGGATAATTAATTACTCCATCAAAGTGTATAAATAAAACAAGTTAATAAACAGTTTAAATGACGAAATTTCGAATTCTAAACTTTTTGCCGCGAACGAATACACCCCAAGGGTGCATTGTCCCTCATATTGCACAAACGGACGAGTTTGGCGGGGATGCCAAAAATTGACCTGGCTTTGTATAATTCGTCTCTGTCCTATACGCTATCATAGGCGACTTTAAAATCGATAAATCAATGGTGTGTATAGATCTGAAATTGCTTGTTTTTTTTTCCAAGATCTGTCGGAGTGTGAACATTGTTTCGATGGTTGACTTTGCTGGCCACACTGATATGGGCCAAGCAGGTTGTTGGCTAAAGATTTTATGCGTTCACACAATACATACGACAAGATCTTATACGCGACATTCAGGAGACTTATTCCTCTGTAGTTGGCGCAGTTCAGAGTATCTCCTTTCTTGTGGATGGGGCACTCGATGCTGAAGTTCCCTTCGTCGGGCATGCTTCATCCGACCAAGCCATCAGCCGGAAGGCCATCCGCTCCAGCAGCTTTGTTGTACTTAAGATATCGGATATCGCTATCCGCACTTCGTGTAGGTTGGGTGAACGGAAGTTTTGGCTATCATCGTCCAAGCTGAACAGATCAATCAGAAGTGTTCCTTAAAAATCCTCAGCACCGACTGTGAATCTATTACTGTATTTCCATGCTCATCTCTGCAGGCTTCTGCTCGGGCCTTGTATCTATGGGTGGATCGCTTTACCCTTTGGTAGAACTTTCGAACATTGCCTCTGCAGTAGCATCCCTCAATTGATTCGACCGCTCACTTCTTGCGCTCTTTCTTTTTCCATCTGAAAAGTCCGTATTACTCCCTTCTTTTTTTCCCGCAGCTCTTTCAGCCGATCTGGTTCCTGTCTGAAGCATTAATTGATAGGTCTTATTCTTGGATACATGTGCCTGGCGAGACATCGCACCAAGGGTTTCGTTGTGGTCGCCTAGTGAAACCCAGCACTTCGGTGATGAACCTTGTTCATAAGAAAATATGCCAAAAACTTATAAGAATCCTGCCAAAAAAAAAATTATGAATGCACTTTCATCAAATTGAAGAACGGTTCAGCAATCGTCACAAAGTTTTCATGAACTTGCTCATCATATTGAGGAAAAGTACGTTATATTGATAAATTTCTTGTTGATGAACGTCACTCATCAATATGATGACGTTTTTTTTTTCAATGCACACCTCTGATGTTAGCGGATTTAGTGCTGATGCAGGTTGTTTTGGGGCGAAAGATGAAGACATGTCATAGCCTGGCGCAGGCTAAATATTCCGGTTCTAACTTACCCACATCGGGGATGTGAAAGCCTTCGATTGCATATAACGGTTTCATCCATTTAAATGCGTCAGAATAGTTAGCGTAAGCTATCAGACATACAAACGATATCCGGCGTAAATTTACCTATTCCGATGGGACTTCTGACATTAACCCATCATTCCCGACAGAACATTACGATTATAGTGATGGTGTTTTGGTTGTGTTCAACAATCCCGCATATAAGTTAAGCAAGTCGGTGGCTGGGAGATACAAAAACAAAAAAAAAACAGGTTTGCCCTATTTTACAACCCGCACCCACGAATGAGCTTAACGAAATCTTTCTCAGAAATGTATCATATGAGCGGAAAACATAAGTCTGTCTGCTAACCCACTTCCTGGAGACATATTTCGAGAGGACAGAAGCGACTTTTATCTATCGCTCCAAAATTTATAGAGAAGTTTAAAGAGCTCCTTTCATTCATTGTTGTTAATGTAGGAACCTCGCGGACTCACTCGTTGCACCAACCATATAAATGGGAAAAATGTGCAAAAATCCTGTGCCAAATAGATGATGTAATGAAACAGTGGAAGTTGTTTTCGTTTTTTCCTTGAATGAACCACCGTAATTGACTTGGCATATCGTACCTGCACAAATGTTATCTCGCAAATGATGATTTAAATTCTTTTGAGATTCAACAATCACTGTCCACACTTCTAAGTCCTCGGGGTTAGAAAAAAAAATAGAATAAATTCACGGACAAACAAATGTATTAGCCTCTCCATAAATTACTTACTTCCAACTGCCCGTCGTGTCACCATCGGTTATTGCACTTTGTTTCCCAAAGTCCAACTTTTTTTTTTTTTTTTTGAATAAAAACAATTCAGTGACATTTGATATTTGGTGTCTAACTTATTTGCTAATTTTTATTTTTCGGCAAAAACAATGACCTGCGTAAAAAAAAACATAGCAAAAAAATGTTTAATATTTAACACACGCTACCGTATCAATCGCGTACACAAAAACAAAGGAAACCAAAACAAACCAAAAAGTCAAAAACCTGATAACGATGTGAGATACTATGAAAAAAAAAGAAAAAAAGTTTAAACTACGCAATTCCACTTCAACTTTAAAACCAAAATTGATCGAAAGACAAACTGATATGCACATAAAATTCAAAGGACAGATAATTCCCAAAGTTGAAGGTAACACAAAACAGAGGAAAGTTCAGCGAACTCAATCACATCTCCTTTCTCTCAGCCGACAGGATAGGCGCACCGGTTTTTGATGGGCGGTTTCCTCAAATTAGATCTGAAAATTAGTAACCATCACTTGCTAAGTATCTAATCGTATTACTGACAGCGATTTTTTGTTTGCTGCATTGGTCTCGTAATCTGCAGCAACCATGTGGGGGCTTTAACGCGACAAGAACTCAGGCAGGCTTAGCGTATTACAAAAACAACACACAAGGCAAAACACACGTAACAAACCAGAAGACGCCGCGCCGGTAGTAAGCAACGATAAACTCATATTTCACCGGTGTTAATTGGATACTTTTCGACGTGCCTCCGCATCGCCTCAAGTGCAGAAGAGAGCCGGTACTACCTAAATTATTCAAAAGGTGTTGTGACTGTGGCGGCGCACACTGGGGCAAAGCACTACTAAAGGTGGCATTAAATCAACTTTCGAATGGACTTGAAATTATGCACGATTACTTTTAGCATGATAGTTGACACTTGACACATTAAAAAAAAATGAGGACACGCCCACTAAAAACGCCTACTTTTTTTGAACCGAAAAATATTCACTTTTATAAAAATGTAATTATATTAACAATAATTCCTAACAAGTCAGTGGCGTCGCGCGAATCATTTAGATTGGTGTGCAGTTCTTGAAAATTAAATATTTTTTAAAAAAATATAAATTATCTGCCTAAAAACACTGTCAATTTATTATTTTCTCAATCATTGTTCTGATGTTATTGATATCTTATTTTATTTTCAAAATTAAATATAGGAAAAAAAAAACTTTCGCATTCAAAATCAAAAGCACCGCACTTTTGTGCTTCCAACCACTTAAACGAAAAGCAAAGTTCATTCATCGACTTTAGTGCACTGCTTTTTTTTCGCACGAGCATCCATGTAATTCATGGTAGATTTGACCACGGTTGGTCATTTGTGAGGAAAGTTGGTAATTTTTTTCTCTCTTGGTCACATGGTCATTTTTTATTCCATTTGGTAATTTTTTCCGAAATAAAAAAGAAAATCTACTTTAATTTTTATGCAAGGTTAAGCGTTTTTCTTTTCGTCTGATGTAAATGCTGCATTAAAGTGTTAAAATAAATTTATCCATAAGAACTCCAAAAAGTGTTTTGTCGGATTCCGAAATTTCTATATCACTATTTTATTATATTATTTATTATATTGATGGTTTTCCCAACTTAGGTTAGGTTAGGTTAGGTTTTTGGGCTGACGAAGCGGGTGACCCTCGCTTCGCCACACTCAGGTCCTTGTGGACCCATTGTGATACCCTTTATTTGTGGGGTTTAGCCGTGTCGTATTTCGGCCACGTTTCCTTCTCCTTATTCGATGTTGTCCAGCCATCTTGATGTCCTCAAAAACCTGTGAAGATCAAAGAGTGAGATGTTTGAGAGTTCTTGAATGTCTTGGAAGTAATATCTTAAAAGTGTTCTATTTCGCAAGTGACAGAGGCTCGGGCAGTGACAGAGGAAGTGAGGTGTGTCCTCATGCGTCTCCTCATCACCGCAGTCCCTACAGATGTCGTCGTCTATGAGGTTTAATTTCATTGTATGGTTTCTTAGGAAGTTATGACCTGTCAGAGCACCTACCAACTTAGACAGTGATGATCTGTCAAACTTCAAGAGTTTGTTGGTCCGTCTTTTGTCATATTCAGGCCAAAGCTTCCTTGATATTTCACAGGTTGTTAGTGTCTTCCACCTGTTATTGGCTTTCATTCGGATCTTGTTTTCCACCCGTTCTCTGAGGTACAGAGTGGTGGTTTGATCGATTGTAGTGCCTGATCATGGTCTATTGCAGACCCCTTTCTTGCCAGTTCGTCTGCAATCTCATTGCCGGCTTTGTCCCTGTGTCCAGGAACCCAGCAGAGATTTATATTATGCTGCGAGCCAAGAGCTTTGAGCTCTTCGCGACAGCTGCGAATTAGCTTTGATTTGATTTCAGTAGCCGAAATAGCTTTAATGGCTGCCTGGCTATCAATGAATATGGTAATATCATTACGTGGTATTGCCCTCATTGACACCATACACGCCGCTTCCATAATTGCCAGAACCTCGGCCTGGAAGACACTGCTATGATCAGGAAGCCTGATTGAGCGGCGTATATTTAATTCCTCCGAGAATAGACCGGCTCCAGTGCCATAGTCCATCTTTGATCCATCTGTGTAGATGGATATAGATTTCCTTTTAGCGGGTTCGTTTGTTTCCCATTCCTCCCTGCTCGGAAAGGAGCAGGAGAATGGCTTGTCGAAATCTAGGTAGGGAGACATGTAGTCAGAGCTAACATCGTTCTCTACGTATCTCTTCAAAATCTGCGCATGTCCTGTAGCATTAGGATTCCAGCCTTGTGTTTGGCTAATCCTGAGTGCACGGCCGATTCTTGCATATATAGGTCCAGGGGGAGCAAGTTGAGAATGGCCTCCAACCCAGCGGTTGGTGTCGTTCTGATTGCACTGGTTGTTCCTATTTCCTATTTATTTATATTGTTCTCCCAACTTGGTGCAAAGTGATCACGATCAGGAAGATGTAGTGACGGAGTGGAGAATGCTAAGATTTTGCAATGACCATGTTCTTATCGATAAAATTGACACATTTTTGGGAAAAGGTCGGTTTTCTTAAAAATGCTTCCAGCAAGTATTGCTTCGAAAATTTAAATACTTTTATTTACAATTTGATGTCTCTTCCACACAGCTCAACTGCTGCTGAAAGAAAGTTTTATGAATTAAGTCTGATTAAAACCAAATTAGGTAATAGACTTAATTTTGACACTATTAATAATATAATGCTGGCCAAAGAGATTCAAGATGAAAAAATAGCCATAGCGTTTGGGCTGCAAGAAATATTTTTTAAACAGCGATTTTATAAGAATATTTGTTTTTACTAAGCTTGTTTTCTGATATGTGATCACATAATCAAAATGCTGAGAAATTAATATTTTTATGTTTTATTATTTATGATTCGTTACTTTTATTTATTTTTACCCGACTGGACACAGGGAGGGTTATGTGTTTCCTATAGTACGTTACTACGTGACGCCCTGTAGCCCAAATGGCTTGGCCGATTTCGAAGAGTGGGGTTTCATTAAATTGGTATTCTTTCCCAAAGTGTCATAGGCTAAACCAATAAATATAAATTTAAAAAAAAAATAAATAAATAAAAAAAAAGTTAAAAAAAAGATTTAAAAAGATTAAAACAAGACAATTTTAAGTATAACTAATTGACAATCGGAGACTACCTAGACCAACACAATCTGACAAAAATAGGCGCAGCCTCCGACTGCCAATTAGTTATATTTAAAGAAAGTGTCTTGTTTTAATCTTTTTTAACAGTCAGTCGGTTTTTTTTTAATTAACTTTTTTATTGTTAATCTAATTTAATAATTAGCTTGTTAGCTATTTTTTGAATTTCTTTTTTCTTATTTTTTTATTGTTTATTATTAATATTAAAAAAAAGTGATCTTGTAATAACATAATGTGTTGAAATAAATGTGATGAATTGATTGTTCTGTTTTTACATGTACATATTTCGGACTTAAATTATTTTGGTCATTTTTAGGTACAGTTGGTCATTTTTATTTCCAATTTTGGACACAAAATTTATTTTCAATTTTATTTATTTATTTTTGTTGTCATCGGCGTTCATTTCGTTCTCTTTTTTTGTGGAACCCTTCTACAACTTTTGGTAATAAATAACAAATGCCTAAAATGACCATGTTGTTAATTTTGGTCTCTAATATACAAATTTGATAATCCTGACATTTTGGTCATTTGAGAGCGAATCTAGTCATTTTTGATTGTTGGTATTCATATATGCGTGATTGACATGCAGTCTTATCTTAACTTAAACAATAACAAAGTATAAATGCGAGTCCTTTTAAGACATTTCTTGAGCACAGCTGCTTCGGTATACCATTTTATTGGATTGAATGTTTGTTTTTAAATGTTTTTTTATTAATAAATTATGGACAAATTTACAACCCCGTCCTTAGAAAATCGTAAGCATATAAAACTATCGATACTATCGATATTCTTATTCCGAAACTATCGATACTATCGAAATGTAAAAGGAACACTTCTACAGAATATTTAAAAAGTATAGCTGCTTTCAGACACGTAATGTTAGCTTTAAAAAATATTTCTCCATCCGACAGGCTTTTTCCCAGTGTGATTTAAATTAATTTCAAATTGAACTCTGTTACTTTGTCATTAATATCTTTTTTGGAAGCACCTGCATCGGACCCGCTTTTGAATTTCTTCCTTTAAAAAAACGCAATTTGACTGTCTAATCCCTTCAGATTTGAACTTTAATAGTATACAGCTCTTCCCTTGTAATCGACAAAGCTTCGGAAGGTGTTCTGTCTTAGAACTAATTAAAATTAAATAAATAGACAACATTTTATATGTTTCGACATTGACGTCACCAAAAAAAAAAGTAAATTGTACAAAAAGTTGCAAATATGCAGTTACAAAACAACTTTACAGATTCTAAAACTAGACAAATCACTTGTCACAAATTAATATAACACTTAAGGGTCTTGTCCCGGCCAACACATCTAAAACGCTTAGATATTTTACTAAATACAAAAATTATCTATATATATAAAAATGGATCTTGGTTTGTTCGGATGCTTAAAACTCGAAAACGACTGGACCAAATTGGATACTTCCTTCTGCGGATTTGTTCGTAATTGCTCCGCGAAGGTTTAGGAAAAAAGAAAAATTGAAAAAATTAAGAAAATTGCGCGGAAAATTAGAAAATTAAAGTTTGTATGGGGAAATACACTTTGAAAAAAAATTAACTGAATAAAAATCAAGAAGTGACACTTTTGAATTTTAAAAGCAATTGTTTGTTGTTGTCAATTATTTTAATTATTTTCCAAGCAAATTTTTGTTGTCAACAATTTTGAAGTTTTTTCTTTTTTTTTTAAATATATGTACCTAAAAACTTTGTTCTAATAAATTATGTTTACTATGTTACATTAAGTAACTTTTTGAAATGAAGTAGATAGGTACTTTGATTATACAAAGATGATATTATGGCCGACGATATTTTGCATCGAATTCGCACTGTGACATCGGATAATGAACTGGAGATGTCAGATGAAATGCGCAACAAAGCTTTGATTTGACGCATTTAATCGAGAATTGGAGCGAGAAATGGACTTCGAACGAATCGCATTGAGTCAAGCTGTTCGAACAAATGTGCCAATGTTGAATCAATATATATAAAAATGAATCCCTATTTCCCTTGGTCACGGCATCACGCGTGAACGGCTGGACCGATTTCGCTAAATTTTTTTTGTTGTGTTTGTTATTGTCAGGAGAAAAATCTTATGAAAGAAAAAATTAAGAAAATTGCGCGGAAAATTAGAAAATTTAAGAATACTTAACCACCATATTAAATTATATCTAATGTAACCATAGCGCTTTTACAATTGAAACATTTTTGATGTAACCTTATGGCGTTGGCATAACATTGACAGAATGCGTGCTGCAAATATCGTCAACGAGGATGTAAACAAAATAAATATCGTTTAAAACAGATGCTTCGATCGGAGTTATTATATTGATAAAATACATATAAAATAATTAATTTATTGTTTTTAACAAAAACTGAATTTCTTAGTGCACATCGTCGGAAAATCATCAACATGTGGCGTTGTAGGCGTATGTCGTTATTCAGGTCAATTAAATTTTCTTTAATAATAATCTTCTTAATTCATACCTATAATTCTTTCGGGATGAAACTCGATGATGATGATATAACTCGATAACCACTGGGTCAATTTTTATGATTCTTCTTTTGTTTTGTTCGTATTGTTGTATTTCAGGTTAAAGCAAACTTAAAAGATAGGATTTTTGACCCGCTATATGGCGTTGTAATCGATCTCCGAAACCACTCACCCGATTGCAATGAAATTTTATAGATTTATATTCTTCGTTCCCGCTTGAAGGATAGGATACTTTTGGACCTGATAGGTGGCGCTGTTGCCGATCGCCGAAATAGCGCTACCAAGTTGATTGAAATTTTGTAGGGAAAATTCAAAGGCAAACATTCTTATTCCGCAGATTTCGCTTATTAAGAACGATTTACCATTCGTGCGACTTCAATTTCCCGTGCGTCTCGCTTTCGCTATGGCAAATAATTTATTGCAAGGATAATCGATGGATGTTTGTCAATTTAGTGAAAAAGTGGAAGGTTGGACGACACGTCAAAATCATTGCGGTTTGATTGAAAAAAATCGACATTGCTATTCATCATTTATTTCTATTGTATTTAATATAACTTTTGAATAAAGAATTTTAATTGGTCGAATTACATAAATTAGCAAGTGCTTGGTGCATGCTCGGAATTTATTAACAAATTAACAAATTTGGGCGAAACGAAGTTTGCCGGGTCAGCGAGTATTATATTATAATACAAAATTAAATTTTTTTTTTTTTCATATTTAACCACATGTTAAGGGGAAAGAAAGAACATTTTCTTATAAAAACTTTAAAAAAAAAAATCAACACACCTGAACTTACTGATTCATCAATTGATCAATGATCAATTTGATTTTTTTTTATAATAAAAAGCTGTAAGAAATTGCACCCAGTTAACTATTGTCAGTCAAAACAAAAAACACGCCTGGCTTGTTGTTGGGAGCACGTGCCCCCAACATTAACTGTCGCATTCTCATTTTTTTATCTCCATCATATTTACAATGAAAATAAAACGTTAGTTTAAATCAAAGCTCAACTTCAAAATTTCATTAAATGCCAGCATTAGTGGCGTTTTGCCCCAGTGTGCGGCGGACGAAAACGAGAGGTGGTTTGTTTTGTTTTCGATTTCGGTGAGATTTCTCCTTTGTTTCCGTCTTTGTGTTTGCACATTATTACATTTTTGACAACGTCGCGAGTTATGTCATTTGTTTGGCTAATTCATTTATAGGGATTTTACCGATAGGTGTTCCGCTTTGTGTGTACTACTGGTCGGGTATTAACGGGGCCACTTCGTATTGGGGTTAAGAGCACACGATGAGGGGTGTCTTTCTTGCCCCGACTACGGTTTCACCGTTTGCTTGGGCCCATTTTATTATTTGTGTCGACAGATAAATATTTAATACTTTCAATTTGTGCACGAGTGGCCCGTGGCTGTGGGTAAATCGATTAAAATATTAGTTTTTTTTTTTCTGTTTTCACAATGATAAGGCCATATATGTGTGCGCTGTCTATTTGGGGCAACATGGTGGTATTTTTTTACGAGTTGAAGCATATTCTGGGCCATGATAACAAAACAATATTTTAGCATACGATGAAAATGATCAAATTGCCGTCAAGTCAAGTGTCATGCAGTGAGTGAGTCGCTAATCAAGACGCATTGCTTGGCAGGGCGAAGGTTGCGGGGAAGGATGTGCGTTAAGGGGTGCACTTTTTTTTCTATATAGCTCCTTTTAATAATAATTCCAATAAGTTTTCAAGTTTTAATTGTTAAAAGAGATGAACAGAGAACAGACTACCATACGTACATGTTCGCATGTTGTCCTCCAGTGGTCAATCGTTTCGGGCTTATCGGCGTAGACTAGCGATTTCACATATCCCCACAGTCAAGCGGCGTTAAATCGCACGATCTTGGAGGCCAATTCACGGGTCCGCAACGTGAAACTACGCGGTTACCAAACGTTTTCTTCAATTGTGGCACGAGCTGTGTGACATGTTGCGCCTTCTTGTTGAAACCACAGCTCCTGCAAATCATGGTTGTTCAATTGATGAATGAAAAAGTCAGTAATCATGGCTCTATAGCGGTCACCATTGAGTGAAACGTTCTGGCCAGCATCGTTTTTAAAGAAGTACGGACCAATTATTCCACTAACACGTAAAGCACTCCAAACAGTCAGTTTTTGTTAATGTAACGGTGTCTCAATATACACTTGAGGATTATGATCACTCCAAATATGGCAGTTTTGTTTATTGACGTATCCATTCAACCAAAAGTGAGCTTAATCATGTCGACCGTAACATGGACGTAGTGCGCGATACGTATTTCGAACAGAACCATGATTTTCAAAATAAATTTGCACGATTTGCCAAACCAAACTAAAAATTTATCACTTGACAGTTGACAAAATGGCAGCCAGTTAAAGTAGTGTTGCCAACTTAAAATTCAATACCTCTAAAAAAAAAAAAACCTTTAGAAGTATAGACTTGCTACACAGAGGGGAATGCGAATTATTAAAATACCTCTTGAATATAAATGGAATTGAAATATCAAATAGTGAACTTTGGATTTGCAATAATAACACCCTCGGACAATGCCACAAATAAAAAAAATGTTTTTTAACTTTCTCCATTACCTAATAAGAGAACGATATTATTTCCGTACAAAATTTCTAACTCGAGATGTTAATCAATTCTGACATTACGATGATAGAAGAACTCAAAAAGTGGGTCGCAAAATGTTGCCGTCTGTCTATCTGTCCTACAGGCCTACAGCCTTAACGGCTGCCCGGATTTCGTTTAAACTTCGGACTTGCAGTTCGGGGACTTTTTTTTTTTTTTTTTTGGGTAACCTCAATACTTCTATACATATAATAAAACTGTAAGCATTTTCTTTGTTACCTAATGGCGTGAAAACTACTCCACAGATTTCGATGAAACTTCTTTTGAAATGTTCCTTAAGCTTCTGAGAAACACATAGGCTATTCCTTTCATTGCCATGTCTATTTTTTTTTTTTTTTTTTTGGAGCGTTTTTGACCAAAATGTGTTTCTTTTTTTTTTCTGACTTTACTTCCTTTTACTCGCCATTACTCAAACAATTCTTAATCAATGCAAACAAAACAAAATACTTAGGAGAGCCAATTTATAATTATTTAAAGCCACCAATCAGCTTTCTATGTCCTTTAGAAGCTGAGCTACAACCTAAAATCTAACATGAAAAAATTAATTTATTTTCTCAAATCGAACATTATCAGCAGCCACGGTTCTTGATCGTTGTTCTGCTTTGGGGTGGTTGGGTGGCGCACATCTCACAAGCACGTTCATATGGAAAAAAAACTGCGTGGTGTTTTCTCCAAATTAAGTGAAACGAAAGAGAAGTATGTGACGAGAATGTGTATGTAATCAACAGCGACAATGTGTTTCTGAGGAAATGCGCAGATGGCTGATGACGTGCGCTGACGGACGTATGGTGGTGCATATAGAAATTGAGTTCAAGGTTTTTATTTTAATGGCTGTTATTGTACCTACGTTGATACCTACAGTAAAGAATTGAAGAATTCAAGAAGTAAAGACGATATAGGTGAATTATAAACGACTCAAAAGCTGTGGGACATCGAAATGAGCGGTAGTTGCGGAAACGCCCTGCAAACGACGCAAAACAGTCCTTCGAATGGAATCCTTAGAATGCACGGCGGGTGGAATTCCCTTTTCTAAACTAGCAACATTTTATTTTAAATATTTTAATTTAAAATGTTGCAAGCATGACTACAATATCTCCACACCACACATGTGCTAAATACCATATACATGTCTGCTATTTTAACCCCGTCGTTTGAGCAACCGCACTCGTCCAATTAACATCAGCATTGAAAAGTATTTTATCTGAGCCAATTTATACATCAGTTAGAATCTACTGACAGCGAAAGCACACCTACATAGACCACACTGATTCGCGTCAAACAATGGCACAAATTATTCGCACTACAGCAAACATTAACATCATAGTTTACACGAACACCCATCCTTTCCTGTGCCCTGCATTGTGCTGCGTATATCATTAAGCCAAAAACAAACCCCCATATGCATTTCGATTAAAATATTTTCACTTTGACAATGACATACCCCCTGAATGATGCAAAGCACAACAATATACCCAACCTTGGCATCTGATTGCAATTGTAACCGAGAAGAGCCGCTTGGCAGTTAGCGCACATACACACACACACACACACATGACAAGTTTGCATCTCGTACATTTCTGTTTCGGTGACGGGCGT
This sequence comes from Cheilosia urbana, assembly GCA_946477585.1. Classification (NCBI taxonomy): domain Eukaryota; kingdom Metazoa; phylum Arthropoda; class Insecta; order Diptera; family Syrphidae; genus Cheilosia; species Cheilosia urbana. The sequence goes on from OX297855.1 coordinate 50,129,838, forward strand.
TGTTCAAAGTGCACATTAGTTGCAGTCCTCACTCCTCAGCCAACTTGTAGACGTTTCTGATTTCGAATTCGAAACTGCCTGAGCACCGCAATTAACGTCAGTATCAAGCATCAAGTTGACAGAGTCACTGGGAACCGGAGACGGAGTACAGAGAGCAGAATCCAAGTAGGCAAATAAACCAAAACCAGGTACCGCTACCGCTACCAGTTAAAGTTCCCGTCGTACCATAGAACAAGTGTCATTACATTACTCGCAGCTGTCACTTGTTGTGAAAAGTTGGTGATTATGATTACGCTTTAGCGGGTGCGCCATGTGTGTATATGTGAAACTTAATACTGCCCGCTGGGAGTTTTTGTTTTCGTTTTCCCCCGCATACTATACGACTACGGCCGGTGTGGGAAATTAAATTTGAATTAATTTTCTTTGTGGTGGATTATGACGCACGCATTGTGGTTTTGCATTCTCTGACACAGGTAGTAACAATGACGCTTAAAGCGCCCCATCAGACACATCGTGGTAATGCCAAAGGTGACACCTCAACACAGACACAATTCATTCAATTGATGAAAATTTATTTTGACAAATGGCGCGAGAGCCCCATCAGCAATTTTATAGTATGGTAGTGGTAGCAATCATTTGGAGCATGACTGGCCTCTGGTACTCCAAGAGTAGTCAACTGTGCAGCGACGACAACAGCAAGAGTAAAAATTGTGGACTTTTATCCATGTCATGTTCGATGGTGATACGTTCGATGGATGGCGGTGGAAGATTTATTTCAACTAAACGTGGTATTCTATACTGTTGCGGGGTAGGGCTGCCAGAACTTTCAATGTCACGCGGAGTAGGAAAAATGATTGAACAAAAATAATAAATTGCGGACGTTCAAGTATCTCTAGTTTAGTAAGTCTGACAGCTGGCTGGTTTGATATATCTCAGTTTTAATTGGCTTCGACAGGTGTTTCTAACAGTTCGCATATGCTCTTGATATAGGAAAAGTGACGTTCCCGACCAATCTAGTTTTGGCGTCCAGCTTACGTGTTATCAAGACCAATCTAATCGACTTCAGATAATCTTGAATGTGCCCACTGTTTACTATATTCATATAACACTTGAAAGTGTCATTTAATGATTTGTGCGGCTTTGTTTTAGTAGTAATTGTCTAAAGTTGAATAAAAAATAAATAAAATAATTAACTTTTCAAGCTGACAGACGTCAATTGCTGGATTCCCTATGTCGAGCAGCGATACGGGCAGTATACTGTTTGCTATTCTGACAAGGCGAATTCGTTTTTGTTAGATTAGACCGTATACGATATTGAGAAGTAATCTATTTGGGAACGTTCCAACACTAGATTACTGAGACCACCTCGCAGACACCCCACTGGCGGCCTTTGCAGTAATCCCTTATGTGACATGGAATTTTACATTGGGCCCATAGAATTCACACTGTCTTAGTAGAAGAAAAACAATGAGTAGCCGAGTGAGAAAAGCATTCGAGGAGACTTGTCTACCAGTGAACTATACCAATCTTGCGTACCAGATAAGGCTCCATTTACAGAAAGCGACTTGGGTCAATTTCTAAATTTTTGGTGGCTGGATTCCCTTTCGGGAGACCGGCCTTAAATCAAGCAGTGTCAGCAATCCCAGCTGGCTTGCTACCCCTTTCCCCTGGAACACGCTGTAGTCGGGCCGCTAAGGAACCGCGCAGTAGTCGGGCCGCTAAGGAACCACGCTGTAGTCGGGCCGCTAAGGAACCACGCTGCAGTCGGGCCTCTCCCCCTCCTTTCCCCAGGAACCCCGCTGTAGTCGGGCAGCTAAGGAACCACGCAGTAGTCGGGCCACGTAGTTAGAGACGTAGTGTAGACGTCATCATGGTATGAGTAGTTTGTATAGAGACATACAGAGATATTATCGAAATATTGTTAAGGTGCCTGTCCATTTGAGAGTACTTACGCTAGTAAACCTCTCGAGAGTTACTCTCGGTTAAAAGTTAACTCTACGCGAACTACTTTTTAGGCTATGTCAACTTGCGAGTTTGCTCCCGAGAGCTGCTTGAGAGCTGTTTTACTCTCAAATGGACAGGCACCTTTAGGAAGTAGTTTATATAGAGGTAAACAGAAAACATTGTCGAAGTATCATTAAGACATAAGTAGTTTGTATAGAGTTGTGTGGCAACATTGTATTCAATATTAAGTAAACGCACTGCGAATAAAGTGTACCTCTAAACCAAAGTTTTGGTGTTTCTTTGGTAAACCCTGGATCCGGCGAGCAAAACCCCGGCCGGAGAAAAAGCACATCACAAACTCTTGTGCGGCAATTTATCTAGCGCAAAAAATAAGCACAAAAACATTGACCCATAAGTGGGTTGCCTTAATTAATGAGTAACTTGGTTAAATTCCATCAAGTGGCTTGGCTAGTAACAACAGAGGAACTTGGTTAAATTCAACCAAGTGGCTTGGCTAGTAACAACAAAGGAACTTGGTTAAATTCTACCAAGTTAGTTTTTTTGTTTACCACCGAGAAAATTTGAAGGGGACATTAATAAATTGGTTATTTTTAACCTTTTCTTAAGCAAGTCTCCCATAGGAGTATTGTACTACTTTCAACACCTCCTTTCACCTTCGTACTCCTATTACCTAGCCTAAGTCAATAATGATGTATGACATATTATACACTTCACTTCAACTGAATAAGCACACACATTTTCAAATCTAATTTGTCCATTTTTTTAAAACCTTGTGCCAAAATGCAGTTTTATTTTGGCGCAGAAAAAAAAATAAAACTGCATTTTTCCACAATGAATGCTTTGCAAGAGAGACAGAGAAAAACAAAACGGAATTGTTTTTCTTATTGTGATACAGGACAACGCAACATAACTTAACAAATTTGTGTTCTTATTCAGTTGAAGTGGAGCGTATCTAATGCTAGAGCGAAATTATATGTTACTACTTTTTATACAACAAATTCCTGAGAATATAGGTTGAAAGAACTGTTCAAATAGTGGGCATACACGACACAGACATGTCGTTGCAGACCGTAGTCTGTGCAAACATGCCTTCGCCACACACGGTGCAGACAATCTGCACAGATTTTAGTTTGTATCGTTTCGTCGTGGTCGTCCGGTCGATGAAAAATTCCACCCAGAATTGTCTTTCGCTTCTTTTATTCATGGTGATGCCTTGAATTTTCTCGCTCGTCTGTGCAAATTCACCATACACGACACAGACACGTCGTTGCAGACCAAGAAAAATTAAAAAAAAAATAAATTCACGCAGACGGTCGCTGCAAACACTCGACATGGATATACACGACACAGACGGTCTGTGCAAACATGTGCACAACAACAACATATATTGGTCTGCAACGACATGTCTGTGTCGTGTATGCCCCCTATAAGTACTGTTTATTACAGATGACTTGATTTTTGGTTTAATAACATATTCATTCACAGGTCCTCAGACATCAGAAAGTGGAATACTAAATGTTGCCACAAGTTCCACAATGCACCTTAGCCAGTGCAAACTCTTGCACATACTCTTGTTCATCAATATTCATCGCTAGATAAATCCGGTAATACTGCCATATAACTACACAAAATGTTCGCATAGGGTAAACGAGAATTAAGTCAATATCGTCGTGTCGTCTCGAAACCAGACATTTAATTCAATTTGAGTACCTATACTTTATTACTGCAGTCACATCTTGCAAAGTAAAATGAAGTAATCGCTTGAATTTAATTTGGAAGAAGCAAATGAAGAGATCTAGTTAAATATATTACCTGCCGTACCTACAGGTCTTATACCAGCGCCACGTAAACTAAGAATTAAAAGGTAAATATAGTTGTCTATTTTTTTTTTTTTTTTTTTATATAATTACTAGCGTGCCCGGCGAAGTTCGTCCCGCCCAATATTGACTTTTTGACTAAAATAATTTGAATTTGGAGCATTCACTATTCCACCAGAATTTTTTTTTTTTTTTAATCCAAAATATCTTTTGACAAATGCGATCTCATTGATCTCATCCAATTTTTTTTTTTAAATAACGCTTCCCGTACAAAATATATGGAAAATAAATTTCTACAATTCTCCAATTTCACTTTCAAATTTTCCATTTTTTTTTTTTTTTTTTTTTTTTTTGTTCGTAGGCGTAGACAAACACAACAAAGAAAAGATAGCTCAAATCCAAAAAGTATCCAATACTCTTTGCTCAAATCGGACGATCCGTTCTCGAGTTCCCTCATATGAAAAATGTTGTGGTAGGTGTTACCATCTCTGAGATTGAAAGGAAGACGCACGGAAAATTCAAGGCGCTTAAATACGAATGGCAAATCGTTCTGAATAAGGGGAATCCGAGCAATGAGAATGTTTGCCTTTAATTTTTCCCTCGAAACCGTCGCTTGGATGACATTTGATTTGATCTTTCAAAATCAAATCAAACGCGTTCCGTTACAAAGTTTCGGTGCATTGACGTTGCACAGCAAAATTGTAACTGCCCGGAACATCCAAATAATTCAAAAATTCAACTAATGCCAGTAGCATAGTATGTCCTTCCTTGGGCACATGCGAATTTCAACCAAAAATCATAAAAATCGACCAATCCGTTCCCGAGTTATGAGTGCATATCCGGACGTCAGCCTCTTTTACATGTAGTTGTACCCACCCGGATTCGCTCGTACCTTTCGTATTAAGTCCTGCTCAGATTTTGCAAAGTGCTTTATTTGGACAATGGCCATTAATATTTTAATTATAAAATTTTAGATACATATAGCGTTTAGTTTTATTTTTGAATGAGAAGTGCCGCAACCCGTTTTCCTAACTATGTTTTGTAAAGCACCAACAATAGGGTCCATAACTATCCTCTCTGTCAAACTTGAAGCAACCATACACATCCCAAAAATTTCAATCGTCTCAATAAAACTGTTTCGGAAATCGACAACAGCGCCACTTATTGGTTCGAAAGGTATCATATATTTCAAGCTGGAATCACAAAATTTCATTGAAATCGATTGAGCGGTTTCGGAGATCGACGACAGCGCCACCTATCGGGTCCAGGTAGGTAGGTAGGTAGGAGTGGCGGTTTAATTAAAACCCAAGTAGCACTATGTGCCATTTTGTTACAACTCATTTGACCCGTTTGTTAAAGGTGGTTGAGTAAGAGAGTTTAGATCCAGCCTGTGGAATTCAAAAAGGTTATCAGTTCCTTGATAGTACTCTTCGAGACCTCCTCAAGGGAGTCGAAGAAGGGTTTACCAAAAGATCGCTGTCTAGCTCTAGCTAGTGCCGGACAGGTGCATAGGAAGTGAGAGAGGGTTTATTTTTCGGCCGCGTCATTGCAGCTGCGGTAGTGTGTATTATGTGGGATGCCTAATCTTACAGCGTGATCTCCTATAGGCCAGTGGCAATATCTTTACGTGACTTGCTCAGAAGGTTGGTTGTTTTTTCCATGTTGTAGTTTGGCCACATCTTTCTGGATATGTTGCAGTTTGTGAGCCTGCTCCATCTAAGGTTGGCCCTCGATTGGAATTCTGAGGATATCTTTGCTTTGACCGCTCCGAGCGGAATATGAACCGGTACCGCAAGAGAGCAGTGAAGGGCTGAGCCTTGCCTGGCCAGTTCGTCAGCGTGTTCGTTCCCACTGACGTTGCTGTGACCTGGGACCCAAATCAGGAAAACCTGGAACTGGTCAAGCGAGGCCAGCTCCTTGCGGCATTCTAATACCAGTTTTGAGGTTATATTGACTGAGGCGATAGCCTTGATAGCAGCCTGACTATCAATGAAAATATCTATCTTTTGCCTCGGAACTAAGTTTGTGTGTAGTTTGATATGATGGCAGGCCTCGCGGATGGCAAGTAATTCAGCCTGAAAAACAGTTGCCGTATCCGGAAGTCTAAAGGATTTTGAGATGTTTAGAGACTCCGAGAATATCGGGTCCAAAATAGTGCATTATTTAAAGACTGCCTAAACCTGAAATACAACAATACGAACAAAACAAAAGAAGAACCATGATTTTCCTTGGTTATGTTATTTGTGCCGGAAATCGAATAGAAATGTTATTTACCTACCCAGATATATAAAATTGATTAAAAACTAATTTGGAGTTTTCGTCAAGCAATTGTAGGTACAGCTAAATGAAATATAGACAACCAACGCCAACTATATTATTACAATTAAATTTAATGTTTGTTGATACAAAATTGATATGCAGGGAAATCTAACTTGTCGTAGATATCTCCCAGCGCCACCTATCGGCTCCAAATTTTGGCAAAAACTTTTCTTTTTTTTTAAGTGTTATATGGTGTTAATCTGAGCCAAATCGGTCCATAAATACGAATTTTAAAAAAAGCGACCCCAGCGGCCCCTATAGGGTCTAAAATAAACATAAACCATCCGGAGCACCACACAAACATATGGTGTGAATATAAGGGGGATGGCTTCAGTGGTGCAGTCGTGATGGTCAGTCATACACACGCACGAACGTTTTTATATATTAAGATATTAAAACGACTTGTATGATATTGACTAACATTAAAACGTCCGACATTAGAACATTTAACATACTTAATGTGGGGCTCCTTTGTGAACATAATGTCGTTCTCCATTATGTCAAACGATCGGAAACAAAGCATAAAACATAACATAGACTTAACAGAATGTATACATACGGCAACCATGGTTTACGGCAGACCATTCGAGCGATAAATTACATTTTATTTTGGAGAGGAAAATCCATTTTTCCCATATGTATTTTGCTGTATTTAACGTACGAGTTGTTATTGTGCGTTTTGCTTACCTGTAATGAAAAGAAAAAAGAAAAACAAAAACATATTACTAAAAGTCAAGTTGTAAAACGAAAAAAATGATTTAAAGAGGAAACATTTATTATAGGATGCCAAGGTAACACGTCTAAAAACGATTAGTATTTGACATACATAATTGGACGATGGCTGTTTCGTCGTGAGGATATTGATGTAGAGATATACAATTGAAATAGGGATGGATATAATTGGACAGACGTTTTCCTCAGTACCTTATTCATCAGTCGATGTAGGCAATTACATTATGTATCTGCAAAGTTTTCCCGATTGATTGCACCTATTGTAGATATATTATAAGCCAATTGGAGAGTTTCAAGATGTCAGCTGTCATTGCATTTGAAATAGAAAAAAAAATCGTAAAACGATAAAACGTTAAAAATGTTTTTCTTTCTTTGACTAAAATATCAAGGACTGTTTAAATGTTTTCTTGTTTAGTAGTAAATTAAAAGTTTTAAATGGAAAATAAATCAAAACAGTGCTGTGAATTTTTGAATTTAGTGACACCTGCCTGAGCGAAGGCTTTTCGTTCGACCTCTTTGGTGCCAACAAATTTTACAAAATTTTAAGGCAGAAAGTGAACTTTCATCTACATTATTAAAGTGAACGCAATACGTTTGCCTGTCTTTATCTGATATCATTGAACATCCATAAGGGCTCTATGCGAATGGTTTCGGATAAGGGGGTGTGGCACCTCCCGTGCAACTAAAGAGCTTTAGACGCTATTGCAGTAAATAGTAAAAAGCTATGAAAGAAAGAAGGAAGCCCTCAAAAGAAACCTGCAGAGATCTGATCTGCCTTTAATGTATAATTCGATGGCAGAAGTATTTTTTCCAAACTAAAAGTTAAATTTTATGAATTCTTGGAAGAAATGAAAAGAAATTAAAGCACCAGTATGCTTACTTAATAAAAAGGTGAACATATGCAATTTTAATTTTTCAATACATTAATTTAAATTTATTAAAATTAATAAAATTAACTTTTTACTTTTTCATAAATATTTTCACGAATAAGTTTTACTTAGAAAAAATATATTTTGAAATTTAAAAAGGAATGAAATAAAATTATTTAATAAAAACACATATCCGCTTTATACCCGATTCACACAGAACTGAAAACCGGGTTTTCGCGAAAACATTCGAAAACAGCAGTTTTCCCATAACTATTTCAGTTTTCAAAGCGAGTCTTTTAATAAAACATTCACACCGCACCTAATTTCATCGTTTCGGCTAAATTCAACATTTCATGCCAAATATCCAGCATTTCGCCATATATTTTCCAACATTTCCAAATGTTGAATTTGAGCGAAATATTGAAATTCGTCACTGCATTTGTAAGTTTGGCAAATCGAACAAACCTCTTTGCGAATTTCGCAATTGATTTGGAATAGTTTTCTGATACAACTCATAGCGATGGGCTACTTTTTCCATGTCATAAACTGTCAATTAAGATTTTAACTTAAATCGCTATCAGCAAACCGGCCTAAATGACTGTTCAGCCCGCTGACAAAAAAAAACAAAAAAAAAGCAGTTGTCAACAAATCAATCAATCATTTCAGGATATTCAAAATTTAAGTATGGAACAAAAAAGTTATAGGTTCAACCACTTCTGATAAAGATAAAGATAAATAATAATAAATTCTGATACTGATATTTGATATTTGAAATGTCGAAGTTTCAGTGGGAACGCAAAATTGCATTTCGAAATTTTTTTCCCGAAATGTTGAATTTAGGTTGGTGTAAGTAAGTGTAAAATGAGTAAGTAAGTAAAATGACTTCCAATCGTTGGGTTGTTGAAACAAACACACCTTTTGCAATATTCAGCTTATTCAGCAGAACCGCTGACCGAACAAATGTCCCAATTCACAACTTAAAATCATTTTTTGCTTAATTGATGACTTAGTATAATTTTTAAATGCTCTAAATAAGTTTTTAATTAATGCTATGGAAATTTGTAACCAAAGTAGTTTGCACGGAAATTTAACGACTACTGTCTCACAGCTGATTAAAGCGTCTGACGAAAACTAGTTGGTATTCGGTGTGAATGCATCGACGAGTTTTCAACAAAAATACGGTTTTCGGTGCGCTGCGAATAGGGTATAAGCCTCAATTATCGGGTTTTTCAACAGGGACGCTACAAAAGTAGAGCGACAGGGACAGCAAACAACGTCGAATTTCTTGTCGCTCTTTTGACATTCCATTTCATGATGGAAAGATATACGAGCCAACAACGAGTCGAAATTATTAAAATTTACTACCGAAATTCGGAGTCAGTGGCCTCAACGTTAAGAGCGCTACGTCCAATTTATGGTCGTCGTAATTGTCCTAGCAGATCAACAATTGAGCGTCTAGTGGACAAATTTGAATCCACAGGCACAGTACAAAATGTTCCCGTGCCAGTGAGACAAAGAAGTGCCCGTAGTGTCGAGAATATTGCTGCCGCTGAGGCTTCAGTTGAAGAAAGCCCAAATGTGTCTCTCACACTTCGTTCTTAAGCGTTGGGCATCTCTGTGACGTCGTTGTGGCGAATTTTGCGAAAAGATCTTGGCCTACATCCTTACAAGATTAAATTGATGCAAGAACTGAAGCCGCTTGACCACCAGAAGCGTCGTATGTTCGTGAATTGGGCTGAGCAACAACTTGAAAATGATTCGGATTTTCATCGAAAAATCATCTTCAGCGATGAGGCTCATTTCTGGATGAATGGCTTCGTCAATAAACAAAATATGCGGTATTGGTCAGGCAGCAATCCACACGTACTCCATGAGTCATCATTGCATCCCGGAAAAATTACGGTTTGGTGTGGTTTATGGGCCGGCGGCGTCATTGGGCCGTACTTCTTCCGTGATGATCAAGACCGGCACGTTACTGTGAATGAGAATCGCTACCTTTCAATGATAACCGAATATTTTTGGCCCCAATTGGATGATATGGACTTGGAGGACATGTGGTTCCAACAGGACGGCGCCACAAGCCACACAGCGAATGTCACAATCAATTTATTGGAAACCAAGTTTGGAGAACGTGTTATCTCACGAAATTGTCGCTTGGCCGCCTCGGTCGTGCGATTTAACGCCGTTAGACTATTTCCTGTGGTGCTACGTCAAGTCTATGGTCTATGCCAGCGGTTCCCAAAGTGAAGGATATCCAAGTGCTCCGCGGAAAGATAAAAAAAAGAAATACCTAACAAAATTCCATTACACTAGTGACTAGTAAGTTTTGTGTTTCTGAACTCCGTCATTTTGATCGCAGCAATCGAATTTGAAATGCCCATTTAAAAGAAATCAACACAAACAAACTAAAAAAATAATTCGTGTAAAAATATGTGGTATTGGATGATAATATCAACATTATGTAGGTATAGGGAATCCCCGAAAATAGCATAAGTGCAACGAAGTGCTCCGCGAGGAATTTTTCACCTAAAAAGTGCTCCACGACTAAAAAAGATTGGGAACCGCTGGTCTATGCCAACAAGCCAGCGACGATTGATGAACTTCGTACGAATATCGAACGTGAAATTGCAGCAGTATCCGCCGATTTATGCTTGAAAACCGTCAAAAATTGGGTTCAGCGTCTGGACTTCTGCAAGCGTGCCCGTAGTGGACATGCAAAAGAAATCGAGTTCCATACATAATGGCATCGACTTTCACAGGAATAAAGAATTTCATTGATATCCAAAACCGTTTTTGTTTTATTTAAAAAATCTTTTGTAGCGCTCTTATTGAAAAACCCTTTATATTCTGTAATTCAGGAAGGTCATCCGAAAACTTTAATACTACAAATACGATCTCGTCTCTGCTGCGTGTCAGAAAAATAGTTATACTTAGTTTAATGCAACCTTATACATATTCAATAACATTAAATCTGCGCCTCGGGGTGGCCAGGTGTGTGTTTCTGGTTCAATATCCCGAAAAAATTAAATCATCATTGAGCTTTTGTGACAAGGAGCGTTATCCTGTTGGAGAATAAATGACTGCCCGATTAGTCAGTCAGTCTATCGGCAGATGGGAATGTGTAATTGTTTAAAGTTTGCGCTGGATCACCGTTCCATAGATTAGAAGCATACTCTAGGTACACAACCCTAAACCATTACAAACCCGGCACCATGCTAACTCGACTGAACGACTGGTGCGTATTTTTCACGGGATAATCTCGGCATCCAAACAAATGTTCTTTTAAGGTGATGGTGATCCATGAGGCTCAAATGAACTCTCTCTCTCTCTCTCTTGCGTTTATAAAACCCGGTTCCACACCTTATGGGTTTATTTTTACACTCTTGGGCGAATTGTAGCCTCTGTATTTTGTTTTCGTATATTCGGTACTTTTTCTACAGGATATATATCTGAGTTCAGCAAGGCGCCTCTGAAATATCGTTTCGATAATAGGCATATTTTTTATTTTAGCTCGAAAATGTTATCAGTTAAACTTTAACTTTTTACCTTTCACTGTACAACTTTTTCGTTTTTTATTCAAGGGGGAGGTAAATTTTGCACAGGAGATCGTTCTTTTGTCATTACTGATTTGGATATTTACAGTTTGCTTCGACAAATTAAATTAGTTTTATTATTTGCCTTTTAGGATAGTTATTTGCTTGACTAAGGATTGACTAGGAGGTCGATCAAAACTTACACATATAATAAGTTAGAATGTCCGTGATAATCAAACGCAAGGCGATTGTACAGAAGAAAATGAATGGAGACGTGTCCATATTGCACAGGTTCGCGCTGCACAATGATCACCTCAAATTCGACAAAATTTTTGTGAACTCGCTTCATGTGCCAGGAACTCCGCCGCATAATTTAAAGCTGAAGTTGGGATCGATCATAATCATGTTGCGGAATCTAAATCATCCGAAATTGTGCAACGCTAAGCGTTTGTCCGTCAAGAAACTGATGACAAATGTGATTCATGCGTCGATCATCAAGAGCAAATTCAAAGGAGAGGAAGTTCTTATCATATGAATTTCTATTATTCCAACTGATCTTCCGTTCCAATTCAAGCAGATTCAGTTCCCCATTCGATTGGCTTTTGCGATGACAATCAATAAATCGTTGTGTGTGAGATTAATCTCGAATTTCCCTGTTTTTCGCACGGTCAGCTGCAAGTTGTCTGTTCGCGTGTTGACAAACCGTCTTCGTTGTTTGTTTTTGCGCCGGAAAACAAATCGAAAAACATTGTTTATTATATCGCTCTCTACTGATTTCGATTCCATTCAAATAGGTCACATTGAAATTTGAACTATCGAAGGCGTTAAATTGGGGCGAGACGAAGTTCGCCGGGTCCGCTAGTAATATTATCAAGATTCGATTTTTAAATTAAATTTCTTAATACAATTCAACTACAACACAATTTTACATCAACATTCAGCGAAAGAAATTTTTCTCTGAATAGGATCAGAAGTGTTAAATGTAACTTCTCTTTTCTTTTTTTTTAGAAAAATAATTTACTCGTTTCAGTCAGCTAATCTAATCTAGAATATTCCCACACATCGATCAATTGAGTGATTTCCCCAAAAACGATAACGAAATGACCGATTACTACATAGTACATAATACAAAATTTGCCGCCCACTTTCGGTACAATTATAGAAGTTCTCTTGTCAACTGGCCGCGGTCACTTAAGTCAATTTGTATATTTTCACCGCTGTCCCGGAAATAGGCTGCTGCACCTCAAAACAAAGCCTTACCTAAAGTTTATTTGCTTATTTCGAAATGAGCGCCAAACAAAATATAAAATTTATAGGTCACTGCACCGAAACCTTTCAAACGGGAGCTCTCATATGTTCCGCCCAAATAGAGAAATAAATACAAACCCTGTGTGTTACTAATTTGTCCAACTGTTTCCATTCAAATAGCGTCAGCTGCACCCATTTCCGTAAAACCCAGCAGCACTTCGCTTGCATTTAGCCAAAGCAAACAGCACAACAATGAACTACAGTGCAACAATATTTCCAGATACTATTTGTTGCCAGCGGTGGTTGGCTTATTGAAAATGAAAATTAAGCAGAAAGGCTACACCGTACTAGATGTTGTAACAAGGGACCTACTTTTGTCAGCCACCACCAAACGAAACGAAAAGTAAACGTGTGACGAAACACATATATCCGCAAAAAAAAACGTGTGACAAAACCAAAGATAGTGTAGCTTTGCATCTTGTAAAATCGCATCCCAGATGACACATCGCCACATAGTAATATCGCGACATTTTGACATCCTGTACGTGCAACGTGAAAGAATTCCCAGATAGATTTGTCTCATTGATTTGAGACACTGTGTTCCATTGTTTGCACCGTTTCCTTCTGTAATTGTTTTCCTTTTGTTGTCTCGTATGTCGTATATCTATGTGAAGAGATTTATAAATATTGATTAGCACTTAACTGCGCTAAAAGAGCGCGCAAAGAGATTGATTGGGAAGAGGAAACAGTCGTGCTACTTAAAGCTTGATGCCGTCTTGAGATTGAGATTTGGTTTTATGTATTTTTAGGTCACGACATTTTAACAAAAAAACAGCTTGTAGTCGGCTTGCAGACGCGCGACCTCTTTTCTGTTTTGGTGTTGTGTATTATACAGAGACAGATATGAAACGACCGACTAAGGTGGCTGAAGGTGCTCGCTGCTTGTTCGTACTTCTTGCGGCTTCTGTGGTGTAAAATATGGGTACACGAGGGATACGTGTACATAAGGCAGTGGGATTATGTAAGGTTGATGGTGGCGGGTAGTCTTTTTTGTTTATTAAATGATAACGAGGAGATTTAACGCTTTCCGAAGATGATTAAAAGAAATTCGCAGAAAAATAAATGTTCTCTGTCCGTTGAGTGGAAATGTGTGCAATATTGCATCTCTTTGGCGCACTGAGACTGAACACATACAAACAGTAAATTAATTGCATGCGGTGTACACTCCTTTGAGTAGCGCCTACGCAGAAGCTATATGATGTGGAATGCTGCTGTGTATGCGGCGAGTGTGCTCCGCAAATGCAATGCAAGGTGCAGTACTTGGCATACGAGTCATTAGTTACATGCACAGAACCTAAAGACGGCAATATGCGTGCATATGCTTAAGGTTGGTTCACAATTATTATTGGTAAATGGGAATCCTTTGAATTTATTGTAAAGCCTGTGGAAGGATGTATGGATTTATTGAAAAAGTTAAATGCTTTTGGAAAGGTCATTTGACTTAAGGGATTGATTGAGTGTAGTAATGTTCTTCCGCATCTTGTTTACGTCGTTGAATATCGATCTGATAGATGATGGTATGTCATGCGATACATTTTCCCTTTAATTTACAATCTGTACGTCCTCGTTGAAATACATTTTGTATTCACATGTGCATGTTATAGAACACCGTTATCGTGATAGAAATTATTCCGATTTAATATTGAGGATATGTCATGAGATATATTTCTCAAGTACTTTACAATTCATTTGCTCGTTGAAAGGCTGTACTTATTTATAATTGAAAGATGGGCGCATGTTATAGAAAACCACTATCATGATAGAAATTGTTCCTATCTAATAATGAGGATATGTCATGAGATATTTTTTCCAAGCAATTTACAATTCATTTGCTCGTTGAAAGGCAGTATATATTAACAATTGAAAGACCGGCGCATGTTATAGAACACCACTTTCATGATAGAAATTATTCCGTATAATTCTCCGTAAATACGAATTTGTTTAACTATGTTTTTGCTTAAAATTCGGCTTATTAGGGAACTAGCACAAACGGATAGTGATTCTTTTATCAGATATTGTCGGCGCAGTGGCTTAGTCGTTAGTATGTTGGGTTACCGGTTGCTAAACGTAGAGAAACCATCATTAAAAAGCAAACAAAAAACTCGCATGAGTTATGTCGTGCAATATATTTCATAAACCATTTCTCGGCATAAAAAGTGATAACTAATAAAAACGTAAATACATAGTAATATTTAAGAACAAACCATCAGCGCGACAGCAGCATCCTATTTCTAGTCAAATAACCTGTTTACCAGTTTTAAGTGACTATCGTCTAAACCAACACTCTTAGACGATTGGAAGGTTTCTTGTGATAAAAGGTCACGGAACTTGATTGGAAATCAATATAAAACATAATTTAGAGGCAGATTTTTAAGACTTTATGGAACCTTGAAAATAACAAAACAAAATACTTCTCCCCCTTGTTAGTTGAGACACAGCTCCAAACAAAAATCAATTTGAAATTAACAAAAACACATGAAACAAAAATTTGGTACAATAGGTTAAAGAACTGTTATGGCCAGATTTTCTAACGTGCTAGTTGGAAGAATAATAATTTTTTTGTTGAAGACTTTTTTGTAGATACGTTGGCTACATCGTTTGGATGTACATAAGTGGCGACGCGATGTCGTTCCATTACCAATTATCACAGGGATTTCCGCATTCGGGTGTAACCGAAGTAAAATTTATCGCTATCCGAGAGCGTCAGTTCATAGCAAATCTAGTGATTTGCGTCCCCTCATAGTATAAGATCTTACCAACCAATCAGGTCGATCTTTTTGGTCTCGAGAAGTCTTGCAAAAAACGATACAATATGAATGTCACTATACCATAGGCAGTGGCCTTGACTCTTTTTCATTTGCATACGAGTTCATATTTTACAAGACCTTCTAAAGGATGTTTTCTATCCTCCCATTCCCCACCTCGGAAATAGTATAACCACGGTTTTAGCTTTTTACTTACTCTACACTATTCGGGCTGACTTGACTCTTCAACTTTCGAAAAGGTCCTCGCTGAGTCAGTCCAAGCCTTTCGACTCATATAAAAGGAAGCTCAAATCAATAAGTCAATGAGTGGCATTTTTCTGCAAGCGCAAAACGTTCATACTCCTTAACTAACGATCAGCACTGAAAGAGCAAAAGTCAACTTGAATCGAACTCAACATAAATAAAGAGCTTCTTCTCGCAGCTGTACAAAAAAAAAAAAACAGACAATCTGTGGGAAGTTGCTAAAATGCCTCAACCCAAGTAGTGTATCTTTCTTGGGATATCTCCAAACAAACAAGACCACGAAGGAGACGCAATTTCCGTACATAAATAAGGAAAATACGTATAAGGTCCTCCCCCGTTTGAGCTGATTTTTTTTTTTTTTCGTTTGTCCTCCTTGCAATAGATTGAGATGATATTTCAAATGTCAAGGATACATATGGTGATAGCTGCTTTCTATGTGTGCCAGAATTTTTTTTTTTTCTTTGTCTTCTTTCTTTTCCCGATGTGCCCTCTCTCTCTCTTTCTGCTCTATTTATTGAAACTTCATTTTCAGTTTCGTATATTTTATAGAACACAAGAAATAATAATAATAAAAAAAAAAGAAGAAACGCTTCTGCACCACACTCCAATTAGTGGGCCAAGAAATTTGCATAGAAAAGGTCAAAGGAAATAAAAAATTAAAAAAAAAAAACAATTTCTCGACAACACACAAAGACGATGAGCAATCCAAGTCTTCCTTTTGGCTGTTCGTCATTGTGCGCGCGCTCACTCGCCCCCATCATCTTCAAAAGTTCACACAAGGCATAGTCTCGCGTACACAGACACAGTTTAATAATAATTGAGTGCAAAGAACTTTCGAGATTAAGATCGTTTTGACTCATTTCGCATGTAGGCTCCAACCAACCTGGCCATAACCATACCACCACCAAGCACAGTAGTTCGAATTCAGCGCAGCCAGCACAACGATCCAAACACAAAAACCTGATTCATGTTTCGGTTAAGAGTTTCTTTGTGATGATGATGATGATGATGATGATGATGATAATGATGATGCTGGTGCTGCTGCTTCTCCCAGGTAATGTACTGCTGCTGACCAAACAGAGTCACATGCCAGACCGACTGCAGTGGTTTCAATTTGAACGGGGAAGAGCCGGCCGGCCGCACTCAAATAAATATACGCGAATGGAAATGGGAGTTGTGTTGATCTTCTTCTTATAGAGAACAGACTATTGAGACGACGTATAGCCAGGAACAAGTCGACCACGACGACAAAGAAGATCATGCGGATGAGGACGACAACGCAGCCGCAATGGCTCTGCCACTAGCAATAATCTAGTTGTTAACCTTGAGCGAAGTTTTAAAGTTCATCGAGCCTATATCTGTGGCGTGCCACAAGTTGAACGGATCGATAGAATGGACACAGTGGTTAAGTTCAACTTATTGTTACCACTTAAAACTTACGCACGGTATTAATATTCATTTTTAGTGTGCCGAATAAAGTAGTGCCAACACTTTTTGTTACCAAGATTAATTTAATGTGAAGACTCGAAGTGATTACTAGAAGGTCGATGTAGGTCGGTAGCTAGATTCTATGCCCCTCATTTACAATATTTACATTTAGCTGTGCAATTTAATTACTTCTAAAAATTTGCATTAGCTTTTGAAGTGACAAATAAGCAATATATTCCGCCATTTATGATTTTTATTTATGATTTTGGCGGGTTTTCATATTTCATATTTAAATTAAATTGACAAATTAACTTTACACACACAAGTTTTAGAACGGCTAAATTAATCTCGCAAGAGATTTTCATTTCTGCCCCTCATTTTCGCTGCTTGCACCACTGTGCGACGGTGGTATCACTAGAACAAGTGAAATCCAAGGCACCATGAAAAGTTCATTGGCTATTTGGGTTTTGGAAGTTAACTGAATTTTTAATAACATCTTTGTAATTTTTTGTTTTTTTCTCATTTTTTATGGTCTTCCGTCGGTACTTTAATGGATTCACGGGAATTTCGGGAGATGAGTTAGTCGCATTTAGCGTTCTTGTCTGTGATTCAGTGGAATGGATTTATTAATTCGAATAAAGTCTGATGTAAGGTCAGGCTGCGACTGGGACTGGGAAGAGGAATAATAGGAGAAATATTTTCGAGGATACGGACGAAAGACTTGCATTGGCTTAGTAAGGTTTAATGGACTGATCTCTCGTCTGGATGCGGATAAAAATCTGGTGCGACGGCAACTTGAAGCATATTTCCTGGGAAAGAATTTTAGGAATTTCTTGCGTTCCAAAAATAAAAACTGACGTAAGCGAATTATCGTGAGGTGGACCTGTTAATTTGTTTTTTTTAAGTACTGAAAAGAAAACGTACGAACTTATAAGTTATAAAAGTGCGCTGGTAGCCAATTTCTGGCACTACACCCTATTTAAAGGAACAAACTCAGACGATTCAGTACTACTTCAGTACTAATGTAGTTCGAAACTTAAAATTTGGAATATTTGCTAAGCTGATCAAGGACAGGCGTCTCACCAAATTTCTTTTAGCATTAGTGGTTCGTGAGATAATGAAATATATAGTTGGCGCAACAGGTCCGGAGGGACCCTAGGTCTAGCTTCTCACAACCATTCGTTTTGTGTGAGTTTTGGAACGAATGAAAGGGATCTACAATTTTATGCCGATTCCAAACGGATAATTGAGAAGCTCTTTCAAGACATTTATACTCTCGGATGTTTGGCAGACGTTCGCGAGAGGTAGCACAGTGGAAAAAAACCCAAAGTTGGAATTTGGGTTTTTGCGGGATTCATGAAATATTCAAAACTCACTGACTGACAGATCGCCAAAATAATGGAGTATTTCCCGACATCGTCGAATCTTGTAATTTTGCACAACGGTAGGTCTTTTGGTGCAATCAAAGGAAAACTTGAGGGATCTCTATAACCTCTTCAGACCCAGACGAATAAAAGCAGGAAAATGATAGATTTTAGTGGATTTTTAATCTTTAATGAGATGAAATAAGAGATTTGCATTTAAAAAAAAAATATTTTTACTAACTTCATGGACAAATTCCTGGTGCACATATGTGTACCTCAGGTCTGTCATGGCATAAAATACCCTAATTTTACTTTATTAAAAATTGATACAGTTAAAAAAAGTTGTTTTTTCAAATGCATAAATAAACCTGTCACTTTGTGCAGATTGTACGGCAGCGAAATTTGCATCTAGGAAGCCTGCATTTCGATGAAAATCTATCGTAAAAAAAATGGAACTAGTATATAGTCCTGAAGTACACATATGTGTAACTCCAAAGTATGTAGCTCAAATATAGCTCAGTTTTGTTAGAAATAACATGAAAAGATAATATTTTCGAACTTCCAAACTAAAATTGAACTCAGTAGCACATCACAAAAAAAAAAATAATACTGCGAAACAACAATTTAAAATTTTTACCTGAATAATTACTTTTTCAATCTGAGGAACCCAAAAAAAACGATAAAACTGGCCTACTATAAAATTCAAATTATGAAAGTTATTAAACGCTTAGCGCCATCTAAAAATTTATACCGCAAAATGATTATATATACTTGATACTTAACTGCAACTAATTGCGAAAAGATGGATGTAGTGTACCAAATAAATGTTTTAACAAAGGTGCACATATGTGCACCTACGGTCTGAAGAGGATAAGGGTGCGTGGTATCCACCCACTTTCTCAGAATTGTTATCAATTATATGGAGCACTTCCGATTGCTGTAGAATAATAAAATTTGGTAGAGCGTTAGAACTTGAAAATCTAAGAATTTTCATTCCAAGTGTCTGATGCTTATTGTTCACCACTTTTAAAGAAAAACAGTATGGATAACAGATAACATTGGCTCAAATACAAACATAAGAGGTGAGTCCTTATTTGAATACCTAAATGTAGAAAATATAATGACTCTAAATGAAGGTTGCACTCCAACCTTTTTGACAAGAAATAGGAGGGAAGTCTTAGATATTACTCTCGCTGAAAAGCGGTCGATCCATCTGGTGTCGGAATGGAAGGTCAGCGATGAACCTTCGTTTTCTGATCACAGATGGGTCAGCTTTAATATAAACATAGACCCAAAACCCATACAAATGATTAGAAATCCTAAAAGAACGAATTGGTCCGTCTTTGAAGAGAACCTTAGAAATCTCGTAGGAGGGGTACACGGCGAACCGTGCATGAATGTAAACCTCCTTAACAAAGAAGTCCAAAACCTACAGAAGTGTATCATACAATCATTTGAAAACGCGTGTCCACTAAAACCCTTACCCAGATCGGCAAAAAAGCCGTGGTGGAACGGTGAAATCCGCGAAGCAAGGAGAGTGGCGCGCCAAAAATTCAATAGAGCAAAGCAATCCAACGACGCGGCAGACTGGGATGACTATAAAAATAGTTTAAGAAGTTTTAAAAAACTCACCAGAACTGCCAAAAGGGAATCCTGGAAAAATTTCTGTGCAAACTTAAGCGACAACAATGGGGCAGCCCGCGTTAAAAAGATCTTATCGAGGGAACCTCGGAACCATCAACTCATAAAATTGGGTGATAGTATGGCAACCACTACAGGGACTCTCGAAAATCTAATGGACACCCATTTCCCAAATTGTTTCACTGGGACAACAACACTCTCTACAGAGGGCTTGACCCAGGTAGAGACAAAATGGGAAGACGTAGTAAAGATTGTTAGTGCAGATAAAGTAGAATGGGCTATAAATTCCTTCGCACCGTGGAAATCACCGGGTATGGACAGAATACTCCCCATCTTCCTGCAGAAAGGATTAGGTACACTGAAAGCATATTTGATAAATATCTTCAGGAGTTGCCTCTTCTTAGGCTACACGCCTACTCAATGGCAGGAGGTTAGGGTTGTGTTCCTACCCAAACCAGGGAAAGATTTAACAAATGCAAAAGGATACAGACCCATTAGTCTCACGTCATTCCTACTCAAAACACTAGAGAGGATATGCGACATAACGATTAGGACACAAATTTCAAACCCATGGCTGAGCCCTAATCAACACGCCTACCAAAAGGGAAAATCAGTCGAGACGGCTCTGCACAAAGTCCGATTGAAAGCGCGTTTGAAAATAAAGAATCAGTCATTGGAGTCTTCCTAGATATAGAAGGAGCCTTCAACAATATACATATACAAAATATCGTTGCTGCGCTAGCTATACACTGTAAAAACAAAATTATTAATAAATGGTTGGAACATATGCTAACAAATCGGTTAATCACGGGCTCGCTGGGCAATGAAACGAGAAAAGGGAAAGTATTGACGGGTACACCACAGGGAGGGATTATATCACCACTCCTGTGGGTACTGGTTATGGATAACCTTCTACGATCACTAGAGGGCACTTGTGCGAACTGTGTAGCATATGCAGACGATCTAGCAGTCTTAATAACAGGTAAATATCTGAACACCATAGGGGAACTGATGCAAGACACACTCCGCAAAATCACATCATGGGCGGACTCAAATGGACTGGGCGTAAACCCAAGTAAAACTGAGATGGTGCTTTTCTCAAAGAAAATCAACATAAGTGACTTTCATGTCCCTATAATGGGAGGCATTAGAATGCCACTCCGTGATAGTGTTAGGTATCTTGGTCTAATCATAGACAAGAAACTAACATGGAGGAAAAACTTGGAAGAACGAGTAAACAAGGCCAAAAAAGCGTATTGGATATGCAGGAGGGCTTTCGGAAAGTCGTGGGGCTTGAAACCGAGACAAGTCCACTGGATATACAACTGCGTAGTGAAACCCATACTCTTCTACAGCGTAGTGGTTTGGTGGCCGATTGTACTCAAAAAATACGCGATATGCTTACCAAAGTGCAAAGGATGGCGTGTTTGGGAATCACAGGCGTGCAAGCATCAACACCAACTGCAGCCATCGAAGCGATTCTCAACATAACACCTGTGCATCTAGAGGCGAAAAGACTAGTAGGCGCATCAGCATAAAGATTGCATGCACTCGGATTTTTCGACTCTCGAATGAAAATTGGACATCGTAAAATCATTGGCTCGATCAAAGAAATAACATCTCTTATCGATCGACCCAGTGACTTAGCTAATACATCCATAGATTTCGATAGACACTTCGAAACTGTTTTTCCGTCAAGAGAATACTGGAAGCAAGCCAGCTCAACAAGAAATCATGGGGGAATAACAGTATACACGGACGGATCATATATAGCAGGAGAATAAGGGGCAGGCATATATAGTGCCAACCCAGAGATTCAACTAGCAACGCATTTGGAATCTTTCACTACCGTATTTCAAGCAGAGGTCTTTGCCATACTTAAAGGAGTGGAAACGCTTACGGCGCTCCACATCTCGAGGAGACAAATTGATATCTGCTCCGATAGTAAAGCAGCCATAAGCGCCTTGAGGAACCCCGTCACGAAATCTTTTCTGGTACGGGAGTGTAAAAACAAATTAAACACCCTAGCTAGCAAGAACAAAGTCTCACTAATTTGGGTACCGGGACACGAAGGCGTAACGGGTAACGAAAGAGCAGATGAACTAGCAAGGGAAGGTGCTGGGAAAAAAGGACAACCACCAGAAAAAGAAATAGGCGTACCACTGACGACTATTAAAACAGCAATAAATCAACGAGCCAAGGTTGATTTTAAGAGAAACTGGGAACACCTAGAATCATGCAGAGTGGCTAAAATAATGGTAGAGACACCAACCAATAAATTGGCAAATAGAGCGTTAAACTCTGGAAGAGCGCAATTAAGAATGATGGTGGGACTTATTTCAGGACACATCAACCTTAACAAACACGCTAATAGAATCGGCATTTCAGAAACATCGATTTGCCTAAACTGCCACTGTCCAGCTACAGCGAGGCTACGTAATAAAATTCTGGGAGCACACCTGATACCAGATCTTACATGCCTCAGAAAAGTGGAACTAAGCGACATCATGGAGTTCTCCAAGCGAAAAAACAGATTCGCTGAAAACACAAGCCCTACACACAGTGACTAACCATAATTTAACCAGTCCCTTACCCCCTGTATCCCTTCATACATCCTAACAAATCGATTTTTCCGACCGTTTAAAGAATAAGAGGGGACCACAACGGGCCCACCAGCGGCCTCAGTGAAGAGTGTAAACTCACCCTCACCAACCAACCAACCATGGATAACAGCAAAACAAAATTGGGATACCTTGTTCTCGCGCATAATTCCTCTTTCTTCTAGTTCTACCACCGACACTACCGACAGGTTGAACGAAATTTCGTCTTTCCTCTCCAAACAACCCGACACAACAGTTTTCTTACTGTCTACAAAAAATATGTGCAATCAACTTAATATTAAAATGATCAGCACTACTTCAAGTCCCGAAATTAAACTTATAGCTATTGACTCAATAGATTGCCTTGGCACTTGTCTAAGACAGCCCAAGAAGCTTTAGGATAATTATGAAGATGATCCATCTATGACGGCTGGACTAGAAAGAACAATTGTTTTAAGAATTCGTGTGACTTTTATGCTACGTCGAAACATAGACGTAAGTTTAGGTTTAGTCAACGGCTCCATAGGAACAGTTTTATAAATTTCATGGGATGTTGATGACGAGAAAAAATCCAAGGGCTACCACTGTACTTCACATGTAGTAGATTTACTCAATTTTTTATTATTATTATTATTTATTTCTACTTTGTTTGACTCAGTTTTATATAAAGATCAAATTTTAACTTAATATGTGTTGTAGGTATTGATTAATTTTTGAAAAAATCAAAAAAGTCATTTGCTTGATCTGAATGCACTCATCGCAAAAATCTACTACAATTTACCTTCAGTTTTCCAAACTGCCAAATTTCTTGTCATGGGAGGAGCATTCGCTTGAATTGAATTAAGTTGAATGAAACAAAAAAGTCCTATTTATATTAAATTAAACTAATGTACTATGTACCTATTTATTTGTGAAAATGTTTCCTTAAATGGTAATTGTTAAACGAAAAATTAGTCAATTTTATGTTTTCGTTCTGAATATGAATATGTTTTTTTTATGGCTTTTTTTGTGATCTCCCCGGATAAGTGACCTGCGTTCCGCGTTTAATTCATCCGAAAACGGAGCAAATAAAGCATTCCATAAGAAACGTACAGACCTTTTCCCGTTTAAATGAGTACCCCCTAAATGTGTAACCCGGTTATTTGCGCTACTAAAAGCAAAGCTTCTCGTAAAACTTTATACAAACTCTCCCGGTTATAAGCAAATATCTAACAAAAGCATTGAAAAATCAAAGACAATTGTCAAATTAACATGACATATGTTCAGGGTGCGTCAAACAAAGTTGTGTTATGGTGCCGCATTTATGAACAAGAACATGCTAATAAAAATGATTTATGGCGGGGTTTATTGCGTCGACAAAGCACTTAAGCAGGATTTTCTTAATTGCGTTCCTCGGATAAATGCGCTGAAAATTGTACACTTTGCCCGACGCAATAATCCGGGGATTATTGTACTACAAACAAATAGGAAGGTATAAACTGGCTTGATTTTAGTAGAGTCCACACTTCTATCTTTCAGTATCTTTCGAGATTTTGACATTACAAATAGTAAGATCTTTGCAAAAGGAAGTGAGATCAGCCAAAGCAAGTTTTGGCAAGTTTTCTTTTTATCACGCTCAATTCGAAAGGTCTTAAAAACTTGATTAGCGAACACACCAAATGTTAGTCAGTAATCATTAAATAATAAAATGTCTCTCTTAACTTGTAGTACCTAAGTTAAGTATTGTTCTACTTTAAATATTTGGTATTAAACCTTCATGAAGTAAGAACTTGGCGTACTTTTAGTTTTAGTTTGAAGAACTTGGTTCTTTTTTTTAACATTTATGTTTTTGGTCTGACCAGTTCTACAACAAATATCTTTATAGTTTGTAAAATTCTACACGCTCAAAAATTGTCTCTCATGATTTTAGCTCGGTTAAGAAAAAAAATGGGTTAAAATTAAAAAGTCTCTTTTGAAAAAAGGAGTATTCGTTGTTAAAAACTATCGAGATAAAAATATGAAATGCATAAAGCGAAAAAAAAATACACTTTATCAGTCGTTATCGACCAAATTTCTAAATTAACATGAACCAGTTGAATCATTAAAAAAGCGTGTGTGTGTCAGCTCCGACGCACGACTGGAGTTTACTCCTTAATTATGATATATGTATATCGAATAGAAAAATAGGGTAAATGAACGCATCTTCTAAAATAATAAGAGAAACAAACATATATCTGTAATTGTTCGGATTATTTATATAACTTCAATAAAAGCGTATTAGATAAAGTACAAAATAATAATTATTACTAATAACTGAGAGCAAAATCTATTCAACAGTAACAGATGTGAATTTTTAAATAAATTTTCAATTTACTTTACAATTTTTCCCTATAAAATTCTACCCCCACCTCAATTTAAACACACCGAGTAAATCAGTCATATGCCCATAGAAGATAGAAATCAAATTTTCAATTCATATGTGCTCAAACAAGAATTGAAAAATCTCGCAAATCGTAATGCAGAAGTTCTTCCACAGAAAAAAAAATAAACATCCAAACTACACACAAAGTAGGTACCTGCTCATCTCATTCATAAAAGCAACGGACAACAAAAACAAACCTGAAAATAGTATGAAATCGAACCAAAAAGGCAGCAAAAGAATACTACAAACCCACCCCTCTGTGCCAACTGAACTCTAAACCAAC
Source organism: Cheilosia urbana (assembly GCA_946477585.1). NCBI lineage: Eukaryota > Metazoa > Arthropoda > Insecta > Diptera > Syrphidae > Cheilosia > Cheilosia urbana. The sequence goes on from OX297855.1 coordinate 50,155,106, forward strand.
GAATAGTACTATACGAGTAGTCTGTCTCTCTCTCAACGATAGTCTATCGATGGTTCAAAAAAAACTCAGGCAAAAACTCAGTTTCAATACTATTGATAGTATCGATAGTTTTATTCCCAAACTATCGATACTATCGAAATATTAAATATCGTTACGATTCAAGCTCGAATGTTAAACCATCGTTACCCCTCAAGCTCGAGTGTTACACTTGATTTTCTCATAAAATTTCCGTACCCGGGCCCTATAACTCAAATCGTTTCTTAAGGAGGTAAACTCCAAAAAGTTAGTTTCTTATTTACGACCGAGAAATGTGGATAAATCGGTTTTCGAGTTTCCTCAAAAACATGTTGACTCAGTTATTTTTAATCCACTAACTCTGTAGGAACTGTATCAACAGTACCAATTAGTTTTCAGAATTTAACAGAAAGTTGGTTGATTTTAAATAAGTGATTCTTCTGCGGGTATGCTTTGAAAACGTACGAGTTTAAGATATGGCAAATAGCACGAAAAGACAAGTCCATGGGCCGTTCAAGTTTCTGTCAAATAGGTTTGGATAATGGTACAAAATTTGTTTCTTGCCCACAAAAACCGACTCCGATTCAAAAATAAACGATCTGTCATTTGAAAAACGAAAAACTGAAAGCCCTCCTGGATATATCGTCATCAACCTTCACAGAGTACTCGTCTCAGAATCCCCTAAAAGAGAAGGTGAGAAGGCCTATACAGCGGGACCTCTCTTTGTTCCTTCTGAATAAGTGGAACGTCTTTCAAGATGAAAACTTATATTGACCAAGCGATTAACTAATACAATACTACAACATAACAGAGTTCTACCACTATGCCTCGGTCTTTATTTTAGCCAAGCACAAAAACTGGACTTGCAACGAATTTTCGAAGCTTTAACATCCAAACATACTCATAGTTATTGATGTTATTGCAGGCGATTAAGACAGATATGCGCATAGACCGGCTTTGTAAGGATTTATACAAAAACGGCAGGGACGAAGAGGAAAGCAGCAGTCTTTTTTCTTTGACAAATAAAAAAAATTGACTTGACTCCATTTGACTTAAGTTGATTTTAAATGACTCTATTTGAGTGGTTTAAATCGACTTAATATTGGAAATAAAAAAAAAAAAAGTTGGCGCAACAGGTCCGAAGGGACCCTAGGCCTAGCTTCGCACAACCATTCGATTTGTGTGAGTTTTCATTTTTGGAACGAATGGAAGGGTTCTACAAGTTTATGCCGACTCCAAACGGATAATTGAGAAGCTCTTTCAAGACAGTCATACTCTCGGATGTTTGTCATACGTTCGCGAGAGGTGGCGCAGTGAAAAAAACCATAAGTTGGAATTTGGGTTTTTGCGGGATTCGAACCTCGACCCCTAGCGTAGTAGTCCAACACACTAACCACTAAGCCACTGCGTCTAATATTGGAAATGGATCTGCCTTTATTGTATAAAGTCGACCCACTTAACTCCATTCAAATTACATGAAACCATTTAACGTGCATTGACTGGAGTTGAATTCAATTGCTTCGCCTGAGGTGCGAATAAAAACGCTCCCCTTGATATGAGTATGGAAATTCAATGTGATCTTCGCATCAGTGTGCTTCATACGACATTGGAGGCAATTTTGTTGGTTCAAAGTCTCTTTTGACTATTGTTGACGTGGGTGGGGTTCGATTCAAGTTAATTGCATCAAGATGACTAAGTTTGAAGCCATTTGACGTTGATAATGGATCCGTCTTGATTGGTTAAAATTCCAGCTGAATTGAACGGAATCCATTTGAATTGGGTTGACTGGCGTTGAACTTAATTGACTCGACTTGACTTCAGTAAATCTAATCGATGAGTGAAACCCGCCTGCCGTGATTGACTAAAGAACTGTTCAACTCAAATTGTATTGAGTCACTCTGATCGACTGAATTAACGCAATTTGACTAGACTCAGTTGAGTTCCATGGCAATATGACTCCATTGAGTATTTTGAAACAATTTTCTGATTTCTTTTAACTCTCATAATTTGTGTGAACTGAGAGCACTGCTGACACAACGAGCCTCTCCGATTGGGAGAATCTACCACTAAGGAAGAGACATTTCCGACTGTGATTTGTTCACTTTCTACAAATCGCCCCCAAGGTCTTGCTCTTGACCAGTGTTTAAACACAAAGCGACAGCTGTACACTTGCCCTTACCTACCAGAGACGGTAAAACAATTTCTTTAATTCGAAAAAAAAAAAATCCCAAAAAACCTTCACTCCACCGACATCAGCATTGCATGTTCCATATCAGTTCGATTTCCTCATTCCACATAAGGGTGAGGCCAACAACAAAATTGATACACCATTAAGCAGAATACTCCAACATTTGGTATACTAAATCAAATCGAAAAAAGATTAATCAAACCTTACGAGTATGTGACGTACGATTAATCATCGTCACCCTATGACCGCCCTGATGAATTTCTTCTTCTTATTATTCTATTACCTTCTCTCTTTTCAATCAGAATGATTAGCATCTTGTTGTTGCACACACTCGCAGCGTAAGGTAATTCACTGCACAAAGGGAATATGTCAGCCGTGTAAACTGATCTAACCAGTTGGTGGCTTTGGGTAGGGTTCCTTTTCCTGTCCGCCTAACATGCAATCACCGCTATAATGCATAATTACAAATTATTGCCTCCAACCATAACCGAAACGGAAAATGTTCCTTCGGCTCCATGGCACAGACATATGCTGTAGTGAAGTTGCGTTGCACATGCCAAAGTGGACATGGAAGGTTAAACTATTACCATTTGTAATGGTAGTGGCCGGAGAGGGGGCAGAGGGCTTTTGGACCGGCCGCCCTATCTCGCTTTGAAATGGTGTTTCGTGAAAATCTTCGTTACGCTTGTTGCCTATTGATAGACACATGCGAATGAGTTAGACACGGATGTCGGGAGTGAGAGAGATGACTGCATCAGCAGAGTTCAGTAGATTGTTCGGAATTTTACACAAAAGGTTTACAACATATTCAGAGTGTGACGAACCTTCGTTGGGCGATTTTATGGATAAGTCCAAAGTTCTTGGGAGCATGAGACACGAGGAAGGAGTATAGATGCTTCTTGAGGATTATGCGAATGGCCTAAGTATATAATGGGAATGGCGATTTAATATTTACATTCCAGCAGAGAAATTTTTCTTACAAAATCCGGAGGAACTCGGATCCAGAAGATCATGGCACTTACCTGAGACAAAGAAACAAAAACTAGTAAAGAGTAAGTACGTGAGCCGGAGCCGAAGTGGTTGGAATAAATTGAAAATTGTCAAGACAACTTTTAGAACTCTGACAACAGTTTCAATTAAATTAATCCGATTAGTCTGATTATTGACTAATAAATACAACCTGGTTGACTCGATTGGATTCGGTGCAGATGAGTGGAAACGAATTGAGCCCCAAAACTCGACTTAAAATGAGTAACTGCCCAGATGTTTTAAGTAAGGCCCTAGTAATAGCCATAAAAAAATTGTTATAAAAAATTTCGTTTGCTTTTTTTGACCACTTAAACCTAACGGTTGAACTTAATATTGGTCTGTTATGAATTATAGAGTAAGTTTATCAAAAAAACAGAAAAAAAAGCAAATGATCTTTAAATTTTCTAGAAAACTAATTTATTAATTTTTTCGTACGAACAACTTTTTCCGATCTACTTCTCAGTCGATTCCACCAACAAAAACCAAAGCATTCCACTAAAATATTTCATTTGTTTACTGTTCCATCTGTCAGGATTTTTTTTTTTTTTTTCTGATGGAAGCCAATTAGCGGTGGTTGGTTTGTTGTAATTGTTTTCGGAAGCATTTTTGTGGCAGATTTTTTGCTATGACCGCCTAAACGTACAAAAAAACTAATTTTCATACTGTTCCAACTTTTTCGGTTGCATTTTACGTATGGCTATGAATTTATGCATTTATTTACGCAGTAGATTTTTCGAAAAAGTGCAGTGAATTCAAATTTTTCGCAATAGATTTTTTTTGTTTTTGAATTTTTTGTGTAATTTTTTGTATGTTTCATTAATCATTTTTGTTATAACCTAACGTTCTTGAATGGTATGACTGGCAGTCATTTCATTTCTTGAGCAGTAAATAAGTTTTTATTAAACGAAAAAAGAAAAAAAAACAGTAGATCCTAGTAAGGCTAAGCCCTGATTGTTATAACTAGGGCCTAACCCGTGTTGAATAGAGTAAAGGCTGCTAATTCGATTGATTTGCGTTGATTCGAGTGACTTGGTATGACTTGAATGGACTTTAGTAAATACACCCTGATTATTTGGTTACACTTCTTATGGGTGTAACTTTTAATGGCATCGACGCTATGCGGTCCTCGTTATATATTTTAAAATGTTAGATATGGCGAAAAAACAGTACCAAACATTGCAATGTTTAGTTTGAAAAATACTATTTGTTAACTATATAGCTGAAAACCGATTATGATTTCTTGTTTGGGATGTAAGCATTACTTGGTTTTTAAAGTTTTATCGAAGTTAAAAATAGGGTTTAAGATATAACGGGTGATTTTTTAAGAGGTTTAGAACTTTTTAAAAAAAAAAACACAAAAAATTCGAAAAAATGAATGAAATATTTATTTGAATCGATAGTTTGAACCTTGCAATTTAATGTTTAAAGATAATTTCATGCAAATGTTGACCGCGGCTGCGTCTCAGGTAGTCCATCCGCTGAGTCCAATTTTGGCATACTCTTTCACACATATCGGCCGGTATCTCACGAATGAATGCATGGATGTTGGCTTCCAGTGCGTCAATCGAAGCGGGCTTGTCCCTATACACATTAGCCTTGACATACCCCCACAAAAAATAATCTAATGGTGTCAAATCGCACGATCTAGGCGGCCAATTGACCGGCCCGAAACGTGAAATTAACTGTTCACCAAACTCGCCTCGCAATTGCGCCATTGTTTCGCGTGCTGTGTGGCATGTGGCACCGTCTTGTTGAAACCACATATCATGCAAGTCAAGAACTTCCATTTCGGGCAAAAAAAAGTTTGTTATCATCGCTCGGTAGCGTTCACCATTGACAGTAACGCTGCGATTCGCATCATCTTTGAAGAAATATGGCCCAATAATGCCGCCGGCCCATAAACCGCACCAAACAGTGGCTTTTTCGGGATGCATTGGTAGCTGTTGCAATGCTTCTGGCTGATCTTCACTCCAAATGCGGCAATTTTGCTTATTTACGTACCCATTCAACCAAAAATGAGCCTCATCGCTGAACACAATTTTTCGATAAAAAAGCGGATCCTCGGCCAGCTTTCCAAGAGCCCATTCACCAAAAATTCGGCGTTGTGGTAGGTCGGCTGGCTTTAGTTCTTGCACAAGCTGTATCTTAAAAGGCTTTACGCACAAATCCTTCCGCAAAATTTTCCACGTAGTGCTGTAACAAAGGCCTAACTGCTGGGAACGGCGCCGAATCGAGATTTCGCGGTCTTCTGTCACACTAGCTGATACGGCCGCAATATTTCCTTCACTACGCACAGTACGTAAACGTGTTGGTGGTTTAATGTCCAACAAAGTAAATTTGGTGCGAAATTTGGTCACAATCTTCCGAATAGACTGCTCAGAAGGTCGAGAATGCCGATCATAAAATGGAAGCAGCGCGCGATGAACATTTCGAACCGAGCACGAATTTTGATAGTAAAATTCAATAATTTGCAAGCGTTGTTCATTTGTAAGACGATCCATGGTTAAATTGCAAACCAAACTGAAGCTGTTTGACAGTGACACAAGGTACTAAACATACGTCAGCTGTCAAAACCAGTGTTGCCAAAACCAAACCAGCTAAAAAATCACCCTTTATTAGCAATATTTAAAATTAGCGTTTTCGGTGATTTGAATTCAAAATGAAGGACGCAATATTTTTGAGAACAGCAATTTTACTTTAACTGTTCATTTGATCAAAATCGTTGTTGCCCTTTTCGGGTAAACTAAAGAAAACCAAATTTTCAAAATATTACATTTTTCAAAAACCTATTGTACGATAATATGGAGAAAAATTGGGTTTGCTATTAAGTTATTAGTTATTTTTAACCAAAAACTAGCTATGCAGTCATGGTAGTCTCACCTACTTAAGCTCAAATATCAATCTTGGTTAAAATCGTTACATTTCATTTGCAAAAAAACGGCCCCGAACTGTAAGCCCCTAAACTGTCAGAATCCGAAGTTTGAATGAAATCTGGGTAGCCTTTTGAGTTGTAGGCTTCGGGACATACGGACATACGGACAGACAGACAGACAGACGGACGGACTGACAGACAGAATTTCGAGACTCACCTTTTTTGCGTTCCTCTATCATCGTAATGTCAGAATTTATTAACATCTCGAGTTCGAAATTTTGTACGAAAACAAAATCTTTCTCTTACTGCGTAATCGAGAAAGTTAAGAATCATGTTCGTACCAAATAATGGATCTAAAGTCAACTTGCTCTTCAAAGTACCGTCTTATGCGTCCAATTCGTTTTAAAATCTATCTTAAAGATTTGTACACTTGGTTTTCGTAGTTCAAGAACAAACTCGTCCAAAAACGGCCTGATATGTGAACTGTTTTACAACGTAGGAATTCTCTAAGATAAGTGAGGAACGATGATTTTATGAAATCATGACATTATGAGAAATTTTGCGAAATCTATCCAGGCGTTTGGGCAAAAAGAAGTAGTCTACCCTTAATGATGGGCAATTTTTTTTTTTTGTTAATTCCGCCCCGAACAAGTACAACGAGTGTGAAGCCAGATAAAATGAGAACGATTGACCAACTTACTGAAAAAGCAATTTAAACTTTCATTACTGTTGGAGGTTCAGGTGGACAACCGGCTCAACATGTCTAGCGACAAAACAGATCTGGCCAAAGCTGGATCTAAAACGTTCTAAGCATATGATCTCCCTCGATAGGAAGCATATCAGTGCTATAATAGGTGTCATCACGGGACACTGCCTTATCGGCAGGCATGCAAAAAGGCTTGGCGTATTATGCAACGATTTTTGCAGAAGCTGCTTTGACGAGGAGGAAGAAGAAACTATTCTTCATCTTCTCTGTACTTGTCCAGCTCTCTCACAAAGACGAAAACTCCACTTAGGAGCGTTCTACTTCAATGATCTGAACGATCTCACAAAGATAGATATTCGAAATCTCCTGCGCTTCATTAGAAGCTCCAACTGGTTAAACGAGTAGGAAGAATAAGTATAGATTCATGTGGTATCACAAGGGACCTGATAAATGGTCTAAGTGTGTCGGCTAGCCGACAGCCACTTCAACCTAACCTAACCTACTGTTGGAGGTTTCCCTCTCAGCAAATTACAGTTTGAATATCATATTACCCCCCATAAGAATTAAATGTTTCATCTCCCATTTGCGGGCCTACCACCATGACAAGAATAAATCGCTGTCTTCCCTAAAACTCATCTAGATAGTTGAACTAAATAAACCCCATATGGTGTATATGCACTTGACGAATAGGGCTTTTATAATCCTGTCGGCTTAACCCGCCCACAAACAGTTTTCATTTCATCAAAGTCTCAGACTTTTGGAATAAAACTTTTCATAAAGTAGACCACCCAAAAATCAGATGCGAGAAACAACATAAGCAGGCGAATAGCCCTCGAAATTAGGCTGTGGCCTAAAAGACTCAATTTGTTAGTTTTTTGTCCCCATCCGTGTCCCCTAATCAAACGTTCCTTTCTCCTTATCAGAAGCAATTAAGCAAAGCAATAACAAACAAAATGTAGACAGACAGTCGACAGTTGGTGATGGGTGTAGTAGTATGCGGGCTATCAGTCTTGTGCATCTGTCGACAAATTTCACTAGAAGCAGGAAAAAAATATACAAGAAAAAAAAACTATAAACGACAATCTATAATGCCAGAGCGACATGCAAACGGAAAATTGACTTTTGTTCATACAGCCCCATTAAAGGATCAGAAATACTCGTATAAACAACGACAATGGGAAGTCATCGAATGTGCGGTTGTGGATACGTTCTAAACAAACCTTCACTTCAAAGAGAGATCACGTTTTCGTCTTCCGGAGATACAGTGCCGAAGGATCCGAAGAAAACTCCCTAATTTACGTCAACGACGAAAAATCCCCCCAGTGCAACTAGCTCCGTTGAAAAAATGATAAGCATTACTCAGAATGGGATGTGAATATAGGATCACATTATTTGAACCGGCAATACCGAGCTACGTGGTTGTAGTTATATCTTTGTCCAACAGCAAACAGCTGGGCCAAGGCTTATATAATAGAACAACAAAAATCGTGTGTACATGGGCCGCTCTTAAAATAACAAAAAAGAATAAAAAAACAAGGTTCAAGAACTTAACCCTTTAAGTGTGCACACACATATGGAATTGGTTTTGTATTGTGAAAATTGGCTTACATATTGGTTGGCCAGTTTAGGGAGGGTAATTGAGGAAAATACAGAAAATGAAGAGAGAATTTTTAATGCAAAATGGAAAATCCCATCGCAGCTACACATATTCATGCTACAGGACGTCTGTCGGTCGGTTTGTTTGAAATGCATTTGGTGTATTATTCTGCCGCTGCTGGTGCTTCAGTACACATACCGTGTCTCCGAGTCTCGCCGGTACTTGTACTCTCTAGGAACGCCGTATTGTACACCGAAACGTGACATTTATAAATTGGATCTTATTTAAGAGACTCGTGTGGACCCACTAAAGGGCGAAGTTCGAATGTTAGTTTTCCCTGCACCCAAGGATACGGGCGGACGAGATGGATCAGCATCTGAAAATAGGTGCTAATTGGAATGTGTGGCGTTTGAAAGACATTCTCCCGCCAGATGATGGCGATGATGCTATGGCACATGATTCAAATACCCTTAGTAGAAGTAAGCGGGCAATTAGTTGGAATATATATACAAACATACTGGAGCGCTTTGTTGTAAAGCTATGTTCAGACGAATGTCAAGTCTACAAATGATCTGGCAATGAGCTGCAAATTGCATGACAATAGGGAAGTACCTTACAATATCAAATTGCCAGTTCACAAGGTTGCCAGGTTTTGTCGCAAACTCTGACAATTTCATTTGCAGATGGTTGGCCTGCAACTGCAAATAATTTGTCTGGCAACGTTGCCAGGTAGAAAATTGCCAGTTCAAACGGTTGGCAGATGTTTGTTCACAAAATATTTGCAGATCCGTTTGCAGGAGTTGTCAGTTACATTAAAAATTGTTTTTTTCATTCGGTGGTGAAGTCTTGATTGAAAAGCACGTATCTAATAATAAAGGGTGGTTTTAAAAAATTTTAAGGGCCGACGTTGAATGTGAACCACACCTAAACGTCAAGTTTTTTTTCTGCATTTCATTTGACATTTCTCTATTTCAGACTAATTTTGAACCATTGAAAGACTCACAATCGAGCAACGCGTTAAAGTTATTCAGGCTTATTATAAAAATGGGCGTTAAAATCAAAATGCATATCGTGCAATTCGTAATTTTTTCGGTCAATTTAATCGTCCAAATGTGCGTGCAGTCGGAAAAATCGTGCAACAAAATTTTTAGCAAACCGGGTCTGTAGGAGATTTGAAAACACCAGTGCATGCTCGTACAGCAGAAAATATTGCTGCTGTTCGCGATAGTGTAGCTGAAGAGCCGTCCACCTCAACTCCTCGTCGTGCCCAACAATTGTACCTCTCACGCTCGTCGTTGGTGAACATTATGCACAAAGACTTGCACTTACGCGCTTACAAGGTGCAATTGACTCAAGAACTAAAGCCTTTTGACCATTTCAAGCGTTTACAATGGTCAGAATGGTGGCAAGAAATGGCAACAGTGGATGATCAATTTTCGAAGAAAATCATCTTCAGTGATGAGGCACATTTTCACCTCAGTGGATTCGTCAATAAGCAGAATTGCCGCATTTGGGCGAATAATAATCCAAGAGTGATTGAAGAAAAACCAATGCACCCACAAAGAGTGACTGTTTGGTGCGGTTTATAGGCTGGCGGCATCATCGGGCCGTATTTTTTCCAAAATGAGGCCGGTCAGGCAGTTACTGTGAATTGTGTTCGCTATCGTGAGATGATAACGAACTTTTTATGGCCCGAATTGGAAGGTATGAATGTGGACAATATGTGGTTTCAACCAGGACGGTGCCACTTGCCACACAGCTAACGAAACAATGACTCTTTTGCGCGACAAATTCAATGGCCGTGTTATCTCACGTGGTGGCGATGTCAATGGACCGCCAAGATCATGTGATTTGACACCGTTGGACTTCTTTCTTTGGGGTTATTTGAAAGAAAAGGTGTACGTCGATAAGCCAGCAACAATTCAAGAGGTAAAGGATGAGATAGTTCCGCACATTAATGGCATAACCTCAATTATGCCTCAGCGTCATCGAAGATTTGGAACATCGGATGGAGGTGTGCCGCCGAGGTCTATGTTCCATACATAATTGAACCATACCAATATCATCATAATAAAAAGAAATGACAATAATTTTATAAATAATTCGTGTTTTATTCAAAATCAACATCGGCCCTTAAAACTTAACCACCCTTTAGAACAAAAAATTTGATATGGAACAAAAAGATGCAATTGCGATTGTTTTGTCCGCGTACGTATTTGAGAGCAGCGAGGAGGATGAATTGCCACATAAACGTCGGCTTGTTTTTAGACGAACGATTGAGTGGTCCACCGACAGAAGGAGAGACTCCACGCAAAATTGCTCGTGGAATAAAGAGCTGAGGAGCGAGAATTGTGTCGCAATTTTTTTGCGTATGGATTCCAAACAATTCAATGATCACCTAATCTTGGTGAATCCGCATATCCAAAAGCTTTCAGATTCGAAATATAAAAAACGGATTTATTCGAATTTTGAGAGAAAAACTAAGTACGGGATCTCTTTAGAAAACTGATATCATCTTTAATATGTATTTTGATCAAAATAAATAAATAAAAATAAATAATAAAACAGTACCAAATATTGCAACGTTTAGTTTGAAAAATACTATTTGTTAACAATATAGCTGAAAACCGATTATAAGTTATTGTTCGTGAAATAAGCATTACTTGGTTTTGAAAGTTTTATCGAAGTCAAAAATGGGGTTTTCGAGATATGAGCAATATTTAAAATTAGCGTTTTCGGTGATTCGAATTAAAAATTAAGAACGCAATAATTTTAAAAACATAAATTTTACTCTAAGTTTGCATTTTGGTCAAAACCGTTATTGCCGTTTTCAGGTAAACTAAGGAAAAATACCTTTTTTAAACAAATTCATTTTACGATAATACAGAGAAAAACTGAGTTGGCCATTAAGTTAGAAATGGCCATATTACGCTAGAATTGATGAATGAAATGTTACAATCGCATGAACCGTTTTCGAGATATGTCCAAATTTCGAAAGTGCAGTTACTCAAATTTTAAGCCAAAAACTGAGTATGCAGTCATGATAACCTCACCTACTTAAGCTTAAATATCAATTTTCGTTAAAATCGTTAGAGCCGTTTTCGAACAAATCAAACTGGTACCAACATTTAATATGGGACCATTAGTATTGACGTTATACCTTGCAAAAAAAAAAAGGTAAAAACGGCCCCGAACTGTAAGCCCAAAAACTCCAAATCCAATTTGAAAGAAATTCGGGCAGCCGTTTAGGCTGTAGGTCTGTGGAAGGACGGACGGACAGACGGACAGACCGGATAGAATTTTTCTACCCACTTTTTTGAGTTATTCTCTCATCCTAATGTCAGAATTGATTAACATCTCGAGTTCGAAATTTTGTAGGAAAACAATATCTTTCTCTTACTACGTAATGAAAAAAGTTAAAAAAAAACTGTAGGCCCACAACTCCAAATCCGAACTTAAACCAAATTAGGGCAGCCGTTAAGGCTGTGGGCCTCGGGAGCATACGGGCATACAGGCAAACAAACAGATAGACAGACAGACAGGCAAAATTTCGCGATCCACTTATTTGAGAATCTCTATCATCGTGATGTCAGAATTAATTAACATCTCGAGTTTTGAGATTTGTTTGTACGAAAACAATATCAAAGTTAAAAATAAAAGTTTTCTGCTTGAAGTACAATGGGCCGGGATTTATCTGGGTGCTCCAGGTTTTTGAACTCCGTTTTTGGTAAAAAGGAAACTCCCACTTTTGGGAGCAAGCATACTACGTCAAAAGAAAATGATTTATGTAATAGGTTTCATAGAGTTCTACCCACAAGTTGATTTGCAGCTCGTTCTTGGTAAGAAATTTTGTCTTTGCAATTTGAAATGTCACCCAAATGGATAGTTTTTTTTTTTTTTTTTTTTTTGTAATGTGCACTTGTTTTGAAAAAATAAAAGTCAGGATTTGGATGTGCGCAAAGATCCCATAATGCAAACACTGCATTGTATCACAATCGAAATGCACTATATGGTCTACCTGTCACTTTTTTGTGCACATGTGCGATTAGAAGAACGATGAGGAGTGAATTATGAAGCGAACGGTCAAAAAACTAGTTGTATTAGGATTTTACGAATCTAGCACTATGTGCCCATCTTGATCACGTGTGATCTTATATAAATCTGTGAAATTCTGTAGAACTTACAATACATGATTGATGTATATTTGATGGAGATTTAACTTTTCCAGCACACACTAGCTTTTGACGCATAAGACTTCATTTACGAACTGTAGGTATGGTAGGGCATTGGAAGTGAAGTTATAATCCAGTTGTATCCATCAATCCTTTTGTAAATGTAAATCAATAACTTAATCTGCGAAGAAAACGTTTTTTTTTTTTTTTTTTTTTTAATTTTAAGACTTACGAGCAATTTAAATGGAACTCTTCCAGCAACAAAAAGTTGAATATTGAATGTGCGCTGTTGTGTGGCTTAGTGCAAGAGTGTGCGTTAACGTTTAACCATTTTACTTGGGCCACATTAAGAGGATTTCTCTCTACTAGAGGGAAATAGGTAATAATTTACATTGGACGTAACAAGCTGCGACCAAAATTGTCTTTTTATTTAGATGCTTATTTTTTGTTTACCTTTTTTTCGTTGCTGTGGTTTTTCCTGTTTTGAGTGAAAACCGTGCCTGGTTTCAGGTGGCTACTAGGACAGATTGGGAATATAATTGAAATTCTGCAGAATATATCTTCCCCTGTGCGAATATATTCTAATATGCAGTAGGTATAACTGCATTAAGCTTGCATATAGTTTTATGTAGAAGCTACCTCTCCTGAGGATGGACTTGGCCTTGCCGTCTTCACGCCGTTGTTGGACGTTGGTGTTGGCATAGCAACGCTCAGTTTTCTGTACGATAAAAACGTAATCCTACTTTCGGCTAGTTTTTTTTTCAACATATAGATAAAGTAAAACGCAAAGAAGTCATCAATTTAAATCAGGGGAACAATTATTACGTCTGCCTATTTCTCATAACAATAAATCAGCGAAATGATGTAAATCATAATCGTCAAATGATGCAATCCCCACAGATGGGACAAAAGATTCATCTTCGAGGCGACGCATTTATGACTCTGTGCCACATAATTAACTTGAATCATCAAAGCGATTGGGAGGAACTTACCGGATTGAGGCAAATATCTTCGTATGAATACTTGTCCACGTTTCCATTTGCAATTTGCTTCCCTACCCTGGCCTTTTATATATATTTTTTTCTTTTTTCGAATTTAAGTCATCCGATGAAGACAGATTAGGCGTATGCTCCTCAATACGCCTGCTAACCTTTCAGCTCATTCCATCGACTTATGAGCACAGCTCCGTGGCGGTTATTCATTTCGCTGGATTTGCACGCCAAATACTTTTCGCCGTTCCTCCAGTTCACCCATTCAGTTGCAATAAGTTATTTCTTAACATTTCCCACAGATAAATGCGACTCCGACAACGGATGATGATCAGAACTATAAACAGATCCACCGCTCGCTTCACCCATGGGGAGTTCCCATGAAAAACGAAGTGAAATACGAATCCTAGGCCATCTTCTTTGACTGCTCTTCTCTCTGTGACTATACATGTACACCCAACCCTGCGCCGTTGTTTTGCCTTTCAACATAAATCTAAACCTGTTTAAAGTTGATCCGATCCGAGACTCATTTAGTGCTGATGGTTTAGCCAGATACCTACGAGTTATATGCGACTCTCTATGTGTTTGTTATAAAATTTATTTAAAACTGTCTCTGTCATCGCTGATAAACAAAACAGAGCCATCCACCGAACAGAACCATCAACACCAACATCGTTGCTACATAACTAGCAACATATCTGTCAACAGTGTCAAAAGTGCAGACGACACTTGAACTGATTATGAAGTGGAACTGTGTTCCCTCCTTTCCTTTCTCTCCACGACGACGATGATGGCAAACGGAACTCATGCCAAAACATTAAAAAAAAAAAAAACTCCAAAACCATAAGTCGATGTGTCGCCCTGTGGATGACTTTCGTAATGTTCTCCCTCTAAGCGGTTTTGTGTGCACAACTCCGCATACTCCTTGTCGTCATCCTCTGTTAGATACAAAGAGTTCATCACCTTTTGCGTTTCAGATGAGTTACTTAGTGTGATGCGCTTCTGTTTTTTCTCTGATTCTGCCCTTATATGCGCGATGGCAGCGCAGAGGGCAAAGAACCGGCAGCGCCATCAATCGGGTGGGAAGGGGTAAGGCCCAGCACCACCGCAATCCGCAACAGTTTCATATCATTCCATTTTGCAATTTTGAAGAGCTTTTTTTTTTTCTCTTTCTCCCTCTCTCTCTCTCTGTCTCTCAACACACGTTCTTATTGTTTCTGTCGACGAAGGAAGGACGGTGCCCTTTTGCTTGTCCTCCTTACCAGCCATTCGCAGATGTTTTATGTTTATTCGCATGAAAGCGGCCTCAGAAGGGAGTCAGCAGAGTCACTGGCCCCCAATGTACGACGACAATTACCCATCTTGGGGCTGGTGCCTCGGTGCGGGGTCATAGAAACAACAAACTAATTTTATTTGGATTTTGAGTACATTTTTGGTCTCCTCTTTGGGTTATTTTCCCGTTCTGCTGTTTGTGTGAGTAGTTTTCTTTTCTTCTTTTTTTTTTTTTTTTTGTATTATTGGTACGTAAGGTGCCCTCCAACTTTAACTGGTGGTTGCAGGTGTCTCTAATTGAGGCTGCTCTTGCGGTTATTATGGAAGTGAAACACTTTGGTGAAGAGACGCGGTTTGGTGGTTTTCCACAAGATATTGAGTTTCTTGAGAAATGGAAGTGAAATGAAGTCGCCAGGGAACTAAATTAAAATATGGACAAAAGGGAGGCTAGGATAGCAAGAGTTTAATAGGTATTCGGATAATAGACGGACGAGATGAGTAGGCTGCGGTGTTGTTTAAAGCGATGATCGCTTACTCTTTGTACATTTTTGGAAATTCCATAGCTGTGAAGGTTCGTTTACCTTCGAGCTCGAGGATAGTACTATGTACTTAATTCGCCCGAGTACCAACGCACGTCTCTGGGAAGGCGCCTTAATTGATTATAATGCTGTGAGAAGGAAGACAACAGACCTTTGTGACCTGATCGTCTCTATACAGAGTCGAAAGAGGTGCCATTAACATAAGATGCTGTAATTAACAAAAGCCGGCAAGTTCCACAAAGCACCATCGCCTAAGGCATTACATAAGGCATGATGAGAACAATACCAGCCTCGGATAAAATTATGTTCATTGTTGACGACCCATGCAAACGAAATAAAGACCATGACATGTAAGCGACAGTGTTGAAGAATGAGTGTAGGAGCTGTGTTTAGCACGGATGTTTAAAGAACTTCAAGTAATTTATTTAGTGCATATAGAACGAAATTAAAACTTTTATCTAAACGATGATGCTTGGAGCTGGCTGGTTGCGATGATAGGTGGAAATCGAATGTCAGATTCACTTGACAAAAATGCTAGTGAAGGTATGCCAGGAAAATCCAAAGCACGCAGCTAAGATTAGATTATTTCAGAATGTACTATGTATGGCCTGAGGGGCAGTTTACGCACCTACAAATCATCGTGGGTGATTTTAATGCCAGAGTCGGACCGGTCAACACAGGTCTCGAACGCCTAATTGGAAAACATAGCTTTGGATGAAGAAACAACAATGGTGATTTGCTTTTCGACTTCTGCAACGCGTATAAACTTGTTTTGGGCAGCACTACGTTTCCTCACAAGACGTGTCATAAAATCACCTGGGTCTCCCCGCACGGGTTTGAGAGCCAAATCGATCACGTCATCGTACAACAGAGATGGAGGAAATCGCTATGTGATGTTAGAAACGAGAGGATTGCGGACGCAAGGAGTGACCACCACCTGGTTTTAGCAAATATCCAGATACGGACAGCAGCTGTCAAGCGGCGAAATGAAAATGCAGCGAGGAGAGCCAAATTCAATACTAATGCTCTCAAGGACCCCAACACATGTCGGAATTTTATCGCAGCACTTAACGGCAGAGAATCGAGTACAGTTGAATTAGGCGAACACTCCATAGACGCGATGTGGGGCAAAGTAAAAAGCGCGTTTATAGAGGCTGACTCCGGAACTGTGGCCAAAATGTCGAGAGCTAGGGACCCGTGGATAATCGAGTATCGCAGACCGTTGAAGATTAAAGCGAATGCCGAAACCGACATTCAACGTAAAGTGGCTTTACGTACCGAGTACCGAGTAGCTCACAATACAGTACAGCGCTGTGTGAGGCGCGACAGGAGGAAAAGAATGGACGATCTTGCGGAGAATGCGGAAAGCGCTGCAAGAAGAGAAAATATAAGGGAGCCGAGGATATTGTTGGCCGGAAAAGCAACACCAAACATCCTGTCTTGGATGTGGACGGCACGCTATTGGTAACAATAGAAGAACAATTGAGAAGATAGAGAGACCACTTTTGCGCCCTGCTAAATGAGGACTCAGATGAGCTGAGTGCAACGATGAGCTCCCAACATCTAGAAATGCGGCGTTCTTACAGGTGTATTGACACCTGCAACTGCAGAAATCAAATCTTCGATCAAACTCCTAAAAGTCAATAAAGCAGCTGGACTTGATGGCATACCAACCGAATTCCTGAAAGCGGATCCCGACACAACGGCCTGCTACCACTAATGCAGGCTATATGGGAAAATGAAAAATACCCCAGTGACTGGAAGGATGGAGTTATTGTTAAGATACCCAAGAAGGGAAACCTTAAGAACTGCAATAACTGGCGTGGTATTACCGATTTGTCTGTTTTCCCGAAAATAATGGCAACTATCATTCTCGAACGGACAAAGGAAAGGATCGAAAATACGCTCAAGAGGCATTAAGCGGGCTTTTGTAGTGGTCGGTCCTGTATCGATCACTTCAACACCCTGCGTATAATATTCGAACAGTCAACCGAGTTTACGTCACCGCTCTACCTTATGTTCGTAGACTTTGAGAAGGCCTTTGACCGAGTCAACCGCGAATGGATTTGGAAATCCTTAGATATAGGAGAGGGATTCCCCCGAAGATTGTTGCTGTTATAAAGGAGTCCTATCATGTCGCAGGATGCTTCGTTCTACATAATGGGCAGCTTTCCGACGCTTTCGAAGTGCGACAGGGAGTGAAACAAGGGGATATTCTGTCGCCAATCCTCTTTCTAGTGGCGATAGACGATGTACTGACTGCCACCGTACGTATATCCGAGAGACAGTAACCAGAGGAGACCGTTTGAGAGGCTAAGCCACCTGGATTATGTCGACGATATCTGTTTCCTGGCAAAAACAAACAGCGGGATAAACGAGATGTGTCAACCAATACAAGTGAATGGAGAGATGGCTGGTCTTAGGATCAATTGCAACAAGACCAAAATAATGCACACTGGCCGCTCAGCACATCAGCCTACTATTCTGAGACAGAAACCTAGGTCAATGTATTTAACTATAGGCAGTTTTGTTTCGGCCGAAGGAGGAACGGACCTGGATGTTAATAGCAGAATAAGTAAGGCCCTCAGCGCCTTTGGAATTCTATCCTCAGTATGGAACTCCAGTCAAATTTCCCTACGCACCAGGTTAAGGCTCTTCGAATCCAACGTCAAGTCCGTACTGCTGTATGCCTGCGAAACCTGGAAAGTCTCTACCTCCATCTCTAGAAGACTGCAGGCATACGTTAATCGCTGCCTGCGTTACAGCCTTACGATCTGATGGCCACAAATTATATCTAACCAAGAACTGTGGAAAAGAAATTGAATTTCACGAACTTTTTGCACAGACTTGCATACAGCTGGCGCGGTGGGTGCTTCATTTCGGCCAACATTTCTTTTCAAAAAAACGCACTATTTGGGCTACACAGCACTCACTTTTTAAATAAAGTGGCTTATTTCGTTCCGCGGAGGTATGATACTGACTTTCTGTCAAGATTTCGAGCGCAAAACAGCTGTCAGTGTCAAAATAACCTACGATTTAAAAAGAAACCACTAGATGGCCCATCTCCGATTTTAAACATAAATTGTTGAGCAAATAAAATATATGTTAAACACTAATAAACAATCCTATTTGACATCATACTGTGACAGCTAAACAAAAATTAGTTCACCCAAGCCGATTGCTCAAGCGAAACGAATCTCCGTTTCTTAGTTAATATTTCACACGTCACCTCTAAAAGCCTACAAATTAATTTAGAAGGCATATTCCCGGCATCGCCTTCATAATCATAAATCAGCTTTCTTTTGATTTATTCATTAGTGACACACGCAGATATGTCGTCAGCCACAGCAACCTACGCGCAAAAGCACACATTTTTTTCCTTTTTTTCTACTGACTATAGTAGAAACTTGCATCTCCTCAAACTCCAAGTTCCACGATGCTAATCTATATATACCGGGCGCACTACATTCCTTCGTCACACAACTACCGCCTTCACATGTGCGCCGTAATAGCCCTCCACCACTACCACCGTGTGTCAATCGAATAGGAATATAAAATAGCTTGACCCCGATATGCTTTTTAAAATCGGCACACATAGTTGCAGAGAGCCGCAGAAACATATTATACAGATGGGAAGCAAAAAATCGCAAAAATAGTTAAGAGTTGTATATGTGTCGATGTCGACAAACTAATGTCTGGTGTTGAGTGTTGTCCGACTTCGCAGACTCTGGACCACCGCATCGTTCGTCTGAGTGCCGGTTTTTGTTTGCTCGTGTTGTTTCTTTTTTACAACGACGATGATGATGATAGAAACCGTCATAGACTAGCGGAGCCTTCACTTTCGATGCGGACGCACGACGCTCTGATGTAAGGCAATTTTTTTTTTTTTTTTTGGACTTGTGTAACCATTAGCACACCAAAAAGTCATCGAAAGTAAAAATGTACACATTACGTTTCTAATCCAGCTGAAAAATAAGAAGAAGTGGTCGCTCATGAAGCACCTGCGTGGGCGGGTATAGAGCTCGCGAAAAAGAAACGACAAACTGGGTTAATGACAGCCGCTAATATGAGAAAGTCGCACAGGGTGCACAATTCAAACCATGTCAACACAATTAAGGGCATATATAGGTATATATATTCTTGACAAGCGACGTATCCATTTTGTGGGAAAAATAAAGTCGGATCCGTAGGTGTTCCCGGTCCAATTACTAATTACCCCTTGACAAGTGAGTTGTCGAGCTCTCATCAAACTTATAGAGAAAGAGAGAGATATAGATATAGAGATACATAGTCAGACGTCTATCTGAACATTGAGTTATGGGGTAGCTGAACTTTAGGAGCGAGACGTAGCTAGAGTGTAAGTTGTGCCAGTTATACAACAGCTAGAAGTAATAACACAACAACTATTTGTACAAGAGAAGTCAATTAGTTAAGTGATTGACCCCCAGCTATAGAAGCCAAGCAAGGAAGCACTACCCATCAACCAGCACAAAGGGAGCAACACAGCGCAACACAACTGCGTTCGGTTTGGGTTTCTTCGTTCTTGTTTCTCTTTTTTTTTTTTTCTTTTTTTTTTTTTTTTCTTTTTTTTTTAGATGATTTCCATTGCGGCAGCAGAGCGGATCTGACTTTTGTTTTGATTACAGGGGGATAAACTTACTGGGTCGAAGGATTTGGGGAACCATGAGATGGCGGCACTTACCTGAAAGAAAAGAAAAGAGATAATTAAATATTTATAAAATTCACAAAGAGGTTATGCAGGGAAGGCTTGAAAGTATAACTGATACGGGGAGTGAGTTCTTATCGGGGGTACGAAACACAACTACATATTTGCGGCTATCAGTGTACTCATGTAAGACACTCATCGACACTTTGGGTGCTATCTGTAGGGCCAATCTGTAGTGACCCTGTAGATCGATTGCACCCTAATCTGTTATATACTTGGTGTCAGTATGTGTGTAGCAAATTGTGGAACAAAACAAAGGTGTTTTTAAAAAGGCATAACCTTCGGAGTATTAAATTGTTTAAGTAATTTGCGATCATGTATCTCACAGCGCATCGAATTTTAGGACGAAATGAACACATTCAGCGAGTTGCTAGGCTAGTGGGCTTTAGACACTTCGTTAGACAGACTCCAGCTAAAACATTTGCAATTGTTGCTGGGATTGAATATAATGTTTAAGTCCAAAACTTCTTGGGTGTAGACGTACGTACGCATGCGGTTCCCTGGCTACTGCCTCTTCCGCTATTGTCCTACCTCTGGCTATAGGCAACATTTGACTACAACACGATCTGTTTTTCTTAAATAGCTCGCCTTTTCTCAGATTTTAACGAAAAATGGCTTTAACAAAACTTGTAGGAAATTCAGTTCTCTACAATCTAGGCCTTAACAGATTTTTTGTTTACGAACGATATTTCACGACTTACCTATATACAGTCGTACTTATAGATTCAACGAGTTATTCAGCCCTATTGCGAAGATCAACTATCAATCGGTTGACGATTGACAAATTTATCAATTAAAATTGATGTTGGTATTGCGAAAAACGATTGATAAAAATATAACCTATTGTGAACATAACGCCAAAAAATAAGGTTATTGTGAATGAAAACTCAACTTTGACAGTTCTAAAATATTTTTGATTCGAAGAGAGTGATTGTTACGATTTTTGCAAGCTATTTAATTAAACAATAATTACGAGTGTTAAATCTGTGAAATTTATTGGAAATCGTGTCATCGGTGGAATCATTTTTTGATGATGACGAAGACGAGACAGAGTATGCGGAATTGGCTGCTATACGGAGGAGTTTGCGAGTCGCATCTAAACCTTTGGAACTGGAAAACCGAAGGTAGCTAATTTCATTTCCAAGAAATGCTTTTGAGGTGCATTCGTTTATTTTTTGGAAGATATTGGACCCAAACTTAAACCGATTAATTGCAGCTCTGCTTGGTCTTGCGCAGTCAACAGCAACAACAGTGTCCCTTATTCTAAGTGAACTGCTAAACGCGTTACGGAAAATTACATGTGCCCAAAATGGATAAAATTCATTACACATAGGAAGAAATATCTATATATATATCTAGCCTCTAATAAATAACAACAATAACAAATAAAAACGTTGATGTTTAACATTTTCTTTTAAGAGTCGTCCTTATCAACACCGAAATTGCGATTGATAGAAAAATTGACAACTACCAATAAAATTGTTCAAGATTGACACTCACAATACCGATTTGTCAACCGACAATTGCTGCACGTTCACAGTCGATCAACACTTAATTGATAATTGATCTTCGCAATACCATTTAAAGAAATTTATTGATAAGTATCAACTATCAATTGATAGTTGATCTTCGCAATAGGGCTGATTGTTATACATAGGGTAAAGTCGGGTGATATGGCACCCCTCAATATTTTTTACTCAACGATTTTATTTTAAAACAAGGGCATTAAAATACCATTTAGTTTTAAGTAAGTTCCTGAAGTGTGCGCGCCTGATTTGCAGGTGAAAATTTCTAGTTACAAACGAACAAAAAAAAAAGAGTACCTAGGGTATAAAGGGTAAATTCGAACAAACAACTTTTGTGTGTATGAGTGAAAGCAGTGTAGATAAAAAAGCATTCGGGGCCCATTATTCATTATTACAAAAAAAAAATAAAGGGGCGGGTTTCCATTAGATTGCACTTTTCTATGAAAATTCAGGAAAATTCTTTTACAGTACAACTTAGAGTAAGTCAATTTAAACAAATAAAATAGATTTGCTTAGTGCTCATAATGGAAACCTGAGCCAAATTCAAAGCCTATCACGTGTATTTATTTCCATTTCCCATTATAACTGCATGTACGCTTTTGTTCGTGTTTTTTATGAAAGAAAAAATACAACAACATTTGGGAGATATGGCAACCCCAAGTTCGACATATGGACACCGATGCCATTTCTCCCGCGATTTTTTTTTTTTTTTTTTTAGATTTTTTATTGGTATAAAAATATACATTTCTTTTGTTATCGCACATATATTTACTACAGAGGTGTGATATATTAATGATATCTTTCTACTGAAACATTATTGGATATAAAATCGGCTCTTCTGAGTAAAATGCGTTTAGAGGAAAAAACCAAAGAAAAAAAAAACCTCTATTTAAAGAAAAAATATAACATAAGTGTATGCAATGAGTAACATATGAATCAATTCAATTTAATTGTTATGTTAATAATTTAAAAAAAATTTAATTGCATTTATTTGATAAATGAAGGAATAAATAAATAAATAAAAACATACATAAATAAATAAATAAATAAATAAATAATTAATTAAAAAACAAAATAGATAAACTAAGAAATAAATAAATAAATAAATAAGTAAACACATAAAAACAATTAAATAAATAAATAAGTTAACAGATAACATTTGAATCAGTAACACTTATTAAGGTTAGCATAAACTAACAATCAGAAGAACGAAATACCAGTTATATCACAAAAGACGAAAAATGTGGCAATTTATTAAGCCAACTCGTTAATGAGAGGATTATCTGAGTAATCGCATCTCCTTATAAATGCATTGGTAAGTTTTTGTATTCTATTGAAGACCAATTCAACATTGCCCTTAACATGGAGGTAAGCAGTTGAATGATGCCATGGGAGATTTAGCATCATTTTTAGTAGTTTATTTTGCGAAGTTTGGTTTTTTAATATGGCATTTAGCACAATTACCCCAAACTGGACATCCATACATCATTATTGCTTGGAAAATAACTTTGTGGATGATTATCTTGTTTTCTACCGATAAAAGCGATTTCCTGTTAATGAAGGGATAAAGAAGCTTAAGCGCAATATTTACCTTTCTTATAGTTTGCGTATTATGTACATTAAAAGTCAATTTTGAGTCGAGATATATACCTAAATATTTAACTGAGGATTCCCATTCAACCTGAGTACCATTTACATTTACTAAGTTGATTGCTCGGAAGAAAACAAGTTTTCCTTTTTCTAGTAAAAAAAGATTGCCTGATTTTTATCAGCATTCAACTTGATCCTCCACTTATTGTAATATATTTCTAATATTCTTATCGCATTGTTTAGATTTGTCTCAATATTTAGACCAAATTCATGCGATGAAAATATTGCTGTATCATCAGCATAAATAGCGACATCACATAAAGGTAGTTCTGGGAAGTCTGAGATATACAGATTGTACAATATTGGGCCGAGGACAGAACCTTGAGGAACACCTGAGTTAAACAAATTAGAACTAGAAGCACTACTATTGACGTACACACTAAATCGACGGTTGGACAGAAAACTTTGTACTATTTTACATATGAACGAAGGAAAAGAATAGCGAAGTAACTTATAGACAAGACCTTTGTGCCACACAGAGTCAAATGCTTTTTCAATATCGAGTAACAACATTCCTGTAGATTTTCCGATATTGCAGTTTTAGGCATACTGCATTTTTAGGCATGAGTTTATTAAAAAAGTTAAAAACCTTTTTCCAATTTTAGGCAGCTGTATAATGTAGGTATACATTTTTTATGCCATCAAGTCCATCTGTTTTTTTTACTTTAAAGGTACTTATTACAAATTCAATGTCTTCTATCGAAATAAATGCATTTTGTGGTGTTTCATTGATACTAGACGTGTTAAAGTCATGAAATGCATCGTTAACCTGTGTAATTGTATTTTGGGCTCCTAAATTTTGAGACACATTGTGGTTTTTGGCAAAATTTAAAGCAAGTGCCTCAGCTTTATCTAGATCACCATAAGCAATGCTTCCCGAAATTTGTAGCGCAGGAATTCGTCTGTTTCTATGTTTTATAACTTTAGCAATATTCCAAAATGGCTTAGCGTTTTTGTCTAGACTTTTTAATATGAACATTTTACCACTTTGGAAGTGTCTCTCGCGCAAACTATTCATTTAGAAAAAAATGATATTAGAAACCTAAATATAATTTTTGAAGACCTATCCATAGATACCCCACACTGTGGGTTTGATGAAAAACATTTTTTTGAGTTTCAGTTCTATGTATGGGGACCCCCAAAAATTTTTTTTTTTTTTGTAAAATCTTAATGCGGTTCACAGATATCTACTTACCAAGTTTCAACGGTATAGCTCTTATAGTTTCGGAGAAAAGTGGCTGTGACATACGGACGGACAGACAGACAGACAGACATGACGAATATAATAGGGTTCCGATTTTTGCCATTTGGCTACGGAACCCTAAAAAGGGTGCCATATCTCCCGACTTTACCCTATTCTAATTTCATCCATTTTATTAGACCTTAGTCCAAGAATTTTAATTGTAGGGAAATAATTTTTCATACCAAAATTGTAGAGAATTAAATTTCCCATAAGTTTCGTTAAGACGGTTTTCAGTGAAAAGCTAAAAACGTAATCCCCAAAAGATAAAGTTTCTCCTCTGAAAGAGAGCGGGGTGCGTATACAGAGAAAGCGAAGGAAGGATTTTTTTTCTGTAGCAGTTAAGTAGATGTCACTTCCTATTAAATGCCGGTGATACCTGCTTTTTATCAGCTTAACTGAAAAACTGAAACCGACCCGCTAATTGAAGAATGTCCTGAAAATATAAAAAAATGTTTAACGCCTAAACGAATGCAAACAATGCCAGCAAACCAGTTTGATTTTTTCGTAAACGGCGATTTCAACCAAACCAAATTGATTTTTAGCTTATATAGTTGAGGTTGCCATGACTACATACATAGCTTTTGGCTAAAAATTATAATAATATTACTTTTGAAATAGTCCATACGATTTTAACAAAAATTGATTTCTAAGGTAATATGGTCATTTCTAACTTAATAGCAAACTCAATTTTGGTCCATATTATCGTACTATAGATTTTTGAAAAATGTAATATTTTTAAAATTTACTTTTCTTTAGTTTACCTGAAAACAACAATAGCGATTTTGACAAAAACACAAACTATAGTATAATTGATATTCTCATATCTATGACATGTTTTTTTTTTTTTTTTTTTTTTTTTTTACCGAGGGTAGGTGAAAATCTTCCAAAGACACTATGAGAATAGCAAGCGCGTGCTCATAGTAGTGTCAGATTTTTACTGACTAAAAACACCACCCTTCGAAAGATTGTTAGATACTGCAACTAAGATATAACTTATCAAGCAATTTTTTTATAACGAAATAACAACTTTTGACAGTCTACTTTCCAATGAAAGATCCTGCATGTTCCGCAATTTAGACGCGGTTAATCTTATCTTGCCAAGTCGAACGGTTTCGTTCTTTGTAGCCGGCGCAATAAATTGTTCTCGTCCAAAATTTGTCGGACTGTATTGTTGACATGTCCGATTAGTCGGTTTCTATGTTTTCTCGCGAAGCTTCTAGTTTCAGCTTCAATTGTTGGAATTCCGAGATCCCTGTGGATATCGTCGTTTCTAATATACCATGGTGCTTGTACAATTTCTCTAAGCACTTTATTTTGAAAAGTTTGTAGAATATTGGCATTTGTTTTCTTGGTACAACCCCAAAGTTGTATACCGTAGGTCCACACCGGCTTTAGCACTTGCTTGTATAGAAGCAGTTTGTTTTCAGTACTGAGCTGGGAATATTTTCCGAGGAGCCAGTACATTTCTCTATATTTGATATCGAGTTCTTTACGTTTCATTTTCACGTGCGAATTCCATTTCAGCTTCGCGTCGAGTGTCATTCCCAGGTATTTGGCCTCGTTTGCAAAGGGTATTCGGGCCAAGTTTAGGAAAATTGGCAAGTCATTAGTTTTCTTATACGTGAAATTCACGTGAACAGATTTAGTTTCGTTGAGGGCGATCCGCCAGTCCCTCGTCCATTCATTTACTTTATTCAGCGCGATTTGAAGTTTCGGAGTCGTTTCATCAATTGTATTACCTACTGCTAGGATAGCGGTGTCGTCGGCGAACGTAGCGAGAGTAGTGCCATCTTCTCTTGGTATATCGCGAGTATATAACAAATAGAGAAGGGGCCCAAGGACACTTCCTTGCGGCACGCCGGCCGAAATTTCCTTAAGTTCAGAGTATTCGTTTCCATGTCTAACACGGAAGAGTCTATTCCCGAGATATGATTCTAAAATATCATATAGGCGTACGGGAAGAACTTGTCGTAATTTAAATTTTAAACCGTCATGCCACACCTTGTCAAAGGCTTGTGAGACGTCAAGGAATACGCTTGAGCATATCTTTTTTTCTTCAAATGCTTTCTCAATTACGTCAGTAATTCTATGCACTTGGTCAACCGTGGAATGCTTGGTTCTGAACCCAAACTGGTGGTCAGGGATAAGATTATTGTTTTCTATAACCGGTTGTAGTCGCGTTAGTAAAATTCTCTCGAAAACTTTGGATATAACTGGAAGAAGGGAAATCGGTCTATACGACTTTACTTCATTTGGCGGTTTTCCTGGTTTTAAAACCATTATGACCTCCGCAACTTTCCATTGGCTCGGCACGTGTTTAAGTCTGAGCGCGGCATTTATAATATGAAGAAGCTTAATTAATGCTTTTCTTGGTAGAACTTTGAGAATTTCTCCCGTGATCAAATCATAACCAGGAGCTTTCTTAGGTTTTAGGGATTCAATTTCACGTTTTAGTTCCCTTAGCGTTGCACTTGTGAGTACTAAATCGTCGGATAGTAATTCCGCCGCAATAACACTGTCGTGAACCGCCCGACCATCGTACGGTTTAAAGGTTTCTTCTAAATGGGCGGCAAAAACGTCCGCTTTTTCTTTATCTTCCCTTGCCCATTCATTTTGATTTATTTTAATTGGCGGCGCGGGGATTTTGGGCCTTTTGGTGCCTTTTACAGCTTTCCAAAGTGAATAATTGGAATCTTTTTTAGCCGTTAAACTTTCAAGGTAAGAACCTATCGCACGATTTTTAAAGTCCTTGATAGCTGTCTTCAACAAATTGCACAAATAATTCAAATGTGTTTTATGTTGCGGGGCGCGACTCTGTTGCCATTTTTTACGCGCCTTCCTTTTTTCGTTGACCAATTCTTTTATTTCGGGAGGATATCGTAGACCGTATTTGGCCGGCGTTTTCCTTGGATTAGGCGTATTATTCCAGGAAGCGAGCTGTACGATCTCAACGAAGCGATCTACTTCAACCTCAAGTTCATAGGGTGTCGTAAGTGGAACGCTCAGTTCAACATTCTCTTCAATTTCGTTCCTAAAGCATTCCCAGTTAGTTGTTCTACCAGTTAATCTCGCTGGCTGAAGGTTATTTACTAGTTTTACGCTCAATGTTAAAATAACCGGTGAATGATCAGATGACAGATCAAAGCTCTCTTCAACTTTAATGTGGTTGGTAGATATTCCTTTCACGACGAAAAAATCGATCAGGTCAGGTATTTTTGAAGTATCAGTTGGCCAGTAGGTCGGTTTGCCCGTCGAGTGGAAATCGCAACTGTACTCCATACCTGCCCCATAGAGCATTCTTCCTTTTCGCGAGATGTATCTAGAACCCCAGAACGTGTGTTTCGCATTAAAATCGCCGCCAATAATGAAGTTTGGTTTGAGCGATTTAAGCAAGTTCTATGACATGTGTCGAATTCGATATAACTTTTAAAACCAAGTAATGCTTACATCCAAAACAATAACTTATAATTGGTTTTCAACTAAATAGTTAAAAAATAGTATTTTTAAAACTAAATATTGCAATATTTGGTACTGTTTGTCTGCCAAATTTTACAAAAACTGCTCCAACAATTTTGATCAAAAAGCATATTAAAGATAATATAAGTATTCTAAATAAGATCCCGTACTTATTTTTTCTTAAAGAAATCGAATTCAATCAGTTTTTGAAATATTTCTCAAAAATGACTACTCAAAAACAGATCTTCTAATTCGTATTCGTATCTACTACTACTTCCAATCATCAAGACCTTAAACCAGCGCCACTATTCTATTCCAATAAGAAATAAAGATACATGCTCTTACAGATCAGAAAACAGAAGCTTCTACTACGCTTGTTCTGGTATTCAAAAATCTTGCAGAGTGTAAGAGCTTATAAAATAGTACAGTACAGGCGCTTATTACTCTCTAACCAGAACTTGCGACAATTACCTGTTACTGACGGCGCAGGGACACAGGTCCCCGAGACATAAGTCCGAAATTTATTTTTCGGGACTTATGTCCCACTTTAGTAGAAAATAAGCTCCGAATTCAGTTCGGAACTTATGTCTCATGAACTATTCTGCTCGGAACTTATGAATTAATTTTTTGGGACTTATGTCCCACTTTAGTATTTTATCCCGAATTCAGCTGGGAACTTATGTCTCACTAAAGTGGGACATAAGTCCCGAATTTTTATCGTTCAAAATGGGACATAAGTCCCAAAAAATCAATTCGGGACTTATGACTCGGGGACTTATGTATGTCCCTCCGCCGTTACTGACAGATTCAACTTTTAAAAACTCGCATTGTTATTTGATTTAAGTAGGTATAGGTACCTACTGTCATATGAAATGAATAACCTAAAAGTCAATTTTATTTAACACTACCTATTCTTCTATTTTATGTTGCTTCTGAATTGTGTACCTACCTACCAATTGACTCAACCAAACTTTGATGAACGAGAAAGTTTCGTGCGACCCAGTCGTGCACTTCATTTCAAAGATAAATCACAATGAAAAATCGTTACAATCCCCTATCACTTTTCTTATTTCATTGGCATCCGGCAACAACAGCAAAATTAGTTCCCATTCCCATTCCCACAGAAATTCTGGAGCAAACAAACACAGCTTTACCACTTGCTATGAATAACCACTAGCAGCGACGAGATAGCGGAGCGGAACGGAATATGAATTTTTCAACGTGTGTAGTTTTCCGCCCACCACAAGAGTATCTATGCAAAACTCCCAAAATCAATTTTTTTCTTCTCTTGTTCCTCCGTAGGGACTTTGTTATGTGTAACGGTGCCTGACTGTTGGCTGTTATTTGCCGTTCAGTTGGTGAGATTCTTTTACAGTTCACTTCCGATTCATTTTTAATTCCTGACTCGTATCATATCATCCACAGACACAACGAAACGACATCAATCACATGGGGTGGCGAATGAAAATACTTGGACTCAGCAGCAAGGTATCCCCTCGGTGCGATTGTTACACACAGCCCGTGTGTTTCATTAAGGATTATATTATAAATTTTCGCGCGTGATGCGTGTGTTCCTCTCTCGATTTTCTATAGCGTTCGTGTGTTCATCCCTTTCTCGGAAGTGGTTCGCATTGGATTATTCAAAATCCAGGCGAAGTAAAATTACATTTCATTCAGTTTTCCCTTTTTTTAGGAATACGTTTTCCACATACCTTATTCGAATCCCTTTTCAGATACATACCTATTGATAGCGCAAGAGAGAGAGAGAGTTACGCACACCCTTGCTGTGCTGCGCAATGGAGGATTTTCGAATAATAGAGAAAATTCTAGTTATTCAGCGAAGGGTGTGTGTGCACTGGGTATACTTTCTATGTCATACTGAATACTGCCACTGGGCGCGCAGCACCGCACATGCACTCGATTATTCACACAAGGACTAGATGGAGGAAGAAACAAATTATATGTAGGTATGGCCAAAAAAAAAAAAAAAATACAAAACTGAATAAAGTCTCCGTCGGGTGTAGGATGGTCGGCCAATTTCAATGAATTGGATGCACGAAGAAGGGTGGAAAAGAAAATTAATTCAGAGCGCTGCTACGATGAACAAGGAGGTGTATCAACGAAACGGTTTTTCTTTTACAAAATGTTTGTAGTAACCCTTGCATATGCTCCTCGTTGGTGCATAAGCCCGTATGAAATGTCACTCTGTATGCTACCCGGTGACCGGTTCGGTGGTGGTGTTTAATTTAAGTTGGGAATTCAGGTAGAACTGTGCATTTTATGCAACTTGAAACGCATTACACGAAATTAATTTTGACAGCGAGTGCTCTTTGAACTTTGATGAATTGACCGAGTGAATTGGGTTAGGATTTTACAACACAAGCACTTAATCAAGAGGAATATGGCGGTTCCTGAGTACTGGCAGTGAAGGAAGGCAGTTGAAAGACCCGCCAGATATTCTGTCACCCAGCTGGGTGGCAGCTGGCGTGCGGATCAACTTGGACAAATTCCAAAAATTGTGATTTGAGACTCCGGCGCAGTCTGAGGTACAAAACGGGCGAATGATCTTATTCTATTGCTGAAAGAGCAATACCTACTTAACGAATTTTATTTTTGTATAGAACGTAAAACTTAGTGCTGTGGCAGAGCTAGTAGATTCTGGGGTGACCTATAAGCACAAGAAGAAAGAACGTAAGGGATGTGCAGAAAATTCCTTGGAAATATACCATTTACACTTTGCATTGGATAACTGTCGTAATAGAGAAAGCTCTAGAATAAAATAAAATTTGCTCTGCCGTATTCTTGGTCGTTTCGCAAGCATTTGATAAGGTTTGGCATGAAGGCCTCAAGTACAAATTAGGACAAGTTCTCCCCGAACGGTTATGGAAGATTCTAGAATCGTATCTAGAGAATAAACTCTTTCGTGTCAAACACGGAAACGATTATTCCGAATTTAAAGAAATAAGGGCAGGTGTGCAGCAAGGAAGCGTCTTTGGGCCTCTCCTGTACCTGTTATTTACGCGTGATATTCCGCAAACAGAAGGTACTACCGTAGCCACTTTTTCCGATGACACTGCTATACTAGCAGTTGGTACAACGACCAAAGAAACAAACAAAGTATTACAAGGCGCGCTTAACCGGGTCTATGAATGGACAAAATCATGGAAAATCGCTCTCAACGAAACGAAATCGGTCGACGTGGATTTTACATATAAAAAAAAAACAAATAACTTGCCTGTATTTATAAATACGGTACAAGTTCCGTTTGCAAACGAGGCCAAATATATCGGAAAGTCTCTTGACACAAAATTGAAATGGAAACCGCATGTAAAGAAAAAATGCGAAGATAACTTAAAATCAAATATAGAGAACTTTATTGGTTACCCGGAAAATATTCCAAGCTTACCCTCGAGAACAAGCTTTTATTATAAGCAATTGATAAAGCCTGTATGAACATATTGTATACAGTTATGGGGCTGTACCAGCGAAACAAATCTAAACAAAGTGCTAAGATCATTCGTCAGTGCACCGTGGTACATTAGAAATGAAAATCTCCATAGAGAACTCGGAATTCCCACCGTTAAGGATAAAACGAAAATATGCGCTCGAAATCATAGAAATCGATTATTAGGACAGAACTCACACACACAGAAATTCTCGATGAAGCAAATTTATTGCGGCGTCTACAACGAACTAAACCTTCGGACTTAGCCCAATAATTATCAACCGCGGCTAAAATTGCGGAACAAGCAGGAACTTTCGCCGGAATGCTGCCTGCCAAACGTATATCGTGAACAAAAAACTGTTTGATAAGTCATAACTTAGTTGCAGTACAAAAGAAATTTGTTGGAGGTGGTTTTTGAGTAAAAATCTCACACTACTATGAGCACGCGCCGAGTCTCCTCATAGTGTCTTCTAGAAAATTTCCACCTACCTCGAAGAAAAAAAAAAAATTGTAGGTTCCGCTGGAAGAAAATTTGATACTTTTCAAGGGAAAATAGTTCCCCAGTGATCACGATTGTGCCTAGGGGTGTATTAGAGTCCTGGCACCCTAACCAACCTACTTGCTTTGCAATATCAAAGTTAATTTCCTTAATTGCATATAACTTTCGAATTGTTGTACAGCGTGCGTCATCTTTTATGTCGGTACGTTAGCATTGAACTAATTTGACATTTATCAACTGATTGACTTGAGTAGTATGGTAAATTCAGTACAATTTTAAACGTGAATACCATCACACCGAAACAACGCGCCGAAGTAGTAAGGGAGCTTCCACACCGGATGGAACAAAACGCCTTACTTGTTTTCTTGCTTTGTTTTGCCTTATTCAGTGTGGGCGCGTACTTAAATGTGTGCATTTAAATTTCAGAAACACACAGAAAAATAGTTATGTTCGTCCAAAGCGTTTTTTTCCATCCGGTGTTGAAGCACCCTAACGCTGTAAATAGTTGTTTAGTTTAGTTGTGTTAACTCAGACTGCAGATCGTGGAGAATATCGTGGCCAACAGGCCACACGTTTTTTACACGTTCTGTGTATATAATGATAACGATATAAATATTTTTGTAAAATGGTTATCCTCATTTACACGCTTTGCATTGAAAAAACACCAAATAACTCTTTAAAAGTTGTGTGTGATACACATTAATGGATCTGTACCACTCCATATCTATAAACGGCACACTCAAAAGTTGTCAAACGCACGTGATAGTAGAGAGTAGCTCTACTCAGGTGTCACGTATCTAAAGTCGATTCGACGCCTGAAGCTGTATTTTATGTGGCAGCATATGAACGGCTTGTTTAAACATCATCTGTCAACGCGCGCGTCATTGAACACTGGGCATAAAATCTTAATTAAACTGAAAAAGGGGCCAAACGTCAACGCTGTATCGTAGGCGTAGGGACATAAGTTCACGAGACATAAGTTTATAATTTTTTCAATTTGTTTGTTTATTTGTCAACAAAGTACTAGTCTTTTTTAGACATGAAAAAATATAATAAAATGAGAGACAAAAATTAAGAAAAAAATGAAGTAAATAAATATAATTTAGAAAAAAAAAAAAACAAGTACAAAACTAATTACGAACTGAGCAATACAATTATAACTGGAAATAATTAAACAATATGGATTTAATTAATGGTATTGTCATATTAATGTCAATTAAAGACGCACATTCATTATACAATAACATTAAACCATTTAAAGAGGAGGATCTTCCGTAATTCGTACGAGAACGAGGAATATAAAAGAATCTGTTATTACGCAAATTAAGTGATGGAACATGATGGAACATTAAGACCCACAAGACTTAAAATATCAGGACAGTGAATCTCCCCAATAAGTATTCTGTGAAGAAAAACAACTCTTGATACCTTTCTCCTAACCTCAAGAGACTCGAGCCCAATTAGTTGTAATCGGGCTGAGTAAGGGGGTAAGTTATTAAAATCCGACCAAGGTAGACGTCTGAGGGCAAACCTGAGAAATCTTTTTTGAATTGCTTCGATTCTTACTATATGAGTATTGTAGTATGGACACCAAACAATAGACGCATATTCCAGCAGCGATCGACCAAACGACAAATATAAAGTTTTCAGCGCATAGGGTTCGGTGAACACCTTAGCATAACGTTTAAGCATTCCCCATGCTCTATTGGCTTTATTTGTGATGTATTCATAGTGGTAAATATAGGATAGTTTACTATCTAACATAACACCTAGATCTTTTATCAAAGATACACGCGGAATAACACTACTTATGAAGGAATACGCGTGAATGAAAGGCGAGGAACGACGGGAAAAAGTAATGACCGAACATTTACTAACATTAAGGGACAAGTAGTTTTTATTGCACCACAAAACGAAGTCTTGGAGATGTGCATTCAATCTATGAAAACTATTCGGATCATTGCATGAAGAATATATTTTAAAGTCATCGGCAAACATCAGGATATTGCAATGTGGAACAAATTTGACAACATCATTAACGAATAAAATAAATAAGAGTGGGCCTATATGACTTCCTTGTGGGACACCAGATGTTACAATGATTTCTTTGGATAAGTGTCCTCGAAACTTTACAAACTGGTATCTGTTACTTAGATAGGATGATAGCCATCTAAGAAAAACTGTAGGAAACCCTAAACGTTCAAGTTTGTAAAGAAGAAGTTTGTGATCAACTCGATCAAACGCTTTACTGAAATCAGTGTAAATGGCATCGACCTGATTACCCTTAGATATCTCACTAATAACAAAATTTGTAAAAAGAAGAAGATTCGTAGCAGTGGATCTGTTTTTTACAAAGCCATGTTGGTTATTGCAAATTAAATTTTTACAGAAAAAATTTAACTCATCAGTCACCAACTCATCAAACAATTTAGGAATGGACGATTGTTTACAGATCCCTCTGTAATTTTCAATATTATTTTTCCTACCGGATTTAAATATTGGTACTATAAAAGAATTTTTCCATAGGGAAGGAAAGATACCTGTCTTTAACGATACATTGAATATGTGGCAAAGTATGGAATGTAAAGGAAGGGCACACATTTTTAAAAAGCCTGCTGGAATACCATCGGGTCCAGGATTAAAATTAGGGGCCAAATTTCTAAGTTTACTCAGTATCATATCTTCGGGAAAAGCGATGTTACTAAAAATAGAGGAATGTGATGCACCTAAATAAGAAAAAAAGTGTTCATCTAAAACAGAACTAGGATTAGAATATACAGATTGAAAAAATTCTGCAAAACTGTTGCAGATAACGCGGGGATCATCTATTGACCGATCATCATAGGAGAATGAAGCCGGAAAGCCATCACTATTCTTTTGTGAATTAACAAAATTCCAAAAAAATTTTGGCGATAATTTGATTTTGGATTCGACATCATTGATATAAGCCGAGTAGGCATGGTATATAGAGGATTTAAACTCGGTTCTGAGATGACGATATAAAGTATAGTCATCATTCGACATACTCGACCGCCACTTCCTATAGGCTCTATTTTTAAGAATTTTTAGTCTACGTGTTTCATCATTATCCCAAGGACAAATATCATTAATAATATTTTTAATTTGAACAACCGGGACAAAACCAAAAATTAAGTTTTTTAAAACGCGATAAAATATCGAGCAGAGTTCTTCTATTCCTAGAGTTAAAAATGGACTCCAGTTAAAATTGTAAAGCTCATTACATATGTTATTATAATTCGCATTTTTAAAATCAAATTTGTAAGAAGTAGAAATATTTAAAACATTAAACTCTATGTGACAAAACAAATATAATGAGGGATGATAGGTGTCTTCAGGAACCAGCGGAGTTAGACTTCTAGTAACATAAGTATCATCGTTATAATTTGAGAATATGAGGTCCAACGAGCGATTCTGATGATTTTTAATTGGGTTTAGTTGAAAGAGTCCAATCGATTGAAAGCAGTCAATGATTTCAGCTTCAATAGGTGATAAGATATTGACATGAGTGAGATACGTACAATCAATATCTCCGGCACTCCAATCAATTTTGGGTTGGTTAAAGTCACCAAAGACAAAAAGTCTGTCAGAAGCGGATGTTTGATTTTCAACGTGACGAATGGCATCCAAATATCTAATCACCACGGCAAGCGGTGTTCTGGGAGGTATATAGACACACACAATGAATACTTTTGAAGAGGTGAGATCAAATTTACTGCCACAGATTTCGATATCCGAGAAATCGTCAAGATTTAGTTCTTTAGGATTTAAGTCTTTTCTGATTGCTATAAGAACGCCACCAAATCGTTCAGATGCACTATTTTCAGGTGATCGATCTCTGCGATTAACTGAAAAATAGTTTGGGAAAATAATGGTATCGGAAAAGCTGTTATCTAATCCAGTTTCTGTGATGACTATTATATCAGATGAGGAGCTGTAGACATTTAACAGGAACTTAGTACATTTTGTCCTCAGCCCTCTCACATTTTGATAGAAGAAGGCAATGAATAATGAACTTTTGTCCCACTTCGATGGAACATAAGTTCAAAATTAGATTGTGGAATTATGTTCCTCCAAAGTGGGATATAAGTCCATCATTTATTTTCAAAGATGGGATATAATTCCAACATTTTGTAAGTAGGATAATGTGCATAAAAATCATAAAAAAGTCCAAACCCCATGTTCCCCACATTTTTTTTTTTTACAAAGTAACAAAACAACAATAAAAAAACAACACCCACATTCTTAACACATTGGCAATTTAATGTTTATTTTAACAAAATGGGAAACAAATTCTGAAGATAAAAGTCACTTTATTTTCTCAAACTAATTTTTGTTTTAACTTCAGATAATTTTAGAAAATAAAAAATCGCCCTAAATAGTAGGTATTTTGCTTTCAATTTTAAACAATTTGGGCGATTATTCAACATGAAAAATATCCCAAATTTAGGATTCACAAAATAGTCCAAGCTTAAATAAATCATGGGCAAAAACGACATAAGGGGATGCTTAAGACTCTAACATGGGAGCTCTACTATTAAATTTAATTAACTTAAACAACAGGTACCTACTGCATTCTTTTAAAATCAAAACACTTTAGAATCTGGGCCCTATTTCACCAACCGCTTTTCACTTTACATTTTGCAATTTTTCATTTTATCTTTGCAAGTTTCGTTTCACCAAACGCAAATTTGCAAAGAGGAAATTATTTTTTTGCAAATTTGAAAATGTTCCCTCTTTGCAAAATTCGTTTCACCAAAACACAAATTTTCAAAGTGCAAAGCATGTTTTTGCAAATTGCAAAGTTTTGTCAATTTGCAAAGAAATCGTCCATTTCGTTTCACCAAACAAATTAGATTTGCACTTTACATTTAAAATCGTGAAAAGTTTGTCAATAATATGCAAAGAAAAAAAAACATTTGCAGTTGAGATTTTGTTGTGAACAGTTGGTGATATAATTAAAAAAATATATAATGAACCGTTTCGAAGCGCTCTTTGAAGACGAAGAGGATACAAATAATGTACAAAGGGTTGTAAAATTAAGGACAAATTTTGAAATTGGAGATAATTTTTCAACCCTGGAAGGCTTTCGTTTAACGAAGACGAGTATTGAACGTGTTTTTTGTCAACAATTGGACGTAGTCTAAAGTTTGACAGCGAACGAAATAATTGCTTAAGTCCCTTGCAACAGATTCTATGCACACTACGTTGGATGGGAAATGGAGGGCAATATCATGGAGTCGCTGCTATGTACGGAATAAGTAAAGCTACAGTCTGCAGAGTAGTACAACGAGTTCGGACGCAATAATCAAGGAATTGCTTGCAACCACCATTTGCTGGCCTCAAAATACTTCGAAAATAGCTACCCAATTTTTTGCTCAACGTTGACGGTACGATGATCAACATTGATGCACCCAGGGAAAAATGGGAAGCATGCATTGAATGCAATGATGGTATGTGGGCCAGACCGATCTTTCTATGCGATTAACGTAAGCTGGATAGGCCAGGTAGTGTGCACGATGCAAGCGTATTAAGGAATTCCCGTTTGGCTGCGAATTTCAATGCAGGATATCGACCATTTTCAAATGCAGGGGACAGCGCTTATTCTTTAAGTGAATGGTTAATAACACCACTAAGAAAAAATCCGGACGTTCCAGTGGAACAGCGTTTTAACCGAGCTCATAAAAAGACTAGCCGAATCATTGAAAATAGTTTTGGTATGTGAAATGTACGAGCTTAAGTGCTTCCAATGTGGTTCTGTATATTTCGACCTTCAACAGCTGCTTTTTTAAAGTTGTTAACTCGTCATCCTCCGATTTTCTTTTCCTTGTTAAATATTGCTCAGATTTCAGTTTGAATCGAAATTTATAGAGTATTAGAAAACAATTTTTTTGAGTCCAACAAACAATTTAACGATATTAAAACTTGCTCTATATTTCGCGTTGGGTGCAATTAAATATAATAACATACACGCATACGTTTTTCACTTTGCAAATTTGCAAAACACGATTATAAATGCAAAGTTCTCTTTCTAATTGGTGAAACACTTATATTTTTCACTTTGCAAAAAAGTCTGAAAAAATGAAAAATGTAAAGTCGTGAGATTTGCATTTTGGTGAAACACATCGCACTAGTAGCGGGTGATTTTTTAGCTGGTTTGGTTTTGGCAACACTGGTTTTGACAGCTGACGTGTGTTTAGTACCTTGTGTCACTGTCAAACAGCTTCAGTTTGGTTTGCAATTTAACCATGGATCGTCTTTCAAATGAACAACGCTTGCAAATTATTGAATTTTACTATCAAAATTCATGCTCGGTTCGAAATGTTCATCGCGCGCTGCTTCCATTTTACGATGAGGCTCATTTTTGGTTGAATGGGTACGTAAATAAGCAAAATTGCCGCATTTGGAGTGAAGATCAGCCAGAAGCATTGCAACAGCTACCAATGCATCCCGAAAAAGCCATATTTCTTCAAAGATGATGCGAATCGTGGTTTCAACAAGACGGTGCCACATGCCACACAGCACGCGAAACAATGGCGCAATTGCGAGGCGAGTTTGGTGAACAGTTAATTTCACGTTTCGGGCCGGTCAATTGGCCGCCTAGATCGTGCGATTTGACACCATTAGATTATTTTTTGTGGGGGTATGTCAAGGCTAATGTGTATAGGGACAAGCCCGCTTCGATTGACGCACTGGAAGCCAACATCCATGCATTCATTCGTGAGATACCGGCCGATATGTGTGAAAGAGTATGCCAAAATTGGACTCAGCGGATGGACTACCTGAGACGCAGCCGCGGTCAACATTTGCATGAAATTATCTTTAAACATTAAATTGCAAGGTTCAAACTATCGATTCAAATAAATATTTCATTCATTTTTTCGAATTTTTTGTGTTTTTTTTTAAAAAAAAGTTCTAAACCTCTTAAAAAAAATCACCCGTTACTTTGCAGGAATTAATTTTTTTGCAAAATTGCAAAATGAAAAGTGAAAAGTGGTTGGTGAAATAGGGCCCTGGACTTATTTTTATGGTGTTATTTGAAAAGCCAACTTAACCAAGCCTCAGATCATTGACAAGCTCAAGCTCAAATATTCATACCGAAATCAATAATTGATTGTAGTTGTAATTATTACAACTACAGTAGTTGCAATTCGTCGGTCGATTTGGGCGGTTTCCGTTCGAATTGCTTCCTTGAATTATTCCAGTGTTCAGGGCTTTTGATCGTAAAAGTGCCTTGAACCCACAAGGAAAAATCAACATCGCTCATTAGCAAAATCAGGTTCTCGTTGCTCTATAAGTGCTTCCACCCCACGCGCGAAGGTCAGTTGTCCATGGTGCGTAATACGAAGAATGGTATTTCCCGCGGGATCAACTAGATTTCTGTGAATGTTAAAGCTGCGACGAAATTCACACTGAACAGCCAAGACGAACTCTTTATTTAGAACGAAATTGTTCTAGACAAAAACAGAGTGCTCTACGGTCCATGGCTTCAACTGGTAAAAAGATGCTAAGACCTCACAAACTTGGTGCTTGTCGCTCAGCTGTCGTCCCAAAACGGCTTTCTACCGAAAGAAGGCATTTTCAGGCAGTCCATACAACTTTTTCTACCTAAACATATTCCTATTTACATACCTATAGAGTTGCATAAACAAAAACTGTCATTCCAGTGTTGCAAAAGACAGTATATATGTCGAAGAAATTATTTTTTGTCTCAAGAATTAAGAAATAGTCAGAAATATAAACAGAGACAAAGAGTGTGAATAAGTCGTTAGAGAACGATAAGCAAAAAAAAATTAAATCAATACCAATTGTAGATTAGTGAGCTCAGCTCAACCCCTATTTAATCTTTTCATTTGCTATTCGTAGTCGTTGCTTCTTGCTCTGCGCCCTTTTATCTCACTCGCCTCTGGTGAGTCGTGAGTGGCTTACCCAGAGTTTTCAGATTTTCAGGTTTAAGTTTTCCTTTTTTTATTTATACTCATTCTCTCTTTTATTTGCATTTTCATTTGCCTTTATCCGATTTCCACCTTTTTCGAAATTGCCCCTGGGGTCTCTAAACTGCTAGAGAGAATCTGTACTGAATACAAAATTTCCATTTGTACAGAAAATATAAATTTCAACTAGGTATACCAAAAGCCACCCTCTCTCCTGTGCCACGACTATACAACTGATGTTGTGTTGGGTGTATTGTATTTTAATACCATGCAGATTGCGAGGTTGGAAAAACAGTTTCTTCTCGGCACATGGTAGTTCTGATTGCGTAGCAGAGGTAGATATAAATATAGCTTTAGGTCGGCGCTGGGTGTATAGATTTTGTCATGTAACTAGGAGGATGGTAAACCTACCACCGAGTGGGGGAAGTTTCAATTGTGTGCCGTTAAAAGGAGTGGGCCAAGGGAAGGGGGTAGCGGTCAGTCTTGTTCAGGAACGAGCTGGAATGAATGAATGAAATTCATTCGGCAAATTATGACGAAAATCGGGTAATGGAACAATTTTGTGATAGAAGTTAAATTTTTTGTTTCGTCCATGGATTTGGATTAATTTGAGGCAATAGAGGATTGGATTTGATTAAGGTAAAAGTTGATAGGTACTACATATTCAAATATTAGCCACGTATCTGCCTTTTTACAAAGGATATACCTACACGTACACTAGATGCCTTTAAAGTTATTTTTAGGGCGTTCGGGTTCTTATCAATCAAGTTCCATGGGAACAGCGAGGGTTGCTCTGTTACACAGATGTGTGTATGGTGGGTAGATATATGGATACACGCGCCAAGGAGCTTATGCTTAAAAGAGGAGATAAATAAAAACGAGACATGTGTGATAAAAGGAGTGAAAGGATGTTTACACAATAGAATATGACGTATACTACGACCCATTTAGGGAGTTCTTTTTATTTCCTACAGCAGATTGGTACCTAAGTACGCGTGTACAGCAATTAATGCTGAATTTTCGAGAACTGGCAGTCTGTTTTCACAACTTGTTATCGTCGCATAGCTACCTACCCAGCTGTAGGTAAGGATGCGTCTGTGAATTTTGAAAAATGAACAATGTAGATTGGTTGTAGGAAAATAAAAATATTTTCAGCAATTTTGTCAGTTATTTATGAAAAAAATTGCAAATGAAATCGAAATTAGTGATATATACTCAACAATGTTTGTTCTAATATGTTTCTAGTTTCTAGTATATATAGAAACTCTACTTTAAATTGTTATTAACCAAATTATATTATTCGCCTTTTAAAAATATATAATAACTGACCAATAGCATTCAGTTATGTTAATACGTGGTACATATTTCCTTATTTATTTGTTTGTCAACAAAGTACTAAGTTTTTTTTTAGACATGAGGAAATATGAAATTAGTAGCATAGAACAAATGAAATGAGAGACAAAAATTTAATAAAAATTA
This sequence comes from Cheilosia urbana, assembly GCA_946477585.1. Taxonomy (NCBI): domain Eukaryota; kingdom Metazoa; phylum Arthropoda; class Insecta; order Diptera; family Syrphidae; genus Cheilosia; species Cheilosia urbana. The sequence continues at coordinate 50,196,461 of OX297855.1, forward strand.
AGTAATAAAGATAATACCAAAAAAAGCAAGTAGGTATACAAAACTAATTATAAGATTTAATTAATACAATTCCAACCAGAAATAATTAAACAAGATGGACTTTATTAATGGCATTGTCATATTAATGTCAATTAAAGACGCACAATCATTATACAATTACATTAAACCATTTAAAGAGGGGGATAAAAGCAAATTAAGTGATGGAACATTAAGACATTAAGAAGAGATAAACTATCAGTGAATCTCCCCAATAAGTATTCTATGGAGAAAGACAACTCAAACCTTTATTGTTACCTCAGACTCGAGTCCAAAAAGTTATATTCGGGCTGAATAAGAGGATAAGTTATTAATATCCGACCAAGGAAGACGTCTGGGGGCAACCTAAGAAATCTTTTTTGAATTGATTCGATTCTTACAACATGATTATTGTTGTATCGACACCAAACAATAACCCATATTCCAACAGCGATCGAACAAACGACAAATATAAAGTTTTAACGCCTAGGGCTAGCATAAAGTTTAAGCTCTATTGGCTTTAATTTTGATATATTCATAGTGGTAGATGTAGGATAGTTCACTATCTAATATGACACCTAAATCTTTTTTTTGAAAGATGCACGCGAAGGAAAACGCGTGAATGAAAGGTGAGGAACGACGGAAAAAAGTTACTAACATTAAGGGACAAGTAGTAGTAGATTTTATTCCACCACAAAACGAAGTCTTGGAGATGTGCATTCAATGGTTTGGGGTCAAAATTCTGCTTTCAAAATTCTGTTTTCAAAATTCTGCTTTTCAAAATTCTGCTTTACAAAATTCAAAAGCGCGCGCTTTTTAACACTTTCCAAACATTTTTTTCTTGTTTGCAGAATTCCTCGTCGCACTTACTTAAGCATAAAGTGTAGAGACTTTTTTTTTTTAAGATTGCAGTGTTGTTTAGACAATTACTCTTCTGATAGTGTTATACTCATAATGTTTCGATCGTTAAATCCAATAAAGGGAAAGATAAGTTGTGCTTGAATGGAAGGATGTTTTAACAACAAACAAATAAGAATAATTCTAAAAAAGAGAACAGGGCTGTAGGAAATAAGGCCCCAATGAAATAAGGCCCCAAAAGAGAAAATGAAATAAGGCCCCAAATTTGTGGTTTATTTCAAAATGAAATTAAAAATAATGAAAACTACTTTTCATTTGATATTGTTGATATTGGATAAACTAGTTTAGATTAAAGGAACTTTTTATATACTCAACCTCGAACCCACCCCGCAATCTAACAGTAAACCCAAGCAGGGGGCAGCATGCCCCCCCATACGCATTCCATATCGGAAGGGTAATAATTAATAATAAAAAAATAATTTTGGGGACTTATTTGTTATTTCATTTCTTCTTTTGGGGTCTTATTTCATTATGAATTTCTCATTCTCATTAAGAAATAAGGCCCCAAAAAAGGAAATAACACCCCAAATTCCATTAAAAATCGTTGTTGTTGTTGTTGTTTCCCGTATAATTTTTTGGGGCCTTATTTCATTTTTCCTTTGGGGCCTTATTTCATTGGGGCCGTATTTCGCAGAGCCAGAGAACAGATCTTAGCCATATCGCTTTTCTTAAACGAATATCAAAAATATAGCTCTCTCTAGCTTTGTTTATTTTCTTAATATTTTGGAAGTTTCAAATGTGAAATAATAAGCTTCTTCTTGATTTCTTTCTTGTAATTTATTTACTTTTAATATATTATGAAAACCTGAAATGCATAGGTAATTATTATAATACAAACATTTTTTTTTTTTTTTTTTTTGTTCATGACCAGACCTTGGGTATGAATAAAAACTAGCATTTGCTTTGAGTAAAAGGTTTTAGCAAAGTAAAAGCCCTTAGCAAAATGAAATAAATGAAATGTAAGCAATTGCTTTGTATGAATAAAAACCTAGTTTGCTAAAGTAAGTTCGAAAATTCGAATATAGCTTTTACTTCGCTGTACGTGTACTTGCCGTGCAATTTATGTCAAACCTGACCAGTAAATTTGAATTTTTGAATTTTCCTTGAATTGTAAAGACTTTTTTGGAAATTGAAATTAAACAAATTAAATCTAGAAATATGCATGCAATCGGTAAGCTATAGTTCGAATTGCACCTGGAAATCTGATTTTTGTTTGCCAAATGTTGATGTTTTATTTCTTCTTCGGGTGCCGGGAATTGTATCAGATCATAGGCTTGTTCTAAATATTTGTTGACACGCCAGTCATTTGAACTGTCAACCGAAAAATCCGGATCTCTTAATCGCCTTAGAAATGATTCTTTCTAAATAGTTGCATCTGAACGAAATATTAGCCATAAATAGTCCACACTCAATACTTTTCGCTCGACAAGAAATAATTGATTTTTTTCACAGGTATATTGTTGGTTTTCCTGCACGAACAAAATTTAATTTAATTTATATACAAACCATCGAAAATTCACATTGCTTTCTTTTTTGATGTAAAAAATGTGCCTACAAAATATTTAGCAAAAGGTCTGAGTCAACTTAATAGCAGACTCAGAATTTGCAAAGCATTTGCTTTGTCTGATAAGTTTTATTCATACCGATCTGAGTAAAAGGTCAGCGCCGCCGCTTTTCGAACATGTCAAAAGTTGTAACTAACTCAAATTGTTTTTTATTCATACGAAACGTAGCAAATGCTTCGAGATTGACATTTCTCTTGAGTAAAAGCAATTGCTACGCTTTATTCATACGACCCCATATTGATTTTTTTCTTAAAGCAGAATAAGCAGAATTTTATTGTTTGAAATTTGTAAAGCAGAATTTTGTAAAGCAGAATTTAAAAAAGCAGAATTTTTGTGTGAGGAGACAGAATTTTGCAAAGCAGAATTTCGACCGGATCCCGCATTCAATCTATCAAAACTATTCGGATCATTGCATGAAGTATAGACATATTTTAAAATCATCGCCAAACATCAGGATATTGCAATTTGGAACAATTTTGATAACATCATTAACGAATAAAATAAATAAGAGGGGGGCTATGTGACTTCCTTGTGGGACACTGGATGTTAGTTACCATGATTTCTTTGGATAAGTGTCCTCGCAACTTCACAAATTGGTATCTGATAGCCATCTAAGAAAAACTGTACGAAACCCTAAACGTTCAAGTTTGTAAAGAAGAAGCTTGTGTTCAACTCGGCCAAACGCTTTACTGAACTTAGTGTAAACGGCATCGACCTGATTACCCTAAGATATCTCACTAATAACTAAAATTTGTAAAAAGGAGAAAATTTGTAACAGTGGATCTGTTTTTCAGAAAACGATGTTGGTTATCGCAAATTCAATTTAAAAAAAAATGTTCAATATTATTTTTCCTACCGGGCTAAATATTGGTACTATAGCCTAGTATCCTGTTCGCGCTAAATTTTTAAGCGTCCCTAGTCTCCACTTCATTTCTCCACACCAAAGATAAATGGTCGCTAAATTTTTAAATATGATATAGATGGGACAAAAACCACATGTTTATGACAGATGTCGGTAAACGCGATTTTAATTATACACGAAATTCGGTAATCAAACTTCAAAGACATCGGAATATTTAAATATCTGCAAAACAATGGATACAAGAAAAATTGAAGAAGATGTTATCATTGCTGCAGCAGCTGAAATAATTTCTATAGTTGCAAGTAGAAGACGACACTTTCCTTAGTGTCGCGTAAATCCATATTTGCAAACAAGAGAAACAAAAGGCCGATTTACAAAAGACGTAGAATTATTTGAAGTTCAAAAAAACTGAATTTTCGATCAACAGAAATATATCTATAATTCTTGGATTTGGTAGCCAACCCTAGACATTTCAAGCATAAGGAAAACTTCCATGTGTCCTGAAACTTTCGAAAAACGTGTGTGTGTCAGCTCCGTCGCACGACTGGAGTTTACTCCTTACGAACGATAATTATTATGATATATATCGAATAGAAAAAGAGGGTAAAAAAACGCATCTTCTAAAATAATAAGAGAAACAAACATATATCTGTAATTATTCGGATTATTTATATTACTTCAATAAAAGCGTATTACATAAAGTACAAAATAATAATTACTAATAACTGAGAGCAACATCTATTCAACAGTAACAGATTTGAATTTTTAAATAAATTTGCAATTTACTTTACGATTTTTCCCTATAAAATTCTACCCCCTCCTCAATTTAAACACACCGAGTAAATCAGTCATATGCCCATAGACGATAGAAATCAAATTTTCAATTCATATGTGCTCAAACAAGAATTGAAAAATCTCGCAAATCGTAATGCAGAAATTCTTCCACAGAAAAATAAACGTACATCCAAACTACACACAAAGTAGGTAAAAGCAACAGACAACAAAAACAAACCTGAAAATATTATGAAATCGAACCAAAAAGGCAGAAAAAGAATACATTACAAAACCCACCCCTCATCCACACTCTGAAATCGGAAAGGGAAAGCATCATAAAACAGCAGTGCAAATGCATACGCATTCACTTAGGTGGTTTGCCCTTTAAAAAATAGCAACTACCAGCGCTGACACCATTGCAACCGTCACCATTGAGGTTTCTGCGCCAGCCAACTGAACTCTAAAGTCTAATCTAAACCAACGAATCGATAGTCTATCGATAGTTTTTTACTATCGATACCATCGATGTTTCAAAAAAAAGTATCGATACTATCGAAACGCATATGTGATTGAGCAAAAACTCAGTTTCGATATCGATAATTTTATTCCGAAACTATCGATACTATCGAAATGTTAAACTATCATTACGATAGCTCGCGTTTAACACTTAATTTTACTCCTCATAAAATTTCCCTATAACTCAAATCGTTTCTTAAGGAGGTAAACTCCAAAAATATCTCTGTTTTTTGGCTTTGCGTTTACACAACACAAACTCTTTCCCCCGTTTTGTATGTCAGAATTTATCTTCGATTTAATGTACCGGACATTTATTTAGCGAGCTAAATGAGTGGAGACATTTCATCGGCCCATCTATATGAAGTTAAGGATTTAGCGTGCGAACAGGATACTGCTTTGCTAAACTGCATCGCTAAATTTTATCTTTCTAGACATTTTTGTATGGGAGATAAAACTTAGCGCGAGTAGGATACTAGGCTAATAAAATAACTTTTCCATAGGGAATGAAAGATACCAGTCTTCAACGATTCATTGAATATGTGGCAGAGTATGGCCTGCTGGAAATTTGTTCAAGTTTACTCAGTATCATATCCCGAGCTCTATCACATTCCCACAAGGTTGGCAGCATTGATTTTATATTTTGTGTATGTTTTTAACACTGATAGGAAAGCAGGGGTTGAATTACCGCATCTGATCGAGTAATACGTGACTGAATTTGTTATTGTTTTGCTTGTAAAATCGACAAAATTCAGTGACGTACAGCTCGCTCACGGATGCGGTAATTCGGTCCCAGAATGGCGAGTTAGGCGTCTCAGTAGTCAGTATTGTCTCTGCCCGCAATTGAATCTGACAATCAGTTCACAATAATTCAATCACTTCTTTCGTTTCGATGAATTGTCAACGAGAGGCAGACATATTGACAGGGATATTGGGCAATGGACAATTGGATATACGCCCCAAGAACGTAAACATTTATGTCTAAAATCGAAGCACATGTGTTCTCTTTTATTGAACATTTTTCTCAGTGAATCAAAGTGAAAAATGGCAAAAACTATACACTCACCTGGCACTGTTTAGATTCACACGAATTATTTATTCTGAGCAGGACTGTTTTAGGAGCAATAGACACTTCTGAATAGTTGGGGATATTGACAGTTCATGTCGTAGCATGGAAGTGCTCCGGAAGCACATTTGTGTAACATATAGAGCATGTAATGGTGTCATAATAAATCCCAGTACAAACCAAAAATATCGAAGTCACCCACCAAATTGTATGTCCGCAAAAATCTTATGAACTTTTGTACCGATTTCCAAATTTAGTTATTTTTTTAATGTATGAAATAAATTGGTGCACGTCTTAGGCTACTTCTGTTTTAAGAATACAGCATTTTTGATTTAACAACATTTTTGGGCATTTCAACGCCAACCAAAGCAGGCGGAGGTCAGCAGACTTTTAGGCTGCAGAACATCTTGGTTCAGAAAGTGACTGGCAGCCTTGGCCTAGGGACCACTACAGAAGCTGTAAGAACTTTGACGAAACAGACGGCACCTACTATGCTATTGCCACAGCATTTAAACATCATACTATTGCAGATCCTTTGTATTTTTTTTCTTTTATGAACTGGAGGATCGTGGCAGCATACATCTGAGAATCATTGTCTATATATCATTCATGGATCTAAGTAGGTTAATAAATCGCTGAGCCAGCACCCTAAAATTCTACTGCAATCGAGAATTTTTAAAAAAATGTCCTACTAAGTTTGCTGGCAGCTCCTTAAGCTACGATTACACATGCCAATTTTCATGTCGAATTTTGACATGCCGACGTCATTATGACGTAAATATTTGTCCTAAATTTGTCACAACGTGTGATCGCCTGTCAATCGTATGGTCACGCGGGCTGTCGAAGCGTACTGTCACGAGTGACTACCGAATGGCCGAATTTCTCTGACGTCTGCATGTCAAAATTTGCCACGAAAAATGGCACGTGTAATGTTAGTTTTACTATTGTGTCGATAAGAGATTCTTGCATTACTCTCCCTCTCCCAAACGTGCAGCTTTCATCTGTCAAAAGTATTAGTTTTGAGGCGTGTATAAATGGCGACTCGGCTTACAGTAAAAAATAATGAAATATCGTCCAGAAAGGTAAAACTTTCAACCAAATGTCTTCCTTTTTGTGTTTGCCTCCCAATTCCTTTGTAACGAAATGGGTTAGTTCTTTCCTAAATATATGAACCCAAAAGGCTACCAAACCGTGTGGTTGGTAAAGAAAAACATTAAAGCCTTTCACCACCCTTCCTGTCTTTCTCACGGATCTTCCTACTCCGAGCTGAGCTACTAACGGGTGATTTTTTAGCTGGTTTGGTTTTGGCAACACTGGTTTTGACAGCTGACGTGTGTTTAGTACCTTGTGTCACTGTCAAACAGCTTCAGTTTGGTTTGCAATTTAACCATGGATCGTCTTACAAATGAACAACGCTTGCAAATTATTGAATTTTACTATCAAAATTCGTGCTCGGTTCGAAATGTTCATCGCGCGCTGCTTCCATTTTATGATCGGCATTCTCGACCTTCTGAGCAGTCTATTCGGAAGATTGTGACCAAATTTCGCACCAAATTTACTTTGTTGGACATTAAACCACCAACACGTTTACGTACTGTGCGTAGTGAAGAAAATATTGCGGCCGTATCAGCTAGTGTGACAGAAGACCGCGAAATGTCGATTCGGCTCCGTTCCCAGCAGTTAGGCCTTTGTTACAGCACTACATGGAAAATTTTGCGGAAGGATTTGTGCGTAAAGCCTTTTAAGATACAGCTTGTGCAAGAACTAAAGCCAGCCGACCTACCACAACGCCGAATTTTTGGTGAATGGGCTCTTGGAAAGCTGGCCGAGGATCCGCTTTTTTATCGAAAAATTGTGTTCAGCGATGAGGCTCATTTTTGGTTGAATGGGTACGTAAATAAGCAAAATTGCCGCATTTGGAGTGAAGATCAGCCAGAAGCATTGCAACAGCTACCAATGCATCCCGAAAAAGCCACTGTTTGGTGCGGTTTATGGGCCGGCGGCATTATTGGGCCATATTTCTTCAAAGATGATGCGAATCGCAGCGTTACTGTCAATGGTGAACGCTACCGAGCGATGATAACAAACTTTTTTTTGCCCGAAATGGAAGTTCTTGACTTGCATGATATGTGGTTTCAACAAGACGGTGCCACATGCCACACAGCACGCGAAACAATGGCGCAATTGCGAGGCGAGTTTGGTGAACAGTTAATTTCACGTTTCGGGCCGGTCAATTGGCCGCCTAGATCGTGCGATTTGACACCATTAGATTATTTTTTGTGGGGGTATGTCAAGGCTAATGTGTATAGGGACAAGCCCGCTTCGATTGACGCACTGGAAGCCAACATCCATGCATTCATTCGTGAGATACCGGCCGATATGTGTGAAAGAGTATGCCAAAATTGGACTCAGCGGATGGACTACCTGAGACGCAGCCGCGGTCAATATTTGCATGAAATTATCTTTAAACATTAAATTGCAAGGTTCAAACTATCGATTCAAATAAATATTTCATTCATTTTTTCGAATTTTTTGTGTTTTTTTTTTTTTTTTAAGTTCTAAACCTCTTAAAAAATCACCCTATATAAAACAACCGAAGGGAAGTTGAGAGTTGAGTAGACGACGAAGAAATGGAAATATTTGCAACTTGGACAAAGTGTTTTTCTTTTTTTGCTCCATTTGCTTTGAATTCTCAAAAGGACACTTTCGCACATTTCAGTCTTAGTTTCAGTTTAACTCTTGTGTGGTATGCAAACTAGGTAAAAATAAAAATGAAAACAATTTTAATCATCTTAACTGCTGCAGTGCCAGGAACCCTAGAACAAGTCCTTGCCTCCCTCCGCAACTATATACCTGCTGTAGAGATATGTATGTTTTTACCTTTGCAGGTTCTCTATGTTTTAATATCTCCTCTTTCTCTCTGGATTCTCGTGTCTATTTCCTGTGAATCCATTTTAGCGATGGGCTGAGAAGAATATATTCAAGAATTTTGTTCTCAACCATTTAATAGGGCGACTTTGGCCAAGCATTAAACTTATTCCTTTGTGATTTAAAGTAAGAACAAGGAATCCTTGCGGGTCCCTTTTGCACTTTGCTTTTCCTTATAGTTATATATGTATATGGGTTGAAGAACAAAAAGGTGCCATCAACTTAAAGATTGTTAAAACCTGATATCCTTAGAGCCACCAACAGAGTGCAGCATGCAGTTTTTTTTTTTTTTTTTTCTAGTCCTTTGCAAAATGTTCGGCCGAAATTGGGACTTTAAAGGAAAGTGGAAAACGATATTTTTTCTGCATACCTGTGCACACGGTCAGAATGAAAAGAATGCAAAGTTGATTTTGTTCTTTCCTTCGAAAAATGTTCTCTAAGGAGACAAAGAAATATCGATTTGTTTTTTTATTTTTTTTTTTTTTTCTTCGAAACCCCCTGCAGGAAATCATTGCAAAGTGAAGAGGAGGTAAACGAGTGAAAAAGGAGGATGAACACGAAAAAAAAACCCGATCCCAAGATACAGAGAATAAATTTATATAATTAAATTGAGGACGGTCTGGGATTAGGCGGTAGGTAGGTGTACAAACCAAACAAAATGAAATCCACAACTAAGAATCATTAAAAATGAAAAACACTTTTGGATTTGTTCGGCGGTCGCTGCACAGGTTGGCAATAAATTAAAAGGGAAACATGTGTTTTCTCCAGGTAGGAATTTAAGGATTCGCACGAAATTAAGTGTAAATATACATAAGCTGAGGGTATATCGAATCCGAGCCCAGATTAATGATGTTTGGGATAAATACCTACGACAGGTGAGCGTCAATGCGAACTTACTACACGATACCAGTCAAGCCCAGGTATACCTATGCAGTTTTTAAGATTTAAGAATTAAGAACTTGTTTGTTCTTTCTTGCCAGGAGTTCAAGCAGTTGTCATTCTGAAGCATTCTGTTTGCTTCAATTTGAAATTTGCATCCAAAGGAATGGAACGGTTATTCAGTTGATTTTTGGTGAAAATTTACATACCTAAGTCTATCGCAATGAAAAGTGCAGATCGTTGGAACAAATCGTTCCCGTGTTTAAGGTCTTTCAAAAAAATGGAACGGACTGTCAGAACTTTGTCTGCATTTCTCATCTGTCACGCAGTTTTCCTACTCGGAACGGCTTAATTAAGTGCCATTAAACGTATAGATTCGCGTCTAATTTCATCGCGTATACCTGCTCCAAAGAAAAGTTGGGGAGAAATTCCCTTCCCACTGACTGTCATTCCATGTCACTGCTTAGCCCATGTCCATGGTCGCTCGCCTTCTAGTCTGTACGTATATTATATAAATCAACTGCAGCAGGACAAAAAAACAACAACAAAAACCACTTCTACACGTGCGCCCTGCACAGCACTTGACCTTGCACATGTTACAAGTTACAACTTGGACCGCTTCTGCTGACGTTGTTCTCCTTTGCTGTATTACACTGTGTGGTGCTTCTCCGAGTTTAAACATAAACTATTGCTTGACAACAGCCAGCACGCGTACGATGCCAATTACACTCGCAGAATCCCTTCTTGTGGACCAAAAAAAAAAAAAAGTTAAAACTTTCCAGAACTGGCACAAAGAACGATGAAAACAAAATTCGGAATCAAATCAAAATACGACAAAGGCAATTTCGAGAGTCCATTGGACCCCAGAGGAGAGCATGCAAATCGTTATAATCCGTCGGTTTTTTTATATATTAAACGAGGAGGGGTATACAGACCAGTTAGACCGAGTCACGGATTTATTTTTATTGCAGGTCCCTGTCTGCTCATCTTTAATTCACCCTTGCGCTCTTCTGACTGTTTGCGTCTTTGTGCGGCTGCAGCTGTAATACATCCCCAACCAGCATGTGCCAACTGCCAACAGATGAGAAATTAACGAACAACAGCCAGACATGAAGGGGAAAAATCATCTTTTTCGTTTAATGGCTCCACCGGGTCGGTGTAATGAGGCCTAAATGTGCGAGTGCACTGCTCGCGTCTTCCTTGGGATAGGTTGAGCTTCCATGTTGATAATGATGATGATAGGTTGCCTTGCACCTTGCGGTCTTTGTATTTTCTTTTGACATGAACTTCAACATCTGCTGTTTTTACCGAAATTGACCAATTTCGTGGACCGGAAGATGAACATTAAAACAAGGTTTTACCAAATGGCAACACCTGTTTTCTTGTTGTCGCCCGTAATTCAATTACAATTCCATTCAGTATTCATTCGAAATAAGAGAGTTCTCTACTATTCTCTCATTCAATTAAAATTGTTCAAACAATTGGACATTCATTTTGAGCTTGTAGCCTCCCGCCGAGTGTCTCTTTGTCCATCAGCTTTTATGGGTGGGTGTGTTTCGTTGGACATTGACATTGTAATGAGTCTGGTCACCTGTTGGAGGTGGTACCAGTGTATTTCTCATTTGTCTCATCTCTTCAAAATATATAGGGTGGCCAATTTCAATTCGCTTGACCGACATACAGTGGAGATGACAAGAAAGGTATCCATATGGGTACTGTAAAAGGTAAAACTGGTTTCGAAATATTTGGCAAACAATTCGACAGTTCAAATATGTGAACGTTTGTTTTAAAATCCTATAAACCGGGCTCTTTAGGTGACTTTCACTTGTCCGATTACTTCAGCGATCAACTGTAACTGTCTGTATCTGACAGAAATACGTCAAATCCACTAATTTCGTTTACCATTGGGCAAAAAGAAGCGTCCGGGAGAGTCCGGAATTGAAAAAATCACTTCTGAAATCGTTCCATTGGCATACAAAATTCTCTTCTGGTGATTATGAGAAGAGAATTTCCCTTCTCCAAGTCAGAATCCACTCAAGAAGCACTAACACAAGTGTAATTTATTTATTTGATACAAGTCAGCTGACAGCTGCCGAAGAATATTTTTTTGGCATTTCACCAACACTTTTGTGGATTTAAGCAGTTTTTTTGTTCCATTAAATCAATTTGAGTGCGCTTTTTGAAAAATAATAGACGAACCTTTAAGCATGATAAACTTAACATTACGAACACAGATTTATGAACATTTGAACATAAAGGGTTTTTTGACAGGGACGCTACAAAAGTAGAGCGACAGGGACAGCAAACGACGCCGAATTTCTTGACGCTCTTTTGACATTCCATTTTATGATGAAAAGATATACGAGCCAACAACGAGTCGAAATTATTAAAATTTACTACCGAAATTCGGAGTCAGTGGCCTCAACGTTAAGAGCGCTACGTCCAATTTATGGTCGTCATAATCTTCCTAGCAGATCAACAATTGAGCGTCTAGTGGAAACATTTGAATCCACAGGCACAGTACAAAATGTTCCCGTGCCAGTGAGACAAAGAAGTGCCTGTCGAGAATATTGCTGCCGCTGAGGCTTCAGTTGAAGAAAGCCCAAATGTGTCTCTCACACGTCGTTTTTAAGCGTTGGGCATCTCTGTGACGTCGTTGTGGCGAATTTTGCGAAAAGATCTTGGCCTACATCCTTACAAGATTAAATTGATGCAAGAACTGAAGCCGCTTGACCACCAGAAGCGTCGTATGTTCGTGAATTGGGCTGAGCAACAACTTGAAAATGATTCGGATTTTCATCGAAAAATCATCTTCAGCGATGAGGCTCATTTCTGGCTGAATGGCTTTGTCAATAAACAAAATATGCGGTATTGGTCAGGCAGCAATCCACACGTATTCCATGAGTCATCATTGCATCCCGAAAAAATTACGGTTTGGTGTGGTTTTGGGCCGGCGGCGTCATTGGGCCGTACTTCTTCCGTGATGATCAGGACCGGCACGTTACTGTGAATGGGAATCGCTACCGTTCAATGATAACCGAATATTTTTGGCCCCAATTGGATGATATGGACTTGGAGGACATGTGGTTCCAACAGGACGGCGCCACAAGCCACACAGCGAATGTCACAATCAATTTATTGGAAACCAAGTTTGGAGAACGTGTTATCTCACGAAATTGTCCAGTCGCTTGGCCGCCTCGGTCGTGCGATTTGACGCCGTTAGACTATTTCCTGTGGGGCTACGTCAAGTCTATGGTCTATGCCAACAAGCCAGCTACGATTGATGAACTTCGTACGAATATCGAACGTTTGTTGATAAATTGTTCTTTTTTATTAACAAACAGTTTCTTTAACATTTCCACTTTAAAGAGAGACGGGAACGACTTTTCGTACATAGCCCATATAATCAGTGGTGTCCGCTTCCCGCTTCGTCTACGGACACGTAAACTTCAACGGAAGGAAGAGGCCCATAAAATCCTTTGCATATCGTGGCTTTTTTTTTTCCTTTTTTTTTTCAGGATAGTTTCAGAGACAGAATGCTTTCTGATTGACAATTTTAAGTTTCCGCCAATAATGTATTCAACGGCCATCACAGTTTCTCTCATTCTCTCAGTGTGTCCACTGCCCAGGTCCACCCATAAAAGCGCTTTATCTCAGTTAAAAACAAAAAACTGTCAGCTTCAACTTCATCGCATTGCATTGCTAATGAATCATCCTCCATAAACTGGCGTGTGTTCTATCAATAAGCGCTTGAAAATGATTCCGAAACGGACTCGACGGGTTCGATTGGTTGCGCCCTTCAATCGACAAATAAAGCGCGGGTGCATCCATATTTAGTTGTTTTGGCCGTATAACTTGCGACACTACTCATTTCATTTCATTTCATTTCGTTTATTTAGCAATATTTAGCTATTATAATACAGGAAGATATATATATACAAACAATAAAAAGTTTTAAAAAATGGAGGAAATATGCGTTACACTACTTATTAATACATTACTTTTACATAGTTAACAATCAGTTGTTTAAATCTTAACAAATTATTTTCACATTGATACTCATTGGGGAGTTCATTGAACATTTTAAAACCATTATAAAAAACGATGTTTTGTGCTTTTTTTGTTCTAAAAAGTGGAAGACGTAAACTATTTCTGTTACGGACATTATAGGTGTGCACATTACTAACATATATCATTTTACTACATAGATAATTGGGCAACAAATCATTTTTCATTTTAAATACAAATATTAAAACATTCATAATTGTCCTTTGTCGAACACTTAACCATTTCAATACATTTAACATATTCACAATCGGAGTTAGCCAGTGGCATTTTAGTATAATACGCATAGCTTTATTTTGAAATTTCTGTAGTCTCTCTAACATTGTACTGTTTGCTAAATAAATAATCGTTGAACAGTATTCAAAATGGGGCTTAATTATCGTATTATATACATTTATTGCACTAATTACTGACATTCTTTTTCGTATCCTACCAAAGAAACCAATTTTTTTACTTATCTTCTTTGATATATATTCAATGTGACTGTTAAAGTTCAAATTTTTATCAATTATAATTCCCAAATACTTAATCTCACTAACAACTTCCACAGTTTCGTCATTTATAATCACCCTATTATCTGAATGTCCATTAATATACATACACTTTGTTTTGTTTACATTTAAACTTAATTTGTTCATCTTAAACCATTTATCCAATTCCTTTAAATCACAGTTAATTTTTTGAATGCATTCATTTAAGTTATTACACGAAACATATATAAGACCATCATCTGCGAAAAGTTGGAGTCGCGAACATTTAATTACAACAGGCATTTCATTAATATATATTATAAAAAGGAGTGCTCCCAAAACAGATCCTTGTGGTACACCTAGGACTACATTTATCGCCTCCGAAACTGCATCATTCACTCTTGTCCTTTGCTTCCGTCCTTTCAAATAAGACTCGAACCACCTCATTTCATTTTCCTTAATACCGTATTTATCCAGTTTGTCGAGTAGGATACCTCTATCAATTGTTTCAAATGCTCGTCTTAAATCGATGAAAACAGCAACAATTTTATTTTTTGAGTGTACCTCATTTTTCCAATCAGCCAAAATAAGGTTAATTAACGACTCGCAACTATGTCTTCCTCTGAATCCTGATTGGCACTCTGCAAAAAGTAGATTGTCCTCCATATATTTTTGAAGCTGTTGCTGTACAATTTTCTCCAAAGTCTTTGCTTCGTTGAGTAGCATATTGATTGGGCGGAAATCTGCTGGTTTCGTTGGATTCTTTGTTTTTCCAATCGGGACTACTAATGACTCTTTCCATATTTCTGGGAAAACTCCATTAGCCAGGGATTTATTTATAATTTTACATAGCTTCGGTCCTATGCTATACATCGCGTCACTAATCATGCTCACACTCAACATATTCGGATCTTTTTTGTTTTTCATATTTTTCAATATGCTTTTGAGTTCATCCATTGAAATACTTTTAAATTTAAACGTTGCATTAACTGTGGGAATTAGGTTAACATATAACACTTGGGGGATAGCTCTATTAAGTTCACGAACACTATTAACAAAAAACACATTGAATTTACTTGACATACTTTTACAATCATTCACTAAGTCATTTTCAAAAACAACACCCTTTATTGCACTTTTTGTTTCTTTTAGAACTAATGATTTTATAGCTCTCCACATTGATTTTTGGTTTCTAGCTGATTGTATTTTTTGTGTTACAAATTCACTTTTTGCCCTGTCTAAAGCTGATTTAAAGTTATTTCTAGCTATTTTATAGTTTTGCCAGTCATTTGGTGAATTTGAAAACACAGCTTATCTATATTTAAGTATTTTATCACTTTTTTTGGATTTAAGTGCGTTACTAAACCACTGATTTGTGCCAGACATATTTACACTTCTTTCACATTTAAGAGAATCTACAGCTTCTTTTAAGCACTCCGTTGCATTCCTTGCTATTCTATTCACATCTTCACTATCGTCATCTCCAACCTGTTCTAAGTTTCTTTGTACACGCTCGCGAAATTTTCTCCTATCGTACTTTAATATTTTTATTTTTGATTTGTTTTCACTTTTTATAACTATGTTCATTTCTAAGCTAATTTCGATGCTTTCATGATCACTTACTTTAAGATTATCAACAACATTGGCACTCACTTTGTCATTGTTTGTAATTACATAGTCTATAATTGTACGCGAATGAGGTGTGATTCTTGTTGGTTGTTGGACAATTTGTTTGAATGCGTTATCTCTTAATATTTGCTTAATCCTTAGTGCATATGTATCACATTTCAGCCAGTCAATATTTACATCTCCCATCACTATGATATTATTTTCATTTATTGGTAGCTTGTCTAGACACTCTCGAAAGAGTTCACAAAATCTAGATTGTGACGAGCTTGGTGATCTGTATAGACCAACTACTAATATAGTAAGACCTCTAAATGTTAACCTTAAAACTAACCACCAACTTTCCATTCCTAAGGGAACATTCTCCAGGATTTCAATTTGCCAGTATTCTCGCACATAAAGTATAACACCCCCTGTATGTGTGGAAATTGAATCGCATCTAACTGATAGATATCCATCAATCTTGATTTCTTCGTCCTCAATTTGGGATGTTAAATGGGTTTCCGTTAAACAAACAAATTCATACTTTTTTGCATCTAGTATGTGTTCAATTTCATTAAAGTTATTAACTAGTCCTTCTATATTTAAGAATAAACACTTACATCTTGCTAGTTGCTAGTATAAAATTTTCTGCCTTTCAAATTGAATCTTTCTTTTAAGTACCGGGCAATTTTCACTTCTTGTATCGTGATCAACATCGATATTTTGCAGATGAAGAGACTCTCTACTTCTGATGCAGCTAATACATTTAAGGGAATCACTTTCACAGTCACTTTGTTTATGCTCGCCACCACATTTGGAGCATGTTAACTTATTCTTACATACTTTTGCCGAATGGTTAAACCCCCAGCAGTTATAGCACCTTTTCACATTAAGTTCTTCATAAATAACACATTTATCCCAGCCAATATTAATTCTTTTCACATTTAGCATAGATTGAAATGTACAACCATCTACCTCAAGGACAGCGTTAAACACTCCTTTATTTTTAGGCGATTCAAAAACACTAACACACTTTAACAATTTGAATTCAATTAAGTTATTCTGCACTTTAATAGCATTCTCTATTTCTTCACTATCCAGTTTGTCTTTCATACCACACACTAACACTTTTGGATTTTTCATTTGTTGTATTTGGATATCATATTTGCAACTTATTTCTTTTTCATTCAAAACTGACTTTAGTTTCTCACATGCTTCTTTATTCCCACAATTTATTGCAATTGCACCATCGTGCCTATTGGATAAACCATTCACGTTGATAGAGAGAGATGAAGGTTTGATTTCTTTTCTTATCTCCTCTCTTGTTATTGCACTTGCTTGAGTACATTTAGGTTTCACTATTACTTGTGGTCCTTTTTTTACTTGAGCAGCATACGACACTTGCTCTTTATTTACATTTTTGAGCTGAGCAGCATATGTTGCTGCTTTGTTTTCACTATTCTTAATTTCTTTTACTATTTCCTTTCTCATCTCTTTTACACTGCTTATTACTGTGTTATTATCATTCGATATTTTTTTAACATTATCACTAATCTTCTCACTTTGGGATTTAAATAAAATACTCATTTCACTAATTTTCTTCAATTCTTGTACACTGTTTTGACATATATCTTGTGCCACCTTCATAGAATTTAACCGATCAATATACCTTGATTCAATTGCTTCAAGTAATTTTCTCAACTCATTTTCATTTCTCTTTAATGATTCCTCAAACTCGCTCTTATACTCCCTTAAGCTATTCCCATTTTTGTTGACGATTTCTTGTACGTCTTTTAAAACAAGGTCCACATTTTGGATATATAAGACACAGTCATCACAAATAAATCTTAACATTGGGTTTGTATTTAGTATACCACTGCTATATTGATCAAGACCACTGCATTTATTGCTTAAATGAAACGTTTTGCCACATACTCCCATGCAATCTATGCCAGATTCTCCACGGATAGAAGATTTGCATTTAGCACACACTTGCATTTTTTTTTTTTTTTTTTATTATTTCTCTCGCTCTTTGAGCGTAAATACCGACAGATCAGTTAGTAATGGCACAAAGCCGCTAACTGATTCCGATTTCCACGGCCAGAAAAAACTAAAATAAATCACTTTTCTCTTCTAAATTAAATATAGTTATACACCACTTCGATTTCAAGTGTTAATACACTTATTTAACAAAAGTTTTTACGTATATTTGTCCAGATTTTAGACTTTTTACACGAGTAGTTCACTATCACGTCTTTACCATTGGGCGATCCAATCTGGACTTATGTGTCAACACTTTGATTTCTGTGATTTTGAGCATATTATTTTATTTTTTGTTAAAGCAAACATAGCATTTGTAGGGACTGTACCTATTAGATTTTGATTTTAGTCGAAAACGCTAAAACTTAGGAGGAGAACGTAATTTTCAAAAATCCCCTAAAAATGGAATTTTAGTTACAAATGAAACATATTTTGTCATATTTACTCTGTAACATGAGAGTTTACTTTCATTGCAGACTGTTCGTGTGCTCCCACCCCTCTTTGATGAGCAGAACTAAAAAGAATATGTGCAGCACTGCCCTTATCATCAAAAACAGTTTGAAAACAAAAAAAAGCTTTGTCGACAATGGAATCGTCATCATCATCGCCATCAGCGGCAGGGTCGGTATGATACTCCCCGCTTAGTCCTATGCGGGTCTTTGTACGAACTCCTTTATTGTTTGACTACACCAAACGAAAACACACAATGCAAACAATCGCACACACATATAGTTTCTCTACGAAGCCTACGCTCCGAAGTATGCGCACACATTTTGGTAGAGTGGAAAATTGAAATACAAAAAATCATCGAAAATGATGGCCAACGTTTGTCATCAGAGTTTGTTCTGACAGTAAAGAAAGGAGAAAAAAATCGGCCGACCGACAATGGTGCACACCCCCTGTGTGTGTTTGTTTTCCAACGAACGCTGCCCCGATATGCCAGATTGCCAGCAGCAGTACGGAGGAGACTAAGAGCCAGCTCGATTCATTCACAGCGAGTACACTCGCTTGGCGTCAAATAAAAATAGAAAACGACGTTCTTGGAGTTCACTTTCCGCTACTTCTTCTTTGGGGTATTTTCAACGATGCCTGGTGAGCGCAAAAAAAAACCAACACCAAATTTTTCACATTTTCAGCCAACGCAAAGAAGGGGCGCGCTGAATACACGAAAGAGATCGATGACCTTTAAATAAATTTCCTCGTCGAGGCGAGGGTTGGTGTGATAGATTTGCAAAGCTGTAAGATTACGGAGCTTCCCTGCAGGGCTGGTGGTAATCAATATTGGCCGGAAACATAAAGAGAGGGGCGAAAAAAGGGATAATCACGGAGAAATTTATCAATGTCGATCAGAATAGGGGACACATCTGCAATCCATGTTGAAATATGAGACAATTTCGGAGCTGTGCGTGCGAAAAATGATAGCCGCACGAGGTAAGATAAGTGTCAGCATTTCAATTTACGATCTATCCTGGCAGGTGGGGATATTTAAAAATGCTGTCATGTATACAATATGCGGGGTCGCGTTTGGGTTACATGTGAGAGAAGGATAGGACCCTCATTTTTGGACTTTTCCACTGTATCCCCATTATGCCATAATGTATTGACTACAACATCGTTCAAATGTCCGCCGCAGCTTCTTCGGTGGCCATTCATCCAAAAGTACGCCTCGTCGCTAAAGATGATTTTTGTCGGCTAAAATGGGATTCTTCTTCCAAACAATCTGCCGCCCAGTCAGCGAACAAGCTGTGTTGATCCTGGGTCCGTTTTCTTAGGAGGAATTCAAAAGGTTTTGTGATCTCAACTCCATTCTTCACATCCGATCCGTTCAATCCCGAATCCAATGGGGCAGAGGAAAGGATAGTGCGAACGCTTAAAACTGCCCTCCTAAAGATTTTGAGGCATTATCCACTTTTTTATCAACTGTAATTGCTGTTCTCCGGACGAAAGTGGAGTCTCTCCTACTGAAAAGTTGCATGGGCTCCGCCTTGCAATTTATTATCTGCTTTGTTTCCTGAAACACCAACACTGGAATGGCCAAGGGCATCAAAGTTCAGCCCAGGACAACCTGTTTTTGTAAGGCAGTATCTACAGAAGACGAAGTGGTTGGGAGGCATCATAAAGCAACCTCTGGGAAGTAGGATGTAGCTAGTCGAAACGAGGAAGGGGATCTGGAGTCGACATCAAAATCGAATGCGAAGTCGAACGCTGAACAACACAAAACAGTCATTTAGCTGTCAAGACTCTGAGGGAACATCACAGGCAAGTACAGTTTGAGTGCTTTTGCTAATTGGTTTTCGAATTTCAGTGCGACTGCAGCGAACCATCCCTCCCTTAGTCTTGTGTTGAATCCGTCAAGAAGCTCGCCAAATATATTGATCTCACTGCAAGTTCGCCGAACTTGACTCCAAACCCATCGTCATCACCACTACCAATACAACCAAACCATCATATGTCCGAACCTGCAACAAATCAAATCAAAATTTGGGGATGGGAAATGCTACCGGTATGGAGTTTGAAGTTTCACTATACTCTGTCCAAGAAAAATTGTCAGTACAGGGAAGATAGGATGTTTGTCTCTCAGTCTGGTTGCAACGACTTACATAAATCGGTCCCTTTTTAAAGCTCTCACAGGGTTGCCGTAGTGTGTATGATAATTCGCCATAACTCAGAGAGCAATACTGTTAGGGTTACCATCTTCCAATTTAGCCAGGTCTCGTCAGTAAAATAAATCTTTCTTTTCTCTTCTCTAATTTTTTTTAATTCGCGTAGATATCTTCGTCTTCAAGAAATAATGTCACTTCTTTCCAACAACAAATTCTTTCGCTGACGTTTGACGAATTTAAGTTCGAGATCTTTTTGCAATATTTTATACAAAGTTGATCTGCTTAGTTTTGTTATATTTTCACTTTTTTGTACTTCCAATAATATCTTGTCTAACGTTGGAAGGTCATAATCCATAAAAAAACTGATGGACTATCCACCTAATCGCACATTTGTCAAAATCATCCACCTTGCTCTTGATACCGGAATTATTTTTCTTCTTTGGTGGTGAATTGTGGCCTTTGATTGTTTTTTCCCTTAAAAGCCTGTATACAGTTCGTTCCGTAACAGAAAAAACAGTAGCCGCATTTCCTACGGCTTCCGATTTACTTTTGAAAAGGTCATAGAATTTTTCAGTTGCATCAACAATTTGTTGTTTCTTTACTACACTTAGATCCTTTGAAGACTTTGTAGCCATGTTTCTGTTTCTGTTAATTCATATGCACAAAAAAGTTAACCACTTGCTTAGATGCACTATCCTCTATTGAAATAACAACCATTGTTTCCGCCTTATATACACAAACAGGCAATTAGAATACAAAATTATATCACCACGACACAATGTCATTATACCTAAACAGATGGTAAAAGGAATGCACATAGGCATATAGGTATATATACCTAGATTACATATTTGTTAAAAAAATTACTACCCGTCAATGCAGAACTTCGAGGAAACAGTAGCAAAAAAAAGGATCATAAAATCCTTTCAAGGCACTTGCTTTACTGGAGAGGAGTGACCGGATGTGGTAAGACCCAACGACCGAAAATAAACAGTATAGGTCTACCTGCTTCACCATTATGATATTTTAGTGAAAAATATGCTCTACAAATAGAAATATGAATTTAAACCTACCAAACCATGCAGAAATATGCCCTAACGAATAAGGCTGAAAATTTGTACTTAGTTTTCTATATTAAAATACCACGCTTTTGCATGAATCCGGTTGAGTTGCCCTAGTAATCACTATTAATTTATTGCAATATCTCTACAACGCACATATGATCACTTGTTGCGTTAGTGAAATGAATGCATTAAAACACCTCACGAATAAACATTATTTCTTAAAGAAAACATTCAAAAATATGTATTAACTGAATATTATTGGATCTTTCAGAAATACAAACAAATTAAAACCGAATGGCAGCACCCCACATAATATGCCGCTCTCAAAAGCTCCAAAAAGCTCCAAAAAGCACCAAAACCGAAAGTTCTTTGACAAAATTCAAAGAAAAAACCCTTAATGATATGCTAACATTGCCATATGGTAACACTTCTCTGATGTGATTCAGTCACTCACACTGCTTATTTTGGTTGATGATAATAGCAAGCGAACACAAGCGATCGTGCTCATTCTGCCCGCGGCTGCGTGGCAGACTGGTTGTGGAGGGATGTATGCGAATTTCAGGAAAATTACAACAACAAAATGCTTTGAAATGCCAGTGGTTTCGTTTTTATTTCAGTGGCAAATCCTGTGTTTGAGTGCCGTGAGAGTACAACAGGCACCACTGGTAGAAAAAAGAGCTTCCCATAAGGCCTGTACTGACAATTTTTCTTGGACAGAGTATAGTAATGAAAAGGGTCCTGCGAAGGAGATGTTCACTACAAAACTCGCGCGTATGACGCTTTTAATCAAAAATCATCCATCAATGCGGATTGCTAGTAAAACAGGTGTTTCTATAACAATGAGGTCACATCTTTTAAAACCGTATCCACCCTCTTTCAACCCAGATGCGACCATGCACAAGCAATTCATAAAATCTAACCAAATTAGCAGAGATTCACATTTCGCTTGGACATTTAGTTGAGAATTGCAGACATTGCCACATTCACGCCATTCAGAACTCCCAGAGAGAGGGACGGTAGCAGGAGCACTCAATTGCGAGAAAATCCAAATCCCCAATCTCTTTGATTGCATTGAAATTGCAACATTTCCAGTAAGAAATGACATTGCACCTAATTTGCCACTTTGCCAACCGGATGACAACCTGCAGGATAGCAGTATATATATATATACCTATTTTGGGTAGTATTGTCTGTATTCCAGTCTTCTCGAATTTTTAATTAAAAGTCTAACCTCTCTGGAGCAGCAGCAGCTGTTCAGCTTCTGGATGCATATTGGAATTCCCTCTATCGCATCCCTGCCCCAGCACCCGAAATCCATTTCGGTTGATATTCGTTGTTAGGATAGAAGGACTTGAATTAATGTTGACGATTTAGAGCGGAGAACCCCTCAATCTATTTTCAGTTTTCACTGCTGCTACATGAGCAACGCAACGTAATCCGAGAACTGTGCGCTTTGCTCGATATTTCCAGTATGGAATACAATAGCAATAGCATCGTACACGCCGGAGGAATACAACAACTAGCACGGCGCATCCAGTTTGTTTTCAGCAGAAAGTGCATCTCGAACAGTAAGGGACCTGGCACCTTCTTCGGTGCCATTCCCTTGCCTTTGTTGCATTAGGGCAAGTTGCGTATCGTATCCGATGGATAACAACACAGACCGAAGTTGCAGCTGTTTCCATTTGGATTTCTATGGGCGCGCAGGGTTGAGGATTCGATTTTTTTTTTTTAGCATTTTTTTCTCTTTTTACATTAACGATTTTCTTTTCGTTTCTTTTTCATGTTATATTCAACTCATCCTCCTCTTGGAATACCTTTTCGTGAAGTCGCTCTTTCGTGTCTGGCTGTGGGTATTCTGTTCCGAGATATGCGTTCCCATACGGGGGGCTTCGCAAAGTCAAAGGAAACCTACCATTTTTCTGTTGATTTAAGTGGAAAACCAGTTGCAAGCAGGTAGTGAGGTAGGTAGGCATCGATGTAGCACACTGGAGTATCTGGGAGCAAACAAAAATCATAAGAAAAAATAAAAATAAACTGTCCTGTTTGAAACGAAAAGAAAAAGAAGGGAAAAAAAAATACTTACGACGTAATTTTGTTGCGGAAACACTTGAGATTCGGTGTCTGTGTTAAAAAGAAACTACAGCAAATCTTTCATGGGTTTTTTTAACAGAGAAGTTGAGGATATATTCGTCGTTTGACGTTGGCCCGTATTAAAGTTTCATAAAGTCGTGGACCCGAAAGGTTCTTTCACTGCGTAACTGTCGAAGCCAGCATTAATATTTAAGTAGTCGAGTTCCGTAGAGCTCGTTAAACTTTAAGTTGGAATCAATGCAGAACCTCCTGCGGGAGCTCGTAGTTTGTAGGCCAATCAACCATTCACTATACGTTGGCGGGAAGTATATGGAATGTCGTCAGGTGTAAGGTCGTCGTTGTGAATTAATTGTATTTAAATTCACAATTAGCCTGAGTCTGTGGGAGTCTGTGTTCAAATGATTTTTCAATGGAATTCGTTGGTGTGTGCAATTATCTGTGATTTTAACATTTTTAGTTTCGACTCTAAATTTTATTAGTTCACAGTGCGTATATAAATAAAAATTGTGAGGACTAAAATTTGTTATTAGTACCTACAGCGCATTAAGCATGACAAAAAAAAATAAAGAATTAGAAAAGTATCGAGTTAGTCCCTTTTTAGACGTAAAGAACGAATCTGGTAAAAATGTGAATACAACGTAACATTTAAACGAACAAATAAATCCAGGCAGGAAACCTAATAGTTGTAACGTATTTTACAATGAAAGAAAGCACTTTAATAATGTACTGTGTAAATAGAAAATTTCATACAAATGATTACTCTTACTGCATTCCAAGTTCCGCCATTGGGAACTAAATCAACTGCAGCAATGACAGTTGTGACAGTTGAAAGAGGCGAAATCTAACTTAAACAACAATAGAAAGTGGGTACATTCAAATATGTAGTTATCTTAAGTCAACCACATTGGTCTGGGCTAGATGTACCCTGAACACAAAAAATAGATTTGTCGGTAAAGTCACTTTTAATACGTCAGTCCCATATACGAACTGTCAATTTAGTACTCAGTCACGAGTCTCTTGACCAGATTCGTCTGCGGCTAGCGGTGCCAGATTCCACGATTTATCGTATTTTTGCGATTTTAGGGCTTAAAACTTATTCCACGATTTTTGAGCTATAAAAGCATAAAATTCCAAGATTTTTCAAATTCATCGAATACAAAAATTCATTTGCAAAATTCAAGACGCCGATGCCGAATTTCGTAAAATAAGTAGCCTTCAATAGATGTAACAGTTTTTGGGAAAAACGTTTTACAAACAAAGCATAGTAATGAAAGTTTAGCATTTCAGTTAATGAAAAAATTCATTTTTTAAGTCTTATCACTTCCGAACTTATCTGCTATTGTTGAACGTATATTTTCGTTTAACCTAAATAAAACAAAAAACAAAAAATTCGTTGGCCACAGAAACCTTGCAAGGAATTTTGCCTACCAAAGATTTGCTAAGAACGCAAGAGGTTTCTTGCTACAATTTGAATATAAATAGCAGCATTTTGAATCAATTTAATTGCAGGAGTGCCCCAAGGATCTATTATTTCTCCAACTCTATTTCTTCTCCACATCAACGATTTGCTTGGATCGACGAATAATAATATCTACAGCTTTGCAGATGACAGCACTCTTATATCCTCCATCTCGAACAATGGGCCTGTGAATACGGCTACATCACACAGTCAGAGATGTGAACAAATTAATTCTCTAAATGATGATCTGGACAAAATCTTGAAGTGGGGAAAGGACAACTTGGTTGCATTTAATGCAAACAAGACACAGCTCACAACATTTTCCAGAAAAAATGCATCAACAGTTCCTCAGATCCAAATGGATGACCATCCAATCCATCACAAGGACTCAATGCACCTTCTAGGAGTCACAGTCAACTCAGGAATCACATGGCAGAACCACATATCCTATATCGCAAAATCAGCGTCCGCAAAGTTGAGCTACCTATTTAGAGCAAAGAGGTACTTTAGCCCCAAGCAACTTCTCCTTCTCTACAAAGCACAGGTTAGACCAGGCTTGGAATATTGTTCCCATATATGGAGCTCGGCCCCAAAACATTCACTCAACCTGCTTGATAGCATACAGAGACGAGCAGTTCGACTCATTGGAGACCCTACACTCACATCGAATCTACAACCGTTGGTTGCCAGAAGACAAGTCGCTGACCTATGCTTGTTCTATAGGTACTTCCATGGTAGATGTTCTGAGGAACTCAAAGACATTATCCCTCGAAATGCAACTTTTGGGCGCCCAACAAGACAGGCTGCTAATGCTCATGACCATACAGTACACTTGACAACCGCGAGGACATCAACTTTCAAAAACTCCTTCTGTTACAGGACAAGCAAACTTATGAACTCACTTCGTGGGGATATATTTCCAGAAGACTACAATTTGCAGCAATTTATGTGCAGAGCAAACATACATCTGCAGGCATCTCGGGGCGCTGTTTAAGCGTTATAGGTTCTCCTTTCCCGGGAGAAGTATATAAAAAAAAAAAAAAAAAAGACTGTAGTAGACTTACTTGATAAATTAAAAATGTTAGGTTTCGAAAAATGTTTGTTATCTTCTGTGTTTTTTTCAACAAAATCGTATTTCCACGATTTTGAAAGCTTAAGATTTCTGGTGAAAATATCTGGCAGTACTGTCTGCGACTACCCCTCCATAAATGGCAACTGGAAAATCTGTTCATGTGATAGATCTAAGCCAATCAAAATTGGGAGCTGGGACACATCAAGTTAACATTAAGTTAAAGGCATCAGCGGTGCCACATTGCCGCCTTTCCCTTTTCACCGTACTAAAATTACCTTTTAAAATCCCACGATACTTTTTTTTGCCTAAAACATATTTTTAAAACTAAGATTTGTATAACACGGAAAAAAATTACGTTAAATAATCCATTAGTATAATAGGTAATCGCAGTTTGTTAACATTACTATGATTATTTTGGTATTTGAAAATTTTGATAAAAGATAATTCACAGCTGTTTTTTTTTTTTTGACATTCAGATGAAATTTCAGCAAAAAATTATAGGTTAAATGTTTTTTTGTTTTTCCTGAAATTGACACGAATTTGTTGCTTTTTCCCTTCGAACACTTCAGAGCAGTGTTGTTATATCGTTGGATTTATCCCTTTTTGTGGGAATTTCGATGTCCGAAAAGCCTTTCGTGGGATAAACGGATAAAGCACAAAATAGTGGGATTTTGAGGAATCTAACAAAAAAATATTAAAACTATAAATTTTTGCTTAAATTTCATGAAAACTCCTACATTTTACCATGATTATTAACACACTGAATGTGCATAAAAAACAGCTCATATAAATTGTATTTTATCAAAATTTTCTAGTACCAAAAAATAATCTTAATAATGTTACAAACTGTGATTTTTATACTAAAGGTTAATAAACCGTGATTTTCTTTCCTTGCAATACAAATTTTACTTTTAAAAGCTGGATTTTGAGGCAAAAAAGTACCGTGGATTTTCAAAAGGGAATTTGAGTACGGTGAAAAGGGAAAAATGACCACGCTTCGTGGGATAAATGAAGAGAGAGTGCAAACAACACTGCTTCGGAGATCGAAATTTCACAAATAAGGAATAAATCGCACGATATAACAACACTGGGTACGCAGTTCTTACTCGGAATGATGGTGTTGATAATTGTAATAGATTTGTAGGTAAAAGTCTGTACTCGCTAAAAAAAATATTAATTAGGATAGCGAGTTGGGTATTAAATGAAGTCGGTAGATTGGCTGACTCATGTTGCTCTAAATTTGTAACATCAGTCATTTTTTGGATTCAATGTGTTTTTGTTGATATAAATTTCATGTTGCATTGAAAAAAAAAATCAGTTTTTTTTCTGATTCGGATCACTTTGTGCAAATCTCGATTTATTTTAGATTTAAACATACTGCCACTATTACCAATATGCTTTGCACATCTGTTTTACGTCATTTTGAGAAGTTCGCTTCTAAAACAAATGCGCAAAGTTTCGTGAAAACCAAAATAACAAAATACTGAAGACTACGAATTACAAAAAATACGTAGGTACTCCATTTGTATCTACGACAGGGGAAACATTTTTTGCTGTCGATAGAGTGCTTCCCAAAACTGATCCTTTCACAGATGGGCTACCTTTTTGGTTCAAACGTCAGAAAAACTTGGAGGATAACAAAGCTGGCTTATGATGGCCAGAGTAGCGTTTTGTTCAATTATTGTTAAAAAGCGCACTATTCCTATTATGAACTTTAACTTCTCAGCTGTCAGCAAACACGTTTCATAAACAGTATTTTTCCAGTCTACAATGTTATCTTGTTTTATGCACTTTATTATTCATTATTTTTTTAAACGTAATTATGCTACAGCCATATAAAATCTGTTTCGTTTTTCTACAAGTTTTTTAGCTGTCACTTGAGTTTTTCTTCTTATTATTTGACACTGACGTTGTCGCAAACTACCCTATACCTATCCATTTGTGATTTTTCCAAAAACGAAGACAATTTGAACAGCTGATATTGCTGTGAAATAACGCATTAATACATTATTTGCGTTGCATGTTTCATGAGCAGCGTAAAATCTTAAATCTGAAAAAAATATCTGATGGTCCCAATGGAAAAAAAAACGTCACTTTAACTACACCGCAGGCATACAAATATAGAAATTTGACACAATCGAAATTAATTCATTGTTCTTTCTCACATTTTTTGCTATCGCATATTTAAATATTTTCATTTCTTTGAACGTACCCTTCATGAAACCTTCAATCCGAACTGTCAACTTAGTACCTACTCAGTCCCGAATTTCTTGATAAGATTCATCGGCTACCCCTCCATAACCCTCAACTGACACAGCTGCTCATAAGACCGATTTCAGTCAATCAAAACCGAGATACATCTGGTCAAACAGCTTTCAGACTTACTAAACTAGATACCTATCTACTTGAAGGTCCCCAATATTGACATTTTTAATGTTGTGGTTGTTATGTCAAAACATGGATGTCAACGAACACGAAAATATTGATATTCAGTGAGTTGCGAGACAGACGAGTTAATAAAAAAAAACATAAAAAATAAATGTCAAGTTAGCGAATTCCAAGGAACAGTCATAGGTTCATATGTGATCCCAAAACCACTCTGGACACCAAGATTGCCACTCTCTTTGGGCATTTGGGCATGCCACGCAATTTTCTTGTTTCAGTTTCCTTGTTCCCTTCGCACAAGTTAGCGGAAAAGTTTTTAAAACATTGATGGGTTATTTCCAGTTTTTCTTTTAAACGTTTTAGCAAAAAATAACAGGTTCCAAGATAGTTCTGTACAGTTAAGGACTCTATTCACATGAAAGCGAATTGTGAACTGCGAACACGCGAATATTCGTAGTCTCTGACACTTCATTCACATTAAAACTTTTTTTTTGGTCGCAGATACCCGCGTATTAGTTTCATTTTTAAAGGTTAAGTTCGAACGAATGTTTCATTCGTGGGTTTTTGTGGATCGCGACTGTTTTGTGTGGATTGTGAATAAAGTGTGACAGTTCGCGGCAAGAATTTTCAATTCGCGGGTAAATTGCTTTAATTGTTAATTTAGCTGTTAAAATCAATTGAGTCTTGTTTTTTTAGACTAGATGTTAGATTAATTAAATATAATGGTTTTGTGATAGGTAGAACAAATATAAATTTTCAATTCATAAATACAGTTAAATTGATTTGTTTGTAATTCGCCTATTCGCAATTCGCTCTTAAGTGAATAGGTAGTCCTTAAGCAAAACTTTTGTTAGTTGAACTGTACCCACTTGTTACGCCAATGCCCAAAAATATAAACAAAACTAAAGTGGCAAAGTAAGAATTCACATATTAAAAAAACTTATACCTACCTACCAAAAATCCTTCCTCTTCGTTAGATCAGTCAGGGGTTGAATTACCACATCCGTGGTCGAATAATACGTGACTAAATTTGTTATTACCTAGTTTTGCTGGCAAAATGCACAAAATTCAGTGACGTATGACCCGCTCACGAATGCGGTAATTGGGCCCCAGACTTACCACATAGTAGAATGTATACGTAAACTATACTCCCATTAGCGATTTTAAATACACAGTTTATAGAAGAAATTTTGCAACAACTCTACTCCTTCTTTTTCTTTTTCAAAAAAATAAATAAAAATAAAAACAAAAACTTAAAAAATCATTGCAGCGACTAACAAAACCCCCTCGACAACGACGACACCAAAACCAAATTGCATAACGTATTGTAAAAAGTAGCAAAGAGCTTGATACAGAACAGCCTCGATTTCGGTAACAAATCCGTTCAAAGGTTAAACCCGCATATTGCCATATGAACAAATGAACTTGTTCACCACTCAGGAACAACTCCACAACAATTACAATTCCAATTCTAATTGCCATTATTCTTTTAATGAAAATCCTCTCTACAGGGGTGGTTTTTCCATACTTTTCCGAAAGCCATCAACCGGCGGCCGAGGGCATAATAAAATTATTTCCATTCCAAAACGCATTAGGTATAGGGGATGAAAGTGGGAAGTAGTATTCAGTTCTTGCAACTTACCATACTACACCGAATGCACCGTAACCAATTGGACGATCTGGCTGCACGTCTAATGGAACTGCTGGCGGTTGATAATACGGTGCCGCTGCGGCTAATATGGCACCCTGAGGTGCTCCACCGGCGGCGCCACCTTGTACCAATGACATTGAAACACTCATTGAAACCCGGGATTGCTTAGCGGGGCCACCAACGGCCGCCATCAGCAATATTCCATACAAATTTAAAACACGGTTGGAGTGAAACCCCTTTTTTGGATTTCTTTCTCTATTTCACAAACAATTGCACTTTTTATTGATTAATGATTTTCACTTTTCACTAAAATGCCAAATGGAGCAAACTCCACCGACAAAAAAAAAAAAACTTAAAAGAACACTGAACAAATTTACAACAAAAAGGATTTCTATTTTGCACACACACTAATCTGCAGCTCGCCCTTATCGCACACCGAAGCGGGAAACCGGAAAATTTGGGGATAAAATGCCAAAGAAAATATTTTATATGAGAAATAACTTTTTTTTATTTTTTTTTCACCGGTTATTTGACGGTTAGTGTAATGTCCCGTTTCAGCCAGCAGCTCGTCTTCGTCGGTTCTACGTTCGGAGAGCGAATGATCCTGTTAGTGTTACAGGAAAATTCTTCCCGTCAGATTCTCTCCCGATTAAAGTTACACTTACACACACGCACCAAATGTAACAAAATGAACAAAGAGACAAACCTCCTTGTTTTTGGAGACTTCTTTTCTTTGTTTGTTTGATGTTTTATTGCGCGTTCTCGCTCTTCGACTGAATTATTGGTATTTCGATTTTGGAATGGGAGAGATGCCGCCGAAAGATAACTTCTTCTTAACTTATTGCAGAAGTTAATCAATTCCTTGGCTGCATGTTGTATTGTTTGTTTGGAAGAAATTATGCACAATTTATACACAAAACTTATTCTCTTTCTAACCCACTCTCTGTTGGGCGTGTGTAGTTTGCATTGCACTTTTTTTTACGAAATTATATATTATATTCCGCACATCAATTCACAACAATCGCACACACACTTTTTTCAGTCATTTCCGCAAACCGCAATACCAGGAGAAAAAAGGACAATGACATTAGCGATGAAGAAAATCAAACGAA
This sequence comes from Cheilosia urbana, assembly GCA_946477585.1. NCBI lineage: Eukaryota > Metazoa > Arthropoda > Insecta > Diptera > Syrphidae > Cheilosia > Cheilosia urbana. The sequence goes on from OX297855.1 coordinate 50,227,601, forward strand.
CATGTGTTCTCTTTAGAAGATGAACTTAAGAGAACTTCTGATAAACAAAAGTGAAATAACTCTCTCTTCAAACTCAAACACTTGACATTTCTAGTTTTTCCAAGCAATTTTGTAGTTATTTTCCCGTAATTATTATCCTTCGGAGATTACCAGTAATATAAAATTAAGAACACACAATGCGAACTGTTTTTCACTGTCAATTTTACAGAATATAGGCTGCCGTTGGTGTAGGTAGTTTATTCACGAAATCACTATTTCCTCGCTATTGACGATTACAGTGGAGTGTGAGGTGGTGCAGTAGAGGTGCAATTTTTATTAATTAAATTTACTAGTCAATCGCGAGGGCTTACAGGGAAAACACTAAGGATACAGCCTTATTGTTCTGTAGCGGCTTTTGTGATATAGGGTCTGGCGGCTCTAAATTAAATTATTTCTTTCTTTGTTAGTTTTCCCCGTTTTTTTCGTCTATCAGCTGCTACTGCACTACTGCACACACTGTGCAAAACTCAACCATGACTGAACGGCGAATGTTCGAAACGAACAGAGACAATGCGATGATTTTTTCGCTAAAAGACTTTATCGTGTATAGTCTATAGTGTACCTTTTTCTTATCGCGCATTTTTGGGAGAGTGAAAAGAGATAGACGTTGAAGTGAAACTTGTAAGTTGTAAATGCGAATAGGTATTGTTCAGATTTTCGAAATATGTAGTTCGAACATAAATGTAGTAGATCAGGGAAATAATAAACTACAATTTCGGTCAATTCACAATAGTATAAATTTTATTAATATTCCCCGATTCGCCAGCGTTTTCATCTTTTTTCCTGGTGGACACGATAAAACTTACGTTAATCCGGAGTCTTTTTTTTGTTGACGCTCCGGTTTTTCCACTTCGGTCCATGCAAAAATAAAGATTCCAACCGCTACACCGACAGAAATATCAAATTCTGAAGATTGGTCCATTTTTGTTTGTTTTTGTTGTAGGACTTAAAACAAACATCCTATCCTAGCGAAAGTAAAGTACAACTAGAAGTGTCACCTCCTCCAAGTCAGTCTGACTTTATGCAAAGCGTTTGATAGTGCTAGTTAGATATATCTGTTTTGCTTTTTTTTTTATCTCAATTTGGGTAGAAATCTCATGAATCGTGTCCTTAGGGCCCGATTCTGTGTCAAATTATCCATCCGAGTTACTAGATCCTTAACTATACTACAAAAAGTGAACTTACTGTGATCTAAACAAATTTCCCGCATCAAAAAAATGTTGAGACTCATTTGTGCCTCATTCCGCTGTTTAACACAAAAAATTACTAACGAGAATAGTTTTTAAGACTGCGAATTTTACTTAATTTTGGTTGATTAAACCATTTTTTATAGGTAATTATTTGTTTTGGGGCTTAAATTTGTTAATCGAATTTCCGGCATTTTTCGGTTCTATTTTCGGTTATATTTGGTTATTATAATTCTTTACGTGATGAATTTGGCACATTTCTTCGAACATTTCTGGTGTTGTTTAAGTCACGCTCTTTGCAGAATATTGATCTTGTTTGCTGGCATATTATTTATAACATGTCCTACAAAATTTTGTTGACCATGTCTTATTGTGATATATTTGTGATACCTTTAAAAATGTTTTAGCAACGACTGGCATGCGAAATGCGCCTAACTAATAAAATTATGAGTTTCCGCTTTAAAATTGCAGAAGCTTACAATTCTCAACTGTATTCGTACCTATAGCAAAGAAAGTTCGTATTTCCTTTAAATAAAGTACTATTATGTCACAAATATCTCAAGGACTATTCACCTGAAAGCGAATTGCGAAAGACAACTTCCATTTGCTCTAGTTTCCGTTCGATGGGTATACAAAAAGCAAACTTCTTCCGGGTTCAGAGTACTCTTGCAAATTCCCCCTTCGGGTAGGGGTTAGAATATACCCGAGGTAGGCATGCCTGTCGTAAAAGGCGACTAAAATCCAACCTCCGTATACCGAGCGAAATGGTGTATACAAAAAAATGCAATGAACAAAACGAAAAGATTAACTACCCCAGGTGGCAGTCCAGCTTTACTGGAAAATCCACCCTCTTCGGAGGTCGGCTCTACGGATTCTGGGGAGAGCCGCTTATTGCAATCTATTAACCCTTTTATTAAAAGCGCAAGGGTATATCGATCTCCTCCAACAAGATCGAATAACGCCGGGAAAAGAAGTCCGCCGGGAGCGCTAGCGCGTGAAAAACAGGACTCAGTGAAAGATAAAAGTCTTGAGGAAGAAAATAAAGAACTCCGAATCAAGCTTAAGGAAATGGATCTACTCTATCAAGATCTTAAGAAAGAGATAGAACTGTTAAAAGAACAAAATAAGGTTCTAAGGAACACCCATTTGCAGAAAGAACGCGAATGTACTCCACCACGCTTGGCTAGTCGGGAGTACCACACCGACGAAGAAGAGCTAGCGCGCGAAACGAATTGGGTCACTAAAAAAAGACCTAGTAAGAAAAGGAGAGCCGGTTCTTCGCCTGAAGTCGAGCCCTTAAAAGAAAAAACGCGTAAAGTACCGCAAGAAAAACAACTCCGAGGGCATATTCGCGCACCGCCTCCAATAAACGTCGTTGGGGTAACGGAGTATAATAAATTGCACAACCTCCTTAAAGGAACGATAATATCGCAATTTAAGGTTACGTCTTTGAGGAATAATGCGTGGAAAATTAAAGTCGATAACCACGAAGACTACCGGGCAGTGTCCCAAAAGCTAAATTCTGAAAAGATCCAGTGGTACACTTTCGAAATAAAGTCAGAAAGGCCACATCGTGTTGTAGCAAGGGGACTCCACCCCTCGTGCAAAAAAGAAGAGGTTATGAACGACCTTCAAGCCAAAGGGTTTAAAATTCTTGATGCCGTTAATATCATCAAGAAGGAGAAACAGAAATCGGAAGAAGATAAGGATGTCCTGGTAAGGCGTGGACTGCCGCTCTTTATGCTTACTTTCGATAGGTCTGATAATATCGAAGATATCTACCGAATTAAAACCATAGTAAATATCGTGGTAAAAATCGAGCCGATGCGCAGAAATTTGAAAATAATTCCGCAGTGCAAACGTTGCCAGGAATTTAATCACACGCAAATGTATTGCAAAAAAGAGCCGCGATGTGTGAAATGCGCCGGAAATCATTTCTCCCAAGACTGTGGAGCAAATAAACAATCCTCCGCTACTTGTGCTAACTGTAAGGGAAAGCACCCTGCAAATTATAGAGGTTGTGAAGTAGCTAAGGAGTTGCAAAAACGGAGAGATGCGCTCCTTAAGCCTCAAAATAAACAAACAAAGCCGCTAACAAATACAAAGCGTAAGTCCGCCCAGGAGGTAGTAGGCAACATAAAACCTCCGGTTCCAGAGCGTAATAATGTAAGAGAAAGAGAGACAACAGAAAAGCCCTCGACCTCTGTTGCCAAAAGAAACGCTACTGAAAAGTTACCATCAGTAAAGCCATCGAATAGTGGCCCTCGGCCAGCCAGAGTAGTGCAGACCTATGCTCAGGCCGCGGCATACGACGGAGCAAAAAACGTTGAAACTTCGCCGGACCCTGTTTCTCATGTATTCTCAGTTGTTCTCCAGAAACTTGAAGAACAAAGCAAAATAAATAAAATTATTCTCGATCGCTTGGTCAAGCTCGAGAATAATTCACGGAAAACGCGTACATCAAATAAAATATGAATGAAAAACCAATGTTAAAAATATGCACTTGGAATGCAAACGGACTTTTGCAAAAACTTGACGAATTGGAAATATTCATACGCGAGAAAGATCTTGACATTTGCTTGATTTCTGAAACTCATGTGAAAAAGGGATCGAGCTTAAAAATAAAAGGCTATAATGACTTCCACGCTTGTCACCCTTCGGGAAACGCGAGAGGTGGATCGTCATTGTTTATTAAAGATTGCATTGAACAATACGAAGACCTGAAGATAGAGCTTGAAACTATGCAACTGTGCACGATTCGAGTGAAAAATAGTCAACGTACTCTTAGAATTTCGTCTATCTACTGTCCACCGCGTTCTGCACTTGAAAAAACTGATTATACTAACTTGCTTAAATCGCTCAAACCAAACTTCATTATTGGCGGCGATTTTAATGCAAAACACACGTTCTGGGGTTCTAGATATATCTCGCGAAAAGGAAGAATGCTATATGGGGCAGGTATGGAGTATAGTTGTGATTTCCACTCGACGGGCAAACCGACCTACTGGCCAACTGATACTTCGAAAACACCTGACCTGATCGATTTTTTCGTCGTGAAAGGAATATCTACCAACCATATTAAAGTTGAAGAGAGCTTTGATCTGTCATCTGATCATTCACCGGTTATTTTAACATTGAGCGTGAAACTGGTAAATTACCTTGAGCCAGCGAGATTAACTGGTAGAACAACTAACTGGGAAGGCTTTAGGAACGAAATTGAAGAGAATGTTGAACTTAGCGTTCCACTTACGACACCCTATGAACTTGAGGTTGAAGTAGATCGCTTCGTTGAGATCGTACAGCTCGCTTCCTGGAATAATACGCCTAATCCAAGGAAAACGCCGGCCAAATACGGTCTACGATATCCTCCCGAAATAAAAGAATTGGTCAACGAAAAAAGGAAGGCGCGTAAAAAATGGCAACAGAGTCGCGCCCCACAACATAAAACACATCTGAATTATTTGTGCAATTTATTGAAGACAGCTATCAAGGACTTTAAAAATCGTGCGATAGGTTCTTACCTTGAAAGTTTAACGGCGAAAAAAGATTCCAATTATTCACTTTGGAAAGCTGTAAAAGGCACCAAAAGGCCCAAAATCCCCGCGCCGCCAATTAAAATAAATCAAAATGAATGGGCAAGGGAAGATAAGGAAAAAGCGGACGTTTTTGCCGGCCATTTAGAAGAAACCTTTAAACCGTACAACGGTCGGGCGGTTCACGACAGTGCTATTGGGACGGAATCACTATCCGACGATTTAACACTCACAAGTGCAACGCTAAGGGAACTAAAACGTGAAATTGAATCCCTAAAACCTAAGAAAGCTCCTGGTTATGATTTGATCACGGGAGAAGTTCTCAAAGTCCTACCAAGAAAAGCATTAATTAAGCTTCTTCATATTATAAATGCCGCGCTCAGACTAAAACACGTACCGAGCCAATGGAAAGTTGCGGAGGTCATAATGGTTTTAAAACCAGGAAAACCGCCAAATGAAGTAAAGTCGTATAGACCAATTTCCCTTCTTCCAGTTATATCCAAAGTTTTCGAGAGAATTTTACTAACGCGCCTACAACCGGTTATAGAATATAATAATCTTATCCCTGACCACCAGTTTGGGTTCAGAACCAAGCATTCCACAATTGACCAAGTGCATAGAATTACTGACGTAATTGAGAAAGCATTTGAAGAAAAAAAGATATGCTCAAGCGTATTCCTTGACGTCTCACAAGCCTTTGATAAGGTGTGGCATGACGGCTTAAAATTTAAATTACGACAAGTTCTTCCCGTACGCCTATATGATATTTTAGAATCATATCTCGGGAATAGACTCTTCCGTGTCAGACATGGAAACGAATACTCTGAGCTTAAGGAAATTTCGGCCGGCGTGCCGCAAGGAAGTGTCCTTGGGCCCCTTCTCTATCTGTTATATACTCGCGATATACCAAGAGAAGATGGCACTACTCTCGCTACGTTCGCCGACGACACCGCTATCCTAGCAGTAGGTAACACTATTGAAGAAACGACGGCAAAACTGCAAATCGCACTGAATAAGGTAAATGAATGGACGAGGGACTGGCGGATCACCCTCAACGAAACTAAATCTGTTCACGTGAATTTCACGTATAAGAAAACAAATGACTTGCCAATTTTTTTAAACTTGGCTCGAATACCCTTTGCAAACGAGGCCAAATACCTGGGAATGACACTCGACGCAAAGCTGAAATGGAATTCGCACGTGAAAATGAAACGTAAAGAACTCGATATCAAATATAGAGAAATGTACTGGTTACTCGGAAAACATTCCCAGCTCAGTACTGAAAACAAACTGCTTCTATACAAGCAAGTGCTAAAGCCGGTGTGGACCTACGGTATACAACTCTGGGGTTGTACCAAGAAAACAAATGTCAATATTCTACAAACTTTTCAAAATAAAGTGCTTAGAGAAATTGTACAAGCACCATGGTATATTAGAAACGACGATATCCACAGAGATCTCGGAATTCCAATAATTGAAGCTGAAACAAAAAGCTTCGCGAGAAAGCATAGAAACCGACTAATCGGACATGTCAACAATTCAGTCCGACAAATTTTGGACGAGAACAATTTATTGCGCCGGCTACAAAGAACGAAACCGTTCGACTTGGCAAGATAAGATTAACCGCGTCTAAATTGCGGAACATGCAGGATCTTTCATTGGAAAGTAGCCTGTCAAAAGTTGTTATTTTGTGATAGAAAAATTGCTTGATAAGTTATGTCTTAGTTGCAGTATCTAACAATCTTTCGAAGGGTGGTGTTTTTAGTCAGTAAAAATCTGACACTACTATGAGCACGCGCCTGCTATTCTCATAGTGTCTTTGGAAGATTTTCACCTACCCTCGGTAAAAAAAAAAAAAAAAAAAAAAATTCTTTGAGTTCCTTAAAATTTGCCAATACTAGTGCGATTGAGTTTGACAACAAGAGTGGAGTTTGTTTACATTTTCACAACATTTTTCAATTGAAAAGAAAGACATTGCATTACAAATGTTTAGAAATCAATCGGTTCGCAAATATCGAATCATTTAATATAAAATTTAACCAGTTATAATACCAGTATATTCCTGGTATGAACAAACTAGAATCTTATTTCGTGTTCGATTTGGCTTTTCAGATTTTGATCTGAGATTACAGATTTCTGCTGACAAATCGAGCACGAAATCCGAATTTTATTGATTCTTGGGTGGTATGAAATAAAAGCAATGGAGACGTAGTTCAGTAAGTCTGACAGCTGACTGCCTGCATACTCAGTTGACATTTGGTAGAGTCAAATTTAAAAAAAAAAAACAGAGTTGAGGCTGCAGGATATTGAAGAGTGGAAAAAGGGCCGGTGAGAGAAAAGGTGTCATTTCTATAGCTACTCTGCAAATTTAGAATTTTTGCACGATATTTAACAATTATTAGTCCCCAAACCATTATAATAATGTTGTGATAGGCCACCGTGCTACATTTTTTATGTACTTATTTGGATATAACAATTGAGAATGAAACAAACAGCGCCAAACAACGCAGTGAGAAATAGTAGAATAAATTTTCAGATCATGATTTGTGATCTCGATGAAAATAAGGATCATATACTGTTGTTGTAATTGCATGTAAATCGATGATATATATAGATCATGACTGATAATAAAAAAACGGCTATTGAGGTTAGTGAAAATATGAGTAAATTTGAGAAATAAAAAACAAAAAGATTGATTTTTTTGGCAAATCCAACATGAAAAACAATCTCGATCAACAAAAAATTGATTTTTTCCCAAAAACAAATGATTGAATTTATGATTGATGCTTCGCAATTTCTGTCAAACCTGACCAGTAAATTTGAATTGTTTGAATTTTCCTTGAATTCGACACGACTTTTGTGGAAATTGAAATTAAACAAATTTAATTCAGAAATATGCATGCAATCGATGGGCTATAGTTCCAATTGTACCTGGAAATATGATTTTTGTTTGCCAAATAGGTGTTGATGATTTATATTTCTTCAGGTGCTGGGAATTGTATCAGATCATGGGCTTGTTCTTAATATTTGTTGACAAGCCAGTCATTTGAACTGTCAAGCTAAAAATCCGGATCTCTTTATGCCTTAGAAATGTTTCTTTCTAAATATTTGCATCTGAACGAAATATTAGCCATAAATAGTCCACACTCAATACTTTTCGCTCGACAAGAAATAATTGATTTTTTCACAGGTATTTTGTTGGTTTTCCTGCACGAACAAAATTTAATTTAATTTATATACAAACCATCGAAAATTCACATTGCTTTCTTTTTTGATGTAAAAAATGTGCCTACAAAATATTTAGCAAAAGGTCTGAGTCAACTTAATAGCAGACTCAGAATTTGCAAAGCATTTGCTTTGTCTGATAAATTTTATTCATACCGATCTGAGTAAAAGGTCAGTGCCGCCGCTTTTCGAACATGTCAAAAGTTGTAACTAACTCAAATTGGTTTTTATTCATACGAAACGTAGCAAATGCGTCGACTTTGACATTTCTCTTGAGTAAAAGCAATTGCTAAGTTTTATACATACGACCCATTGCCTGCGTTCCTTTACCCGCTAGATGAATAGCCATGTCAAGCCACATATAAAAAAAAATTGAAATCCACCATTTTCGCTAGATGTCTAGCACTTTTTGTGAAATGAATTTTTTTTTTTAATATGGAGTTTGACATGCCATCTGTGAGTACGGGTGAGCAACATAAAACAATATTCCTAATAGTCGACCGCTAATCATTTTGCTTGTATGGGCATCGCGGTGTTTAATTGTTTCGTGTTTCGCATTGATTTATTTTTTTTTTTTTGGTTTTTGAGGAGGTTTTGATGCAAATGAAAATTCCAATTCATGAACTCACAAATCCTACAAAAGAAATGGGTGCGTGACTTCATGAATTTTTTGGGAAAACAGCTTGTAGCAGGAGCCGCTTGCCTTTCCACTCGAAAGTTATATATCTCTGTATTCCATTATCTTTGGTACGAGAACTCTGAGAAAAACTTACCAAATTTTTAAAACAAACTTACCTAATCTTGCAACTTTTCACCCCCACTCAGTTTGGGTTGGCTGGTAAAAGTTTGAAAGCAAGATGTTTGAGAGCGCCTACTTCTCCTAATTCATTTCTTGGAATTCTATCGAAATAAAAGCTTTTCCGTTAGGTTTGGTTGCTCTTGTTTGTTTCTTTATTTAGGCATTTATTTATGCAATTTAGATCAGATTATGTAGTGCTAAATTCACATATAGGAATGAAGTTAAACAACAAAACAGAAAGAATATAATATAGTATGTAATAATGTGTTGTAATATACCTAGAAGCCACAAAAGACACTTGTTAGATAGAAACGAAAATTGCGTGCGATATTGCCGAGAGCCGAGCACTGAGACCGGATGTTGTCCAGATTCACAAACTCACTGCTGTTGTGTCGAATTACCATTCCAAGTGTTATTCTCATCGTCGGAGTCTTTTCGCTGGTCGGACAAGCGATGAATGTTCGATGCACCAACTCTGCGGTAAGCGCCACCTGTCGAATTAGCCGCCGCCATTGCCTCTTTCGAGGTGGATGGGCCGTCTTCTGTTAAGAGGAATCGGTCCAAATTGCGCTTCTTGGCCCTATAAACGGATGACAATTTTAGGTGAGTGCAAAAACATTTTCATTATTGAACTTACAAATCATTTGCGTCGATACGTTCCTCACTGGCTCGCTTTTGTGCTCCGGTATTGGCAGGCCTTGTGTCAGCCTCCCCATCATTACGTCCGATGATGAAATTCCTTATATACCCAAAGGTAGCCATAACCGGCGACATTAGGGCCCAAAAGATCGTATTGAAAATGTTGATAATCCCACCGGATCGGGCAACCACAGCCGAAGGACCACTGCTCGTCTTGGCAATGATTAGGATCACAGCACTTGGGGCCAGCCCCAGTGCGAGCAGGGTCTGTGTGTCATCTTCTGCTGTGAATTCGTGCTTTGGGAATGTTGTAGCAAGAGTGAAGTCTTTGATTCCTGTACCCTTGATGACCTCCACCTTAACATAGGCTCGTACAGTTGCGAACGTGTCAGAGCTTTCGAATGACTGAGTGTTTGTTTCACCGTTGGGGATGCGGAATTGTATGCGTGACATGTTCAAGTTGGTAGGCGGATTCACTGTGTTTGGAGTTGCGGACTGCGTAGTGGGTGTTATAGGAGGATTAAATTTTTGTGCCCGTTCTGCTCGGTCGCTGGCAATTTGTTCCAGGATGCGTTGACGGGTGGCTTGGTCTTCTGCGCGATCTCGCCGAATACTCTCTTTCAGGTCTTTTAACTCCTGCTCCTTTTGCCATTGCTGAACGGTCTGCATATTTTTACCATCTTTGCGTCGGTTAATTTCACGCTCGCGTGTCTGTCGGTCCTCCTCGGCCTGTTTAAGTTTGCGACGTTCCTCAATAAGTTGTTTGGCTCGTTCAGCTTTTGCGGCTGTTTCAGCTGAACTCTCTTCTTGCTTCAAAGCTGTGGGAGTTGGTGCAGTAGGAGTGACTGTGGGTGTGCTGCTTGTAGCCACCACCGGAACTTGAGTTTTTTCAGGAGTGGGAGGTGTAGGAGGCGGAGTGGGAACAGTGTCCATAGAAATCGACTCAGCAAAGGTTGAAGCATTATCAGATGGGGGGTCGTTTATGTCTTCAGAAAACCTAGCGTAGTTGGGTTGTTGGAAACAAACAGTATCAATGCAATATCTTCGATTATTTGGCGATGGTGAAGGATCCTCCGAGGATGGTGGTTCTGTGTCTAGCAGAGAAGTCGGTACTTCTATAGAAGATGTTGTTGATTTAGAAGAAGTGGGCTCTTCAATTGATTTTGCTTCCACAATAGGTGCAGCATCTGTTTTTGTGGAATGCTCTTCGTTTTTCGCTTCAGATCGTTCAGTTGCAGATGCAGCTTCTGGCTCTATCTTCTGCTCAGCGGAAATGAAAGCGGCTGATGCAGGAGCTGTGCTACTGTTGCCAACAGTTCTACCTGTTAGTCTCAAAACGTTTTCGATTTTCTTGTTCAATTCATCGCTGGATTCAATAACGCCTGTAGCGATTTCCAGCGGTGTTCCATTCTTTCCAATAAAGAACAGCGATGGCAGCGGCACAATTTGATCTGCAATGATATAAGTTTTGGTAAAAATGCGTACGAAGTAAATGTAAATTGGGATTAATTATCTGAGTGGGAGTCTCGCAAGTATCAAGTAGAGCGTGGTTGTTGTAATGGCGACTTTTCTGAGATAAATGTTCAATAAAACATGCTTTTCTGCTAAACATCCGTACCCGACCAAGAGACAGTTTTTTCTATGCCGTGCATCGGACCTATTCACGCAATTTGGAGGACTTCAAGTACAGTTTTCTTTGGTTTTGCAACATTATGATTGACTTGGCCGCGCACAATCTCATCTTGGTAATTGACTGTGTTTGCGCTAAGCCACAAAATTGTCTTTATTATCGAAGTAATTCCTGTTTCAACGTTTTATGCGTCGTAAATAAGTTTTTCTTATCAGTTTGTCTACAAATTACACAAATGCTAAGTGTGAATCACTATATACCATGTACTTTAAATAAGCCTCGCTTACTTCGGATTGGGGGTATGTTAAGACCTTTGGAGCACCTACTCTAACTCTATTTGTTCACTTATCGCTAATTATGCAACTAATATTCATATTTTCTTTAAAGTTAGGCACATTCTCAATAGTTTTATCGTATCGTTAGCAACAATATCGACATGTGCGCAATGTCATCGATTAAATTAGTATGCATTTACTTTGCACACTGTGTACCTAGTGTGATTTACAACTTACAAATCCTTGCAAACTGCATGTACGCCTCACTGCCACCCTCGATCTTGATTGCAACAAAGCATTCTCTGGCGAGTTTCTCCCTTATCGTTGGTACATCCAGGAATTTCGTCAATTTTACAGAGTTCTCATCCTTGCCTGTACAGAGAAAAAACACATCATCACTTATATGAATCAGCTGGTGGTATTTTTGTCGGCAATAATTATTAGATATACGAATGACGTGTTTTTTCTTTTGGTCGATTGTCGATGTTCTAATTTGTTCTTACCTTCGACATAAACAACAAAAGTTGCATTCTTCTGCTTGGAGATGGTGACTGCTTCGGCAATACTTCCCTTGAACCAATTCATTTGGATTTTTTTTTTCCAGAATTTTTTTCTGTTTTGTTTAACACTAAAATATTTGTTTCAATTGCAAACAGAACACTATTCCAAAAATAACACTGCACAATTTTATTTAAAACAATAGCAGATGTGACAACAGAAAGTTAAATATATTTTTTTCCTTTCTCAAATCTTTTTTGTATGATGACTTTTCAAGAAAACTAAACTTTTGACAGTGGCCGTCAGTTGAGGTGTTCTGTGGTGGGAAACATGGATGGGTATGGTTGACTAAAAATGGGTATGATGGCTAAAAATTTAATTTAGAATGTTGTGAAGGCGATGAAGTTTTGAATTTTATTAATTTTATTTAATTAGGAAGACGTATTTTTTAAAAGAGAAGTCTAAATAATTTAAGATAGACATTTTTTTTACATTTTTGTTACAACATGGAGGACATCTATCTGTGAAAAGATGTGTTGAAAAGTACGAAGAAACTAACTGGTGCGTCAATGGGATAGAAATAGAACGCCATCTGTTTTAACTTAATGTAGCTACGGGCACTGGGCACAATGGTTTTTTAATCTTATATTAAAACCCAAATGCTTTGTACCTACTATAGAAGTTTATTATTTGACAGTGCGATTTTACAGGGGATGTAGCTCAGATGGTAGAGCGCTCGCTTAGCATGTGAGAGGTACGGGGATCGATGCCCCGCATCTCCAAATCTTTTATTTTTCTCTTTTGTTAATCCTTTTGAGCAATACAATAACAACTACATGCTTTGAATTTGAACCTTTTAAAAGACAGTCAATAACATTTGCCAAAAAAACAATTTTTCATCTGAGACTTGACAAATATCGATTTTTTCTCAGATTTACACAAACACCAATGTTTATGACAGACAGCAAGCGATTACGAATTCTTTATTTAAGAAAGGATTGTTTTTTTTTAGCTGAATTATAATTTTACGCGTATGGGAACGAGTTTTTAAATTACATATTTCAAAATTATTCGAAATGAAATAAATGTGTGAAAATCCATTTCAAATGGATTTCTAGTGCAAGTGAAAAAGTTTTATTTTTTGCGGCCAACCCAATACACACATGAACCCATAAAATTCAGATTTCAGGTTCGATTTGGCAGCAGAAATCTGAAAAGCCAAATCGAAATGCTTGAGATGTTGAAGTGGCTTAATATCAAGCAAAGAATAATAATGTGTACATTAATATTTATATATAGAATAAAAAATAATTTGGTGCCACAGTACCTAAATAGGAGATTAACTAGGCTTCGGCCACGCAATGAGCGACGAGCGACCGAGCGACTGAGCGACGAGTCGCTGAGCGTCGAATCTGAGCGATGGGTGGCCATTTACTGAACGACGTCGCTGTGCGATTATTGGGGAAAATGCCATCGTCAAGTGCGGTTCGTCGTAGCTTATAAGTTGAAAATCGCGTTCATATTTACAGATCGAGAATACGTAGCAAATTATAGTGAATTTCGTCATTTATATCAAAATCTTCGCAGATTTACAGATCGATTTCGGCAATATTGTCGTATGTCAGTTTTTTCTTTCTTTCCACGCTTTATCGGTGACGTTTTTATTTTTATAGTCTTTGTGGGTGTCCTTCTCGTAAATAAAAAATCTGTGAACCTTCTAGAACAAACTTTAGGACGCAATTAAAGCAACCATTTTATTTCGAAAAATTAAAAGAACACAAAAGTAGCAGAGTTGCCATAACAATTCATATTTCATTAATTTGACATATTCTTTATGTCTTTACCAGAATGCAGTTTATATTTAGAATGATTTCACCAGTCCTGTCATAGCACTGGACGGCTTTAGACAGCTGAAATTAAATTTCTGTGTTTATTTTGTCCATCTTATTACTTCGTCGCTCAGCGATCGACTGAAAAATTAAAACAGATTTGATTGCAGAGCGACGTCGCTCTGTCGCCTAAAAAATCGCTCAGTCGCTCAGGGTTTATGTGGCCACCTCCATACGATTTCATGTGTTTTAATTTTTTTGCGTCGCTCAGCGACTCGTCGCTCAGTCGCTTGTCGCTTATTGCGTGGCCGAAGCCTTAAGTAATTTGCAACCATACTATTTAAGAAACAACAATAATTTTAATCTAGATCTGTTTCATAATAATAAAACACAAAATATGTTATTTTATAAAGGAATTAAAATATACAATAAATTACCCAGTAATGTGAAACTTGAAACAAATTTTAACAAATATGTATAAACATGAAATATTGAATTTTGTGAGAAACAATTATTAAGATAAGTAGTTATAAGAGATTAAAATTGTTAAATAGCTCATTTTGCTAAATAAAAACTATTCAATCAATCAATCAAATCGACATTAATTTTGGCAGTCAAACGTTCAGAGAAAAAGTAAGCAAAAAATCTATATACCGCTGCTATAAAAATTGCCCCATTTCATGGCTTCATACCGTTTTTACTTTTTTTTAAATCGATCTCTGAACCACGGTTAAAATAAAACAGCTTTTGGGCTGGTTTAATTTTTTTAACACACCCATAGAAACGACTTTTGTTTACAAATTGGAAGCTTCAAATTAAAAGCTTTTCGAAGTATCAATTCGAATTTGCAAATTTCGAAAATGCTGCTGTCAAGTGAAAAGGAAAAAAAAAAAACTTGCTTGTCATCTGTCAAATTGTTGTCGCCATCGGCTTTTTTTACCTCTTCATTTAATTGTTTTTCACACAATATTCTTAAAGTACTTATTAACTAGACAAATCATTGCAATTTTCTAAAAACAAAAACAATTAACAATGTCCGAAATTCAAACACTAGTTGACATGGGATTTTCACAGCAAAGAGCGTATGTACAACGAAACTTTTTTCCAAATCGTCGGACAAAAAAAAAAAATGCTATGTATCAACCATATTTTTTTCCACCACTAGTGAGTACGCCGTGAAAGTTACAAATTTCAAAGGCGTTGAACCTGCAATGGAATGGCTATTAGCCCATGCCGATGAAGAAATTCCAGCCGGAGCTACTGGAGGTACGCCATCTTCTGGACAGACTATATCAGCTGCCGCTCCCTCCGATCCTCCGGCTAGTACAGATCAAGCCGAAGCTTCGTCCAGTACTCAGACAAAAGAGACTGCCAAGTCTCTGAAATGTGATGATTGTGGAAAACTTTTCAAGGATCAATCAGAAATGGAGTTTCATGCCGCCAAGACGGGGCACAGCAATTTCTCTGAATCCACTGAGGAAAAGAAGCCACTCACGGAGGAGGAGAAAAAGGCACAGTTGGCACTTATCGAAGAGAAATTGAAGCAAAAGCGTTTGGAGCGCGAAGAACGCGAACGTATAGACTCATTGGAGCGTGAGAAGAATCGAATTAAATCGGGTAAGGACATGACCGAGGCTCGTAAGCGTATGGAAGAGCTGGAAATGAAGAAAATCCTCGAACAACGGAAGAGGGAGAAGGAAGAGGAAAAAGCGGCCAGGGATCGTGTTAAGGCACAAATCGAGGCTGACAAAGCCGCTCGTCGAGCTAGGTACGATAAATTAATTTTTTATTTTAATGAAAATCACAATATATGTGATAATGCGTTTCGTTTTAGGGAACAAGGGCCAACTTCCCCGCAATCGGCTGTCAGCTCAACTACACCAACTCCTGTAGCTGTTGTTGCATCGCCAAAACAACCACCCAAGGACTACACCAATACCAGAATTCAAATTCGTTTGCAAGATGGTTCCACACTCACAGAGACTTTCAGCGTCAAGGAACAGCTATCGGCTGTTCGAGTGTTCATTCAGATGAAGCAAGGTGCTGACCTACCTTTTGGTCTAATGACGACGTTCCCACGTAAGGTCTTCTCAGACGATGATTTCGAGAAACCGCTTGACGTTTTGGGCCTGGTGCCATCAGCTGTCCTAATTGTAACCAAATCGTTGGCGTAATTTCATTTCTTAACACATTTTTTCTTTTTCTTCTTTTGATAAATTTTTTTATAAGTCAGAGACAGATGTCTTTGTTTTCCGTTTTTATTTTTTTCGTGCGAACTTTTTGAGAGAGGGGTAGGTTAACGACATTCTTTGGTATTTTCTTGAACAAAAGAAGTCTTCTTTTGCACGGAAATCTTAGAGAAAAACAAACAAAGCAAAGTGTTGTTCTACAACAAAGTATTATAATAAATAACTATTTAATACAAAAATAAAAACTAATCTTTCGTAAACAAGCAATTTCTATGCATAGTGCGGTGGAGACTGCTTTTTAAATCAGGGGTTGAATTACCGCATACGTTAACGGGTAATACGTGATTGAATTTGTTATTGTTTTGATTGTAAAATGCACAAAATTCAGTGACGTATGGCTCGCTCACGGATGCGGTAATTCGGCCCCAGTATTTTTCAAACACAAAAGATGCAATCCATTATTACAACTCTTCACCTCTAAAGCTTTTTACGGTTAAACTGTCTGCTCAATGTCGCATTTTTCCTAAATTGTCGCCTTGAATCGATTTTTGTGTGATATTTCGGTGTATATCGTTGGTTTCGATTGTTTATTCCAACTATTTCGACGTCTGTGTTTATGCTTGTCTGACAATTTAGTGGTTACTTCTGTACATAACCTAGATGTCACCCGTGCTGATTGCCACAATGTTGCAGACTCGGAACGGGTTCTGGAAATAAAGTCGTGTAGGCTATAAAGAGGAAGTGATATTTGATATTTATTTTATTATTCCACTTTATCCTGAACGAGAAACTAGATGGACTTTGTTAATGTGAAGTTTGGGCGTTGTGTGAGCGGTTGCAGCTACAGTCATGACCTTGGACAGCATGTTGAGAACATTGCTTTGGTGGTATAGTTTTAACGATCAAGATCAGATAATTTGGGAGCAATCTAATGAATCTCAATTCGGCAGCTTGTTACACTTCTTTCGGTTAGTACATAACGACCACTATCAAGAGTTGGAACAAATACTGAAATTATGACCGATAAGAACACACCAAGTGCGGTCTTCTTGATAACAGGTTGACCTAGTTGTCTTAAAGTTGATTCAGCTTCCTCCAATCCTTAAGGAGAACTTAATACTGTTCCTTTAATCGCTCGTGCGAAGACTCCCGATATACCTGAACTTCACCACCTGTTTCAATGGAACTCCATTAATAAGCTGTGTTTATTTTGGTGTGAAGCCACACAGGTATGTAAAGAATGCGCTTGATGCAAATCTTCTTTATTTTGCGTGTATCAAAGCCGACACCAAACCTTTTGCATGAGAAGGTAGTTGTGTTTATAAACAGAAAACTCGCCAATGCTCAAGGAAATCTCTTCGACATAGATAAGCTCGACCAAGGCCGATTATCGTGTCAATGTCCAAAAAGTAAACAAAAATTAGTTTCGTTCAAAACCCATGCGAGATACTGTGCTAAAATTACCCTCAAGCGGAAGCGAACTCATGAGCTAATCACAAGTTCAAAGTGTTCACCAAATAAACAACGACATTTTCCCTATCAACATTTCTGAGACTTGCTAACAGCGACTTACGTAATACGTATTTATTGATTTTGGTGTTACTTTTAGTCCCCGCTAGTCAACCATATGTAGCTTGCATTTGAACGTCTTATTCAGCTAAAAAGTGACTGGTAAACAAAGATTATATATGAATCAGATTTGCTTGTTGATAGCCAAATCGATGTGAGGTAGTTTACATACAGTAAACAACGCTAGACCACGCAGATGACTCGTGATAATTAAAAGGGTAGTGGAATTCGGTTAAGTTTGAAACCGTGCTCGCAATAAGCAATGGATGCTATTGAGCTACTTTCTATAGGTATATAGGTACCCTCGGGAAAGGCCACATAATAACGCATGAACAACTCTTGGGCTGCTTGAATATAGGTGGCTAAATTGTTGTAGGTTTTCGTCCTCCGGATATATGTATGTCCCAGTTCCAATTTTTACTTGTTCTTTCGTGAAATCATGAAATTTGGCTTGTTAAACATACTGGGGTTGAATCGCGCCGTCCGTAAACGAGTATTAAGTGACGGAATTCATTTTTATTTCGCATGTAAAATCAACTTAAATTCGTGAACGAATAGGTCGTGGCGATTCGTACCCTGGTTTTGATTCTTTAGCAGGCTAGCAATCACTTGCTGTTAAAGTAATGGTAAACAACGAAATGTAGACGACATAGTACTTTTGCACCTTGGTAGGAAGCAGTTTTCTGCTCGTCTGTCGGATGGACACATCTAGGTTATTTAGGAATAAAATCTTCTGCCGAAATCGTTCTTCTTAGTTATCATCGTCCAACACTACGTAGATCTTTATAGCAACATTGTGTCGTCGTTTTCCGCCGGGCCTTCGGACGAGTAAGTGCAAAATTCAACCGTTCAGACACGGCACAAAACTGTAGTTTCTTGCGCGCACTTTGTACCAGCTTTGTACGAACTGAAGTGCACCTCCGACACGATACTGAACAACGGGTGCAATATTATACCAAAACGCGATTACTTGCATAAAAATAGGTACTTCTTTATTTCACTTAAAATTGATTAATCCTGTTATGTAAGTTTGTTTTTATTCTTACGACTACAATTTGACAGAAAGTAACATGTGTATATAAAACAAAAAAGGAATTGAAAATTATTTTGCTTAAACGTCTAAAAAAATTAACTAAAAATAGGGAGAACGAAACAAAAAAAAAACAAAAACAAAAATCATAAACTGTGTATACTCGTACAACTACAATACTTGCGAAGTTATCGTTTTACTTTGATTTTTTTGTTGTTGTTGTCCTATCTCTCTCTATTGATCATGTTCTCACTCATTCGTTGTGGTAATTGCGGATGCCTGTCTACAGAGTACACCACATCAAGAACTGTACAAGTTTGTAGATATTCACAAAGGGGAACTTCCACGTCTCTTTGCGACGTCTGTGCTTCTCCAGTGGAGGCACATTACTCGGATAGTTTATCGGCTTGGAGACATGACAGTTGGTGTTCACTTTTCCACCCGGGTAGTCAATTGAAACCCGATCAAATCGCACGCCATCACAATCAATCAGCTGAAGACTCTTATCGAAACAAATACGGATTTCCGACAGGTAGCTAATGTCTTTCTTGTTGTCGTAGAGACAATGAATAGATGGATTCTTACCGAGCACTTTGACCACAGCCGTGTGCAGACCAATCACCGTGTTGTTCGAGTCCGGATAGATGCCAGCCTTCTCCAACACTTCAGACATAAAGAAACCTGAATGCCAGTTAAGACCCTGTTTGAAGTATTTCAATTCGTCGCCCAGTTGCTGCAACTCAGCGGCACAGGTGCCATGCTTCAACCATTCGTGCTTCCACAAGTAGTCGTAGTCTTCACCGGTTTCGATGTCGGGCCAAAAGAGATACAACTGATCTACAATTGTTTCCAACTTATCGACGTCGAACTTTGAGGTTTTGTTACAGAAGCTAGGGCCAACCGTTTCGAGTTTTGTTGGCCAAATACCGTGGATTGTCCAAACCTCTTTTTTGGTTGGCAAGTTGCATTGATGGTCTTTATCCTCCTCCTTCCAGTGCAAGCAAGTGGTAACAGGCCATTGCTGGGTGAAGATCAAAACATCCCACTCATGAGATTGGATCGTTTTGTTCCCATCCATCGATGGGTAGTCGTCTTCTGTATACTCATCCGACTCGAGTGCTCTAAAGGGGCGAAAAAAAAAACAACAAAAACAACAATCAACCATAATATAGAGCGAGTACACACAAAGAACCAATTTGTTGCTTACCTAATCACATCAACTAAAGTGCTAGCGATTAGTATGCCATAGATGCATAACATAAATTGTTTTTTTCCGCCCTTGGGTAGTGGAGCTGCGTTGGTGTTGACTTGGATTTGTAACATCGTTGTTGTGCTACCTCTTTCAACCCATAAAAGTGCTGCACCTGGTGGTGGATTTTAAGGGTTTTCCTGTAGGACGTTGTGAACTGCTCGGAGTGTATTTTATTTTCGTTTAAAGTTATAAATATTTTCGTTTTTGCAAATGCCTTTACTTCTACCGATGATGTAGCGCTTGGCTAACAACAAATGTCAGATATGAGGAGGAGTATTTTTTTTTTGTCTTCGTTTTTCTACCTCGACAGTGTTTTTGTGTGCTGTGGTGGCGGCATAGTGGGGTGAATTCGACCTTTATCTCGTCGTCTTCTCTTTCTTCGTGGCACCATCCTTCTCAACGAGTTGATGGTTTGTTTTGCATTCTCATTTGTTCAACGGGTTCGTCTACTTCATACTGACAGTGTCACCATCTCTGGGTGAATTTAAGAATTGTGGTAGATGGATGGCTGTGCTGGGCATGACGGTTGAAATTGAATTTTTTCGGTTAACAGTGCTTGAAATTTTATTTTTATTTTACAAAAATTGAATGAAGAACCATACGTTGAACTCTTTAAATTAATCATAATAGGGTTCTGTGAGATTGAATAAAGTCAATTGGTTATTACTAGGTACCTATACGAGGAACGTGGTTAGTTGTTCATTTCAACCAAGCTTATCTGAATTTTGTTGGTTTTTTGATTGCAATTTCTACTTGCTAGTTTCTGGATTCAGTTCATAATAATAATATACCGAAGACATTAATGTGGTATTCGTTTGGGCTTCTTCAGATCCGCTCTCAGATTTCAGATTTCGTGTGGCTAATCGAACATAAAAACGTCACTTGATCTTTTTTGTGATAATATTCGTGGGATTCGAATATGTGTAGCCTTCAACACTTTTCAAAGCGTTTTCCATTCACTGGTTAAATTTTAAATTAAAACATTCGAAATTTGCGTCCTCATTGATTTTTAAATATTTATACATAAATAATTTACAAAAATAGATTCACCCGATGCAATGCCTTTCTTTGCTTTAGAACAAATTCGCGAAAACCTAAACGCCCTCCACCAGTTGTCAAACTTAAACGCACTTGTATTGGTTAATTTGAGAAAATATCTATTATTATTATAATTATTATTATTATTATAGTTTATTATCAGGTAATTAAAATTACATGGTAATATTAAAGTTACTGAGCCTAGCTGCAAAGACTATTGGCTCTATATCTATAGTTAGTTAGTGTTTATATGGAAAGGTTAGCTCTAGTTACAAAGTTTGATATCATTTCAATATTGGCGGCCTAGTCCCTAGTTACTAAGTATTTCGTATATTGAGTTGTCTTTGACTATATTATTGATGATGGGTCTCAATTCGGTGCAGTTCTCCAAAATATGCATTATGTTCAATGCAGAGTTGCAGGTGGTGCAGGCTGGAGGGTTGTCTTTGGTCAGGAGGTACTTATGGGTAGCTGAAGTGTGTCCGAGTCGCAATCGTACAAAGTTTGAAATTTGATGTTTAGGGATTTTTGTTGGGTCCGGGTTCACTCTTTCAGGGTTTACTTTTTTGTAGTGATGGTGGTATAGACTCCAGTCTCTTCTGATTAAGCTTTTTGTGGCTTCTTGAGTAAGTTTTAACAAATCTAGTTTGGTATAAATATCAAATCTGTATACCGGGGCGTTTTTGGCAGAGTTAGCTGCGGTATCATTTCAGCGTTTTCGTTACCTTGGATCCCGACATGCCCAGGAGTCCACATTAGCTTGATTTTATTTGGTGATTTGATAAGCTGGAGTCTGATTTTTGATGTGAGCTCAGTGTTGTTGTTAGGGTTATTGATAGCGTTTAGTACCGAAATGCTATCGGAGCATACAATATATTTTCCTTTGCAATTCGTTGCTATATTAGTGGCTTGAAGGATAGCGAAAACTTTTGCTGTAAATATTGATGCAAATTCGGGTAGATTACCAATGGAGATAATGGATCCATTTTCCAGTGAGACAGAAAATGATGTGTGCTCTGTAGTCTTTGATCCATCAGTGAAGATAAGGCTCCACCCATCTGATTTTAACTCTGAAGAGATGCTGGCGAAGAGTTGACAGTAGGTTGTATTGCTGGTGTTTGCTTTTTTGTAGTTGGCTAGGGTCAGTATTATAGATTCTGAGTTCATTAGCCATGGGGGATATCGTGGGACAGCACTCTGGTTTAGCCTCATTGGGATGTCTACTAGCGATGCTTTTTCAAATATGGTTGTTATGGCGGATGGTATTCTCTTTATAAGCTTATAATCCTTTGCCCACTTTACGTCCTGTCAATAACTGAGTTTTTGGAGAAAACTAGTTTCGCTGATAGTTTTAATGTGATAGCGTCTCTTCGTTCCTCGATGCTCATAAGTCCGGCTTCTGCTAATATGTTTTTTATTGGAGTGGTAGGGAAAGCGTTTATGCTTCTTCTGGCGGCAAAAGTGCTCTGAAATCTGAAAAAGATTGCTTTTTTTGTACCAAACGAATATAAAAACTGCTCTGAGAGCAAAAAAAAGTATTCTGAGAGCGCCCAATCGAATACCACATAAAAGAGCGATTGCTGGAAATGCATCTGATCTGAAGTCCAATTTGACAAAGCATTGATAGTGAATTTTCCACATCACAAATTCCCAACACAAGATTAATGCTGCATTTACACCATCACACATTCCTAACACGGAAGGTTAACCCTTTCGACCCCAACTTTTTTATCTGTAGCTTGAAAAAAAAAATGTTTTTACGTTTAATCTTATCGTAATGATTTAAGAAGTTTTTGGTTAAAATTTTAAGCTGCCACGCCCATCGGTTTGGGCGCTGCCGAAAGTTGCTTATGAGCAACGTTGGGCAATGGTGGTATATAAAACTAATTTTTTTTTTCTATGAAAACAATTACAATTTTGTTTATTTATTTTGAATTTTTAGGTATGATAGGACAAAAAACCGTTTTTATTGGTATTACAGCAAAGATGGACCTTACACTGAAGGCATTTGGACATTGGAGTTCCTGTCTTGCACAATCTGCAACGCCCTTTTTCACCAAATAGTACCCAATGTTCCAGTTTATCGTAGCGCTGTGAGTCTGGAGGATTCGGCTGGAACCTTTACTTTTGTGACTGTTGCGAAGACACACTGTTTGATGGGGAGCCAAGGGATGATATCGGGCTATCCCTTTCCATATTCGATGGTCGACCTCTTTTTCTTTGGATTGAAGAAGTGGCAGTACATTGTAGAAGTGCATGAGCAACTTTTATTTGAAATTTTATAAGAGGAATATGCTTTTCCTTCGGATCTAGCAAATGTAAATGTTTCCTATACAGCAGCCATGCATTTGTAACGGATGTTCCCAGGCACCAATAAAAGATTCGGTTGTACCACTTTCTTGAGCGGTGGTTGACCTTGTAGAGCTTCATGAGCATATCTGCCAAATCCACTCCTCCCATGCCCTTATTGTAGGAAAGTATCCAACTGGCAATTGCTTACACGATTTTTTCCCTGTTGCAAATATTCCCATTTCGTTCAAAGAAATCAGAAGGCTTACTGACGTAAACCAGTTATCAAAATAAATTTTAAAGTTTTTGTCTTTGGGAAGACCTTTTGCCAAATATAAAACTACATCCGAAGATATTCCCAAACCATATGACGGACAGGTGCCTTCACCAACATACAGCGTAAAGTCGTAAACTAATCCAGATGTTCCAGCTCGCGTAAACATTTTCAAACCCCATTTGTGGGGCTTCGCTGGGTTGTACTGTTTGTAACGGGTGATTTTTTAGCTGGTTTGGTTTTGGCAACACTGGTTTTGACAGCTGACGTGTGTTTAGTACCTTGTGTCACTGTCAAACAGCTTCAGTTTGGTTTGCAATTTAACCATGGATCGTCTTACAAATGAACAACGCTTGCAAATTATTGAATTTTACTATCAAAATTCGTGCTCGGTTCGAAATGTTCATCGCGCGCTGCTTCCATTTTATGATCGGCATTCTCGACCTTCTGAGCAGTCTATTCGGAAGATTGTGACCAAATTTCGCACCAAATTTACTTTGTTGGACATTAAACCACCAACACGTTTACGTACTGTGCGTAGTGAAGAAAATATTGCGGCCGTATCAGCTAGTGTGACAGAAGACCGCGAAATGTCGATTCGGCGCCGTTCCCAGCAGTTAGGCCTTTGTTACAGCACTACGTGGAAAATTTTGCGGAAGGATTTGTGCGTAAAGCCTTTTAAGATACAGCTTGTGCAAGAACTAAAGCCAGCCGACCTACCACAACGCGGAATTTTTGGTGAATGGGCTCTTGGAAAGCTGGCCGAGGATCCGCTTTTTTATCGAAAAATTGTGTTCAGCGATGAGGCTCATTTTTGGTTGAATGGGTACGTAAATAAGCAAAATTGCCGCATTTGGAGTGAAGATCAGCCAGAAGCATTGCAACAGCTACCAATGCATCCCGAAAAAGCCACTGTTTGGTGCGGTTTATGGGCCGGCGGCATTATTGGGCCATATTTCTTCAAAGATGATGCGAATCGCAGCGTTACTGTCAATGGTGAACGCTACCGAGCGATGATAACAAACTTTTTTTTGCCCGAAATGGAAGTTCTTGACTTGCATGATATGTGGTTTCAACAAGACGGTGCCACATGCCACACAGCACGCGAAACAATGGCGCAATTGCGAGGCGAGTTTGGTGAACAGTTAATTTCACGTTTCGGGCCGGTCAATTGGCCGCCTAGATCGTGCGATTTGACACCATTAGATTATTTTTTGTGGGGGTATGTCAAGGCTAATGTTTATAGGGACAAGCCCGCTTCGATTGACGCACTGGAAGCCAACATCCATGCATTCATTCGTGAGATACCGGCCGATATGTGTGAAAGAGTATGCCAAAATTGGACTCAGCGGATGGACTACCTGAGACGCAGCCGCGGTCAACATTTGCATGAAATTATCTTTAAACATTAAATTGCAAGGTTCAAACTATCGATTCAAATAAATATGTATTTCATTCATTTTTCATTCGAATTTTTTGTGTTTTTTTTTTAAAAAAAGTTCTAAACCTCTTAAAAAATCACCCTTTATATTGATCGACCTGTAACCAAGAGTTGTAGTAACAAGTACATTATGAAATTTATGAATTACCTTTGAACGCAATGATTTGTTCATCAATACTTTGATGTTCTTCCTGGGGTAGCTTACTTTAGCAAAATTAAAACCTTTTGATGTAATTAAAACGAAATTGTTACACTTTGATTTCAGTAGCTAATTTATTTTTAATGTTCTCTCAACTGTCGCTCAACTAATAATGCCCGATCATGCCAATCACGCATATCCTTATACCTCCAAGCATATCGTACTTAACTAGTTATCTCCCTCGCACGTGTCCTTCTTCTCAGGAGACGACGCTGCCAGATTACATGTGGTTATATTACTATACTCTATTCAATTCGTATTTTCAGTACAGGGAAGATAGGCTATTTGCCTTTCACCCTAACTATTATGGATTTTAATAAGCTGTCTCCATTTTAAAGCTCTCACATGGCTGCCATAGTGAGCACTATAAATTGGCATAATTCTCTCACAAATATCGGTAGGGCTACCAAATACCAACTCTTTATTAAGAAAAAATGGTCTAACTGCATGTTAACAGATCCTTCAGATATACAAAATAATTAAGGGAATACCTAAAAACTGTATGGCAACATCCCACATAATCAAATTCATTTATTCGCTCTCAAAAGCTTTAAAAATCACCAAAACCGAAAGTTCTGTGAAAATATCCATAGAAAAACCCGTAAAGATATTTTTGCAAATAGATTATGGTAACACTCTTCTGAGGTGCTTAAAACACACACACAGTGATGCCAACCCGAAACGAAGTTTTTATGCCTAAATTCGAAAATAATTATGCCTTTTTCAAAAAAATTATGCCTTTTTGGTAAAAAGGATAAAAATATCAAATTTTCAAACGAACCTACAATGTGATGAACATTTTTTAACAGAATGTAGGTCGATCGATAGGTAATTAAACTTTTTTTTATCTCTGTAATCCAAAGCTTGGGTTTCTTGAGTAAGTGAAGTAGAGAATTAGAATATAAGAATGACGCACAAGTTGTTAATAAAAATTACTTATGCCACTTTGATCAAAGACCGTACCAAATTTACCAAATTCAAATTGCATTTCTATGAATTGATGGTAAAAAACAATTCATAAAAAATTATGCCTTTTACCTAAAAATTATTCCTCAATGCCTCAAGCATCGGAATTATGCCTCAGTTGGCATCGCTGCACACACATATTTATTTTCTGCGATAAAATAGCAACCGCACACGAGAACATCACCCTCATCGTCTTCCTCAAACCTCATTCTGCTCGCGACTGTCTGGCAGATTGGTCATGGTGGGATGTATGCGCCTTTGAGGAAAATTGGGTGGGTTTTTCGTAAATGACAACAACAAATTCTTTGGAATCACCAGTGGTTTCGCTTTTATTTCAGTGGCAAATCTTGTGTTGAGTGCCGTGAGAGTAGCTACAGGCACCACTGGTAGAAAAAAGAGCTTCCCATAAGGCCTGTACTGAAAACACGAATTGAACAGAGTATCCGTATTAGCTAAGCCTAGTCTCATGGCATGGCATGCTTCCTTAAAAGGCAGTGTCCAGAGAGTATTCCTACCGTTAATCTTCACTTTGTTCTACTGATATTGATCAATTCTTCAGATTTATTCCGATTTAAAGTGGGCCACAGTGCCTTTGAGACCCTGTGCCCCTCTAGCTGTGACCATCTTGTTGCTGCTTTATTGGTCGTTTTCTCAACGATCACCCTTCTAGCAACGGCCGTAGGTGGTCGGATGCCCTCAATCATTGTATTTACTGGGAGTTCCACTCCTTCCTCAGCCAAAACGTCGGCCCTTTCGTTGCCCTCAATATCACAATGCCCAGGTACCCAACATAATCTAACACGGTTCTGCGAACATAATGCCTTAAGCATTGCGCGGCAATTCCTGACTAGTTCAGATTTAGTGGTATGTGACTAGCGCTTAAAGCGCAGCCTGACTGTCAATGTAGATGGCGATATTTTTATTGGATATCGATCTCATCTCAAGTACCTCCGCAGCTTTGAGTACGGCCAGAATCTCTGCCTGGAACACACTGCATTTGTCCGGAAGTCTCAGGGCCATATGTAGGTCCAACTCGTTGGAGTATATACCTGACCCCGTACCCTCACTGGTTTTGGATCCGTCAGTATATACTGAGATCTCATTTCCCCTCGAAACTAAGTTTCTATGCCACTCCTGTCGGTCAGGGTACCACACATCGAACGGTGTGTCAAAATCAAGTGTACCCAGACTTTCATCAGCTTTTCCCGGGATTTCGGAGAATGTTTCCTTTAAAATAGTACTGTGTCCTATCCTACTATTTTTAAAAACCCCGCATTAGTGAGCCGTAGCGCACTATTACCTGCTATTGATTGTAATTGTAAATCCAGTGGTAAAAGATGCATAAAGGCTTCCAATGAAATGACGTAATTAACCTCTTATTTTCTCGACCTTCATCGCAGTCTGCCACTATCTTCGTACCACCCAAACTGTCTGCCTGTATGTTACGTAAAGTATTATTCAGCGTCATCACACCAAAAAGCAGCTTTAATAAAATCACGTTTTTGATCTAATTTTTTTAAGCCTTTGGCCCCCCACCGAAAGCCTCCCCAGCAACGGATTAGTGGCAGACAATCAATTTAATGTTTATTTATATTTATACTATACAATAATACCAAATATTTTCTTAATGAAATGACGTTGCCATTTTTGTCGCTGGCTCTCCGTCTAAAACGATTGAACAAAACGATCTCGTTTTTAGTTGGCTTCATATAACATCATCGTCGTATCGTTCAATCGAATTGTTCATCGTTTTCATTTTGAACAGTTTGAAAATGATTGTAAACAAAGTCTGACATCTAAAAATTAAAAAATGTATGGAAATTGTTTTTTTTTTTTTTTTTATTCTTGAATTTGTTTATTTTGCTTTGTTGTCATTGATTGACATGGAATGGGACATTTAATTCAAAAATGGATAGGTACTAAGGAATAAGGCCTCTATTAGTACCTATCACGAAGAAGTGCAGTTTTAAGTGAATGTGAAAGTGTTGATAATTTTGCATTGCTTAGAATTGAGTTGTAAAAAAAAAGTTATAAAGCAAATAAATGAAATCCAAGTGCAACAATTTATTTTTTTCAAATAATGTATTCTTTTACAACTCGGATAAGAGCGAGTCGCCTCTATAGAGGTCATAGGTGTGGGTCTTTCTTTAAATATTTCTTTATAGATATTTCAAACCTAATATAAACTAAGAAAACGCACCAAAAAAGACGAAACGATTGCAAAATAGCCATCGTTCAATCGAATCGTTTCGACGAGGGTATTTGACTTTTGAATTAGTAACGTGAAGCAACAAAAAACGATGATCGTCGAATCGTTTCAACGATTATCGGTTTTTATTTGTTAAACGATGTAGAATTTTGTTGGTTTTTTGATTGCAATTTCTACTTGCTAGTTTCTGGATTCAGTTCATAATAATAATATACCGAAGACATTAATGTGGTATTCGTTTGGGCTTCTTCAGATCCGCTCTCAGATTTCAGATTTCGTGTGGCTAATCGAACATAAAAACGTCACTTGATCTTTTTTGTGATAATATTCGTGGGATTCGAATATGTGTAGCCTTCAACACTTTTCAAAGCGTTTTCCATTCACTGGTTAAATTTTAAATTAAAACATTCGAAATTTGCGTCCTCATTGATTTTTAAATATTTATACATAAATAATTTACAAAAATAGATTCACCCGATGCAATGCCTTTCTTTGCTTTAGAACAAATTCGCGAAAACCTAAACGCCCTCCACCAGTTGTCAAACTTAAACGCACTTGTATTGGTTAATTTGAGAAAATATCTATTATTATTATAATTATTATTATTATTATAGTTTATTATCAGGTAATTAAAATTACATGGTAATATTAAAGTTACTGAGCCTAGCTGCAAAGACTATTGGCTCTATATCTATAGTTAGTTAGTGTTTATATGGAAAGGTTAGCTCTAGTTACAAAGTTTGATATCATTTCAATATTGGCGGCCTAGTCCCTAGTTACTAAGTATTTCGTATATTGAGTTGTCTTTGACTATATTATTGATGATGGGTCTCAATTCGGTGCAGTTCTCCAAAATATGCATTATGTTCAATGCAGAGTTGCAGGTGGTGCAGGCTGGAGGGTTGTCTTTGGTCAGGAGGTACTTATGGGTAGCTGAAGTGTGTCCGAGTCGCAATCGTACAAAGTTTGAAATTTGATGTTTAGGGATTTTTGTTGGGTCCGGGTTCACTCTTTCAGGGTTTACTTTTTTGTAGTGATGGTGGTATAGACTCCAGTCTCTTCTGATTACGCTTTTTGTGGCTTCTTGAGTAAGTTTTAACAAATCTAGTTTGGTATAAATATCAAATCTGTATACCGGGGCGTTTTTGGCAGAGTTAGCTGCGGTATCATTTCAGCGTTTTCGTTACCTTGGATCCCGACATGCCCAGGAGTCCACATTAGCTTGATTTTATTTGGTGATTTGATAAGCTGGAGTCTGATTTTTTATGTGAGCTCAGTGTTGTTGTTAGGGTTATTGATAGCGTTTAGTACCGAAATGCTATCGGAGCATACAATATATTTTCCTTTGCAATTCGTTGCTATATTAGTGGCTTGAAGGATAGCGAAAACTTTTGCTGTAAATATTGATGCAAATTCGGGTAGATTACCAATGGAGATAATGGATCCATTTTCCAGTGAGACAGAAAATGATGTGTGCTCTGTAGTCTTTGATCCATCAGTGAAGATAAGGCTCCACCCATCTGATTTTAACTCTGAAGAGATGCTGGCGAAGAGTTGACAGTAGGTTGTATTGCTGGTGTTTGCTTTTTTGTAGTTGGCTAGGGTCAGTATTATAGATTCTGAGTTCATTAGCCATGGGGGATATCGTGGGACAGCACTCTGGTTTAGCCTAATTGGGATGTCTACTAGCGATGCTTTTTCAAATATGGTTGTTATGGCGGATGGTATTCTCTTTATAAGCTTATAATCCTTTGCCCACTTTACGTCCTGTCAATAACTGAGTTTTTGGAGAAAACTAGTTTCGCTGATAGTTTTAATGTGATAGCGTCTCTTCGTTCCTCGATGCTCATAAGTCCGGCTTCTGCTAATATGTTTTTTATTGGAGTGGTAGGGAAAGCGTTTATGCTTCTTCTGGCGGCAAAAGTGCTCTGAAATCTGAAAAAGATTGCTTTTTTTGTACCAAACGAATATAAAAACTGCTCTGAGAGCAAAAAAAAGTATTCTGAGAGCGCCCAATCGAATACCACATAAAAGAGCGATTGCTGGAAATGCATCTGATCTGAAGTCCAATTTGACAAAGCATTGATAGTGAATTTTCCACATCACAAATTCCCAACACAAGATTAATGCTGCATTTACACCATCACACATTCCTAACACGGAAGGTTAACCCTTTCGACCCCAACTTTTTTATCTGTAGCTTGAAAAAAAAAATGTTTTTACGTTTAATCTTATCGTAATGATTTAAGAAGTTTTTGGTTAAAATTTTAAGCTGCCACGCCCATCGGTTTGGGCGCTGCCGAAAGTTGCTTATGAGCAACGTTGGGCAATGGTGGTATATAAAACTAATTTTTTTTTTCTATGAAAACAATTACAATTTTGTTTATTTATTTTGAATTTTTAGGTATGATAGGACAAAAAACCGTTTTTATTGGTATTACAGCAAAGATGGACCTTACACTGAAGGCATTTGGACATTGGAGTTCCTGTCTTGCACAATCTGCAACGCCCTTTTTCACCAAATAGTACCCAATGTTCCAGTTTATCGTAGCGCTGTGAGTCTGGAGGATTCGGCTGGAACCTTTACTTTTGTGACTGTTGCGAAGACACACTGTTTGATGGGGAGCCAAGGGATGATATCGGGCTATCCCTTTCCATATTCGATGGTCGACCTCTTTTTCTTTGGATTGAAGAAGTGGCAGTACATTGTAGAAGTGCATGAGCAACTTTTATTTGAAATTTTATAAGAGGAATATGCTTTTCCTTCGGATCTAGCAAATTTAAATGTTTCCTATACAGCAGCCATGCATTTGTAACGGATGTTCCCAGGCACCAATAAAAGATTCGGTTGTACCACTTTCTTGAGCGGTGGTTGACCTTGTAGAGCTTCATGAGCATATCTGCCAAATCCACTCCTCCCATGCCCTTATTGTAGGAAAGTATCCAACTGGCAATTGCTTACACGATTTTTTCCCTGTTGCAAATATTCCCATTTCGTTCAAAGAAATCAGAAGGCTTACTGACGTAAACCAGTTATCAAAATAAATTTTAAAGTTTTTGTCTTTGGGAAGACCTTTTGCCAAATATAAAACTACATCCGAAGATATTCCCAAACCATATGACGGACAGGTGCCTTCACCAACATACAGCGTAAAGTCGTAAACTAATCCAGATGTTCCAGCTCGCGTAAACATTTTCAAACCCCATTTGTGGGGCTTCGCTGGGTTGTACTGTTTGTAACGGGTGATTTTTTAGCTGGTTTGGTTTTGGCAACACTGGTTTTGACAGCTGACGTGTGTTTAGTACCTTGTGTCACTGTCAAACAGCTTCAGTTTGGTTTGCAATTTAACCATGGATCGTCTTACAAATGAACAACGCTTGCAAATTATTGAATTTTACTATCAAAATTCGTGCTCGGTTCGAAATGTTCATCGCGCGCTGCTTCCATTTTATGATCGGCATTCTCGACCTTCTGAGCAGTCTATTCGGAAGATTGTGACCAAATTTCGCACCAAATTTACTTTGTTGGACATTAAACCACCAACACGTTTACGTACTGTGCGTAGTGAAGAAAATATTGCGGCCGTATCAGCTAGTGTGACAGAAGACCGCGAAATGTCGATTCGGCGCCGTTCCCAGCAGTTAGGCCTTTGTTACAGCACTACGTGGAAAATTTTGCGGAAGGATTTGTGCGTAAAGCCTTTTAAGATACAGCTTGTGCAAGAACTAAAGCCAGGCGACCTACCACAACGCGGAATTTTTGGTGAATGGGCTCTTGGAAAGCTGGCCGAGGATCCGCTTTTTTATCGAAAAATTGTGTTCAGCGATGAGGCTCATTTTTGGTTGAATGGGTACGTAAATAAGCAAAATTGCCGCATTTGGAGTGAAGATCAGCCAGAAGCATTGCAACAGCTACCAATGCATCCCGAAAAAGCCACTGTTTGGTGCGGTTTATGGGCCGGCGGCATTATTGGGCCATATTTCTTCAAAGATGATGCGAATCGCAGCGTTACTGTCAATGGTGAACGCTACCGAGCGATGATAACAAACTTTTTTTTGCCCGAAATGGAAGTTCTTGACTTGCATGATATGTGGTTTCAACAAGACGGTGCCACATGCCACACAGCACGCGAAACAATGGCGCAATTGCGAGGCGAGTTTGGTGAACAGTTAATTTCACGTTTCGGGCCGGTCAATTGGCCGCCTAGATCGTGCGATTTGACACCATTAGATTATTTTTTGTGGGGGTATGTCAAGGCTAATGTTTATAGGGACAAGCCCGCTTCGATTGACGCACTGGAAGCCAACATCCATGCATTCATTCGTGAGATACCGGCCGATATGTGTGAAAGAGTATGCCAAAATTGGACTCAGCGGATGGACTACCTGAGACGCAGCCGCGGTCAACATTTGCATGAAATTATCTTTAAACATTAAATTGCAAGGTTCAAACTATCGATTCAAATAAATATGTATTTCATTCATTTTTCATTCGAATTTTTTGTGTTTTTTTTTTAAAAAAAGTTCTAAACCTCTTAAAAAATCACCCTTTATATTGATCGACCTGTAACCAAGAGTTGTAGTAACAAGTACATTATGAAATTTATGAATTACCTTTGAACGCAATGATTTGTTCATCAATACTTTGATGTTCTTCCTGGGGTAGCTTACTTTAGCAAAATTAAAACCTTTTGATGTAATTAAAACGAAATTGTTACACTTTGATTTCAGTAGCTAATTTATTTTTAATGTTCTCTCAACTGTCGCTCAACTAATAATGCCCGATCATGCCAATCACGCATATCCTTATACCTCCAAGCATATCGTACTTAACTAGTTATCTCCCTCGCACGTGTCCTTCTTCTCAGGAGACGACGCTGCCAGATTACATGTGGTTATATTACTATACTCTATTCAATTCGTATTTTCAGTACAGGGAAGATAGGCTATTTGCCTTTCACCCTAACTATTATGGATTTTAATAAGCTGTCTCCATTTTAAAGCTCTCACATGGCTGCCATAGTGAGCACTATAAATTGGCATAATTCTCTCACAAATATCGGTAGGGCTACCAAATACCAACTCTTTATTAAGAAAAAATGGTCTAACTGCATGTTAACAGATCCTTCAGATATACAAAATAATTAAGGGAATACCTAAAAACTGTATGGCAACATCCCACATAATCAAATTCATTTATTCGCTCTCAAAAGCTTTAAAAATCACCAAAACCGAAAGTTCTGTGAAAATATCCATAGAAAAACCCGTAAAGATATTTTTGCAAATAGATTATGGTAACACTCTTCTGAGGTGCTTAAAACACACACACAGTGATGCCAACCCGAAACGAAGTTTTTATGCCTAAATTCGAAAATAATTATGCCTTTTTCAAAAAAATTATGCCTTTTTGGTAAAAAGGATAAAAATATCAAATTTTCAAACGAACCTACAATGTGATGAACATTTTTTAACAGAATGTAGGTCGATCGATAGGTAATTAAACTTTTTTTTATCTCTGTAATCCAAAGCTTGGGTTTCTTGAGTAAGTGAAGTAGAGAATTAGAATATAAGCATGACGCACAAGTTGTTAATAAAAATTACTTATGCCACTTTGATCAAAGACCGTACCAAATTTACCAAATTCAAATTGCATTTCTATGAATTGATGGTAAAAAACAATTCATAAAAAATTATGCCTTTTACCTAAAAATTATTCCTCAATGCCTCAAGCATCGGAATTATGCCTAAAAGGCATAATTATGCCTCAGTTGGCATCGCTGCACACACATATTTATTTTCTGCGATAAAATAGCAACCGCACACGAGAACATCACCCTCATCGTCTTCCTCAAACCTCATTCTGCTCGCGACTGTCTGGCAGATTGGTCATGGTGGGATGTATGCGCCTTTGAGGAAAATTGGGTGGGTTTTTCGTAAATGACAACAACAAATTCTTTGGAATCACCAGTGGTTTCGCTTTTATTTCAGTGGCAAATCTTGTGTTGAGTGCCGTGAGAGTAGCTACAGGCACCACTGGTAGAAAAAAGAGCTTCCCATAAGGCCTGTACTGAAAACACGAATTGAACAGAGTATCCGTATTAGCTAAGCCTAGTCTCATGGCATGGCATGCTTCCTTAAAAGGCAGTGTCCAGAGAGTATTCCTACCGTTAATCTTCACTTTGTTCTACTGATATTGATCAATTCTTCAGATTTATTCCGATTTAAAGTGGGCCACAGTGCCTTTGAGACCCTGTGCCCCTCTAGCTGTGACCATCTTGTTGCTGCTTTATTGGTCGTTTTCTCAACGATCACCCTTCTAGCAACGGCCGTAGGTGGTCGGATGCCCTCAATCATTGTATTTACTGGGAGTTCCACTCCTTCCTCAGCCAAAACGTCGGCCCTTTCGTTGCCCTCAATATCACAATGCCCAGGTACCCAACATAATCTAACACGGTTCTGCGAACATAATGCCTTAAGCATTGCGCGGCAATTCCTGACTAGTTCAGATTTAGTGGTATGTGACTAGCGCTTAAAGCGCAGCCTGACTGTCAATGTAGATGGCGATATTTTTATTGGATATCGATCTCATCTCAAGTACCTCCGCAGCTTTGAGTACGGCCAGAATCTCTGCCTGGAACACACTGCATTTGTCCGGAAGTCTCAGGGCCATATGTAGGTCCAACTCGTTGGAGTATATACCTGACCCCGTACCCTCACTGGTTTTGGATCCGTCAGTATATACTGAGATCTCATTTCCCCTCGAAACTAAGTTTCTATGCCACTCCTGTCGGTCAGGGTACCACACATCGAACGGTGTGTCAAAATCAAGTGTTGTGATTTCCACTCGACGGGCAAACCGACCTACTGGCCAACTGATACTTCAAAAACACCTGACCTGATCGATTTTTTCGTCGTGAAAGGAATATCTACCAGCCACATTAAAGTTGAAGAGAGCTTTGATCTGTCATCTGATCATTCACCGGTTATTTTAACATTGAGCGCAAAACTAGTAAATAACCTTGAGCCAGCGAGATTAACTGGTAGAACAACTAACTGGGAAGGCTTTAGGAACGAAATTGAAGAGAATGTTGAACTTAGCGTTCCACTTACGACACCCTATGAACTTGAGGTTGAAGTAGATCGCTTCGTTGGGATCGTACAGCTCGCTTCCTGGAATAATACTCCTAATCCAAGGAAAACGCCGGCCAAATACGGTCTACGATATCCTCCCGAAATAAAAGAATTGGTCAACGAAAAAAGGAAGGCGCGTAAAAAATGGCAACAGAGTCGCGCCCCGCAACATAAAACACATTTGAATTATTTGTGCAATTTGTTGAAGACAGCTATCAAGGACTTTAAGAATCGTGCGATAGGTTCTTACCTTGAAAGTTTAACGGCGAAAAAAGATTCCAATTATTCACTTTGGAAAGCTGTAAAAGGCACCAAAAGGCCCAAAATCCCCGCGCCGCCAATTAAAATAAATCAAAATGAATGGGCAAGGGAAGATAAGGAAAAAGCGGACGTTTTTGCCGCCCATTTAGAAGAAACCTTTAAACCGTACGATGGTCGGGCGGTTCACGACAGTGTTATTGCGGCGGAATTACTATCCGACGATTTAATACTCACAAGTGCAACGCTAAGGGAACTAAAACGTGAAATTGAATCCCTAAAACCCAAGAAAGCTCCTGGCTATGATTTGATCACGGGAGAAGTTCTCAAAGTTCTACCAAGAAAAGCATTAATTAAGCTTCTTCATATTATAAATGCCGCGCTCAGACTAAAACACGTGCCGAGCCAATGGAAAGTTGCGGAGGTCATAATGGTTTTAAAACCAGGAAAACCGCCAAATGAAGTAAAGTCGTATAGACCAATTTCCCTTCTTCCAGTTATATCCAAAGTTTTCGAGAGAATCTTACTAACGCGCCTACAACCGGTTATAGAAAACAATAATCTTATCCCTGACCACCAGTTTGGGTTCAGAACCAAGCATTCGACGATTGACCAAGTGCATAGAATTACTGACGTAATTGAGAAGGCATTTGAAGAAAAAAAGATATGCTCAAGCGTATTCCTTGACGTCTCACAAGCCTTTGATAAGGTGTGGCATGACGGATTAAAATTTAAATTACGACAAGTTCTTCCCATACGCCTATATGATATTTTAGAATCATATCTCGGGAATAGACTCTTCCGTGTTAGACATGGAAACGAATACTCTGAGCTTAAGGAAATTTCGGCCGGCGTGCCGCAAGGAAGTGTCCTTGGGCCCCTTCTCTATCTGCTATATACTCGCGATATACCAAGAGAAGATGGCACTACTCTCGCTACGTTCGCCGACGACACCGCTATCCTAGCAGTAGGTAATACAATTGAAGAAACGACTGCAAAACTTCAAATCGCACTGAATAAGGTAAATGAATGGACGAGGGACTGGCGGATCGCCCTCAACGAAACTAAATCTGTTCACGTGAATTTCACGTATAAGAAAACAAATGACTTGCCAATTTTTTTAAACTTGGCCCGAATACCCTTTGCAAACGAGGCCAAATACCTGGGAATGACACTCGACGCAAAGCTGAAATGGAATTCGCACGTGAAAATGAAACGTAAAGAACTCGATATCAAATATAGAGAAATGTACTGGTTACTCGGAAAACATTCCCAGCTCAGTATCGAAAACAAACTGCTTCTATATAAGCAAGTGCTAAAGCCGGTGTGGACCTACGGTATACAACTCTGGGGTTGTACCAAGAAAACAAATGTCAATATTCTACAAACTTTTCAAAATAAAGTGCTTAGAGAAATTGTACAAGCACCATGGTATATTAGAAACGACGATATCCACAGAGATCTCGGAATTCCGAAAATTGAAGCTGAAACAAAAAGCTTCGCGAGAAAGCATAGAAACCGACTAATCGGACATGTCAACAATTCAGTCCGACAAATTTTGGACGAGAACAATTTATTGCGCCGACTACAAAGAACGAAACCGTTTGACTTGGCAAGATAAGATTAACCGCGTCTAAATTGCGGAACATGCAGGATCTTTCATTGGGAAGTAGCCTGT
This sequence comes from Cheilosia urbana, assembly GCA_946477585.1. Classification (NCBI taxonomy): domain Eukaryota; kingdom Metazoa; phylum Arthropoda; class Insecta; order Diptera; family Syrphidae; genus Cheilosia; species Cheilosia urbana. The sequence continues at coordinate 50,264,778 of OX297855.1, forward strand.
CAAAAGTTGTTATTTCGTTATAGAAAAATTGCTTGATAAGTTATATCTTAGTTGCAGTATCTAACAATCTTTCGCAGGGTGGTGTTTTTAGTCAGTAAAAATCTGACACTACTATGAGCATGCGCTTGCTATTCTCATAGTGTCTTTGGAAGATTTTCACCTACCCTCGGTTAAAAAAAAAAAAAAAAAAAAAAAAAAAAAAAAAAAAAAAAAAGTGTACCCAGACTTTCATCAGCTTTTCCCGGGATTTCGGAGAATGTTTCCTTTAAAATAGTACTGTGTCCTATCCTACTATTTTTAAAAACCCCGCATTAGTGAGCCGTAGCGCACTATTACCTGCTATTGATTGTAATTGTAAATCCAGTGGTAAAAGATGCATAAAGGCTTCCAATGAAATGACGTAATTAACCTCTTATTTTCTCGACCTTCATCGCAGTCTGCCACTAACTTCGTACCACCCAAACTGTCTGCCTGTATGTTACGTAAAGTATTATTCAGCGTCATCACACCAAAAAGCAGCTTTAATAAAATCACGTTTTTGATCTAATTTTTTTAAGCCTTTGGCCCCCCACCGAAAGCCTCCCCAGCAACGGATTAGTGGCAGACAATCAATTTAATGTTTATTTATATTTATACTATACAATAATACCAAATATTTTCTTAATGAAATGACGTTGCCATTTTTGTCGCTGGCTCTCCGTCTAAAACGATTGAACAAAACGATCTCGTTTTTAGTTGGCTTCATATAACATCATCGTCGTATCGTTCAATCGAATTGTTCATCGTTTTCATTTTGAACAGTTTGAAAATGATTGTAAACAAAGTCTGACATCTAAAAATTAAAAAATGTATGGAAATTGTTTTTTTTTTTTTTTTTATTCTTGAATTTGTTTATTTTGCTTTGTTGTCATTGATTGACATGGAATGGGACATTTAATTCAAAAATGGATAGGTACTAAGGAATAAGGCCTCTATTAGTACCTATCACGAAGAAGTGCAGTTTTAAGTGAATGTGAAAGTGTTGATAATTTTGCATTGCTTAGAATTGAGTTGTAAAAAAAAAGTTATAAAGCAAATAAATGAAATCCAAGTGCAACAATTTATTTTTTTCAAATAATGTATTCTTTTACAACTCGGATAAGAGCGAGTCGCCTCTATAGAGGTCATAGGTGTGGGTCTTTCTTTAAATATTTCTTTATAGATATTTCAAACCTAATATAAACTAAGAAAACGCACCAAAAAAGACGAAACGATTGCAAAATAGCCATCGTTCAATCGAATCGTTTCGACGAGGGTATTTGACTTTTGAATTAGTAACGTGAAGCAACAAAAAACGATGATCGTCGAATCGTTTCAACGATTATCGGTTTTTATTTGTTAAACGATGTAGAAGCATCGTCGAGACGATGTCGTTCAATCGTTTTGTGCTTACTCGATTAGAGCCCTGTGTTTACCAATTTATTTATGTTAAAGAATAAATTTACAATAAGATTTCAGAATTAATATCAAAAACAATCACTGGTTTTCTGGCCAATTTATTTATGTTAAAGAATAAATTTACAATAAGATTTCAGAATTAATATCAAAAACAATCACTGGGTTTCAACTTCAACTTCGTTGTTCCGGTTCTGTCCAATGACTGACCGTCCTCCGATACACATTCTTTCACCGTTATGCCCAGTAGGGTTCTTATTTCAGAGCGTGAGAGAAGAATTGGAAATTCAACAAGGTCTCACGTTGATAATGTGCATTAAGCATAAAGGTAAAAAAATACGTATCGGATGGTTTCTTACATACTATATTAATACATTGTAAGTATACTGTGGGAAGATAGCACGCCATCAATTCCCAGCGCATCGGAAACGAAGAAAATGCAGGTCGTGCACATATCGTTCATACTTCGCTAGGTAATTTGAACATACTCCCCCCCTTTGAGGGCTTCAAGTCCTCTAAACCCTAAAAGTGTGTATCTACTTCGAAGCGAGGACGAACTCGTCGGGGAAGAGGAGTCGGACCCCTTTTCTTGTAGCAGTAGAATATGATGGACCCAATCACGATAACAAGTAATACATAGCTTATGACGTAGTGATGATAATCATGCATATTCACACTAGTTGTTGCTAAATCTTTATTTATGTCTTTGATTATTTCATTAACTCTGCTTTCTAAATCACTTATTTCATCATCCCTTATTTCATTGGTGGACGATATAATATTGGTCTCAGTTGTGATATGAGGCCTAAATGATCTGGGAATTTCTGCAGCAGGAACAAAGGAATTCCTTAGCGTGCTATTCTGCAAAACTCTACCATTTATTATAATGTTGGGAAGCTTTAAGGTACATGGTCTTAGAAATTCCATTATCCCACTGCCACTAATGGTTAAGCTTTTAGTATTTCCCTCGCATATAAGGAGACCAGTTATTGTGTCAGCTAGTGAAAATATCCAGCTGTTGGAACTCCTAAGGCCGATCCATTTATCGGAAATTAGGGATTTTCTTAAGGAGCAATTAATAAGGGCTCCCTTAACATGGTTTAAGAGCGATATTTCACAGCACTTAGAATTACCCTCATGAATTTTTGTTGGCAATAATTGGTTGCAAAGATAATTCCTAGTTGAAAAAGGCTTACATGCGAGCAATTCATTTTCGGCTAAAGAGAAATACCTGTCTCTGGTCAAAGTCACTGCTAAATATGGAAGTGATATCTCCACTTCGAGGCTTGAGTTATTTTGAAATATGGGAAACGGGATTAAATTAAATATTTGAAATTCTTGATTGTCAATCAGCTAAATCATCATCTCGAAAATTATAGAGTTGTTCAAACTCCGTCCCTTTACCGAAGCCACCTTGAACATATCTAACACGGATGCTTTTGGCAGATTTAGATGCAAGGGCAGATTGTTCCTTATAAGCTGGAGCTGATCAATTAACTGTGTTGGTGAAACAAAATGAGGGTTGATTTTTGCATTGTTAAGACTAAGAAGAACATCAAGCAAAATGTCCTGGACCCTTTCAAGATTAGTTATTGCTAGAATCAAATAAGACGTCAATGCAGAAAAGCTTTGTTTTTGATCAATGATCTCCTGATGCTTTGTCACGCTGTTCATAGTCCTTTCTAAAACGGTTCTTAAGTTTTCATATTGCTGGTTGAATTGCAGCTTATTTCTTTTAAGCAGATTTACGGTGGCATCTGAGATCGAACTTTGTCTTTTCAAGAGCTCGGTAAGGTGTTGTTCGTCTTGATGCACCATTGCAATTTTATGTTCGATATCCTTTGCATCATCTTGATCAAGAACGCCAAATAAACTATTTGCTACGTTCCCGACGAAATCGAAGGGAGATCTTTCTACTCTTATCCTTTTGCTATGCGATTCATGATAATTGTGGATGAGATTGTTATTTTGCTCGATTGCTGACATTCTATGTCGAAGTGTAAACACCGTGGGTGAACAATACAGATCATTTTGCAACTCAGTTGCACATTTTTCATCCATGCGCGCCAGATGAGATTTAACCTCTCCCAGTTCTAGCCAATATGCGGATAAATTATAGAAGACATAAATGCTCCAAAAGCTATTAATCGTGCTCACACTGCCCATGTCTTCAAAATATATACCCGCAGCATCATGGAAATTTGTTATAATAATGGGTTCACTACCTACAGCAGATGCGCAGGGTAATAGAAGCAAAATGGTAAGCAAGGTTGTTAATAAGGCCGGACGGACGGTTTTTCCGTTTCTTAACTTTAAAACTGAGTGTTCTTCAGGTTCCTCCTTGAATGAGTCTTTTACGGCATGTGAGTCGGGCCTAATTTGTTCTTCAATGGGTAAGGGACATAGGTTGTGAATTGCTCGCTGGTAAGTCCCTGTTTCTGTTTTTACGCTTGCCACTCGCACCAATCCATCAGCTCCCTTGACAACTTCGGTTACACGTCCAAGTCTCCATTTCATTGGAGGCAAGTTCGCGTCTTTCAATAACACCATCGTTCCCAATTTCAGATTCGTTGATTCAGACTTCCATTTCGATTTTTGTTGAAGAAGGTGGAGATATTCAGTTGACCATCTTTTCCAAAAATGCTGCTGAACATGCTGAATCTGACGAAATTTATCTAATCTGGAGAATTTCAAATAGCTAACGTCAGGTTCAGGAAGAGATGTTAGTGGAGCGCCTATAAGAAAATGACCTGGAGTTAATGTTTCCATATCGTTTGGGTCTGATGACATAGGAGTAAGCGGACGAGAGTTGAGAATGGACTCAATTTGGATGACGACTGTTGAAAGTTCCTCGTAAGTGAGAGAGGCTTCTCCTAAATATTTAACCAATAAAGTCTTTGCCGATTTTACCGCGGCCTCCCAAAGGCCGCCAAAATGAGGAGATCGAGGTGGTATGGGTTTCCACATGATGCCATCCTCAAGGCAAGCAGACTGAATTGTCGATTGTATTTTTTCTGAGTTAAATATTTTGCTGAATTCTGACAATTGGTTTCTTGCTCCAATAAAATTGGTAGCGTTGTCGCAAAATATTGTTTGACAAACGCCTCGTCTACCTATGAATCTCTTTAACGCATAAATAAAAGTTTCAGAGGACAAATCTCCTACCACCTCTATGTGTACGGCCTTCGTGGAAAAACAAACAAACACGGCCAGATATGATTTCGATGGAGTCTTTCCTCGAACCTTATAATGCGTCCGTATTGGTCCACAAAAATCTACACCGGAGCAGGAGAATGGCCGAGACGGCACAACCCGTTCCCTAGGTAGATCACCCATTAACTGATTAATGGACTTGGGCTTTGCACGAAAGCATTTAACACATCTTGAAAGAACCTTGCGAGTTTCATTTCCTACACTAAGAATCCAATATTGCTGTCTGGATATCGATATAAGTGCTTGGTGGGAAGCATGAAGATATTTTTGATGGATATGTGCTAAAAGTAATGTGGTTATTACATTATTTTTGGGGAGTAATATCTGATTTTTAGCTGTAGAGGGAATTGAAGCGTTTCGGAGCCTTCCACCCACGCGAATCAACATTGTCGTTTCATCAAAATATGGACTTAGCGATGCTATTTTCGAATTGTTGCTGATGGATTTTTCGCAACGTAGTGCCCAGTATTCGTTTGGGAATGAACTTATCTGCATAGATCTACAGATCCAGATTGTTCCTTTCTGAATCTCCTCAACGGTCAAAGAGCCTGTGGTTTGATGTTCTTGACGGTGAGCTTTAAAACTCATGAAGAATCGATAGGCGGTTGCAACTATTCTTTGCAGTTTGTGGAATGAATTTTGATGGTTAATTGTGGTAAATAGATCGCTTGATATTGACGTTGTCAAGACTGTTTTTATTTTTCGACGTCCAGGGACATCGTCAGAGTTTGTATATGTAGACTGAATTGATATTACGGTTTGTTTTAAGAACTCGGGACCATTGAACCAAATCTTTGATCTGACTAGATCAGGCATTCCCAATCCTCTTGATATAAGATCGGCAGGATTCAATTCTCCTTTTATATAGTGCCATTGATCTACCTTAGAAGCGGACTGAATTTTGCCTACACGATTTGCAATGTATGTCTCCCAGGTATAGGAGGGTGCCTTTATCCAAGCTAGAACTGTTGTTGAATCAGTATAGAATTGAATTTTATTAATTTTTCTAGGGAAGATTGGGCTTATCCTTTGTACCAAATCAATTAAGAGAACAGCTGCTTGCAATTCTAGTCTGGCAATGCTGGTTGCCTTTAGAGAAGCGACCCGAGATTTTGAGCACAATAGTTGTACAAAAATCTTGCCGCCTTTGTCAATAGACCTTAAATATATACATGCCCCAAAGGCATTCAAACTACTGTCCGAAAATGCATGCAACTCTAACTTCTCTGCGGAATCGACTAAAGCAAAGCGTGGTATATCTAAGTCCTTTAATGACGAGAATTGAGATAAATAGTTTAACCATCGTGCGGACTGCTCAGCTGGCAAGTTTTCATCCCAAGAAACTTTAGACTTCCATAATTCTTGCAGAAATATTTTACCGAGTAATATAGCTGGTCCAAGAAGCCCTAATGGATCAAAGCATTTGGCCAAATCGGAAAGAACGGTGCGTTTTGACACTTGTGTACTACTGCGTGTTTCGAAGTGGTGACAAAATTTGAATTGATCCAAAGTGGGTTCCCATATTAGACCAAGAGTTTTTATTACCTTTGATTGGTAGATGGTCAACAATTTTTCTCGGTTTTCCTCTGGGATATCATCAAGGATGCGTGGATCGTTTGCACAAAATTTCATGAGATCAAATCTTCCTTGCTTTAGTAATCCTACAGTTTCTTTGAGAAGGATCTTGGTTTCATTTATGGTAGCTGCCCCAGTAAGACAATCATCGACATAAACATTGTTAAAAATAGTTGATGCTGCCTTAGGATAGGCATTTTGAAAATCAGTTGCTAATTTCACCAAACATCTTGTTGCTAAATAAGGTGCGGATCCCATTCCATATGTAACAGTGTTCAGCTGATATGTTTGCAATGGAGTGTTACTATCAGGCCTCCATAATATAAGCTGATATGCCCTATCCTTTGGATTGATTAGTATTTGCCTATACATTTTGCTTATGTCACCAGTAAATACGTACCGGTGTAGTCTGAAATTGACAATAATCGAGAACAAATCTGATTGGACTGTCGGGCCAACCATTAGGGCATCATTCAGTGAATGACCTGACGTACTCTTAGCAGAAGCGTCAAAGACTACCCGGAGTTTTGTTGATGAGCTTTCGGGTTTCAGTACGCAATGATGTGGAAGAACAAAATTAGACCGTGGGATATTATCTTCCAATATTGGGCTCATATGACCTAAGCGTTCATATTCTGTCATGAAGCTACCATAAGATGCCTTTAGTTCCTTGTTGCGCTCTAGTTTCCTTTCTAGCGAATAAAAACGTTTCAGAGCCATTTCACGGGAGGTGCCGAGTAACTTACTCGGTTCGTGCTTAAATGGAAGTCTTACTACGAATTGACCATCGACTGTCGTTAAAACATGTTTTTTGAAATGTTCTTCACATCGAAACTCCTCTTCACTTAAAATTTTGGTCTCACCTTCCAGAGATTCACTTTCCCAAAATGACCTGACAAGCTTGTCTAAAGAGCTGAGGGTTGGTTTGGTGACTGGATGGCAATACGACTTTGAGGATGTTCCCATAGCACAACCAGCCACAAGCCAACCTAACTTAGTATTTCGCAACACCGGAAGATCGTCCGAAACCTTGAACTCTCCTGGTAGAAGAAGTTCGAAAAATAGTTCCGCTCCAATCAATAAGTCAATGTGGTGAGAACCAGTGCAGTTTGGATCGGCGAGAAGAATATGTGCTGGCAATTTCCAATCCTGAACATCTGTTTCAAGAGTTGCCTTATAATCGCTTATTATTGGCATTATGCTTGCCTCAATAGTTGACCTATATGATGATGTCCTCGATTCTATTGAAACATCGATAACAAAATAGGATTGCCCTTCCTTTCCCCCGATCCCACTTATTGGAACGTTCATCCTCCGCTTTTTGTACCCTAACTGATGAGCTAACGAAGAAGTAATGAAATGTAGTTGCGATCCTGAATCTAGCAGGGCCCGGCAAGGAATTCGACTTCCATTTGCTGATACCACATTCACTATTGCAGTGGCAAGATATACCTTACGGGTTTGAGTACAAACACCTAGCGAAGTATTAAGAAACGAGCCTGATGGCAACTCGTCCCCATGAACAACATGATTATCACACGACTTACCGGATGGTGATTGATTATGGGCCGCCAGGTGGAGCAAAGTATTGTGTTTTCCGCCACATGATCTGCAGCCTCGCATCCGACACGCCGAAAAAAGATGTCCCGCTTGCAGGCAATTGAAGCACAGTTGAAGTCTGAGAACTCCTTGGTGCCGGTCTTCCACTGAAAGATTCAAAAACTGTTTACAGTTAAAAATTCTATGATTTTGTGATTTACAATAGAAACAATTGATTACTCCCCTTGTACTCTCTGTCACGGCTACTGCTATTCTCTTTCTCTCATTCGGGTTCACTGCTTCTAGAGTCTGGAATCTTGACTCCACGAATTCCAGTAATTGAGTCAGCGTTGGACTGCTTTTCGGCGATGCAAGCGATTGCTCGAACATCATCCTTGTATCTTTATCCATTCGTCCAAGTAGTGCGTGAACAATCACAGGATCCCATCCACTTGTATCGTAGCCGAGATTACTGACGGCTTGCATGACCTCCTTAGTTGTATCATGTAATCCCTTTAGACTCTTTGAGCTGTCCACGACGTTGGATTGCTGGAACAGCCTGTTTAGTTGTGCGGTTAACAATAATCTTTTATTGTCGAATCTTTCAACTAATGTGTTCCAGGCCAACTCGTAATTGCTGTCCGTGGCGTGAAAATGTTGAATTAGGCTGTAAGCATCGCCGGTGACATTGGTTCTTAAGAAGTATAATTTCTGTGCTGGGGCAATAGGCTGTTTATGTACCATTTGCGTGTAAAGATCGAAGAACTGAGGCCAGTTCAAATAACTTCCATCGAATTTGGGTATCTCAATTTTTGGGAGATTGATTGCTGCATTGAAGGTGGTCTGGGCTGAGTCACTTGTTTTCACATTTGTTTCTATCTCACTTGGTACACAAACAATCCTTGAATCCAATTGATCTTGGAGATCAAAATACAGCTCTATGTCGGATGCATCCGCATCGTCCCCAAGTTTCTTGTATGCTGTGGCTACTTCATTCCAAGTAAGTAGAAGTGTTTTTGTTTTTAATTTGAATTGGTGGGGTGAGGTGTAGCTTAACTCAACGGAACACTTTGTTAAAGCTGTTTGGAAAATTCTGGCGGTCAATCTGAATCTGTTTACTGAGGTTAGTCGACCGTCGTCATACGCTAACTTCACTTCAAGATTTGGGCGGAATGCTGGTGGCACTGCTGATGACGCTGCTGCTGTCGCTGCTTGTGGCACTCCTGTTGATGCTGCTGCTGGCGCTGCTGATGGCGCTGCTGATGACGCTGCTTGTGGCGTTGCTGATGGCACTGCTGTTGATGCTGTTGTTGTCGCTGCTTGTGGCACTGCTGTTGGTGCTGCTGATGACGTTACTGTTGATGGAGCTGCTCGTGGCTCTGTCTTTGGTGGCGCTGCTGTGGATAGCTGTGTTGCTGCTGGGGCTGCTGATGGCTCCTGTCGCTCGGCTATCTCAACATCGGCAAACCGATTGAAGATGTCGTTCTTTAGTGAGTCGTAAATCCTTTTGATCTCGTTATAGTAGTCCTTGGTGAAGTATTCGTGGTTCATTTCACTTGAGTAATTATCCCTAATCTCGCTATCTGTTTTGTCGAACTCGTCCCAAAGTTGGTCCAACCTGCTCCACCGCTGCTGCAAGTATTGCACGGTTTTTCTTTCAGGTCCATCTTTTTTGTAATTACGAGAAAGAACACAGATTTCCTTTCCAACCTTGTCTTGGAATTCAGTGAGTTGCTCCATTGTAGATAACACAAATTCACTTTTTCACACGTCTTTTGATTTATCTATTTTTTTTAATATACACTTTGAACAGTTAGTTATCAGGCCACTAAACTTTTTTAGTTGTGTCCTGTCACGGTCGCCAAATGTTTACCAATTTATTTATGTTAAAGAATAAATTTACAATAAGATTTCAGAATTAATATCAAAAACAATCACTGGTTTTCTGGCCAATTTATTTATGTTAAAGAATAAATTTACAATAAGATTTCAGAATTAATATCAAAAACAATCACTGGGTTTCAACTTCAACTTCGTTGTTCCGGTTCTGTCCAATGACTGACCGTCCTCCGATACACATTCTTTCACCGTTATGCCCAGTAGGGTTCTTATTTCAGAGCGTGAGAGAAGAATTGGAAATTCAACAAGGTCTCACGTTGATAATGTGCATTAAGCATAAAGGTAAAAAAATACGTATCGGATGGTTTCTTACATACTATATTAATACATTGTAAGTATACTGTGGGAAGATAGCACGCCATCAATTCCCAGCGCATCGGAAACGAAGAAAATGCAGGTCGTGCACATATCGTTCATACTTCGCTAGGTAATTTGAACACCCTGATTCATTAAATTAGTTGAAAATAAACATTAATTTCTATAATGCAATCGATAATGCAGACGATACTGGAATTTATAGCTCGGATGAACAACCTTCAAATATCTGCTCAAACCTTCAACAAGGTCTCTCTATGCTCAGTGCCTATTTCCACAGATGTAAAATAAAAATAAACGAAAGTAAGACTCAAGCCATGTTTTTTACGCGCAGAAGACTTCCTCGCTATCTTCCGAATAATAGTCTTAATCTCAACGGCTGTAACATCCATTGGGCAGAAAATGGCAAATATCTTGGCATAACTGTTGACAAAACCCTGACATATAGTTGCCACATAAGAAATGTATTAAGTAAAGCTGGAATTCTAATCAAAATTTTATATCCGTTTATAAATAGGAGATCTACACTTAACCTTGAAAATAAGCTCATAATGTATAAAGTCATATTTCAGGCCCCAATGGTTTATGGTGCCCCTGTTTGGTATAATTGCGCACGCACACATATTAATAAGCTGCAAATCATGCAAAACAAGATCCTTAAAATGATTCTTGACTTACCGTGGCACTTCTCCACATCTGTCGATGTGGTAGATAAAATCGACTTTGTGGTAGATAAAATTAACACCCTAGCATCCAAGTTTTTTTGAAAAATGTTCATTGTCAGAAAATCCACATATTAGGCAATTATTGCCAAATTAGTTAGTAACCCCCTTATTAATAAAAAAACGTGCACAGGTAAGTTAGTTAGCAAACGTCAGATAGCATACGAAAATTGGACATAACTGCTGAGTAACAAGTTGATAACTTTAACACATTGTTTATTAATACGGGGGTAAGTCTATATCTTGTAGTTAATAAATAAAAAAAAGAAAAAAAATCCTTTTAAGTTAGTAGATAAGTTCGTAAATAGTATATTATTTTACAAAAAAAAAAATATATATATATATATATATATATATATAATATATATGTATATATAAAAATATTGTCATTGGGTTTTCACATGCATTCAAGTTTTCCCAAATATATAATATCTATAATTCACATACTATTTATTGTTCTGATAATATCAATATCATCAATATTAAAGCTGAATGAGCACTAGCTCTTGCACTTCTACTGTAAAATTCTATTGTATATACTTGTAAATTTCTAATGAATCAATCGATAAAATTCAGTTCTCGGAATATTCCGAATCACAATTGTGGCAAACATAACTATTGCAACCTTCTGTGCACTCTTTGTGAGCCCACTTTTTACAGGTGATACATTTGTATCACAAGTTAAATGGTTGCCATCAAACTGTGATATTTTATATTAATGATACCTTCAGTGTTATTTATTATTATTTATTTAGTTATCGTGTTTATGTTCTGTGGAGTTATGAACAGCGTTGCCGTTGACTTTTCGAAAAATGTATCGTTTTTTTTTGAAGTGAAACTTCTTATGCGACTTCCAACTCAAGGTGGCGTTAAACGTTTAACGCTAATAATTGGATACTCAAAGGCGTGAGCGAGGGTGAGGGTAGCGCACATTGCACAGCACAAGCACGTTCATATGAAAAAGAAAAGAAAAGTGGTGGTTGTTTCTGAGGAAATGCGCACATGGCTGTTGACGTGCGCTGATGGACTTATGGTGGTGTATATAGAAATTGAGTTCAAGGGTTTTGTTTCAATGGTTGTTATAGTACATACCTACATACGTTGATACCTACAGTATAGAATTGAAGAATTCAAGAAGTAAAGACGATATAGGTGAATTATGAATGTTGTTTGATTTATTGAAGTGAAACTTCTTAAATGCTTAATGCTACTATAAGCATTGCATACTCAAAGGTGTGAGGGTACCGCTCACGCTTCAGAGTATGCAATGGTGAGTGAGTTTATTGGCACCAAATGCTGGGAGAAGAATATTCTGAGGTGAAGATTAATTTCCAAAAATAATGACTAAATTGGCAATTAATGTCTTATTGAAGTGAAACTTCTAATGCGACTTCCAACATGGTTGCGTTAAACGTTCAACGCTCCTGGGGAGGGGGAATAGAAGGAGACAGAGCGAGAGTGAATGCGTGGCACTCGAACGCATGCGCGTAGTATACCTGCTACAGGCCAGCGCGAGCGTTAGCAACGAGTAGCGTAGCGTCCTCATTATTTCATTTACTTGTTTTAGTTTGATTTGATACACATACCTATAATTTAATAGGGTAGTATTTTTGAAGTGAAACTTCTAATGCGACTTCCAACATATCGTATCTTACTTTAGTTGTCATTATCCCATTGTAAATGTTATGGATTTGGATATTTCTCCACTCGAAAATGATAATTAAAAGATGCGATCAATTGTGAATTGCAAACAATGTTAATAAAGTTTGTCTTAAAGCCTAGTATCCTGCTCTAAATTTTATCTCCCATACAAAAATGTCTACAAAGATAAAATTGAGCGAGGCAGTTTAGCAAAGCATCAGTATCCTGTTTGCACGCCAAATCCTTAACTTCATATAGATGGGCCGATGAAAAGTCTCCACTCATAATGTTTGCGTGATAAATAAAAGAAAACGCAAAGCCAAATAACAGCTCCAAAGCAGAGATACATATACATATAAATAAAGCGAATCAATTTTCAGGGGGACTTATGCTCTCATTTGGCTTCATCTTTTGGGTAATAACAAGTGTTCCACTATGGTAAGGAGATTGTGGAAAGTTTGAGGACACATGTTGAACTTCTTCTTATAATTTCTAGGTTTCTTACGTCTTTAAAGTTTGAAATTCGAAAATTCTATTAAAATTTCGTTTACTGATATCTGTCATGGTTCTCATGGTTCATAAGCATATGGGCTTTGTCCCATCTATATCATGTTTAATAATAATTTAGCGACCATTTATCTTTGGTGTGGAGAAACGAAGTGGAGACTAGGGGCGCTAAAATTTAGCGCGAGCAGGATACTAGGCTTAAAGAAACAATATGATTTCACTAAAAATCAATTTCTACCCCTTCCTATTTTCATTTCCACATTACGAAGTTTCACTTCTTCCGCGCGGAGGGACTCCACGCACTATTTTTTTCTTAAATGTATCAAAGTACGCAATTCGTCACAATGAGCGTCTGCAGATGCATATTAATCCCGAAATAGAAGACGTCTTAAATGTACGATACAATATTCGTAGATTGAGAAGAATTAAACCTCACGACCTTATAATCTTAATAATGAGAACCCGTATTCAAATTGTAATACTTTCTCAAACGCAACTGAACGTTGAAACTAAAATCATTTGTCGATCTTTCTTTGATTGGTCATGATTAAGGAGGTGTTTTTAGTGCGGTTAGAATCCCACACTACTCTGGGTTTCTAACCCCATTGTGTCTTTCGAGATTTTCACCTTCAGTAACAAAAAAAAATGTATCAAAAGTATCTAAATTCGAGCCTCAAATATGTATCAAATGTATCACAAGAAAATATCGTAGAAGGTACAAAAAAAAAAAAAAAAACTTCAAAAACAAACTTAAAAAATAAATATAAATATTGCAGAGTTAATGTACCTACTTTATTAAAATTCATTTGTGTTCTAAAATTTTTTTTTAGAATTTTTATGCATTTTCCTTTTAATTGTTTGGCAAACATTGTAGACTCGATAGTATCTATATTATATCTGTTTGTTAGATCGTTTTTAATTAAGTTTAGCTCAGAAAATACACGTATAATTTATGCAGAGATTATTGACATTTGACAAAAATGTATAGAGAAAGGAGTGGAGGCTTAGAGGAATTTGAATTGAATAACTCACACACTCTCATAGATTGGGACGAATTTGCTAATGCAAATGGGAGCTCGAGTCGACGTACATGTATAGTAAAGTATCAGTATGGGTGGGCTGGGAAGTGGGAACAATTTAATTTCAGTGGGGGCAATACCCCCATATATTTGGCTTAATACAAGCTAAAACTAACATTTAGGCTTAAAGTAACAACTTAAAACTAAGATGCTTAAAACTAAGACATGGAAAGCCTTAAAACTTAGATTTAAAGATAAGGAGAGTGGTGAAGGAGATCAAGTTTGAGGTGGGCAGAGCTGCGGTTGAGATCGAAAATTGGAAAGTTGGAATTAACCTTTCGCAGCATACGCGAGATTGGTTCATTGGAGCCATATGAGTTATGGTGGTTTGATGGGTAAAAGAGTCGAGGGCAACGTAAATTACGGGGGTTTGTGTTGAAGAAAATAGAGTTGTAAAGAGACGCGCAATCGACGGACGTCTCTGCGTTCCTCAAGGGTATTCAGGTTAATGAGATTGAGCCGGTCTGTGTACGGTGGCAAGATAAAAGGATCGTCCCAAGGCAGACCTCGGAGGGCAAATCGAAGAAAGCGACGTTGGACGCTCTCAATTCTGTGAGCATGAACTCGATGAAAGGGAGACCACACTTGACTAGCGTATTCAAGAAGGGGACGAACTAAGGTGATATAGAGAGATCTAGTCACGTAAGGGTCGGAGAATTCTTTAGACCATCGTTTAACAAAACCGAGTGATGAATTGGCCCTACGAATTATTTCGTCAATATGCGAACGAAAATTTAGCTCCCTGTCGTACAATATGCCAAGATCGCAAAGAGAATGAACGAGAGAGATTGGTTGACCGTGGAGAAGGTGAAGTCGGGGAGGGGGCTTGTTGCGCTTGCGTGATAGGGTAATGGATTGGCATTTGGGGATATTGAGTTCTAAGCAATTTTTGAGGCACCAGGTCGAAAAACGATCGAGGTCTTCTTGAAGGAGACAGGAGTCTTGAGGTGAAGAGATGCTTTTGAAGAATTTAGTATCATCTGCGTAGAGAGGGAGGGACGAGTGTTTGATGACCTTCTCAAGATCATTTACCGTTAGGATGAAGAGAAGGGGACCTAAATGGCTGCCTTGTGGGACACCAGATGTTGCTAAGAAGAAGGACGAAAGTACGGACCTAAAGCGAACGCTATAATACCTGTTTTCAAGGTAGAAAGATACCCATTTTATCAATATAGGTTCAAATCCGAGGGCAGACAATTTGAAGAGAATTAACTGGTGTGAAATCTTATCAAAGGCATTGCTGAAGTCAGTTGCAATGACGTCGACTTCGTTGCCATTCTCTAAGGTTGAGATGGCAAAGGATACAAATTCGACGAGATTTGTAGTAGTCGATCTACTTTTCAGGAAGCCATGTTGGTAGGGTGAAATAAGGGACTTGCTTCGAAAACTTAAGACTTCGTATAAAATACTTTCAAAAAGTTTGGGTATATGTGAGAGTTTGGCAATTGGGCGGTAATTGGTAACTTCATTTTTTGGTCCTTTTTTGTGTATCGGGGTAATGAACGAGGTCTTCCAAATCTGGGGAAATTCTCCGTTTGAATGAGAAAGACGAAAGAGATCAGAAATTGGGAGCGAGAGATTTGAAGAACACTTCTTAAGAAAAATGGCTGGAAGACCATCTGGGCCGGGTAAGAATTCGACATCAGTTCACAATGAGCAATAGTTACCATAGCCAGTTAAAAAAAAAAAAATATTTGAAAACAAATGAAAATATATGAAAAAAGGAAGATTGTGAAGAATTTTAATGGAATATTCAAAAATGTATCTAATTGAACCAAAATCACAAAAAAGTATCTATGTATCAATTTTTTTCACGGAAGCAAACACATAGCTAATTTGATACAAATGTATCTTTGTGGCAACGCTGGTTATGAGCATGTTAAAATATAAAAACAAACAAATAACACATAAAAATCTGACGAATTAAATAAACGAATACCCTGAAGATGTTGGAAAGAAACCGACGAAACGTAGGGTGCAATGATGGTTAAAACGTTTTTTAATTGCATCTTAAATAATAAGACCATCGAGCTGAAATTCAAGAATAAAAACAAGAAATTGGTCAAAAAACAAATTATCAATTCACTAGATCTGCTCCCTGAATACGTTGACAAGCAGACAAGGCAATAAAACCCCTCTTCTTCTGAATAAGAAAAGTAATAGAGCACTGGAATGCTGCTTTTTTTTTTTTTTTTTTTTTTTTTAATTTCGTAGCTTTTATTTTCTTTTTTACACCTTCCAACTTTCTCAGCTGGTTTGTTTCAGTCTTGCTTCATGCTTCTTTTTTATTTGTTCTTTCTCTGGTGTATCGGTGTATATTGTAGACTTTCTGGTTCTTCTGATTTCGTTAAAATAATATATAATAATAAAAATATAATTAAACACATTGTTTCAATCGTCCCCTGAAAATTTGTTTCAACCGTCCCCAACCCCCCCTTTAAGTAAAAAAAAAAAAAAATCTATAAAGCAACGAAAACAACACTGACTCGTTTAAACTAGTCACCATACTGTACTCTACACTCTTTACTGCATACATAAAAAGGAAAAGCAATCTCGCATGGATGGAAACCCCAGAAAAATGAAAAATAACCAAACAAAAATACTTCCTTTTGATAGTCTAAATAGAACATAAGCTCTCACTTACAACTGAACCGCCGAACGAACGATGCATGACTGCTATTCGTCTACGGACTTGTTTTTGCTTCATTCACCCCTAATACTCATAGACGCTGCGCGTATGGCTCACGAGATATTCGTATTGTTTCAACCGTCCTGCGTTTAACCGTAGCCAGTCTCCCCTATACTATCTATTTTTAGAGCTGCGGAGAGAAGAAAATACGTTCGAATTTAGCACCAGCCAGGATATCAGCTCTTAACATTGAATGCGTGTGACATGTGAATCGAATTGAAGTCAAGACAGTAAACTGAATGGCTTGTCTTGTTATGCGAGAAACAGATTAACACAGCAGCAGCAACAGCAACTTTGACAGAACATTTAGAACCAATGTATTTTAATTAATTCGCACACATTAGCACAGAAACATAGACTAGACAGCGACATCAACGTTAGAGCCAATCCCAAATTCGCTGTTGCTGTTGCTGTCGCTGTGTTAATCTGTTTCTCGCATTACGGGCTTAAGTGTTGATAAATTGAGAAAAGCGATCTCCAGTTAGTTTTCAACTGAACTATAATCGCAATTCTTACATTCTCAAGTCGCAAACGATTGCCCATCCTTAGGTGCACCATATGTATATATCAATAGGAAACTTTGTGCCTTGCAAAAAGGTCTCTACTTCTCGCCGTACAGAGTCACGCCTCAATGTGATATTAAATTCTTTCCGTGTGCACACATTTTAATGAATCTGTACCGTTTTTGCTGTGTACTCAAATAAAAATTAAACTAAAATCACAGAAACGACTGGAAATTCAACAAAACCAGTAAAAACATTGTCAAATCTTCTTTTATCTCATGTATCCGCAAATTACCCATGGCATGAATCTCATGCTCTTTTTGCTCTCGTCTATATACCGTTTGAGCTTGCCCCGAGTATAAGAACAAAAAGAAAATATCCACTCGGTGGAAAAAACGGGGTGTCCTCTTCAGCTCGTCGATTGTGTCATGTCTCTCCCTCGGGGATTGTCTGTTAATTAGTCTCACTTAGAAAATAAACTGTAGTAATTAAGCGTATCATCTCGACGACTACCACCATCGTTATCCATGCCACCACTACCACCACCACCACCGAATCGAGTTCCTCCGAAGGAGTACATGCGATGCAAGATGACGGGGAGCAATGGAAATTTTGTGTTCACTTGGAATTCTAATTACGAAACAAATCGTAGATATACTATACGACATATTTTATCCTTTCACACACACGGACTCTTTCTCTCTCTATTTCTTTCTGGATGTGTGGTGTGGATTTCCATGTGTGCGAAAGTCCTCTTTTTGGGCGCGAAATTCACCATACAGTTTGTGAAGCGATGTGTGTTTATTGTAGATCCTTCGAACACCATTACAATAAACAGAGAAAGGACCCCCCTCTCTCACATCCTTTAAACTTATTATATCGCTCGACAAGAGCGATGATCCCCCAATTTGCTATTATAATTGCTTCAATTATCATTCCCCGCTCACCTACGAAGGACCCACACTTTGGGTGTGCGGATGGGGGTTTAACCAGCAACCGCAAGGATTTTTATTAGCTCCTCCCAGTCGGGCTTCTCCCAGGACTCTCTTCTGAATATTTGAGACCTTATTCCCTGTCAGTGTGTGCACTTTAGCGCGAGGGTGTTTCCTTTCGCCAAGGCGCAGGTCTTCTTTAGAGAGAGAGATATCACATCCTGGAAGGTGTAAAAAAGGACATTTGGTCCCCTTCCCCCACCCACCATGCCACTGTTTTTAATGGTGGAAAGTTTTTCGTTACAATGGCGTGCATTATAGTTCTTCTTCACTTTTGTTCTTCCTCCACCATTCATCGTCGTCGTCGTCGTCGTCGTCGCTGTTGTTATGCTTCTTTTTGTTGAAATTCCTGGTGAAATGGATGAAATGAAGCTAAATGGAGCCCCAGATGAGGATTAAATTGATTAGTAATGAAATTTCCCACTTTGCAAGACACATTTCGTCGCTGCGGGTGATGCTGGAGCGGAATGGTGACAGAAACAGGACGATAGGATGATGATGGCTGGCAAATGTGTGTGTACTCGTGCTATCGCCGTACCATTGTATACAGTATACACTAACTGGAAATCGTCCTTTTTAGATTGCTAATAAATGTTGTAAGTTTGTTGGAATTTATGTGAATTATTTTTCTTCCTTGTCAAGTGTATGAGGGTGACATTGGCGGCGGTGGCGTCAGCATCGTTCTGGAGGTGGAGGTGGATTATATTGTGCATTAGTGTAATTAAAATCACTTGGCGGATCGAGTTTTATGTTATTCCAGAGCTTCTGCGAATGAGACGGACGATTCGAACGATTTGCTATATACGTATCACAGTGGAGTGGAATTATTTGAGTGTACCTACGTTCTCTCTTTATGTAGATTTTATTAGCCCAGATTATGGTGTTTTATGTTGGATTAAGGCGTTTGTGTGTATTCTATTATAATTGTTAGAATTTGTCTTTCACAGTGTTGTCGGTTGGATTTTTGTGGCCAATTTGCAGAAGGACTAATTGGAATGATTTTGCCAACGGAATGGGTTGCTGTTCTCTTCAAGGCGGTAATTGCGTCAGCTTTGTACGATTATTAATCGCTCAAATGAAATATTCGTTTTGTGTAATAAAAGGGAAACCCATTTGAATTCATGAGCAATAATTTGCCTAATGGATATATTTCGCGAGATTATATTTAAGGAGTAACAAGTTCATGTTAAAAATCTAGTTGAGATCGTTATGATATCGCCCACTTGATATATGGATCAAAATCTTATATAGACCATTTCTAAGCGTCGACCTTGTTTCTTCATACATGAGATTCCTATAAAACACAGTCAACCAATCAGTTCAACTTATCTGTAGGTTTACTTCACTTTTCTGTGTCAATAGGCAGCTCCCAAGTTGGCTAACAGCGCTCTGCTAAGCTGCCACTCAGCTTTAAAACCTGAGCCTGAAACTCAAGACGTCAAATTTAAATTCACTTGTCTAACTATTTATGCTTGTCCGATCCTCGTGAATGCTGTAACAGAACGCTAACCGATGGGATAGGAAAATGTGTAGCCAACACAAGCCTTTGTACGTTATCGAATTGCATTGAAATGTCATAAATTACGTCTATCTAGTCCAGACAAATCTAGTTAAAGCTATACATGAACTACATATTCGAGCATCCCCAATAAAATAACTATAAGACAAAAATAAATGTCACCACAAACTATGATAAATAAAGAATTTGTCTGGGAAAAATCATTTATATTGGGGACGTTCGGATTCATAGTTTAGTAAGTCTGACAGCTGTCTGACTAGATGTACCTACTTCAGTTTTGATTGGCCCAGAGTGGTCACGTGGTTAGTTTTTACAGTCGACGTTTATGGAGGGGAAGCCGACAAATCTAGTCAAGAAAATCTTGCCTGCATACTCAGTTGACATTTCGAAGAGTCAGATTTAAAATAAACAGAGTGGCCGTGGCAGAATTCTAAAGAGTCGAAAAAAGGGCCGGTGAGAGAGAAAGGTGTCATTTCCAAAGCTACTCTGCAAAATTTCGAATTTTCGCACGATATTTAAAAACCATTAATTCGCATAACAGTGTAATAGTGTTGTGATAGGCAAACGTGTTACATTTTATATGTACTTATTTGAAAATATCAATTTTTGAAAAAATTATGAGGGGTCTTTTCCGAATAATAAAGGGCAAAATCAAACAAAGGTAACGCTGACCTCGAGAACACAAAAACAATTCAAGTTGCTAAAACAACGCGTTCGGATTTCTAGTCATGACGAATCTAGTTGACGTTTTACATAAACAAGATATCCGAACGTCACCATTTAATATTCCGTCGGAACGGAAAACGCAACGCATACACAAATTGTATTTGAGGTTTCTGGTTTTGGAAAAGAAATAAACGATTGCTTTGGTGCACCGCACCGCATCCCAAATCGTAAACAAATTCCACCATCAATTTCTTTCGGAGAATATCGGATGCTTAATGTCAAAAATTTACCAAAAAAAAAGGACCTTTTTCGCACTCAAACGTAATGCCTGTGACACACATATGGTTTCGATACTATGGTATCGAGATGAACCACATGTCTGTCAGGGTATACTACGGTCATACCATGCGAGCAATGTGGTTTGAGCGTAGTATCGATACTAGGGTTTTTTGCGTAGTATAGCTATCCTCCTAGCGAAAACAGCGCCACTCTTATGTAGTGGAAACTAGTTTTACTTAAAGTACCTATCATTTTCATAGAAAATGCTTTAGTATTTCCAACTGGGTGTCTGTACTAGGTGTGTGTCACGGGTTTTATTGTCTGCCCCAGCATGGTAACCAATGGCAACTATCAGCCTATACTACGTTGTATAGTGTGTCACCTAGCATGGTATTGACGATGCCATAGTTTTGATACCATGGTATCGAAACCCTATGTGTGTCACAGGCATAATTCACCGATATGCGTTACAAAATGTCGGAACAATTCTCGGAACAGTTGTTCCGAAGAATACCTCGCAGCATAAATCCTCCGAATCGTATAAAATCGGAGAATTTTCCGTTCCGACGGATACCTCGTTAGGGACGATTATGTAATAGTACAAATAAACTTAAAATTATGATTCAAAATGTCAGTTACTGTACGAAATTGATGAAACTCTTATTTTTATTCATCGGAGTTGGTTTTTAACTTTCCTGATTACGTGGTAAGAGAAAGATATTGGCCCTTAGCAATAAAAGATTTCAGATAAGACTCTTGGCAAAAAATCAACTCTAATGTGGGTTTCCATTGGGACCACCAGAAATCTTTTTCAGATCTCAGATTTTACGGTGCTCATGGAACGCGCAACGAAATTGATCTGCTTTTGTAAATGGATTAGTGCGTTAATTGCATTTGTTTCTCGCAAAATCGCAAATGGATATCGACCTCAAAAATGTTTTCCTTGTTGTAGATACAAATGAAGTACCTATTATTGGTGGTTTGTAGTCTTCTGATGACGAGGGAGATAATGAAGATTTTGTGTATTTTGGTTTTCACGAAACTTTGCGCATTTCTCTCGAAAGCAAACTTCTTAAACTGGCGTAAAACAGCTGTGCAAATTATATTGGTGTGTGTAGATCTGAAAAAATATCGAGATCTGCAAAAAGTGACCCGAATCGAAAAAAAGATTGATTTTTCTGCCCAATGGAACGCGAAAAGTGATTTAGATAAAAAAAAAGATTGATTTTTGGTCCCAATTTATTGGAAGATAATGGACACAAAATTATGTTAATTAATTAATATTACATAACAAAAATTATGATTTTCCCTTCGGCGGCACTTATTTTTGTTTTCCATTCTCTTTGTTTTTTTCCGATACCTGCACACAGGAATTCATAATTTAGCGAACTGTCAACTTGATAACGCTACTCTGTTGTATTTTTCGGTTACAATAGGGTCAGGGTATAGCTAAAGTGCAAAAGTGTAGCGAAAATTTTGTCAGTACATTTTGTTGTTGTGGTGCGAAAAAAAGTTGCACTTTCGCACTTTCGCAATGATACAAGACCAGTTGCACCGGATCGTGAATACCCCTATAGTTTTTGCAGTTGACGTTGACGATAGGGTCAGTTGACATTTCGGACAGTCAAATATAAAATAAACAGAGTGGCCGCTGCAAAATTCTGAAGAGTCAGAAAAAGGGCCAGAACCAGAAAAAGGTGTCATTTCTAAGCTACTCATCAAATTTAGAATTTTCGCACATTTAATAATCATTAGTTCGCATAACACTATAATAGTTTTATGATAGGCAACTGTGTTGCATTTTAAACGTAATTTTTTGAAAATACCCATTTTGAAAAATTTGCGAAGGGACTTTTCTTAATAAAAAGCGTGCAAAATCCAACAAAGGTAAGCGAGAATACAAAAACAATTAAAGTTGCCTAGTCAACGCGTTCGGATACCTAGTCACGATGAATCTAGTTGATATTTTACATAAAATAGTTACTAGGTATCCGAACGTCCCCATTATATTCTTTATTTTCCGAAAGCTACACACAGGAATTAACAATTAAGAGCTGTCAAGTTGACGGTTACACTTACGATAGGGTCAGGGTATTAATAGACTGCAAAAGTGTAACGAAATTTTAGTCCGTATATGTTGGTACATTTCATCACCCATATGATATCGTATAGATGTGGGTGAATTAGACGCGACCTTAAGAACGCGCCTTGTTTGACGGCGTCTTAAAGAATGCTAGTTTTCAGTTTCTATGCGTGATTAAGAATAATAGGTTTGTTCCTTTGCTATTGTATAGTAAAAGTGGAAAAGACTGTCAAAATGGTAGTGGTGGTAAATTCTCTCTCAGTGAAAGACACTCACGAAAAAGTTAGGGAACGCTTTTGTAGTAATCTATGATAAATGACAAATACCTACATAATTTACAAAATTAATTTAAAAAAATCTGTACGAAAAGTCGTTAAAATATCTGATGAACTCGAAGAATTTGATAATTTACTAACAAAATTAGTTGATTAATCTTCCTCGCGATGAAAGTGATTCTTTTTGATGAATTCGAGTATGGGAAAGAGTTTGTGCTGATTGAACTACAGGGTGTCCGCCGGGAAGGTATACTACTTTGTTTTGCCGCTATTTTGGTAAACATTAGTCTTGACAGTTCATATTTGGCAGTCGCGAAGTAGACACGTGGCAAATTTATTATGGAAAAATATTCGATAAACCAACGTGTTTTAATCGTTAAAACATTTTATCAAAATCAATCATCGATTACTGTGACGATGAGAAATTTACGTGAAATTTTTGGTAGAAAGAACGTGCCAACAAAACGCACTATTTATCGTGTAGTGAATGATTTCGAAGATAGAGGGTCTGTAGGTGATAGGCCTAAGCATTTGCATCCATTAAAAGTTACAGTCTGGTGTGTAATTTGGTCAGGAGGAATCATTGGATCTTACTTCTTTGAAAATGAAAACGGCGTAACGGTAACTGTGAATGGGGAGCGATATCGTGATATGATTGAAAACTTTTTAACGCCACAACTTCATGCTTTGGGCTTGATTAACATGTGGTATCAACAAGACGGTGCCACATCGCATACAGCCAGGATTACAATGGAATTACTGCGAGACCTCTTTCCACAACAAGTTATTTCAAATGTATGTGAATGGTGATGTTGATTGGCCTCCACGGTCGACTGATTTGACTGCTCCGGACTGCTTTTTGTAGGGATATCTGAAAAGCAGGTTTATGCAAACAAACCAGAAACGCTTGAGCAACTCAAACAATATAAGATCCATTCTCTTTCATTTAATCGAAAATTATAAACAAACAAAGTAGTATACCTTCCCGGCGGACACCCTATACAAGCATTCGAGAAGAGGAAACATCGACACTGCATAAAGGAGGAGATTGTTCCTTCTTAGTTCTTACAGCGAGGATGAATTTCGTCACCACTTTCGAAAAGAATCTTAAGGAAAACATTCCATCTTACTTTGCCGCCTGTTGACATACCATTTTATTCCCCATACGAAGTCAAAAGAAATTCACGCATATGCGAAGTAGGACAACAAAAATGTCAAATCAGCTGTTGATTGTAAGGTGACTGACTTCTTTTCCAATTCTTACAGCAAGAAATTTGTTGAATAAAAATTCGTAAGATTCTCATCTCAGTGGAAAGGTAATTTATCTTGCTCTCTCGATGACGCTCTCATTTTACCTAATAAAACCAATCGCAGAGCAGATTTTTCGTTGTTACGGGTACAGTTTGGTGGAAGGTCAAATCTTAACCATATTACCGATTGACCATTGTTGAGAAATTTTTCTTCCGAAATGATCATCCTTGTCCATTGTCATTGAAGCTCGTATTTGAGTGATTTAAATAAGTTTATTTATATTTGTTATTTCCCTTTGTTTGTGCCTGTGTATGGCTGTGCTACATTTTGCCGTAGGTACTAATAACAAATCTTAGTCGAAATTTGTATGGGAAATATAGCCACTCTGAACTTCTTGAATTTAGAGTCGAAACTAAAAATGTTTA
The DNA here is from genome assembly GCA_946477585.1 of Cheilosia urbana. NCBI lineage: Eukaryota > Metazoa > Arthropoda > Insecta > Diptera > Syrphidae > Cheilosia > Cheilosia urbana. The sequence continues at coordinate 50,289,384 of OX297855.1, forward strand.
TTGGTAAGGCCCAATTGCCTTTTATAACATCAACTTTTCAGTTGTTGATTTCTACAAAAAGAAAAATATAGCGCTTTTTTTAACATTCTAACTCGCCTGAGCGAAGAAAGTCACTTCGACCTAAGATATATTGTGCCATATGGCCAGAACAATGTTTAGGCTAGCAGATTCTCCATTTTCCTAATAAAGTTAATCAAGCTACTAGCAGATGACTTTTCAACTCTTCAGGGCTGAGAATCTCCCTGTAGAAGATAGTCCTTCTGATTCCGCATAGGGCTGGACATTCACATATTATGTGCTCAGCTGTTTCGTCTTCTTCAAGGCACAACCGACAAAGCGAAGATTCGGTTAGGTTTATTTTATTTAAACGATATCGTAGGCAGCTTTGCTAGTAAAATCCTTAGCAAATGTAGTACGTTAGACGCAGCGGTTTTCAAACTTATTAAGCTGTGGAATCCTAAGCAATGCCCAAATATATTTCGGAGCCCCAACTCTTAGTACCTACCCTATTTACACCGAAACAAAAACCGGGTTTTCGCGAAAACTTCATCGAAAACAAAAGTTTTCCCATACATATTTCAGTTTTTAAAACGAGTCGCTTAATAGTATCTACACTTACACTGCACCTTAACTCATTGTTCCGGCTAAATTCAATATTTCAGGAATATCAGAAATGTTGAATTTCGTCGCTGCATTTGTAAGTTTGTCCAATCGAACAAACCTCGTTAGTCTTTACAAATTTCGCACGTCATTTAATGACTTTTCAGCCCGCTGACAAAAAAACGGCTGTCAACAAATCAATTAAAATGAGTCAGCAATATATTTAATACATCTGAATTAGCACTTAAATATATGTTTAAATTAATATAGCTGACCAAAATAAATTCTTTAGGTTCAACCATTTCAAACAAGGATCAGTAATCAATTTTGACAATAGCTCTCATTTCAAATGTTGAAGTTTCAGTGGGAACACAAAATTGAATTTCGAATTTTATTTCTCCCAAAGTGTTGAATTTAGGTGCGGTGTAAATGAAGATAGGTACTATAAAGTCTTCCAATCGTTGGATTGTTAAAACAAACACACCTTTTGCAATAATCAGAAAATTCAGCAGAACAGCTGACCTAAGAAATGTCATAGCTCACAACTTAAAATCATGGGCTCATAATATATATTTTTAAATGCACTAAATTAATTTTATTTGTTAATTAATGCGATCGACATTAGTAGCCAAAATAGTTTGCACCGAAGTTTAACGACTAGTGCCTCACAGCTGATTGAAACGTCAAACGAAAACTAATTGATGTTCGGTGTTGCTTCACAGCGATACGTTGTGTTGTGATTTGTGACAAAACGGCGGAGCAAATTTAATAAAGCCTGTTTGGCAAGTTCAGGCTTTCAGGGTATTCACTCCCAATAACAACCCAAAATTCGTTTGATAATACAAACACAAATACGTGTTTTGAAGAAGAAACACTCTACAGCTTAGTGTCGTAGGCTGGGTTTTCATTAGAAATGGATTTTGTACCCACTTGATGTTAGTTTTCGTATCAAACGTTAAACACTTTATGCGCAAAAATCTTTGTAATTCGATACCTACTTGCAAAAAAAAATATTTTTGTATTTTACTATTCTTAATTCAGAGTCGCGGAACCCTGAAAGCTCTTTTGCGGAACCCCAAGGGATCCGCGGAACACAGTTTAAGAACCGAGGCGTTAGAGAACAAAAAGTACAATTTTCAAACAAAATGTAGTATACCACTACTGTGTGGAAGACAGCATAAATCCAGCATATATGCAGATAGCTCTTCAAATATTATGTTTCCTAAATTTTTTGTTTGTTTGTTTAATTTCACCCATATTGCCACAATTTCGCCATTTTGAAGTCCTCATTTCAAAATAAGATCGATAGCCCCAATCAACAAGCGCCACTGCTCATTCAAAATTTCCAAATTTGCTTTCTTACAGGGAAACTCCTTAAATAAATTTAAATTGGTTGGCTCTTAAGAAATGTAGTACCTACTTTGGGTAACGATGTAGTATGTAGTACGGCTTTAAAAAATCCAGCAAATATGTAGCACAGTACCTACTAATGTAAAGAAACGCCACTGCTCGTCACACTTTTACGCCCGCTACTGTGGAGTGTAGATGGCCACTACTGTCGGCACAGCACGCACCCCACCTCGCAGACACCCCACTGGCGGCCTTTGTACCAATCCCTTATGTGACATGGAATTTTACATTGGGCCCATAGAATTGCCACTGTCTTAGTAGAGAAAAAACAATGAGTAGCCGAGCGAGAAAAGCATTCGGCGAGACTTGTGTACCAGTGAACTGTCCCAATCTTCCGTACCATTTAAGGCTCTCTTTATAGAAAGCGACTTAGGTCAATTTCTAAATTTTTGGTGGCTGGATTCCCTTCTGGGAGATTCCCCCTCCTTTCCCCTGGAACCACGCTGTAGTCGGGCCGCTAAGGAACCACGCAGTAGTCGGGCCACTGGGATCCACGTAGTACTCGGGCCGCTAGAAAACTACGCTGCAGTCGGGCCTCTCCCCCTCCTATCCCCTGGAACCACGCTGTAGTCGGGCCGCTAAGGAACCACGCAGTAGTCGGGCCACTAGGAACCTCGTAGTAGTCGGGCCGCTAAGGAACCACGCTACAGTCGGGCCACGTAGTTAGAGACGTAGTGTGGATATTATCAGTAAGGTATGAGTAGTTTGTATTGAAGCATACAGAGACATTATCGAAATATTGTTAAGAACTAGTTTGTATAAAGGTATACAGAAAACGTTGTACACATTATCCAAACATTGTTTAGAAGTAGTTTGTATTATCGAAATATTGTTAATAAGTAGTTCGTATAGAGGTATACAGAAAACATTGTCGAAGTACCGTTAAGGCTAAGTAGTTGTATGGCAACATTGTATTTAATATTAAGTAAACGCACTGCGAATACCATAATATAACCAAAGTTTTGTTTTGGAGAAAAAGCACATCACACTACATAGGTGCGTAGGCGCAGTGGCTTAGTGGTTAGTGTGTTGTACTACTACGCTAGGGGTCGAGGTTCGAATCCCGCAAAAACCCAAATTCCAACTTATGGTTTTTTTTTCACTGCGCCACCTCTCGCGAACGTCTGATAAACATCCGAGAGTATTTCAGAGAACATATCAATTAACTCAGGATGTTCGCTGAGATTTATCTCTTTCATTTGGATCAAAATTGCCGAACTGCGAATTGCCACTTTGTTTATGTATAAGGAGAGAGGTGCTAGTCCTATTAAGGCTACTATAGCCGCAGTAGGACAGGTATACGCATGGCTCCGGACATAGCGAGACATTCAAGTCTTTTTTCCCTTTTAAGTTTAGCAATGTCGGTCTTTTGTTTTATTTTAGACCAGCATACTAAAGAAGCGTATGTTATGATGGGCCCGATCATCATTGTATAGATCCATTGGGTTATTTTTGGAGAGATTTCTCATGTTTTGCCATACATGCGACGGCGACGACATGCCCATAAAGCGTTTGTTGCTTTAGTTATTTTGTGATTTATAAGGGAGTTCCAGTTAAGTGTTTTTTCTAGGATTAGTCCAAGATACTTTACTTCGTTGGAGTACTCAATAATCTTTTCATTTATAAAAATTTGATCTAAGTTTATCTATAAAAGGAAGACTGACAGACTTACTGGGGTTTATTGATAGACCTTGTTTGGTGCACCAGTCTAGGACTAGGAAGGGCATTTTGCATACGTGTTGTAAATGAGTTTTCCTCTTTGCCCGTAATGATGATGACTAAGTCATCGGCGTATCCTATTGTGTCAAAGCCCAGATTGCTCAATTTATAGAGCAGCGACCACAAGAGGGGTGATAATACTCCTCCTTGTGGGCAGCCTTTTATTTCTGATACTGGATAATGAGGTTTGTCCTGATGAAGCATTTATTTTGCGAACTTCTAGCATCGCTCTTACCTATATAGCGCATAAGTCTACCCCGCACACTGTAAATCATCTCTGTGACTGCCGCATTAAGCCATTTCCGTTTGGTTTTTTAAGTATTTTCATAGCCGTCTCTTCATTCTGTGTAACCTACATGGAGGGCTCAACTAAAAATGTATCCTTTTGACTGGATTCTCATCATCACTTTTGACGTTACAGCTCTTGAAATATTGCACTTTGTAGAAGTGCAATCGCAACAAACAGAAATAAAACCACAACTCCTAATGTCAATTTATTGCGACATCTGAGTAAATATAATCAGCAAACAATCGAACCATCCATCGTCCACTTAGTACAAATTAAAACGCTATCTGCGTACACTCAACACCGTCTGTTCTAAAATGAATCAATCTATATTTACAAACACATTAACACGTTCTAATGGAAACATATGACAAGAACAGCGAACAAAAAACAAAAATCACCACCAGGACATCAGTACAGCTCCTCTGCTCGCATTTTCCAAAAACAACACCAAAAGCCATTTAATTTAGGTAAACAAACACGTAATTACCTCTGTATATACGAGCTACTCCACCTCAAACCGGCGAATGTTCAGATTAGAGCCAACAGTATAATATATAGTATATCGTTTCAAGTGCGATCCTTCATATCATATTAAAACTAATTTCACGATGGCAGTTACACGCCACCGAATATCGAAAACTATTGCACTGGCGGATCTGTCGTTCTAATCGGGAAAATGTGAGGGGGTTAAACAGCGAGCATGCCACCCCCACCTGACAGCTATTGTACAACGAAATAATGTCAAATGCGCGAGCCCTCGTCGTTCAAAGCACACACAGACACAGCTCTTGAGAGTTAATGGGGCTTGAAAACGACCAGAGATAACATTTCCTAAATTATCCATCAGTCCTCGCTGGAGGATTTAGCTTTCGAGTGGGTGGCTATCTCTTGGTTATACCGCGTGTTAATAACCATTCAAATTGATTTTGTTGCAATTCGTTTGTTTAAGTGTTTCGGTATAGTACCTACTCGATGTCACTAAGGTAGGGTAATGAAATTTTCTTGTTAATCGATCGATTCAAATGGAGTTCAATTAGTGTATTGATTAGATAAGGATATTGGTGGTTAATTGTGCCTATCTGTATCTGTGTTGTACTCGTTTATCGTTTTGTGCAAAAGGTCATCAATATCAGTTTCCCTAGGAATTATGAGTCAACAGAGACGAAGAACTTCATTGATATTCACTTCGACTGAAAAACAACGATTAATTTGATTTGTAATTTGATTTGTTGGAAACGATTGGCTGCGTCACGCAGATTATATGTATACTTGGTAACACAATGACCTTACTCACTTATTCCAGTTTCGTTTACTGTGAGCTTTCGTCTTATGATCTATTAGTCGTTATACTGATTTTTGTATTTGATATCGAAATCAATTTGTCATTATTGATTTATTCGGCTGATTGGGAAAAGTGGCTTTCATTTCTGACTGCCAATAAAATTACTAAGAAATTTAATACTACTTTGATTTTAGATAAAGCAATGTACCCTGATCAGGTTTAATTTGATTAAGTCTTACGAAAAATGGAAAATTGTCAAAGTAACGAGTGTCGAATAATTGAACTCCTTGCTCTAAACTACTGAGAATTTCTTCCGAATGCTATTTTTTTGAGGCGGCGATCTCCATTAAGGTAGAAGAGCGATTTTCGACTTAATCCAACCATCTCATTTTTGGCATACGTAAAGAAGGCCACGAATTCTATAGCACGTCTTGGTATGCAACATGCCAGTAGGGCTCAGGCGTTATACGTGACCAAATCACCGAAACATAAAAAATGTCCGACATTGAGCCGCTCGCGTATTCCGGTCTTCGTTTTTCGATCTTTGCGATTTACCCAAGCGGTTTGTAATGAAGGAACCTCATTTCAGCTGTTGTGTTCGATAAAACAAATATCGAATTAAAAGCACCAAGTTCGGTCATCTTGATACAGACTGCCCTATGGCTGTCTCAAAGCTTAACCAATTCTTCAGGATTCCTCTTTTAATTGGACTCCACAGACGACTACAAACCTTTCGAGTGAAGTGGAATCTAAGAGCATCTAATCTAACGATACACTTATAACTTAGGCCCACCCAGTTCAAAACAATCTTCTTGAAGCTCTTAAACATTCGGTCCATATAAGCTTTGAAAGGAAAAGCAGATCAGACAAAGACGCACCCCTGACGAAACCAAATGCCCACGATAAAAGGCTTTTCTTCCAGCTTGTACGGATGAATTAGTTAGAATTAGAAAACAAAATTCAGAATGCCACTAGGGAGAACATTTTGTGATGTGTGTTAAGGCAAGTGATACAAAAAGAGAAAATAAGAATAAATAAAATAATAATAAATAAGAAAATAAGCAAAGTAACGAGTAACGAGTAATTCCTTTTTTGGCTATATAAACACCTCACAGAAGTTTCAATTGACATATACTAATGAAGTTGTTAGATGGAAGAAGATGAGGTTATAAATAAATGTTGCTTTCAAATTAATAACACATTTTTAAATGATATACTATTAAAATGATCGTCATTTAAATTGCGATTTCCACTCGACGGGCAAACCGACCTACTGACCAACTGATACTTCAAAAATACCTGACCTGATCGATTTCTTCGTCGTGGAAGGAATATCTACCAACCACATTAAAGTTGAAGAGAGCTTTGATCTGTCATCTGTTATTTTAACATTGAGCGTAAAACTAGTAAATAACCTTGAGCCAGCGAGATTAACTGGTAGAACAACTAACTGTGAAGGCTTTAGGAACGAAATTGAAGAGAATGTTGAACTGAGCGTTCCACTTACGACACCATACGAACTTGAGGTTGAAGTAGATCGCTTCGTTGAGATCGTACAGCTCGCTTCCTGGAATAATACGCCTGAACCAAGGAAAACGCCGGCCAAATATGGTCTACGATATCCTCCCGAAATAAAAGAATTGGTCAACGCATTATTAAACCCATTTGAATTATTTGTAATTTGTTGAAGACAGCTATTAAGGACTTTAAAAATCGTGCGATAGGTTCTTACCTTGAAAGTTTAACGGCGAAAAAAGATTCTAATTATTCACTTTAGAAAGCTGTAAAAGGCACCAAAAGGCCCAAAATCCCCGCGCCGCCAATTAAAATAAATCAAAATGAATGTGCAAGGGAAGATAAGGAAAGAGCGAACGTTTTTGCCGCCCATTTAGAAGAAACCTTTAAACCGTACGATGGTCGGGCGGTACACGACAGTGTTATTGGGACGGAATTACAATCCGACGATTTAATACTCACAAGTGCAACGCTAAGGGAACTAAAACGTGAAATTGAATCCCTAAAACCTAAGAAAGCTCCTGGTTATGATTTGATCACGGGAGAAGTTCTCAAAGTTCTACCAAGAAAAGCATTAATTAAGCTTATTCATATTATAAATGCCGCGCTCAGACTAAAACACATGCCGAGCCAATGGAAAGTTGCGGAGGTCATAATGGTTTTAAAACCAGGAAAACCGCCAAATGAAGTAAAGTCGTATAGACCAATTTCCCTTCTTCCAGTCATATCCAAAATTTTCGAGAGAATCTTACTAACGCGCCTACAACCGGCTATAGAAAACAATAATCTTATCCCTGACGATTGACCAAGTGCATAGAATTAATGACGTAATTGAGAAAGCATTTGAAGAAAAAAGATATGCTCAAGCGTATTCCTTGACATCTCACAAGCCTTTGATAAGGTGTGACATGACGGCTTGAAATCTAAATTACTACAAGTTCTTCCCGTACTCCTATATGATATTCTAGAATCGAATTTCGGGAATAGACTCTTCCATGTTAGACACGGAAACGAATACTCTGAGCTTAAGGAAATTTCGGTCGGCGTGCCGCAAGGAAGTGTCCTTGGCCCGCTTCTCTATCTGTTATATAGAGAAGCTATATAACATACTCGCACTACTCTTGCTACGTTCGCCGACGACACCGCTATCCTAGCAGTAGGTAATACAATTGAAGAAACGACTGCAAATCGCATTGAATAGGGTAAATCAATGGAGAAGGGACTGGCGGATCGCGCTCAACGAAACTAAATCTGTTCACGTGAATTTAACGTATAACAAAACTAATGACTTGCCAATTTTCCTAAACTTCGCTCGAAAACCCTTTGCAAACGAAGCCAAATACCTGGGAATGACCCTCGACGCAAAGCTGAAATGGAATTCGCACGTGCAAATAAACGTAAAGAATTCGATATCAAATAAAGTATTCCCAGCTCAGTACCGAAAACAAACTGCTTCTATACAAGCAAGTGCTAAATTGTACAAGCACCATGGTATATTAGAAACGACGATATCCACAGGGATTTCGGAATTCCAACAATCGAAGCTGAAACTAGAAGCTTCGCGAGAAAGCATAGAAACCGACTAATACAGTCCTACAAATTTTGGACGAGAACAATTTATTGCGCCGACTACAAAGAACGAAACCGTTCGACTTGGCAAGATAGGATTAACCGCGTCTAAATTGCGGAACATGCAGGATCTTTCATTGGAAAGTAGCTTGTCAAAAGTTGTTATTTCGTTACCTATAGGAAAATTGCTTGATCTATATATATAAAAATAACTTGATAAATGTGTGTGTGACAGCCTACCGACTGCCACACACATCCGATTTTGATTTAGTTTTTTTTGTTGGTTAATAGACCACGCAGAGAAGGTTCATATATTAGTATGATAACTTTTTGTAAGAAGGTGCAACCGCCATTCCAATAAATTCATTTTTGTACACTTTAAAAAAAAAGAAACTGGATAGAAATCGAGTAGTGACACTTCAAATACAAAAAAAAAAAATATTTTAAATTTTAAAGGCAATTGTTGTTGTCAACAATTTTGAAAGTTTTTTTAAATACCTAAAGGTACCTAAAAAGTTTGTTATAATAAATTATGTTTACTATGTTACATTAAGTAACTTTTTGAAATGAAGTAGATACTTTGATTATACAAAGATGATATGGCCGACGATATTTTGCATCGAATTCGTACTGTGACATCGGATAATGAACTGGAGATGTCAGATGGAATGCGCAAAAAAGCTTTGATTTTGATCGAGGATATGTGTCTGCTCATGAGTGGCAATTTGTTGTGCAAATTGGGGATGCCACAGCCAAATCGTTCAATGCAAGACGCATTTAATCCAGAATTGGAGCGAGAAATGGACTTCGGTCGAATCGCATTGAGTCCAGCTGTTCGAACAAATGTGCCAATGTTGAATCAAGAATAAAAGAAAGTGTACGATGAATTGATGCAAGCAGTCGATAACGAAAATTGCGGAACTGGAAATACATTCATGATTTCACTTATTTTGGCTACAATTCGTTCGAGATCTGAGATCGCTTTGGCCCTAGCCTCTTCTGGGATAGCGGCTACTTTGTTAGAAGGCGGTCGAAAAGCTCATCCTGCATTGAAATTGCCACTGAATCTGCAAGTGGAAGAAGAACCTACATGCAACATTTCAAAGAACACTGCGATGGCGAATGTACTGCAGCAATGTAAGATTATTATATGGGACGATTGCACAATGGCTTACAAACGCGCATTGGAGGCCCTGAATCGTTTACGTAATGACCTTTCGGTGGAGCAATGATCACCGGCCTGATTGAGATTCCACAAAATTTTTGCAACCTTACAACGACACCGGAAGAACTAATCATGAATGTTTTCCCGAATATCGCTCAGAATAATATTGACCATTGGCTGAGTGTTAGAGAAGAGTGATTTTGGCTGCGAAAAACAAGAACGACAAACATTTGAATTTCGCCATTCAAAACCAAATCGCTGGTGAGTTGAATTCATACAAATCAGTCGACTCCGTGATGGATGAAAACGAAGCCACCAACTATCCCATGGAATTTTAAAATTATTTGGATGTTTCCGGCTTGCCTCCACACAATTTGAAACTAAAAATCGTCTCAGTAATAATTTTGTTGCGCAACCTAAATGAACCAAAACTTTGTAGCGGTACGCGTTTGATTGTGAAGAATTTAATATCAAATATAATTCAAGCAACGATTTTTATTGGAAAATTCATAGGCGACGGTGTTGTTATTTCGCGGATTCAAATTATTCAGAACGATTTGCCGTTCGTATTCTAGCGTCTTCAATTTCTCGTACGTCTCGCTTTTGCTATGACAATTAATAAGTCGCAAGGACAATCGCTGGATGTGTTTGGCATAAATCTTGAATTTCACGTGTCGGCAAAGCTCTCGCTTTGTACGTGTACAGTGTACACACCCGATAATAGAAATAGAAAAAAAATGTTGTGTACCATAAAGCATTTCAGTGAAAAAGCGGTAGGTTGGCCGACAAGTATTTGATTTTATTTATTTATTTAATTTTAATATAGGTACCTTTTGAATAAAAAATTTGAATTGACCGAATTACATGAAGCAGAATGAAGCGAAAGCTCGGAATTATTAATTTCATTACCTACATTAATGAATTTGGGCGGAACGAAGTTCGCCGGGTCAGCTAGTATGTTATATCTGACACTACTATCAGCACGCACTTGCTATTCTCATAGTGTCTTTGGAAGATTTTTACCTACCCTCGGTAAAAAAAAAAAAAAAAAATTAAATACAAGTTGTGAATTGAATTTCCATGCAGTTTGAAAAAGTTTTACGTCATGAATTTTGGTGTTTAGCTGGAAGTGTCTCAAAGTAATTGGTGGTTGGGTGTTGATGAATAGGGTAGACACAACTGTTCAGATACATCAATTGTGCTTATTTTACCTCCTAGTGGTCCACCGGGTACTGGTCTATGTCCATCCGGAATTGACTTGCTGAACTTATAAGTGCGAGTGTTGAACACGTAGAAAATAGCAACACTATAATGCTCTGTTGGAGTTGACTGTCTGCTCGAGTCTCAGAAGTCTTACATGAGCCCCTCGGAAAGAGGACGTACGGCGGACGAATTCAAATGGTTGAATCAATGGTGGCGTCAACAGTCAACATGGCAGATACCTCAATGAGCTACTTCGACGTATTCGGAGCTGAGGTCATTGAGGATTTTTCAACACTAGTCAGGGTGTTGAAATAGAGATGGTGGCGGAAGAGCCCTTAATGGGTCTTAGGGTTTGTGCGTGGGGTTAACTACCCCACCACGGAAAAAAAATCTATGTTGCGAAGCATCAAAAGCCTCGGATAAGGACGGATTCACTGTTGACGACCCTGCAAGACGGAAAAAGGACAATGACGTTCGGATCTGCACGTGAAATGTTCGAACTCTGAACAGACCGCGTTCAGCCGAACAACTAGCGGAGGACCTAGACTGCTACAAAGCAGGTATCACCGCCATCTATGAAAAGGGCAAAAGAAGCATGAAAAAGTGTGACATTTACTACGGTGACTGCTATAGGGAACAAAAGCAGCGTCTATTTGTATGCGGATTTGTTGTAAGCGGCAGACTTAGGCAAGACGTCTTGAGCTTTCGACACGTTAGTGAACGCCTTACAACGATTCGCATAAAGGCTAAATTCGCCAACATCAGCCTAATATAGGCTCACGTCCCCACAGAAGAAAAAGACGATGCTACCAAAGAGTGTTTCTATGAGGTCCTCGAGAAAACGAGCAATGTCCTAAGCATGACGTTAAAATCCATTTGGGTGATTTTAACGCCAAAATAGGAAAGGAGGACATCTTTGTTAGCACAATCGGAAAACACAGCCTACACGACACCACGTCTGGAAACGGACTTAGATTAATTAATTTTGCTGAGGGACGTAATGTTATCATAGCTAGTTCACGGTTTCCTCACCTCAATATACACAAAGAAACATGGCGGTCACCTGATCATCAAACCGTCAACCAAATTTATCACGTTGCGATCGACGCAAGGCACTCCTCCAGTATTCTAGATGTCCGAACTTTCCGAGCAGCCAACATAGACTCGGACCACTACCTTGTTGTAGCCAAGGTACGGATGCGGATATCCCAGACGCCACAACAACGAGAAAATACTGTGAGGAGATTTAACGTCGGACGACTACAAACAAATCCCTCAACCTCTCGAGAAGTCCTATGCTGCCAGCATCAAGTGCCGAAGACCAGTGGTGCCGATGCCAAGAAGCCATCAAAAACGCCGCAACTGATGTGCTCGGTTTTACCAGCCCACCCCTCGAAACCCCTGGTTTGACGAAGAGTACCGGCAAGCACATGCAGCAATAAAAAGTGCCTACGAAGCGTCGTTGCATAGAAGGACGAGAGCAGCTCGTCAGCTCTACGAGCAAAAAAGGAGGGAAGAACATCGGCTTCTCCGGAGAAAAAAGAGAGAGCATGAACGAATGGAGACCTGTAGAGACGAACAAGTAAACCTTGAAGTAGAGTCACAGTCGGTGCTGCTGTCAGGCAGAGCGAGCCATTCAACCTGGATGATGAAAGCCAAGATTTCCGTTCACCTGACCAAAATGAAGTGAGGATAGCAATATCCAAGCTGAAGTCCAACAAGGCTGCTGGACCAGACGGCTTACCTGCCGAGCTCTTCAAGGCAGCTGGAGATGACTTGGTAGAGTGCATACACCAACTCGTCTCCAAAATTTGGTTAGAGGGAAGTATGCCTGATGAATGGAACCTCAGCATCGTTTGCCCGATCTACAAGAAAGGAGACTCTCTAAACTGCGCCAACTATAGAGGCATCAGTCTCCTAAACACTGCATATGAGATCATGTCTGCTGTACTGTGTGAACGCCTGAAACCATTCGTCAACGATTTGATAGGTCCCTATCAGTGCCGTTTTAGGCCCGGTAAGTCCACGACCGATCAAATATTCACACAACGGCAGATCCTGGATTTTAAGGCCGCATATGACAGCATTTATAGAGACGGACTATACAGAGCCATGTCTAGTTTTGGCAACCCTGCCAAACTTGTCAGATTGTGCAGAATGACGATGGAGAACGCTCGCTGCTCCGTAAAGGTCGGAAACAATCTAACCGAGACCTTTGATGTCAAAAAAGAATTTAGACAAGGGGACGCGCTGTTATGTGACTTTTTTTAACATCATTCTTGAGAAGATTGTGCGAAACTCGCAAGCCAACACTATTAGTACAGAAGCGGCAAAAATGGGTTTAGTGGTGAATGAGGGTAAAACAAAATATATGCTGTCAACAAGAAGGGACCCACAACATCGAAGAATCGGACAGAACATCACGATAGACAGCTATAACTTTGAGGTAGGTAGTTAGGGACTTTGTCTACCTCGGCTCATCACATCACATCAGAAATCAAGCGAAGAATTACACTTGCTAACCGCTGTTTCTTTGGCCTAAGAAGGCAACTGAGAAATAAGGCTTTGTCAAAAAACACTAAGGAGACTCTATTCTCTATGGCGCAGAAGCATGGACCATAGCAAAGACTGATGAGGATCTTCTTGGTCGCTTCGAACGCAAAATTCTTCGAGTGATTTTTGGTCCTGTTTGCGTTGACGGGCTTTGGAGGAGAAGATTTAACAGCGAAATCTACGAGCTGGACAGCGACATCGACCTAGTCAGAAAAGTGCGCATCAGTCGGCTAAGATGGCTATGACATGTAGAGCGAATGGACATCAACGCTCCGGCCCGGAGAGTCTTCGATTCCAACCCGGAGGGACAACGCAGTAGAGGAAGACCTCGCCTTAGGTGGCGCGCGCAAGTGGAAGGGGACCTCAACCAACTTGGAGTGCGCAACTGGAGGCCAAAGTTAGCCAAAGATCGCGCTAACTGGAGAGGCGTATTGGTTGAGGCCCAGGTCCACCCCAGACTGTAGCGCCACCTTATATCAAGTAAGTCTCAAAGTAATTCAAAGTGTAGATAGATAAGTTTTCTGCTCTCTGTGTTTCTCTATTTAACGTTCTCGATTACGTAGTGTAGTGTAGTATGTAAGTGAAAGATATTGTATTCGTACAAAATTTCGAATTCGAAATGTTAATCAATTCTGACATTACGATGATAGAGAAATTCAAAAATGTGGGTCTCAAAATTCTGTCCGTCTGTCTCGAGGCCTACAGCCTAGACGGCTGCCCGGATTTCGTTCAAATTTCGGATTTGAAGCTTGTGGGCTTACACATTTTTGTCCAAGGTAACCTCAAGTTAATGATACTTCCCATATAAAATGTTCATACTAGTTCGATTTGTTCGAAAACGGTTATAACGATTTCAACCAAAATTTATATTTAAGCTTAAGTAGGTAAGGTTAACATGACTCAGTTTTTCGCTAAAAAATCGAATAAAGGTACTTTTGAAATTTGGACATATCTCGAAAACGGTCCATACGATTGTAACAAAAAATAATTTCTAAGGTAATATGGTCATATCTATCAATGGACTTTTGAAAAGAAGTATTTTTTTTTTTTTAAATCTAGTTTTCTTTAGTTTAGGTACCTGAAAACGTCAATAACAATTTTGACCAAAATGCATACTTAGAGTAAAATTTATGTTTCCAAAATTCTTGTGTCGTACGTTTTCAATTCGAATCACCGAAAATGTTAATTTAAAACACTACTCATACCTCGAAAACACCATTTTCGATTCCGATAAAATTTTAAAAACCAAGTAGGGGAGACCGGGGCTAGTTGACTCAAAATTTACATTTTTTTCTTTTTCTCTTAAACTAAGGTTGATATAAAGATAGTTCAGATATCATTGAAAAAAGCATCCTTTGTTCTTTCTAAACAAAGTTATTCAATTAAAAAAAAACAGCATGTGGACAATATTTTCTTAATTTTAGTAGAGCGCTTCGTTATGGGGTAAGTTGACGCCTTGCGAAACTGAATTCTTACAAAAAATTTAAAGATTAAGATTCATTTATTTTTTTATTTTTTTGTAATAACATAAATGAATTCTGTATCTACTTAACGAACAAATATCACCAGATATAAACAATATTTTCAATATTAGGCACTTATGTAGGTTATGTTAACAAAAAACAAAACCACTTATTGTGGTATAAACGAAAAATAAGGCAAAATAAATAAATTAAAGAGGTACATACCTACTTCTAGTGCTTAGGAAAAATATATGATTTTAAATTAAGCAAAATAAATAAATTAAAAGCCACTTCCTGTGGTAAAACAAAAAACAAAAATAGCACTTATATTCTCAGTCACTAATTAAGCAAACTAAAAATTATAGAGGCACTTTCAGTGCATAGAAAAAGTCAAATAATAAATGCACTAAATGATAATTTGCCTTGTTTTTGAATAGCCCACTTTTTCCAAACTGAATTCACTTAATTCACTACTCGTCCTTTTTCTTTTGGATCTTTCGTACATACCTTTGTAGAATTTGTACGGAATTGCCTCTTCTCTTGAAACTGACCTTATACTGAGGCCTTCCATCAAAAGAAGCCTACAGGCTCGTTCCATCACGCTTTGTTGAGTATCTCCTCTTGCTGTTTTCCTTTTATAAGTCCTTATTTCCTGTAAATCCGGAACAAATTATTGAGTCAACTAGCCCCGAAGAAAATTAGTCAACTAACCCCGCCCCACCATCTGGCAGATAACAAGATTTTTCAGAAGCAAAAACACAAAATAACAAAAAATAAAAGACATGCATGGACAACTAGCACATAGATACACTATATTGCAAAACAAAATCTGCGCCAGACGCTCAAAAACGGCCGGAAAGAGGAAAATAAAAGAAAAAAGTAAAGTTACTTACGGTAGCAAAAAATCGTTTTTCCTTAATATTTCTTGAATGACATGTACTCGCGACGAGACACAAAGAGAGACTAAACAGGTATCGGTATTGAATGTAAAAACAGGAATGGAAATGCAATTCCTTTCTTCTCTTTAAAATAAATGGCAGTGAGTCAACTTTCCCCTGGGGTCAACTAGCCCCGGTCTCCCCTAATGCTTACACCCCGAACAATAACTTGTACTCATTTTTCAGCTAAATAATGAAACTATAGTATTTTTTAAACTATAAACATAGCAATATTTGTTGATGTTTTGTCTGCGTAATTTTATAAAAACCGCTCTAACAATTTTGGTCAAACATATTACTACTTAATTTTTCTCAAAAAATAATTTTTGTAATTATTTCTCAAAAGCCGATATTTGTTCATTAATTTTTACTCAATACCGCACTTCCATTAAAAATGCAATAACAGCGACGCAAAACTTATTTTTTAGCAAATATTACCCACTTCTTCTTTTTTCAACCATTTTGAATATTCACCATAAAATAATAATTCCAACTACTTGGAGCTTACACAATCAAAAAACCCCACTTCATTTGCACCCACTCACACGTCTTTAATAGCATCGCTTCTCAGATTGTTACCTACAAAAAGTAAGAAAACATCCAACCAAACTTTTTATGAACGAGTACGAGTTCGACCCAGTCAGGCACTTTATTTTATATTTGTAAGGCGGCAACACGCAACATCTTAGAAGTTTACGACTGCATAAAGTCGAGCGATGCTGCCATGGTGGGGTATTTGAAGTCGGTATTCCATGCGGATAAGCCAATAACGATTCCAGCCTTGGAAGCCAACGTGCGTCGTACGCACCATAAATGTAAATGCTAAGAAAGCGCGGTCAAGTGTTAAAGCTCTAGTACCTATAAAGTTCCTGAGAATCGGGCGTTTCTCGCCTGCGTAACTATATCGAAAAGTATTTTCGGGTATTTCTTTTAGGGTGAATGAAAATATTCCAACCAAAATGTCAGACGTAAACCTGATACCAAGTATCTGCGAGAGCTTTCTTTTTATAAGTTCCGTTCAGCCTTCGTTTAAGGTACTGGTATAATATGTACGATCTGGATACCCCCTTAAAAAATGGGTACAGATATTTATGTAATGGCAACTAAAATTCCGAAGAACTATACTCTGTTCAATTTATATTTTCAGTACAGGCCTTATGGGAAGCTCTTTTTTCTACCAGTGGTGCCTGTAGCTACTCTCACGGCACTCAACACAAGATTTGCCACTGAAATAAAAGCGAAACCACTGGTGATTCCAAAGAATTTGTTGTTGTAATTTACGAAAAACCCAACGAATTTTCCTCAAAGGCGCATACATCCCCCCATGACCAGTCTGCCGCAAAGTCGCGAGCAGAATGAGGATGACGACGAGGCATAGATGAAAAAAGGCTTACTATTGTACTAATTTCTGTACTATTTAACTTTCCCGAGTACGCAAGTACCACTTCTCAATTTTGAGTACTATTTGTACTATTTTTAATTTTCGGAATAAATCGAACATGTATGAGGTTATTTCACTTACGGTCATATTATTATTATATTATATAGATAATATTATTGTATTATACATATTATTACTCCAAAAATTAAACCCAAGTCCATAACATCATTAAACCCGAACACAAGAAGGTATTTTAACTCGACTTAAAATTTGAATTTCATAATATTAACATTTCTTCGTTTCTTAACGATGAAACAAATGTTGATGGCTCGTAGTTAGAAGACGAATTTAGAACTGATGGTATGGAACAGCATAAATGGTGTATCAACGTCGTCCTCGTCTATATCGAATGCACAAGCGGGCTAGAGCTAGATGTCGTTTAGTTTCGGAAATATTTCCGGCTAAAAAAAGAGGCATGTTGGAGGTTTAATTTATAATTATGTTATAAAATAAAATTAAAAATCAGCACTCAGTAAATCAAAGCAGTTGCCAAGTGACAAACAACAAAAAATAAAGGTAAATTTTTGTGAAATTAAACATTGCGTA